>CM029013.1:175545405-176206086 GCA_016801055.1 Panax notoginseng
CTTGAAGATCAAGAGAAAACTACTTTCACGTGCCCATACGACACATTCACATTCAGGAGAATGTCGTTCAGCTTGTGTAATGCATCCGCGACCTTCCAAAGGTGTATGATGGCCATATTCTCGGACATGGTGGAGAAAAATATGGAAGTCTTCGTGGACGACTTCTCTGTCCAATGGGATGATTTTGATGCGTGTCTGGAGAATTTGGTAATGGTCTTACAAAGATGCACAGACACGAATTTGATCCTTAACTGGGAAAAATGCCGCTTAATGGTAGAAGAAGGAATAATTTTGGAGCATAAGGTCTTGACTAAAGGATTAGAGGTTGATAAAGCGAAGCTGGAAATGATTGAAAAGCTTCCTCGATCGAGTTCAGTTAAGGGAATTCGAAGTTTTCTGGGGCAAGGTGGGTTCTACGGTAGATTCATAAAGGACTTCTCTAAAATTGCAAAAACTTTGTACAGTCTTTTAGAGAAGGATTCAGTTTTTAAGTTTGATGAGGAGTGTAAAATGGCATTCGAGCTATTGAAGAAGAAGTTGACCACAGCTCCCGTAATCGTCGCGCCGGATTGGAATATGCCCTTCGAGTTAATGTGTGATGCAAGCGACTATGCGGTTGGGGCTGTTTTGGGTCAACGACGAGAGAAGGTATTTCATGCTATAAATTATGTAAGTAAGACACTCACAGAGACTCAACTGAATTACACAACTACGGAAAAAGAATTACTTGCAGTGGTATATGCGTTCGATAAATTTTGGGCATACTTGATCGGGACAAAGGTAGTAGTTTATACAGATCACTCGGCTATTCTGTACTTAATTTTAAAAAAGGATGCTAAGCGATGCCTTATCAGATGAATTCTCCTTTTTCAAGAATTTGACCTAGAAATAAAGGATAGAAAGGGGACGGAGAATCAAGTTGTTGATCATTTGTCAAGGCCAAAAAATCATGGTAAAAAGGAATAGGACAAGTGTGTAATCAATGAGTCATTCCCAGATGAGCAACTATTTGGGATAAATACAGAATTTCCATGGTACGCGGACTTTGCGAATTATCTAGTGAGCAACATTCTTCCCCTTGATCTTACACGACAACAGAAAAAGAAGTTTTTTTATGACGTGAAGTGGTATATGGGGATGATCCATATTTATTCAAATAATGCACTGACAAAATGATTAGAAGGTGTGTGCCCTTCAGTGAAGTAGAGAACATACTGCATGAATGTCATTCATCTATATATGGGGGACATTATTGTAGTGAGAGGACAGCGGCAAAAGGGCTTCAAGCCGAGTTTTATTGGCCTACGTTATTTAAAGATGCCCACCAATTTGTTAAAAGTGGTGATAGATTTCAAAGGGTGGGCAACATCTCAAAAATGAATGAGATGCCACTACAAATAATTCTAGAAGTTGAGATTTTCGATCTATGGGGCATAGATTTCATGGGACCATTCCCTTCCTCATTTACCAATCAGTATATTTTGCTTGCGGTGGACTATGCATCAAAGTGGGTTGCAGCCATAGCACTCCCGACTAACGATGTCAAAGTGGTTCTCAAATTCTTGCAGAAGAATATTCTTACGAGATTTAGAATGCCACGAGCTATTATAAGTGATGAAGGTAGTCACTTCTGCAACAGATCGTTTACTGTTCTCTTGGCAAAGTATGGGGTTAAGCATAAGGTAGCTACAACATATCATCCCCAAACAAGTGGGCATGCTGAGGTTTCGAACAGGGAGGTGAAGAGAATTTTGGAGAAGGTAGTGAACCCGAATCGAAAGGATTGGTCCCTCAGGTCAGACGATGCACTATGGGCCTACCGAACTATATACAAAACACCAATTGGTATGTCACCATACCAATTAGTCTATGGAAAAGCATGTCACTTGCCTGTGGTGTTACAACACAAAGCCTACTAGGCTATTTAGAAACTCAACTTCGATCAAGCAGTTATGGGTGAAAAGAGACTACTTCAGTTAAATGAGCTCGATGAATTCCGTCTGCACGCGCACGAGAACTCAAAATTATACAAAGAAAAGGTCAAGATATGGCACAACTAGAAAATCGTGCAAAGAACGTTCTAGCCGGGGCAATCAGTGTTGTTATTCAACTCACAGTTGAGGTTGTTCCCAAGCAAACTAAAATCGAGGTGATCGGGACCATTTACCATCAAAAGAGTTTTCTCACATGGTGTCGTTGAACTCTACAGTAGAAACCTGTTGGAGACTTTCAAAGTTAATGGTTAAAGGCTGAAGCATTATTTGGGTGGCGAATCCAACATGGATGTCATCGCAATCACATTATCCGACGTACCATAAACAGGGAGTAGTCAGGCTGAACGACTTAAAATCAAGCGCTAATTGGGAGGCAACCCAATCATCTTTTTTTTTTCATATGTTTCAGTCATATTAGTTAGACTATAGTTTAGACTAAGTAGGATACATTAAGTGGTTATGAAAGTATATTGTTCCTGATAATATATCTACCATGCTTAAAATGCTCAATCTCCACTCATCTTTACGTTTTATGGTTTGCAGGTACATAATATGCTAATGGTTTGGAATTACAAGGAAGAAAATAGAAAATCAAAGCCCAATTGTAATGTGCATGCCCGTTGGGGCGGCCCCCGAATACACTATACCCCCCGACGGGGTGGGGGTCTCTCTAGTCTGAAGTCAGGGAGCATGCCCGCCGGGGCGGGCTTCAAAAGCTTGTTACCCCCCGCCGGGGCTGGGGTCTTAGAATTCTAAAGAGCAGGTTCGGGAGTTACACACGTCCACTACTTCTTTTTCCCATTTGGCATCCCACTCTCACACATCTTCAACCTACTATTTACCCACGTCTTGGACATTGATACACCATCTTACTACATTTGTAACGTCCACAAATTCAGGTACTTGAAACCCGAACTCGGTGCTTTACGATACCATTTCTATGAGCAGAATAATACCAATAATAATAACAATAATATAAATATCAGACTCGATTTACATACATCAGAGTCTAATCCCAAGTACGCAACCTTCACTATAATACATTACATGATAGATAATAAATATCATTATCTTAATACTGTCTACCTATTACAAAAGATAACATAAGATTATTTTGATTGATTTTCTTTTCCCTTGTTCTGGCCTGAACATTCCGGTTGATCATGCTTAGCTGAAAACATTTAAATTTAAAGTAAGAATGATCATTTGATTGCCCAGCAAGTAATAGCAGCAATAAATATAAGCTGAAAGAATTAAATGTTTTCTTTGAATAACACTTCTACAACAAATCAACAATTATGAAGTAAGCTGAACCAATAATAACAACATATCAAATCTATCTCAAATTTTTGAAACTACGTACTGACTATAAATGGAGAGTATTCGATAGACTATGAACATTATTTCTAATTTTTACTAAGGTTTAGCAGAACTTCATCTGAAAATCGGCATAACTTACGGGCACGAGGGTGATCAATACTACATGCAAGAACGATATTATCGTTCACTCTATCCACCTTAGGTGCACAAAAGTTTTCTCATGTTCGGGATGTTCATACTTAGTTGGGAATCCGAACCAAAACAATTTGGTTGGATACAATAAAGTTCTATCTTGCTCAACAATATTTTTAAGTTTATATCTAGCCAAATAAAATAGCTTAGACGACTTTTAAGTCAACGTATACATACTCGAAATCAATAAGTATGTATCAACATGTGATTAAATACAATGATTATCCATGTGGGGACACTTGTCTAATCCTATATAGGAATTAACGAACAAAATAAATATCTGAATTATACAATGATACAATGATCAGATAATGTAAGAACTTGTATGAATACAAAGATTTGATACGTAATCAATAACAATAGAGTTAATAATCTGGCACAATAATATGATTCTGAAACTTTCTTACTCATGTCCATTGCATAAAGAAAATACAAAGTTAGGATACTTGCACAATGTAAAGGATAGTTCAGATACTTGCCTGAGCTGCTGCTTAAAGTTACGCAACTTAGTTTTACCTTTTATATCTAGACATATCAGTAATAAGATCATTTTATCAATTAGAGATACATATCATAACATATAGTACTGTTAATTGCTGTCAGCACATAACCTAATCACATTGTCACATGTTTAACAGTCATTGCATCATAAGCAAACACTTATCGAGTCCAATTATATTAGTTTAGAACAATTTCTAAAATATTTCGGTGTACCAATAACTTTATCGGGTATTTATCGAGTCTAAAACTCTATCCTGTAGTTTAATATCTGAAAATATCAGTTATATTCTTTTATTGGACTTATAATAATTTTTAAACAATTATTATAATTTATCATGATTTTTTAAACACTGGAATCATTATTAAATGATTTAAATATTAACTAATTCTATTTATCATTAATATTTAATTATTAATGAAACCATTGCCAAAATATTAAAGTTATTTATAATAACTCAAAGTATTTTTTAAACATTAATATTACCCTTAAATGATTTTTAAAACATTAAAAATCATTTTTAAATAATTACAATTAATATTAGAATATTAATCTCTTATTTATTAAAATATTAAAAGTCATTTATTATAACTTAAAATATTTTTAATTCATTTATTCCCTTTTTAAATAATTTTTAAATTAATAAAACTATTTTTAAACTATTTATTTAATATAATTATTAAATAAAACTAATATCATTAATATTAAATTATTAACGAAATTTACCTTTAAATATCAAAAGTTATATTTTATAACTTAAAATATTTTTAAACTATTTATTTTTATTTAAAATGATTTTTATAATATTAAAATCATTTTAATTAATTTATTTAATATAATTACTAATTAAATCTAAAATCATTAATATTAAATAATTAATTAAATTTATCACAAAATATTCAAAGTTACATTTTATAATTCAAAAATATTTTCTAACACTTTATCCCCCATTAAAAATAATTTTTTATAATATAAAAATCATTTTTCTATAATTTATTTAATATATAATTAAATAAATTAAATACCATTAATACCTAAATAATTATAATTATTAATGAAAAATATCTCAAATTATCAAAAGTTATTTTTTTATAATTTAAAATAATTTTTAAAACTATTTTTATAATTTTTAGAATTTATTTTCTATTTTTATTCATTATCCAGAATTTAGGAAAATAAAATTATTAAAAATTGTCGCTATAGCCTATAGCGACACTAAGCGTCGCTGTTGGTGTTCTTGGGGCTCAAGAACACTAACAAGCAGTTAGCAAGGGGTCTCGTTTGACCACCTTTAATTTTCTGTTCATGCTTGTTCTGGACAATCTAATACTTCAATATTGTAGTATACATGTAGTACTATAATTACCATTTATCACCTTGGTCACAAAACAACTCAGATGCAAGATCTGAACCTTAGAAATCATTGTCAGACGTTGCCTGAGTTTTCTAGGTAACCCAGAAACCCAGTCAGCTCCATAGTGCTGCTTTGACGCTCGATCTAATCTAGGTTCTGGTCAATGTTATAGTGGTCTAATGATTCAAGTTTGTAGTCCACATGTAAAGGTATAATTATCAATCATCTGGTCAGTCAAACATCATCAAAATAGCTAGCTAGCAGCTGGTCAAACGTTGTCAGAAATAACATTCATATGGTTTCTGGGTTTTTTTCCCAGAAACTCCATTCGTGAGCGAGTGGCCTAGTTTGACCGTAAATAACTTTAAATCTGTTTGTTATTTAAGTGATTTAGGAGCATGATATGTAGTACACATACAAGAGTATAGTCTTAATAAAATAACACAATCAAAATATCAAACACATGCAAGATCTGGGATCATGAACAACTTGTCAGACGCTGAAAACCAATTATGGGTTACCCAGAATTTTAATGTCAATGCTGAGAGACCTATTTTGACTATTCACTACTTACAATCTGTTGATTGTTTGAGTGATTTAAAGGCATGGATCTAGAGTATAACTAACAGGCTACAACTTAGCTACAAAAACATAATTACAACAACAACACACTGACAGATACGAGGTCAACACAATCTTGTCAGACACGATCTGGGTAAATCTGGGTTACCCAGAAATGCTCGGTCAATGCCGGTCAACCCACTTTGACTACGAATAACTTTTAAACTACAACAGATATGGACCTGATTCAAGTTCCATATTAAAGATCTCATAACAGACTACAACTACAAACTTTCAAAACACAAAAATCATCAAAGATCACAGAGATATAAGGCCTGACATTCGTTGTCATACTTCATTTTTAACTTTTTCCCAGATTTTGTAAAATGCTAGATCTGAGCCTATAGATGTTATGCATCTAACATCTATCAACCCAGATCATCATTATACACTACTAACAACATATTTTAACACTTAATCATAACATTTAACATGTCATCAAAAGTCAGACTTTCGGTTTAGGGTTTATACCTTTATGAACAAATCTTTGATTCTAAGCTTCTGATTTGTTAAGTGTGATCGTGGGCTTGATTTATGACTAATCTAGCAAGGCAATTTCGTGGGTTTGAGCTTGAGAGAGTTTGGCTAAGTGTAAGTGAACAAATTGGGGAAAATAATGCACTTTCTCTGTCTTGATCTTATATACAATGAATCTGGCTGGTGGATTAGCTGAATAGTATAGCTTATAGGCACATGTCTATGCTTAGTGTGGTTTTGTCAAGATTTGATAAGATTTTGTTATCAATAATTCACCAAATGGGACAAAAAGGGTATAATGGTAATTTTGCAAATAATTCAAATGGCATTCTTGTAAACTTGGCAAACCCTTAGGGTTTGACCTTTAGGGTTTAACCCTAAGATTTTTCCAAAATTAGATTTCTTAGATCTCATTTAGGGTTTAAAATATAATAAAATAAAATATTAGTTTCCTAAAAATGAAATTCAGAATTTACTAATTATAATTAGTTTTCTAATTACATTAGTTGAACAATTAGGTTTAAGATCCCACAATTAGCATTAAGGCTTACCATTAGTAATTAGGGTTTCATTCTAGCAAATTAGGTTTACTAATTTAGAAATTAGGGTTTTTAACAATTAGGAATTTCAAATATTAATTAGGGTTTTCTCTAATTAACATTAAATCTAATAATACACAACATAAATTATATAACACAAATACTACACAGTTTTGAACTCATAATTGAGTTTCAAAATTGGGTTTAACAAATTAATTTTAGGGTTTTGACATTATACACCATAATTGTCCAACTATTATCAATACACATATACAGTATATATTTATAACACTGATAAATAATATTATATTTAATATAACATTATTATTCTCATTCATAGCTCAAAATCTAAAATTAGGGTTTGGATTCCATATCTGATTTATCTTTCATATATAGCATTATTAATTAAGTTAAAAATAATTAACTTAATAATCTGAACTAAAATTCATATACTAAAATAATAATTATAATAATTCCAATAATCATTTCATCTATTATTTAAATAATATAAAAATCATATTTTTATAGAAAATAAATAATAAATATATTTTTACAAAAAAATTAATTATTATAGGAATATACTTTATAATGATCAAAAATTCTAAAATAAAATTATTTGAAATTATTCATGTAATAAATAAATTTTATTTATCAAATATATACATGCACATTACTTGGCACATATTCCCATCTTTAAAATAAAAAATTATAAAAAATTAATATGCAAAATTTCTTATTTATTTATATAGAAAATATCGGGTTATTACATTCACCCTCCCTTATAAAGGTTCCGTCCCCGGAATCACCGCTTTAAAACTCATACATACAAGGGTACATAGCCTACGAAGTCATTTCAAATAGATATTGATCAAATTTGATCGAATCGATCTTTAACTATTCAACAATAAGCTTGTCTCTCTATTTAAACAGAAGTTTGATTTCTAAAAGAACTCAAATTCCTCCTTCAAAATTTCTTTATAAAATAATTTATTATATATAGGAAAATGATATATATCAAAATATACAAGTTATACGAATAATACCTGAAGTTGCATTCCCAGCAGCCACCGTATACTGGACTGTCATATTGAAAACTTTTGCGGTTGATTCTGTTGGTTTGTTTGTTGAAGTTGGTTCCGCTATCGCCAGTGTCCTGCTGCTTTTTTCCCGTATTCGCGCTTCCTGTATCCCTTCCCTTTTTCGGATAGTCCTTCACCTTATGCTCCGTTGATCTACACATAAAACACCCCTTGTTCATCCTTGGATTTGGGCAGTTAGGAGAGATATGTCCCTACTACCCACACTTGTAACATACAAACTTACCCTTAAGGCACTCTCCCGAGTGATTCTTTTCGCAAATCCCACACTGCGCAACCTGTTTCTTTCCACCTCCTGGCCTACTTCTAGTATTCCTGAAATTATCTTATTTTCTTTTTCCAGTCCTACTACCACTATTTCCTTCTCCAACTCTAGCCTGATTTGCTTCTCACCAAAAATTCGCCTCTCCTTTCATCGTATAGGTGACAAAAGCTGTCTTTTGCCCCTCCGTTACTCTAGCTGTCACAAATATTTCTACAGGGTCAGTTGATCCTCTAAATCATGGTGGTTCGATTGCCTTGAAGTCTTTGAAGTTTGTCGATCGATTATCGGGCTGATTTCCCATGGTTGGTAATCCATTCTGCACAGCTTGAGCGTTCATACTCGCCAAATTTTGTGTCGTGTCTAGTTGTCCTCTAGCTTTGTTGACAGGTTCTTCTACCTTTTGGTTTCGTTTACGTCTTGGCGACATTATTTGATTAAATAAAATCATGTTCATCTAACTAATTTCATAATACTTTTCACCGTATATCGTAGCACATAATGTTTTAAACATCTGCTATCCCCTTATGTGACATAAAAGTCGAGAATTGCTGCAACAACTTATGCAAAAATTGAGAATATTACATCACACATATATACTTATCATATACATATCATAGAATCATACACATTAAAGTAACACTAATACTACCTATTTCATATGCCTTCACTAAAGATCAATTGCTTAGCATTCTATATATTCCAATTATCCTCAATAATTCATTCTCACTTAACTATACCAAGTTCGTCAAACTTACCACATATTATAAGTTTAGGAACTTACCACAATCATATGAGTTTAAGAAATTGTCCTAGTCAGACCTTTGGCGTCCATTCGCTGAGGGGTTCAAAAGTTTTATATAATTATGAGTCATGAACTTACCATAAGTATGAGTTTAAAGAACTCGAGCTTAACTTTACATTCCCTATTTATACTCTACCCATCAGTTATACTATTATTTCTGGGTCTGGTAATACCTTTTCCAACATAATCACCTCATTAGGGTTGCTTCAAAGTGAGCCTGTAATTCAGTTATTTACTTTGATATTGGCTCGGTTATAGAGGTTGACTCATTCTTTAAGATCTAAGGGAATCCTAATTCTTTCTATCTAACATCTATATACATAAATTGTCCTGATTAGCACGTAGTATATACACACAGCATTTAATAATTTTATACAAGTTATCTTTTATTTTGTTTAACGATAAATTTATTCAATTCATCTCTTTTTAAACTCTAAATGAGTTATTTATCTTTTCAACATTTCCTCTGTTCTAAGGTTATAGCCTAAGGTATATCCCACCTAAGGATTTTAACCCTAAAGCTTTGATACCAACTTGTAACGCCCCCAAATTCAGGTACTTGAAACCCGAACTCGGTGCTTTACGATACCATTTCAATGAGCGGAATAATATTAATAATAATAATAATAATATAAATATCAAACATAATTTACATACATCAGAGTCTAATCCCAAATACGCAACCTTTATTATAATACATTACATAATAGATAATAAATATCATTGTCTTAATACTATCTAACTATTACAGAAGATAACATAAGATTATTCTATTTGCTTTCCTTTTCCCTTGTTCTCGCCTGAACATTCCGGTTGATCATGCTTAGCTGAAAACATTTAAATTTAAAGCAAGAATGAACATTTGATTGCCCAACAAGTAATAGCAACAACAAATATAAGTTGAAAGAATTAAATATTTTCTTTGAATAACACTTCCACAACGAATCAACAGTTGTGAACTAAGCTGAACCAATAATAACAACATATCAAATCTATCTCAAAATTTTGAAACTACGTACTGACTGTAAATGGAGAGTATTCGACAGACTATGAACATTATTTTTAATTTTCGCTAAGGTTTAGCAGAACTTCATCCGCAAACTGTCATAACTTATGGGCACGAGGGTGATCATCCCAATGCGCCCTGTATTGACCAATACTACATGCAAGAATGATATTATCGTTCACTCTATCCACCTTAGGTGCACAAAAGTTTTTCCATGTTCGAGATGTTCATACTTAGTCGGGAATCCGAACCAAAACAATCTGGTTGGATACAATAAAGTTCTATCTTGCTCAACAATATTTTTAAGTTTATGTCTAGCCAAATCAAATAGCTTAGACGACTTTTAAGTCAACGTATACATACTCGAAATCAATAAGTATGTATCAACATGTGATTAAATACAATGATTATCTATATGGGAACACTTGTCTAACCCTATATAGGAATTAACGAACAAAATAAATATCTGAATTATACAATGATACAATGATCAGATAATGTAGGAACTTGTACGAATACAAAGATTTGATACGTAATCAATAACAATAGAGTTAATAATCTGGCACAATAATATGATTCTGAAACTTTCTTACTCATGTCCATTTCATAAAGAAAATGCAAAGTTAGGATACTTGCACAATATAAAGGATAGTTCAGATACTTGCCTGAGCTGCTGCTTACAGTTACGCAACTTAATTTTATCTTTTATGTCGAGACCTATCATTAATAAGATCATTTTATCGATTAGAAATACATATCATAACACATAGTATTGCTAATTGCAGTCAGCACATAACCTAATCACATTGTCACATATGTTTAACAGTCGTTGCATCACAAACAAACACTTATCGAGTCCAATTATATTAGTCAAGATCAATTTCTGAAAAATTTCGGTGTACCGACGGCTTTTATCGCGTATTTATCGAGTCTAAATCTCTATCATATAGTTTAATATATGAAAATATCAGTCATATTATTTTATTTAACTTATAATAATTTTTAAATAATTATTATAATTTATCATAATTTTTCAAACACTGGAATCATTATTAAATGATTTAAATATTACTAAGTATATTATCATTAATATTTAATTAATATTAAATTATTAATGAAACCATTGCCAAAATATTAAAGTTTTTTATAATAAATCAAAGTATTTTTAAAACATTAATATTACCCTTAAATGATTTTTAAATCATTAAAAATTATTTTTAAATAATTACCATTAATATTAGAATATTAATCTATTATTTATTAAAATATTAAAATTCATTTATTATAACTTAAAATATTTTTAATTCATTTATTCCATTTTTAAATGATTTTTAAATTAATAAAACCATTTTTATACTATTTATTTAATATAATTATTAAATAAAACTAATATCATTAATATTAAATTATTAATGAAATTTACCTTTAAACATAATAAGTTATATTTTATAACTTAAAATATTTTTAAACTATTTATTTTCATTTAAAATAATTTTTATAATATTGAAATCATTTTTAATTAATTTATTTTATATAATTACTAATTAAATCTAATATCATTAATATTAAATAATTAATGAAATTTATCACAAAATATTCAAAGTTACATTTTATAACTCAAAAATATTTTCTAACACTTTATCCCCATTAAAAATAATTTTTTATAATATAAAAATCATTTTTCTCCTATTTATTTAATATACAATTAAATAAATTAAATACCATTAATACCTAAATAATTATAATTATTAATGAAAAATATCTCAAATTATCAAAAGTTATTTTTTTATAATTTAAAATAATTTTTAAAACTATTTTTATAATTTTTAGAATTTATTTTCTATTTTAATCATTTTTCGGAAATTAGGAAAATAAAATTATTAAAAACTATCGCTATAGCCTATAGCGACACTAAGCGTCGTTGTTGGTATTCTTGGGGCTCAAGAACACTGACAAACAGTTAGCAAGGGGTCACATTTGACCACCTTTAATTTTCTGTTCATGCTTGTTCTGGACAATCTAAGACTTCAATATTGTATTATACATGTAGTACTATAATTACCATTTATCACCTTGGTCACACAACAACTCAGATGCAAGATCTGAGCCTTAGAAATAATTGTCAGACGTTGCCTGGGTTTTCTAGGTAACCCAAAAACCCAGTCAGCTTCATAGTGCTACTTTGACGCTCGATCTAATCTAGGTTCTGGTCAATGTTATAGTGGTCTAATGATTCAAGGTTGTAGTCCACATGTCAAGGAACAATTATCAATCATCAGGTCAGTCAAACATCATCAAAATAACTAGCTAGCAGCTGGTCAAATGTTGTCAGAAATAACATTCATACGGTTTTTGGGTTTTTTTTCCCAGAAACTCCATCTGTGAGCGAGTGGCCTAGGTTGACCGTAAATAACTTTCAATCTGTTTGTTATTTAAGTGATTTAGGAGCATGAATATGTAGTACAAATACAAGAGTATAGTCTTAATACAATAACACAATCAAAATATCAAATACATGCAAGATATGGGATCATGAACAACTTGTCAGACGCTGAAAAACAACTTGTTATTGTTTGAGTGATTTAAAGGCATGGATCTGGAGTATAACTAATAGGCTACAACTTAAGTTACAAAAACAGAATTACAACAACAACACACTGACAGATACGAGGTCAACACAATCTTGTCAGACACGATCTGGGTAAATCTGGGTTACCCAGAAATGCTCGGTCAATGCCGATCAACCCACTTTGACTACGAATAACTTTTAATCTACAACAGATATGGACTTGATTCAAGTTCCATATTGAAGATCTCATAACAGACTACAATTACAAACATTCAAAACACAAAAATCGTCAAAGATCACAGAGATATAAGGCCTGACATTCGTTGTCAGACTTCATTTTTAACTTTTTTCCAGATTTTGTAAAATGCTAGATCTGAGCCTATAGCTGTTATGGATCTAACATCTAACAACCCAGATCATCATTATACACTACTAACAACATATTTTAACACTTAATCATAACATTTAATATATCATCAAAAGTCAGATTTTCGATTTAGGGTTTATACCTTTATGAACAAATCTTTGATTCTAGGCTTCTAATTTGTTAAGTGTGATTGTGGGGCTTGATTTATGACTGATCTAGCAAGGCAATTTCGTGGGTTTGAGCTTGAAAGAGTTTGGCTAAGTGTAAGTGAACAAATGGGGGAAAATAATGCACTTTCTCTCTCTTGATCTTATATAAAACTTGTATACAATGAATGTGGCTGGTGGATTTGCTGAATAGTATAGCTTATAGGCACATGTCTATGCTTAGGGTGGCTTTGTCAAGATTTGATAAGATTTTGTTATCAATAATTCACCAAATGGGACAAAAAGGGTATAATGGTAATTTTATAAATAATTTAAATGGCATTCTTGTAAATTTGGCAAACCCATAGGGTTTGACCCTTAGGGTTTAACCCTAAGGTTTTTCCAAAATTAAATTTCTCAGATCTCATTTAGGGTTTAAAATACAATAAAATAAAATATTAGTTTCCAAAAAATGAAATTTAGAATTTACTAATTATAATTAGTTTTCTAATTACATTAGTTGAACAATTAGGGTTTAAGATCTCACAATTAGCATTAAGGCTTACCATTAGTAATTAGGGTTTCATTCTAGCAAATTAGGTTTACTAATTTAGAAATTAGGGTTTTTAACAATTAGGAATTTCAAATATTAATTAGGGTTTTCTCTAATTAACATTAAATCTAATAATACACAACATAAATTATATAACACCAATACTACACAGTTTTGAACTCATAATTGAGTTTCAAAATTGGGTTTAACAAATTAATTTTAGGGGTTTGACATTATACACCATAATTGACCAACTATTATCAATACACATATACAGTATATATTTATAACACTGATAAATAATATTATATTTAATATAACATTATTATTCTCATTCATAGCTCAAAATTCAAAATTAGGGTTTGGATTCCATATCTGATTTAACTTTCATATATAACATTATTAATTAAGTTAAAAATAATTAACTTAATAATATGAACTAAAATTCATATACTAAAATAATAATTATAATAATTCCAATAATCATTTCATATATTATTTAAATAATATAAAAATTATATTTTCATAGAAAATAAATAATAAAGACATTTCTACAAAAAAAAATTATTATTATAAGAATATACTTTATAATGATCAAAAATTCTAAAATAAAATTATTTGAAATTATTCATGTAATAAATAAAATTTATTTATCACATATATACATACACATTACTTGGCACATATTCCCATCTTTAAAATTAAAAAAAAATAATATACAAAATTTCCTATTTATTTATATAGAAACTATCGGGTTATTACAACATTAACATAGTTGCCCATTACTCCAACCCACAAACCTCTCCATCACACTATTCCTATAAATTCACACCATCACAACCCAAGTTCACCACATACTTTCAATTCCCTCTCCAAAAGCCACGAATTCATATTCTTATTGAGGTAAGTGTATAGCAATTGACAACCTTGCGCCCTGTTTTCTAATTCCTCCATTCCTAGTACTATAGTAGAAGAAAAAACAAGCAAGTTTGGGGGAAGAAATCATTGTGCACACCAATTGTTCGACAGAGTGTGTGAGTCGAGTTTGGGGAAACATACGTGTGCGAAGGTTTTCTGAAATATATGGCATCTAAACCGACTTCAAAGAGGCAACGGGGAGAGAGTTTCGGAACCACTCCACCATCACGAACCTTCGACCGATGCAAATTTAAAAGCGCAGCCGCCGCCTACCGTTACGACTATATGGTGACCAAAGCACTTACACCGGAGCGGGGGTTGGCACCGGATCATGTGGATGGGGAAATGATGCAGAAAATATATCAAAAAGGGTGGAACAAGTTTACGAAGGAACCCGAGGCCGCCGTTGTAAATGTGGTCAAGGAATTTTATGCAAACGCCGAGGACAAGGCCCCTTTCAACGCGTTCGTGCGGGGTAGATTGGTTCCATTCAGTGTCGATGCAATTAACACTTATTATCAATTACGAGTGCCGAGTCATTGTCAGTATGCTCACCTACGTGACAACGATCTGGATTTTGAGGCTATTCTGAAGGACATGACTAAGCCGGGGACAACATGGATCAAGGGTCGGAAAGGAGGCACATTTTTTCATAGCAAGTATCTTAGTAGGTATGGCAAGATATGGTATGCATTCCTGTGTGCCAAGTTGTTTCCATCCACACACACGTCGGACGTGACCAAAGAAAAGGCATTACTTTTATATGCAATTGTAAAAGATTTCATCATCGATGTCGGGGCCATAATCAATTTTTCCATTCACCGATGCTTACGAGGAAATTTTTTGGGCGGCTTGCCACACCCATCACTTATTTGTGGGTTGTGTCGCCAATCAGGTCTTAGATGGTCCGGTGATGAACCCACTCAGATGCCGCTACAGCTACATGATTCTAGAATGATTGCGCGGTATTCGGTGTGGGCCGGGGGTGAATCACATCCTAGAGGATTAGGTTTTGTATTTCTATCAGCTTCAGAGGACGAAGTTGATGCTGAAGACACCTCGGATGATGCTGAGTTTTAAGAGGATGCAACGATGGGAGAGCAAGAAACAAAGGCGGTACCACAACCTGACACCATATGTAGTCCTCAGTTTCTCGCATTTCAATGCCAAGTGGATGAGCACAATAAGGACGCACGCCGAGAGATGCGCCGACTCATAGCGAGGCAAGACCACATGTTTGAAGCTATGAATACGTCCATCGCTTCTTTGAATGCGACACTCTAGAGCTTCAATCCAACTGTTCAATTCCCATACCAGCAGCCAGCTCCTATGCCAAGGTTCCCACCAAGTGACTCTGAAGAAGAAGATCAACCACCACCACCACCTCAGACTTAGGCGATTACAGGGAAGTCCTCACATTGTAGTTATTAAGTTTGGGGGATTTAGTTTTTAGTTTGCATTTCATGTTACATGCATAATGTTATTAGTTATGTTTGCATATGTTATATTATGTTTAGTTTAGGATTTTTACATATTGTCACGTAATTGCATAGTAGCTTAGGTGCATAGTAGTTTAGAATAGTTTTGTTATTTCTGTAGTTTATTATGTTATGATATATATATATATATATATATATATATATATATATATATATATATATATAATTGTTTGTGTTGTTTTGCATATGTCTAACAAGTATTGTAATTCAGTTTTATTTTGGCCAATGATGAGATTGGGATTAAGTAGATAAATATAGTACCCATTATTTGAACTGTGATGTAATTTTGAGTTATGAATTGAATCTTGATCATGTTTGAAATTGATAGTTAAAGGGTAGCACGTTAATAACATCTGTGTTGACTAAGTAGTTTAAATTGATACATAAATAGTTTCTAAAGGATAATGCTAGTGTAAATCATAGAATGACAAGAATAGGCAGTGAAAACAAAGAATTAGGCAAGAACCTAAGTTTGGGAGAATATTTGGGGTATATTAGCTATCTAAAAAAAAGAGTATGAATAAACACCGTGGCATGCTTGTCTAGTTTTGTGGCCTTTGTTACTTGAGTAAGTAAGCCCAAGGGGATTATCTTTACACCTAGCGCCCTAAGGTTTTAATGGTCTGGGAGTCGTTGGTCGAAAGCTCGTTAAGGTAGCATTGAAAAGCCTAAGGGAATAAGACATTGCATAGCCATTTGTGTATATATAAAAAGAAAAATAAATAAATAATAAAGTAGGGAATAAGAGCAAAAAGCCCCCGTGAATGGAAAATAAAAGTATAAGTATCCCATGTTGATCCTCGATCTTTGTAAATGTTTGATTTTAGTTAGAACTCGTCTATTTTTGAAATATTTGAGTTTATTCTGTATGATTCCTAATAAGAGATTGGCTATGTATTGAATTTGGATTAGTATCATTTAACATAGATGTTGATCACACACATATTATATTGGTGATGACGGTCTAAGATTCGAGAATTGATAAGAAGTTATTGAGTGGTTTGATATGAGGTGTTGTAGTGTTTGCTCGATTTTTCTGAGACCGAAGGAATAAATATGATTTTGTGATACTGTTGGATTCGTTGACATATAGTTAGATACATTACATCTCATTGCATTGCATTGCATATCATGTTAGTTGTTTGATTGCATGTGCTCGAGGACTAGCACGTTATAAGTTTGGGGAATTTTGATAAGTGGATTTTATATCCACGAATCGGTTCCTAATCCAAGCTTAATCGGTGTTAATTCCTCGCATTTAGTTTTTAATTTACTTGTTTATTGTTATTTAATGTGTAGGTGTGGTGTTTGAGCATGAAAGGAGGGTATTTGTGGCAACAATGTGTCAAGCAAAGAAGAAAAAAGAAATCAGTTTGCAGAAGTATAGCCCACTTGGGGGGCGTATTTTAGCCTTACACCCCCGCCGGGGCGGGGGGTCTTCAAGCAGCGTGACAGGAGCCTAGTCCTGCGGGGCGGGCATTTCCCATGTAAATACCCCCGCCGAGGCGGGGGGTTTCAAAATCTGGCAGTCCTAATTCGATTTCAACACTACTGGGATGTGGGGTTGAGCACTTGGATAGCGTATGAACTCTAAATGACATGGGACTTCGACCAGAACTGGTGTGTTGGATAAATATTGAGCTAAAAACAACAAAATAAGTATGATGCGAAGCAATTAACGAAGACTAAGGACAGAATTGGATATTGAGCATTGGAGTGAAGATTTTGAAGAACTTTCGTATCGATGGCGGATTAAGGCTAAAGTGAAAGAGATTGTTTTAAGACACGGAGTTCCGGTGTCAATTGTTTCCGATATGGATACTCGCTTTACATCGAACTTCTAGAAACGACTACAGAAATGCATGGATACACAATTGAGAATGAGTATGATATATCACCCTCAGACAGATGGGCAGACTGAAAGAACGATTCAAACATTAGAGGATATGTTGAGATAATGCATCATGGATTTTAAGGGAAATTGGGATGATCACTAACCGCTTGTAGAATTCGGTTACAACAACAGTTACCATGCTAGTATTGGCATGCCACCTTATGAAGCGTTGTACGACAGAAAGTGCAAAGCTCCACTTTACTGGGATGAAGTTGGCGAGTGACAGTTACTAGGACCAAAATTGGAACAACAAACAGCAGAGATAGTCAAACTAATCCGGACAAGACTAGTAGCAGCTCAGGACGGGCAGATGAAGTACGCCGATCCACACCGTAAGAATGTTGAGTTTGAATCGAGTAGCTTTGTATTCTTGAAAGTATCTCCCTAGAAGGGAAATATCAGATTCGGTAAGAAGGGAAAACTGAGTCTGAGGTTCATTGGACCCTTCGAAGTGTTGCGAAGAATTGGTGAAGTTGCCTATGAGATAGCCTTACCCCCGTCTTTAAAACATATTCATAATATTTTCTATGTTTCTGTTTTATGACCCTACAAACCCGATTTCAAGCACGTTATTGAATATGAACCCCTGTATTTTGAGAAAGATCTATCCTATGAAGAAGTTTCTATTCAAATTGTTGACAGGAAAGAGAAAGTTCTCAGAAATAAAGTAATACCTTCTGTTAAGCTAATTTGGAGGAACCAAAACACTGAAGAAGCTACGTGGGAACTCGAAGAGCATATGATGAAGAATTATCCTCAATTATTTACTTAAATTATGTGTAAGCGATTTTGGGGACAAAATCTTTGTAAGGGGGGGAGGGAGAATGTAACAGTACGAATTGATTGAGTCGTGATTCTGAGGACATAATCCTTTTAAGGGGGGAAGATGTGACAAACGAGAATTGATTGGCCTTGTTACGTGTTCGCGAACTGTAGAACTGCAGAAATTATAGAAACTGAGTCTGGGTAACCCCGCACCCGGCGGGTGTTTCCAAACTAAATTACCCCGCCCCAGCGGCCAAAAAAAATAAAAAAATAATAATTAAAATATTTATCAAATAAAATAAATATTTTTTTAAGTGAGATATTTATGGAATAAAATAAATATTTGATAAAAATTATTATTAAAATATTTATCAAATAAAATAAATATTTTAGTTGAAATATTTATGGAATAAAATAAATATTCGATGTAAATTATTATTAAAATATTTATAAAATAAAATAAATATTTTAATTAAGATATTTGTGGAATAAAATAAATATTCGATGGAAATTATTATTAAAATATTTATAAAATAAAATAAATATTTTAATTGAGATATTTATGGAATAAAATAAATATTCGATGGAAATTATTATAAAAATATTCTAATTTAATTAAGTAATTAAATTAGAAGGGTAATGATTTGTTAAATAAAGTGGAGTTATATTAAATAATTAAGTGAAATAATGTAACTAATGAATGTCTTGAATACAAATGGTATGTGTGTAGGACTTGTGGTGAACGGAAGTAGTAATCATTTAGCCTACGCACGAGGCAAGTTCATAAGCCTTGTTTCTTTACATAAAACAAGTTCCTTATTCTATATTGTTTATTTTGTTCAAGTCAAGATTTCATATTAGATGCTATCATTCTTTAAAAGCATGATTCCTATTATACAATACTTATTCGATTGTATACATATTAAATTTTATTATTCAAATTGAATAGCCATTATTGTTTAACCTTGTAAGACTAGCGAACCCTTATTAATTCGACTAGTCTATAGTAGATGAACGTTCTAAGTTTTGCAGAACCATTGTCGACCTTATCCAAACCAAACTTCCTTTGGTGCGGACTCTAATGTCAAATTGAGATGAACAACCCTGTTATTGGGGATTAATTATGCTTTAGCGTTAAGATATTGTGCACAATATGGTACTAAGGGCTGATCCCCCTAAGTACGAGAAGAAGAGTCCATAGTCTTATGACTGTTAAAGGTTTCAAGTATAAACACTTGACAACCTAGGACGTAGTTCAAGGTCTTATGACCCTCTGAAGTTTTTTTTATTCTTGTTATTCATTCTTGATTCAAAAGTTGAGTTTCTTATTCCAGAAGTCTTTGATTCACTCGCATGTTATTATATTATTGTTTCATTATTATACTTGTGGGCAATTGTGTTCAGTCTTGCGTAATAATAATGTGACCCCCCCTAAAAAAAAATTAGGTATACATCACCCATTCTGAGTCGCCAGATACATGGTACAAAATTCAAATACAACTTCATTTATACAACTGTTGAGCTGTCGTATAGAATACGACCACAATTAACTATGAGTTTTAATACAAATGTATGTAACTGTCATGGTACCTCGACTAGAACCTTACAATGATACTTTACATAAAAGTATAGTCAAAAACTGTTAGTTACAACTGTCGAATAGCCAGATATATGGTACAAAATTAAAATACTACTTCATTTATACAACTATTGAGCTGTCGTATAGAATACGACCACAGTTAACTATGAGTTTTAATACAGATGTATGTAACTCTCATGGCACCTCGACCACAACCTTACAATGATACTTTACATAAAAGTATAGTCAAAAACTGTTTTAAAAATTAAAATATTTGGGAAGTGCTCAAGGAAACCTTCGTACATGGGAGGCCATGCGTCTAGGTTAAGATAGATATCATATGTCCACAAAATTATCCTTGGTTGACCCAAAAGTCCCCAAATAAAAACAAGAAGATTACTATCATCTTCTTTCTAATTGTGAGTCTTCTCTTGACATATAAATATCTCTGTTGTCTCCAAGTGAAAATTATACTTCAAATAAACTCCAAGATCATATAGATAGTGCTCATAGATATATTCAGCAAGTGGATGTGCACAACCATGTCTTATGAGAACACGAGGTTGTATGTCATTAGACATCTTGTATGATAGTGGCAAAACACCCTTCCAAAGTTGGGTTCGCCTCACCCTATTTGATTCACCAAATATAACTACTAAATGATGTATAGAATACAACACACTTTCCTATATTGTTTAGGGAGAACCTCCACAGCTATCACACTATTTCATAGAATAGTGAGGACTACTAATGATATCATCTGGACCGTCACTCCGTTCCCCGACTAGTCCCTGCTGCGTTCTCACTTCCTGAAGAGAACAATGAAAGCAAAAGGGTGAGCTCAACTAGCCCAGTAAAGAATATCATAATTAAAGCTAATTTACATCATCAATAGCTTTCATCATTAATAAATCAGAGATTTAGAACATATGGTAGCTGATAAAACTTTTCAACCATAGTTACAGCGGAACGAGCAATCCATTAGGAGAGTCAAATAGACCATTAGGTCTATTATCTTCTCCATGTTAAAAGTCCACCAATAATATTTTATCCATATAACATCAATCAACCATTCCTGTCCACAATCATATGAATAACTCATAATCATAATTGTGATTCTAAATTCCTCTTCGCACCCGGGACGAAGATAATTTTCATCACCTATATTCACCTGAAGCATCAAAAATCATGGTTATACCAAATCACAATTCTTGTTCATAATCATACTAATAAATTCATTTTTGTATTACGGCCAAAGACATACAACTGTATTTTAGAAGAGTCAAGTAGACCATAATATCTACTATCTTCTACAAATTAAAAGTGTATAACCAATATTTTATCGCTGAGACTCAACTTAATAAATAATCCACACCTTCGAATTATCCATGCACTACGGCCAAGGATATTCGTTAGTATCACATCCATGAATTATCCATGCACTACGGCCAAAGATATTCATTATTATCACATCCATGAATTAATATTTCATCGCTGAGACTCAGCTCAATAATTAATCCACATCATCGAATCATCCCTGCACTACAGGCCAAGGATATTCATTAGTATCACGACCACGAATTATCCATGCACTATGGGCCAAAGATAATCGTGTTTTCATCAACGGTCTTGATCATGCCATAAAATAATTCATCTTTGCACCCTTGCCCGAAGAGAATCCATAGCCATAATCATACCAAAAATTGTCCATCAATGTACTACGGGCCAATGAAGACTTTTCCACATCATTTGTAACATTACGGTCATGATTATAGCGAGTAATCCCTAGTCATAATCATAACAAGTCCATCTATGCACTACAGGCCATGGATGACTTTCAACATAATATAAACATGAGGATGATGACAATGACATAATAATTCAATAAAATAAGTTCAAGAATTAATTTATCTAGGAATCAGTAACATCGAAATTGTAAACATGATACTGCTTTGTGGAGTAACATTCAAAAATGCTCAGAAGAATACTTCCATGAAAAGATACTGGATGAAGCGCAAATATCAAGGTTATTCCACTAATTTAATGGAGTATAAAAGCCAAAACTTCAACCAACTTAGTATAATAAAGAATGGAATAACAAAAAAAATCACCAGGCATGCGATAGACCGCACAGACAGGTTATTCCAACAGAAAAATAAATAGTGGAACCAGGTCATGCGTAAATGCACCGACAGGATATTCCGACAGAATAATAAATAATGGAACCAGGTCCGGCGTAAACGCACAGACAGGATATTCCGACAGAATCATAAATAATGGAACCAGGTCCGGCGTAAAGTACAGACAGGATATTCCGACATAATAATAAATAATGGAACTAGTTCCGGCGTAAACGCATAGACAGGATATTTCAACAGAATAATAAAGAATGAAACAACAGAAGAATTTCACCAAGTATAGGGTAGCCCGCATATACAGGTTATTCCAACAGAATAATAAATAATGGAATAACAGAAGTTCTCTTCATGAATAAGAAAGAAAGAATACCCTTTACGAGTACAACAAATAATATCCCTTACCGTAAAAGAAACTTGATATCAGAGTAGTGAAGTAGCAGAATACTTTTCTTCTCTCTCTCTATAATTTCTCTCTCTAGAGTTTCAGTGAATTCGTAAGAAATAATGAATGAATGAGCTTCTATTTATAGAAGAATGGACTGCATAGTAACTAATTCATGAACGATCCAGATTGATTTACTTTTAATCGAACGGTCCATATTTAAAGCAAAATCTTTTAAATAAAATATAATATATTCTATTTATAATCTAATATAATATATAATATAGTCTGTGTGTTTAAGTGTGAATCAATGGAGTATAAAGTGGAAGAATGTCCAAGAAGGAGAAAGGAGGCAAGTAATGCGAATACGGGAAAAGGCAGCAGGGCATTGGCAACAACGGGACCAACATCAACAAACATACCAGCAAAATCAACCTCACGCGTCTTCATCATGACCGTTCAAGATATCGTGGCAGCTGGGGATGCAACTCCAGGTATTACTCAAACTAATTTTATTTATTATATATTATTTTCATATATATAGTAAAGTATTTTATAAATTATTTTGAAGGAGGAATTTGAGTTCTTTTAGAAATCAAATTTCTGTTTAATTAGATAGATAAGCTTTATGTGAATAGTTAAAGATCAGTTCGATCAATTTTGATCGAGATCTACTCGTAATGATTGTGTATGATATGTACCCTGGTATGTATACGTTTTAAAACGATGATTCCGAGGACGGAATCTTTATAAGGGAGGGTGAATGTAACAACCCAATATTTTTTATAAAAATTAAATCATCAATTTTGCGTATAATTTTTTTTTTAAGGATGAAGATTTGTAAAATAATGTGTGTATGTAATTATGTAATAGATAAAAATATATTTATTACATGAATGTTTACAAATAATTTTTATTTTAGAATTATTGACTATTATAAAGTTTATTCTTTTAATAATTAATTTTATAGTAAAAATATTTTTATTAATTATTTTCTATGAAAATATGATTATATATTATTTAAATAATATATGAAATGATTTTTAGAATTATTATAATAACTATTTAGTTTATTATATGAATTTATGTAAGATTAATTAAGTTAATTATTTTAACTTAATTAATAATGTTATATATGAAGAATAAATCAGATATGGAATCCAAACCCTAATTTTAGATTTTTATCAATGGATAAGAATAATAATATAATAATATTATATTTTGATTTTTCAGTGCTGTAATTATGTACCGTATTTTTGTGGACTGACAATGGTTGGTCAATTATGAGGTATTATGATAAAACCCTAATTTCTTAAATTGGAAACCTTAAATCAATACTTAACTTATTGATAAATGGAAACCCTAATTTGAAACTCGATTATGAGTTCGAGGTTGTTATGTAGCTGTGTTATTGTGTTTCAGATTATGTATTATAGAATTAAATATTAATTAGCGAAACCCTAATTAGTATTTAGAAATCTTAATTTCGGGAAACCTTAATTTCTAAATTAGAAAATCTAATTTCTAAATTAGAAACTCTAATTTGCTAAGATGAAACCCTAATTGTTATTTTGGCACGCTTAATGATAATTAGTAAAACATAAACCTAATTATCAAGTCTATGTAATTAGAAAATCTTAATTTTATAATTAAAACCCTAATTTATAATTAGTAACCCTAAATGTTATATGGGCAGTACTAATTGCTAAGTATTTGCACTAATTATTAAATTAGTAAGTTTAATTATAATTATTAAATTATTGAACTTAGTGTTTAATTTCTAAATATTAGAAAACCTACACTAATTAAGAAAACCTTAATTATTTTTTTTAGAAACTAAATTGTTATTTATTTTGGAAATTCTAGATTTTTTTTGTTGTTTTTAAACCCTAAAATGGTCCAAATCCTAAACCTTAAGGGTTTGTGACAAGATTACACAAATGCCATTAAAAATAAAAGGAAATGACTAAAATGCCCTGATTGCATTATTGAACATAACTTGCAAATCTAGCCAAATGTGAGTTGTTGAACAACCCTAACTACTCCATGTGCTCTATATCCATTATCTCAGCCAAAATTATCAGCCATGTCATTACATCAATTCATTTATAAGAGATTAAAGAGAGAAAAATGGCCTCTTTATTTTTCATTTTGTTCAAGTCCCCTTTCTCTCTAGATTTTTGGATCTTAGAGTGAGAGAGAGTTAAATGTTGAGCCATGATCAAGTATTAGCAAGCCAAGAACAAGATCATAAGTCTGAAATCAAAAATCAAAAATCCAAGCTAGAAAGGTATAAACTTTCAAAATTTGAAATCTTATGATTTGTTGTTAGATGTTGTAATTGATTGGTTAAAGTTGTATATTAGGGTGTCTATAAGTGATCTGGGTTGTAAAATCCAAGATCCATAACATCAAAGTCCTCAAATCTAGCATTTTTGAAAATCTGGAAATAATGAAAAAAATGGCCTGACAGTCGAATGTCAGAGGCCTTAGATTTTTATGTGTTAACTGATTTGTCTGTTTTATGTTTTAAATCGGTAGCCTGACATGAGGACTATGATATGAAATAGGAAACATGGTCATAGCAAGTCCAGATCTTCAGTTATAAGCGGTCAAAGTACGTTGACCGAGCACAAAGTCTGTTTCTGGGTTACCCAGAATTTTCCCTTAATTTCTGACAAGTTTTGTTTCGCCTCTGATCTTGCAGTCGTTTAATTGTTTGGTCTTGTTGTTATTTTCATGTTGTAGTATGATAAGTATACTACATAGTAAAGTCATTATATCACTTAGATCATAACCAGGGTGAGAGTAATTCAAGGTCAAACATGCGTTGACCGCCAGCTTTGAAGAATTCTGGGAAACCCAGAATTCTTTCAAGAACAACTTCTGACCATACGTTTGACCGACCCAGATTTTCTTTTAATGTTGTTTTTAAGATGCTTTAAGGTTGTATACTTGTACACGGATATCTATACTACATATGTGAACCTTCATATCACACAAAGAAATCTTAGTATGCATGTTATAAGTATCCAAAGGAGGTAGTATCAACTGTTCTTCATTTCTGAAAAACCCAGAAATGAAGAACAGCTTTGTCAGACTTTTTAGAAGTCTTAATCTTGCTTGTGTGATGCATTCTAGCCCTGATGATAGTTAGATCATGTAGTATTGCATCAATACTACCGGAGCTGACCATTATCTAGCCCAAAAACATCATGAACTAGGAATTATTATTGGTCAAAGGTACTACCCGGAACACTGACATGATGTTCTGGGTTTTCATCAAGAACACTCAAGAACACCTATAGCGACGGGTCTGTCGCTATAGGGCCCTTTAGGGACAGTTTATTATTATTATTTTCTGGAAATTATTTAAAAATTAATAAAAATGGTTTTTAATTATTAAAAATACATAATAAATTCTAAAAAATTATTTTAAAGTCCGAAAATTAGTTTTTAATTATTTTGAGTATATTTCATAAATATTTAATATTTTTGAAATATAAATGGTATTTAATTTATTTAATTGTAATATTAAATAAATTATTTAAAAATGATTTTAATACATGAAAAATCATGAAAAACAATATTATGATAAAAGAAAATATATTAAGTTATTTTTAGTGATTTTCAATTTTTGGTGATGAAATTTCATTAATTAATTAATATTAATGGTAATTAAGTTATTTAATAAATGTATTAAATAAATTATGGAAAATAGAATTAATGATATAAAAATTATAGAAAAATGATTTAAAGGTTATTTAAGTTATAAAAAAATGACTTTTGATATTTTGTCATGAAAAATATTAATATTTTAATATTAAATGATATTAAAGTTATTTAATAATTATATTAAATAATTTAGTTTAAAAATGATTTTAATATTAAGAAAATCAATTTAAATGAAAATAAAGTGTTTAAAGATATTTTAAGTTATAAAATATAACTTTTAATATTTAAAGAATAATTTTATTAATAATTTAATATTAATAATTATTAATTTATTATTAATGATATTAAATTTATTTAATAATTATATTAAATAAATATTTTATAAATGGTTTTATTAATTTTAAAAATCATTTAAAAAAAAGATATAAAGGAATTAAGAATATTTTAAGTTATAATTAATTACTTTTAATATTTTAATAAATAGTTCATTAATACTTTAATATTAATGATAATTATTTAAAAATGATTTTTAATTCTTTTAAAAATCATTTAAGGGTGATATTAATACTTTAAAAGTATTTTGAGTTATTATAAATAAGTTTAATCTTTTGGCAATGGTTTCATTAATAGTTTAATATTAATTAAATATTAATGATAATAGAATTGATTAGTATTTAAATCATTTAAATATGATTCCGATGTTTGAAATTTATGATAAATCATAATAAATGTTTTAAAATTATTATGAGTCATTTAAAAATAATATGACTAATATTTACGAATATTGAGTTACAGGACAGAGTCTTAGACTCGGTAATTACCCGATAAAGCCGTCGGTACACCGACATGTTTCAGAAATTGATATGAACTTAGATAATTTGATTAGATATGTGTTTATTTGTGATTCAATGGTTGTGGAACATATGTGACAATGTGATTAGGTTATGTGCTGACTGCAATAAGTAGTGTTATGTGTTATAGTATGTTATTCTAATCGAACGAACGATCTTGTTAATGATAGGTCGTGAGATAAGAGATAAATCTAAATTACAAACTGTAAGCAGCGCTTCAGGCAAGTATCTTACCTTTGCATCTTCTTTATGCAATGGACATGAGTAAGAATGTTTCTAAATTATATTATTACTATACAGATTATGAACCTTATATTATATAAGCTCATTGATTATCAACATGTTAGTATATGATAATTTAGATATATATATATTATGTTCGTTAATTTCTAGAAATGGTTAAACAAGTGTCACCACTTGGATAATCATTATATTTCATCACATGTTGATATACCTTTGTCAATTACCCATATACATATATGTTGAATTATAGATTATTGTTGAACAAGATAAAACCTTTGATTTAGAACCCAGACAAGTATGAACATCCCTACACGGGAAAACTTTTAAGCGCCCAAGGCGGAACAGAGTGAACGATCCTATCGTTCTTGTAATGTAGTATTGATCAATACAGGGCCCATGGGAAAGTACAACCTAACGCCCGTAAGTTATGACGGTTTACAGATGAATTTCTGTTTAACTTTTTCGAAAATGAAAACAATGTTCTTGGCATGTCACCATAACCCCAGTTATAGTTAATATATAGTTTCAAAATTTTTAAAGAGAGTTGTTATGTTATTATTATCGATTCAGAATACTTCACAACTATTGACTTGTTGTAGAAGAATAGTACAAATAAAACATTTAAATTCTTTCAGATTATATATATATATATATATATATATATATATATATATATATAATTATTATTACTTGCTGGGCACTCAAATGCTCATCCTTGCTTAATTTAAATGTTTTCAGCTAAGTGTGAACGATCAGAGAGCTCTGCTAAGAACAAGGAAAAAGGGAAAGGTCGCTGAATGAATGAATGAACGTTATCTTATGTAATAGTTTAATACTATTAAGACAAGTATGATATATATTATCTATCATAGTTTGTAATGAATGTTTAAAGGTTACGTACTTGGGATTAGACTCTGATAAATTTAAGTTAAGTTTGATATCTATATTATTGTTATTCTTATTGATATTATTTCGCTCATAGAAATGGTATCGTGATGAGCCGAGTTCGGGTTTCAAGTACCTGAGTTTGGGGTCTTCACAGAGAATCCATAGCCATAATCATACCAAAAACTGTCCATCAATGCACTACAGGCCAATGAGGACTTTTCCACATCATTTATAACATTACGGTCATGATTATACCGAATAATCCCTGTTCATAATCATAACAAGTCCATCTATGCACTACAGGCCATGGATGACTTTCAACATAATATAAATATGAGGATGATGACAATGACATAATAATTCAATAAAATAAGTTCAAGAATTAATTTATCTAGGAATCAGTAACGTCGAAATTGTAAACATGATACTGCTTTGTGGAGTAAAATTCAAAAATGCTCAGAAGAATACTTCCATGAAAAGATACTGGATGAAGCGCAAATATCAAGGTTATTCCACTAATTTAATGGAGTATAAAAGCCAAAACTTCAACCAACTTAGTATAATAAAGAATGGAATAACAAAAAAAATCACCAGGCATGCGATAGACCGCACAGACAGGTTATTTCAACAGAAAAATAAATAGTGGAACCAGGTCATGCGTAAATGCACCGACAGGATATTCCGACAGAATAATAAATAATGGAACCAGGTCCGGCGTAAACGCACAGACAGGATATTTCGACAGAATCATAAATAATGGAACCAGGTCCGGCGTAAAGTACAGACATGATATTCCGACATAATAATAAATAATGGAACTAGTTCCGGCGTAAACGCACAGACAGGATATTCCAACAGAATAATAAAGAATGAAACAACAGAAGAATTTCACCAAGTATAGGGTAGCCCGCATATACAGGTTATTCCAACAGAATAATAAATAATGGAATAACAGAAGTTCTCTTCATGAATAAGAAAGAAAGAATACCCTTTACGAGTACAACAAATAATATCACTTACCGTAAAAGAAACTTCATATCGAAGTAGTGAAGTAGCAGAATACTTTTCTTCTCTCTCTCTATAATTTCTCTCTCTAGAGTTTCAGTGAATTCGTAAGAAATAATGAAGGAATGAACTTCTATTTATAGAAGAATGGACTGCATAGTAACTAATTCATGAACGGTCCAGATTGATTTATTTTTAATCGGACGGTCCGGTCCATATTTAAAGCAAAATCTTTTAAATAAAATATAATATATTCTACTTATAATATAATAAAACGAATAACTTTATAAAAGATTTTACTATGCAAACACTATGCAGGTACTATACAAATACTATGCATAATAAAATATAATATATTCTAATTATTGTCTAATAAAATAGATAACTTTATAAAAGTATTCTGTTTTATATAAAAAACCTTTCTGTTTTATTACATTAATAATACTAATAAAACAAAACTGAGTGACTTGTCACGTAAGCATCAATAATCAATACCGTGTGTTACTATGCAACCACGCGTATTACTGTACTTTTAACACCGGGTGTTTCAACAGTTAACGGTAAAACTTCCGCCGTTATTTTTATAAAAATATTTTTGTCATTTTCTCAATTCGACAATAATTCCTTTGTGGGGTCCACCAATGATTGTACCGTCGTATGAATATTTCCCGATAAAAAGAATATTCCCCGACAAATCAAATATTCCCGACACAACGAATATTTTATATCAACTTGTTTACTTTGCAAAAAAAAAATTCACATATTAACCTTAACTTTAAACTTTTATCAATTTAACTATTTACCAAAATAGAAAAATTGAATACTTTTATTTCATAAAATTCGGGGTCTCACAAATAACATTGCAATTAAGAACGAAAGGTCCGACGAGCCTTCTTTAGCAAAGGTAAGTGCAAGATTAACAAGTGTTGAAGACTTGTAGTCTATGTGATTATGTATTTATGTTTCAAACTTATGTTAATGTTGTGTAAGACTATTATTTGTTTATGTTTCTGCATTTGAGATTTAAGGTTAGTATGACCTAGGATTGATGAATTTATTTCAGATGATGTAACTCCTTAAAGAGATGATTTATTTCTATCTATTTATGGTTTTTCATTTATGGGTAGATAGATACATGATGTTTGGATAGTGAACACCAAATCAAGTGAAAATTGAAGTACCCGGATTTGGGGGTGTCACATACGTGAACGATTACAAGCGTCTCAAGATCGATAGAAGAAATACGCTGATCCACATCGTCAACAACGAAACGTTAGCGTAGGAAGCCATGTATTCTTGAAAGTGTCCCCTTTGAAGGGCAAGATACGTTTGGGCCAGAAAGGAAAATTGAGTCCGAGATTCATTGGACTATTAGAAATTTGGAAGAGGATATGTGAAGTTGCTTATGAGATATCACTACCTCCTAAGTTAAATCATATTCATAATGTGTTTCATGTGTCTGTTTAATGACCATATAAACTCGATTATAAACGCGTTATAAACTATGAGCCGATTCAAATCATAGAAGATCAATCATATGTAAGAAAACCTATATAGATCATCGATCGTAAAGAGCAAGTCTTGAGAAATAAAGTGACAGTATCGGTCAATGTGATTTGGAGGAATCAGAATGTTGAAGAAGCTACATGGGAGCTCGAAGACAAAATGTGAGAGAACACTCTCCACCTGTTTAACTAATTTGTACTAAAATTTTGAGGATAAAATTTTTATTAGTGGGAGTGAATGTGAAACCCCAAAACCCTAATAAGACTCAATTATGTAAATTCAATATTAATAAATAAAATCTCTTCATTCTGAATGTGTATTGTGTTATTATATTTTCTATTATAGAATTAGATCAAACAAATTTTTGTCTAGAAGTTGATGTGCTTGACACGTCGTGCTTAAATTTTTTCTTCTGAAAATGGGCTTTTTGGTATATGTATTTTGACAAGCTACTTTGTCGTGCTTACACTGATAAAACACTTTATCGTGCTTATTAGGATTTGTGAAAAACCTAAGTTAGGAACCCTAATATCAAAATCAGGAAACATTAACCCTAGATTTTCAAAATATAACCTTAATTAGTTAGATTAATCCCTAGTTAGGTTATCCTAAATCCTAACCATGATTATTAAACTTCAATTACGTGTTATTAAACATCATTAAACAACCCTAATCATAAAAAACTAAAGCCCTAATCAAGATGAAGGAGGATTAGGGAATAATTAAGCTACTAAAGTTGCTGAACTAGCTCACAAGTAGGATTCAAGTCACCACATCAAGTCCCAATAAGGCACATGGCATGGTAACACACCCCAAGCAGCATAAGTAACATAACATCAGATGTTTAGGGAGGCAAGTAGGTGGAAAATGACTAAAAACCCTAATTGTCCAATTCTATAAATAGCAGCCCTAACTCAAGCCAAACCCATGAAATTCATAAGCATATACACTCATATATCATACCTATACCAGCCCTGGTGATAGCAATATTAGAATCAAAAGACAGAAATCAAAATCACTCAAGAAAAGGTACAAACCCTAATTTTAACCTATATCTTTGATGCTATGTTTAATTTATAGTTTAGTTGTTTAGATATGTGTAATAACATGTTAGTAAGTATGCTAAGTTGATAGATCATGTTTACGTAACATCTAGATGCATCAAAATGATGTTTTAAGCAAACTGGAGATTCTGGAAAACAGGTCTGACAGTCAAATGTTAGAGCCTGTAGATCCTTGTATGTTAATATCTAGGTCTGTTAATTGTTTGCTAGTTGTAGTATTATATGAGGCAGGTAATCTGTAATAGAAAACAGGTCTATTAGATTCATATATTGCAAGATATAAGTGGTCAAAAGTCGTTGACCGACCACGAAGTTCTGATTTTTGGGTTACCATGAAATCTCAAGAATAGGTTGAGCCGGTTACTTTGCTGACCTTTAAATTGCTCTATGTTTATTGTTAGGATGTCGAAATGTTTTGAAATGATACCCTGACATACATACTACATATTTATGACACTCAAACTCTTAATGAATACATATGATTACTAGAATTAATGGTCAAATATCGTTGACCAAGCATGACTGCATTTTCTGGAAAATCCAGAAAACTAATGAACACCAATAATAACCACTGGTTGTACTTTGACAAAATTAAATCTAAACCTTAGGATCATACTCAGTCCAAACTAGTGTATCATGTATGTACCCTTATATATAGAGTACATATTACAACAATCAAAACACACATCTATCATACGGATTGAAAGATATAGAGGCCATAAAAGCGTTGACCGACCATGACCACTGTTTTGGGTTACCCAGAAACCCAAGAACAACTTTGACAGTGACTTTGAGCCTCTATAACGTCTTGTTATATAAAGGTTAAAGCCTAATTTTGGTATGTTGTTATACTACTACACGAGTACTACAACACCTATACACTTACAAACTCAGAATCATCAACAGTAAAGAATTAGACTAAGGATAAAGTGACCTCTAAACCTTGATCAAACTGTCCCCAGAAATGAAGAACACCTATAGCAACACTTTCTGTCGCTATAGGCCTTTAGCGACAAGCAGTAAATATAAATTTAATAAATAAATTAATAAAATTAGAAACAATTAATATATAAATATAAATAAGTATAAAAATAGTTTTAAAAATTATTTTAATTATAATAATTAACTTTTAATATTTTTACATAAATTCAATAAATATTTTATTTATTTAAATATTATTAATAATTAAGTTATTAATAATTTAATTAGAATAATCATTTATAAATAATAAATAATTATTTTAAAATGATATTAATGGTTTAAAAATCATATTAAATGGTTATAAATTATTTAAAAATATTAAATAAGATTTTAATAATATTCTAAATAAATATTAATTATGTAGAAATAGAAATAAATGATTTAAAAATTATTTAATGGAAAAATAAATATCTAAAAATTATTATAAGCTTTCATAAATTATCACTATAAAAAACTGGGTCATAGGCGACGTGGGTAATGTCGACGGGAAAATCGCCGTCGGGAATGACCTCAATGGCGACGACCAAGCTGTCGTTAGTGTATGCCGTCGGCAATGGCCTATTTTCCCTTATATGGCGCCATCTTTTCCACTACCCGCACGCGGGAAGGGTGTAGGGTGACGGGATATATCATTGCTGACGGGCCTATACTTTCGGTATTAAGTCATTGGCGACTGGAGTAATATCAACGGCCATGTCGTCGACAATGACTCTAATATAATCAGATCGGTTTTAATTTTTTTGCTTATCCTTTTTCTTCCCCCCCCCCCTCGCGCACGAAATTCTTCTTTCCCTCTTCCTCCTGCCATCACCCTGAGTAGCTCGTCGTCGCCCATCTTTTGATTACCACCTACCACCTCGCGGTCGATAGTCTCTGCCTCGCCTCTGTCACAATCCGTAAGTTTTGCAATTCAACTTTTTCGTCTAATTAACTTATGGTACCATTATTGGTTAGTTAACCATAACGCGATGATCGATTGTCATCAAAAATGTATAAACATATTGACTACGTCGAAGTCAAAGTTAGTGTTCAACGAAGGTTGTTCACCTAAGCAATCTCGATGTCTGACCATAACTCAGGCAGAAAGATTACTTAAAAATGGTTGTTCAGGTTATTTGGCCTATATAGTTGATACTCGACAAGAAGGAGTAAAACTAGATCAAATACCTATAGTTAAGGAATTTCCTGATGTATTTCTAGATGACTTACCAAGTCTTCCTCCAGATAGTGAAATCGAGTTTGTCATTGACATTGCACCAGGAACGACACCAGTTTCTAAGGCACCATATAGAATGACACCTGTAGATCTGAAAGAGTTACTAGTATAACTACAAGAACTCTTAGATAAAAAGTATATACAACCTAGTGTTTCACCTTGGGGAGGACCGATATTATTTGTAAAGAAGAAGGATGGAACCATGAGGTTATGTGTTGATTATAGAGAATTAAATAAATTAACCATAAATAATAAGTATCCTTTACCAAGAATTGATGATTTGTTTGACCAATTAAAAGGGGTCGAACACTTTTCAAAAATCAACCTTCGGACAAGTTATCATCAGTTAAAGGTAAGAAAAGAGGACGTGCCAAAGACAGCGTTTAGGACATGCAATGGATATTATGAGTTTCTTGTGATGTCCTTTGGTTTGACAAATGCACCAGCAACATTTATGGATTTGATTAATCGAGTGTTTAAACCATGCTTAGACAAATTCATTGTAGTGTTTATCTACGATATTTTGGCATACTCGAAAACACGGAAAGAGTATGCTGAACACTTAAGAATCGTATTAGAAATATTACGAAAGGAACAACTTTATGCAAAGTTTTCCAAGTGTGAATTCTGGTTGAAGAGAGTTCAGTTCTTAGGTCATGTAATTGACAAAAATGGAATATCAATAGATCCAACTAAGATGAAAATGGTTGTGAATTGGGAACAACCAACAACTCCAACAGAAGTAAGAAGTTTTCTTGGTTTAGCAGGTTATTATCGACGTGTCATAAAAGATTTTTCAAAAATAGCAACCCCACTAACCAATTTGACTAGAAAGATAGTGAAATACGTCTGGACGGATAAATGTGAAGAAAGCTTCCAAGAGTTGAAGAAGCGACTGAGCATGGCTCCAGTGTTGTCCTTACCAGATGATATGGGAGGCCTTGTAGTATTTAGTGATGCGTCACACGGAGGTTTATGGTGTGTGTTGATGCAACATTGGAAAGTGATTGCTTATGCATCACGACAACTCAATGATTATGAGAAGAGGTATCCTACTCATGACCTAGAGTTAGCCGCGATAGTTTTTGCCCTAAAAATTTGGAGGCATTACTTGTACGGGGAGAAGTGTGAGATATATACAAATCACAAAAGTCTAAAATATATTTTTACACAAAAGGAGTTAAACTTAAGGCAAAGGAGATGGTTAGAACGGATAAAGGATTTTGACTATGAAATCTTATATCATCCCGAGAAAGCCAATGTAGTAGCTGATGCGTTAAGTAGAAAGAACCAAGATAAGTTGAACATAACCACCAATAAAAAGTTAATAAAAGATTTTGAAAGACTTGAGATTGAGGTGGGATGTCCAACTACCTCTACCCAAAAGTTATTCATTCTAGAGGGAGTTTCGACTCTACTAGATAGAATCAAAGAGATGTAGGAAAAGATGAAAAATGTCAAAAATGTAAGTCTAATATAACTCACGCCAAGAATATCAATTTCAGAATAGACAAGGATGTAATACTAAGTTATGAAAATAGAATTTGGGTTCCGTTAAATCAAACATTAAAAAACGAAATATTAAATGAAGCTCATAATTCTAAATTTTCCATACATCCTGGTAGTACTAAAATGTAAAAAGACTTAAGTAGACACTTTTGGTGGTCGATTATGAAAAGAGAAATAGCTGAATGGGTAAGCAAATGTCTCACGTGTCAAAGGGTTAAGGCTGAACATCAAAAGCCAAGTGGTTTACCTCAACCCTTACCAATTCCTGAGTGGAAGTGGGAACATATCACAATGGACTTCGTGGTAGGCCTTCCAGCTACACAGAAGGGTCACAATGTCATTCGGGTAATAGTTGACCGTCTTACTAAATCAGTTCACTTCGTACCTATTAAGGTTACTCATAACCTAGATCAACTTTCCAAGTTATACATTAATGAAATTATATCTAGGCATGGAGTACCTATTTCTATAGTGCAGATCGAGACCCACGTTTCTCCTCAAATTTTTTGGAAAGCCTTCAAAAATACTTAAGAACACAATTGAGATTAAGTACAGCTTATCACCCTCAAACTGATGGGCAAAGTGAGAGAAACATTAAAACATTAGAGGCTATGTTAAGAACCTGTATCATAGACTTCAAAGGAAGTTGGGAGGATCAGTTACCTTTGATGAAATTTGCCTACAACAATAGTCATCATGCTAGCATAGGTATGCCACCTTATGAAGCCTTATATGGGAGAAAACGTAGAACACCTGTGACGCCCCCAAATTTCGACCGCTACTTGGTCACCCGAATTTGGTTCATCACGTTTTCATGGTAATACCATAATAACTAAAATCATACATTCACAACAAAAGATCTAATTTAGAATAATATACAATGATTAATTATAATTATTCCCCCAAGTCTCGCAACCTACAATAATTAATAGATTACATAATAATATCGAATAAAGACTTATTATATAATCCAACTCAAGTTTAAACATAGTCTGGAAATAATCTTAATACAACATAATAGATTTAAACATAAAGGGATAAGCTAGTCGGTAGCCTTGCCCTTGTCTTTTCCAAAGACACCTCCATGTTCTGCCTTAACTGAAATATTTTAAATAAGCAATAATGAGCACAAATTGCCCAACAAGTAACACACATCAAGGGTAAAGAATTTTATAACACGAGTTTAAACTATCGGAGTATCATCATTAAGATAGTTCAGAGTTTCAGAATAATATCATGAATAATGAATATCAACAATTCTTGGAATAAGAATGATAATTCAATATAAAGCAACATATATATATATATATATATATATATATATATATATGAATTCAAGGCTATCACTGTATCCAACTGGACTAACAATTTATACTGAGCAATAATTAAGGACTATTGAACATCTACTAAAATTACCAATATTAAACTGATAACCCAAAATAAATCAAGTACTGTAGAGGATCAGTCTACAATACTCCAAGTTATGTATAACACCACAGTAATAATATACTCATGTGTTGGGGTTTCCAACAACATACATTCCCCTTACCATAAGGGTTGTTCAACTCAATTTTTAAGATTTCCGCACCAATCAATTGGTTTGGACAGTTTTATAAACATGCATATAGTCTAGCCGAATCAAATGGCTTAGACACTTTCATAATATTCGAGAATGATACCAAGTTCAACATGAATAATAGTTTTCACAAGAGTTTTAGACATGCTAGCTCAATTGAACGAATAAGTAGTATAACTTACATTCAAGGAGATAAGCTCACGATATCCGTTGAATAAAGTAATGCAAGAGTTAGAACACTTGCATGATAAAAGTAGGGTTCAGATACTTGCACAATATAATTTGAGTATGGTTAGAAAACTTGCTCAATAATAATTAGAGTAAGTTTACGGAACTTGCCTTACGCGTACTTTATCTACGTTAAGAAATCATCACTTTCAAATCCTATTTATAGCGTATTATATGTTCAAGATGTTCATTAGCTAACACAGTCTTTAATCAAACTTGAAATGATACAAGTATGCTCATATGGTACAAAATCAGTTTATATGTCATCACAAGTTCAACCTACGTATCTTTGTTTTGATATTATGCAAACATCCTCTTGGACTTATCATTCGAAAGTCAAAATTAACCTTTAGTTACATCACATAGCATGCTTCTTAACACATTACACAGCATATTAGTAATATATTACAAGTTGAAGTAATCATATAGGCATGCTTCAAACATCAGTTCAAAAATAGAACCCATATGTGACTGCTGCACGGCGCAGCTGCGCCATGGCTAAGCCTAGGACCGGCGCAACTGCGCTGTCCTCTGGCTATGCCTTTTCATGCATCAACTCTAGCTGCTGCCATTTATGGTCCATTGCTCGCTCTGATAGCTTGACCAAACCAATCAAACATGATATGTTTATCATGTTAAAGGTCTTTTCATGCATCAAAAGTCAATCTAGATTCTTTCTTTCATAATAAATTCCTAAATCGATTATTTCAACCATTTAAGGCCATTTAAGTCATGAAACCACAAAGTCCATCATGCTCGCTCTCTAAACATACAAGATAGTCACAAAACTCATATTAGGCATGCTCCAACTAATCTCAGGAATCGGCGCAACTGCGATGCGCCTTAGTACAATTATGGCGCAGCTGCGCCGTGCCAGGTTCAGGTGCATAAGCAGTCTGCTTAGGCAGAACTTCATCCCAACCAAATAATTTGTTCACGAAATCATTCCTAAACACACATGTATTAGTTTAAACATGCTTGTAAGGTCATATAACAGCTATATGGGCATTACCCAACCTCATTAACATCCAATTACATTAATTCAAGAATTTGAAATTTTAAGAGTTCAAGAACTCTGTTTAACAGAAACTAAAATGGAAGCAGGGAAAAGGAATTATACCTTTGGAAATGTGAATTAGCTTGCTCCTAATGAACTCCCAATATATTAGAATGCTCTCAATCTCTTAAAAATTCTCAGCTAACTCAAGCAACACAAAGAATGAAGGGAAGTGTTCCTTTTATAGAAAATCCATTGACCATGCCAAGCCATTGTCCAAGAAATCAAACCAAAAGATGGAAGAATTGCATGAAGGTTAACAATGAGTTGGTGATTAGTTGGTGATTTACATCATGACCACCGCTCTCCCATGATCATTAGCTAGGAGGTTTTGGAAGAAAAGGAAGAACATATGCCTTAGCCTTTGTTATACACATGACTGAGGTTTAGGAGAGAATGGGACACTCAATATGGGACACTTCTACTAACTCAACACTCTTGCATACTATTATACCTTCCCACTCTTATGTTACACATATCAACCATACATTATAACTTAATGCCACAATATGATTTAATATTTCAAGGTAGTAGATGTAATATGGAAATGTAACATACATATAATCCATGTACATTTGATTACACTGGTACACTTTATTAAAATAATAGTTTACAATATGCTCATGGTATACTATTTAATATATACCCACATACATATTGTCACATAGATATTTCATAATGTATTTATAACATATAGTTCAAATATGTTTAATCACGTTGCCTCATACAATATATTTTTATAAGACTTAATATATATAGCCACATAAATGTCAAATCACACTATATAGTTATATTTTTAATTATAGCTCATATGCCCATGACAATCAATATAATCCTTATTATATTAATAACTTGTTTATTTATGTCAAATAAATAATTTACTCATTTCCTTGATTAATTCCCACTATATAAATTAATCCATTTCTTATTAGTGAAATTATGGATTTTCATAACCATTGATTATCGTTAAAATTCTTATTATATTTATAGGTATATTGTAAACCATAATAATCATATATTATTAATTAATTACCAAGTTACTAATATAACAATTAACAATTAATATTACTTAATTGCGCACTTTATTTCATGCTTTATTAATGTCACACATATAGCATAATTGTTCTATTTTATTTCTAGAGTAAAAGAATTAATTTTCTCCAACTGACTACTGGCACAGTTGCGCCAGTTTGTACTGCTGGGATGGCACAACTGCGCCGTGCCCTGACAGTGCCAAGACTGGTTTAGCTTCAGCCCATGCCAATTTTCATCGCTAAATACGTTATATACAACATGCATTGATGTCCAGAAAAGTGTTACTACAAGTCTATGAGCGTATTTGATTACTTATATGATATCACACGTTCAACACGATTATACTTTCCAATTCCTGTTTTAACTCGCTTAATGGATTTACTCGTTTCACAATATGCCACACAAGGCATTTCACAATCCTCATTGTCAAACCATACCTCTTAATACGCATTGATCTAATACGAATCAATTGCATTAACCAACTCATAAAACAATAACACTTATTTTCACATAAATAATATTTCCATTAATATACTCACTTAATAATACGTGGAAATTCTCGGGTATTACAACACCTTTGTGTTAGGATGAGGTCGGGGAAATGTAAATGCTAGGACCTAAAATAAGCCAACAAACTACTGAGACCATTAGACTTATACGTGAACGATTACAACCGTCTCAAGATCGTCAAAAGAAATACACTGATCCACATCGTCAACAACAAAACTTTAGCGTAGGAAGCCATGTATTCTTGAAAGTGTCCCCTTGGAAGGGAAAGATACCCTTTGGCAAGAAAGGAAAATTGAGTCTGAGATTCATTGGACACTTCAAAATTTTGAGGAGGGTTGGTGAAGTTGCTTATAAGATAGCACTACCCCCTTGAGTTAAACCATATTCATAATGTTTTTCATGTGTCCGTATTACTACCATACAAACCTTATTATAAACACGTGAACATGTGTAGATCATCAAACGTAAAAGAGCAAGTCCTGAGAAATAAAGTGATAGCATCGGTCAAAGTGATCTAGAGGAATCAAAACATTAAAGAGGCTACATGGGTGCTCGAGGACAAAATGCGAGAGGACTATCCCCAACTGCTTACTTAGCTTGTTCTATAATTTTGAGGACGAAATTATTATTAGTGGGAGTGAATGTGAAACCCCAAAACCCTAATAAGATTCAGTTATGTAAATTCAGTAATGTTAATAAAATCTCTCCGTTCTGAAAGCGTTTTGTGTTATTATATACTATGTTAAATAAATTAGGTCAAATAAATTTTTGTCTGAAATTTGGCATGCTTGGCACGTCGTGCTTAAAATTTTTCTTCTGTATATATATTTTGACAAGCTGCTTTGTCGTGCTTACACTGACAAAATGCTTTGTCGTGCTTGTTAGGATTTGTGAAAAATCTAAGTTAGGAAACCCTAACCCTGGATTTATAAACCCTAACCCTAATTTAAAAACCTTAACCCTAATTGGTTAGACTAAACCCTATTAAGGTTATCCTAACACCTAATCATGATTATTAAAACTTCAATTAGGTGCTAATAAATATCATTAAGCAACCTAATCATAAAAACTAAAACCCTAATCAAGATTAAAGAGGATTAGGGCATAATTAACCTACTAATTTGTGCAAACTAGCTCATAAGTAGGTTCCTACTCACCGATGCAAGTCCCAGCATAGCACATGACATGCTTTCAAACTCCCAAGCAGCACAAGTCTCAAACATCTGATATTTGTAGAGGCAAGTAGGTGATTAAAGACCAAAAACCCTAGTTTAGAAATTCTATGAATAGCAGCCTTAGATCAGAGCAAACCTACGAATTTTTAAGCCTAAACACTCACATATCATACCTAAACAAGCCTTGGTGATAGAAACAACAGAATCATTAGCCATAAATCAAAATCAAGCAAGAAAAGGTACAAATCCTAATTTAAACCTAGATCTTTGATGCTATGTTTAAATTGTTGTTTAGATGTTTAGATATGTGTAATAACATGTTGGTAAGTATGCTAAGTTGATAGAACATGTTTTATAACATCTAGATGCATCAAAATGGTGTTTTAAGCAAACTGGAAATTCTGAAAAAATAGGTCTGACAGTCGAATGTCAAAGCCTGTAGATCCGTGTATGTTAATAGTTAGGTCTATTAATTATATTTTAGTTGTGGTATTACATAAGGTCTTTAATCTAAAAAAGAAATCAGGTTCATTAGGATCATATATTGCAAGATATAGGTGGTCAAAAGTGGTTGACCGATAACGAAGTTCTAATTTCTGGGTTACCCAGAAATCTCAAGAACAGGTTGAGCCGGCTACTTTGACCAACCTTTTAATCGCTTTCTGTTTGTTGTTATGATGTCTAAATGTAATAAATTCATACCTTGACATACATATTACATATATATATATAACACTCAAACGCTTAATTAATTCATAGGATTACAAGAATTAATGGTCAAAAGTCGTTGACTGAGCATGACTGTGTTTTCTGGGTTACCTAGAAAACTGAAGAACATGAAGAACAGCCTTCGGCTGTACTTTGACCAACATAGATCTAGACCTTAGAATCATACTTTGTCCAAACCAATGTAATATATATGTACTTTGTTATATCGACTACATATTACAACAATCAAAACACAAATCTATCACACAGATTGAAAGATCTAGAAGCCACAAAACCGTTGACTGACCATGACCACTGTTCTAGGTTACCCAGAAAATCAAGAACGGCTCTGATAGTGACTTTAAGCCTCTATAACTTCTTGTTATATGTAGGTTAAAGTATGAAATTGGTATGTTGTTGTACTATGTAAGACCTTAACTTTTATGAATAAAGATTTTAATTTTTTCTAAATATTATTTTAAATATTAAGGTGTGGATTTGATATAATGTTATAGTTGTGGGTAATATTTACAAATTTTGCAAAGTAAGCAAGTTTTTATAAAATATTCGATTGGTCGGGGAATATTCGTTTTATCATAGAATATTCGTACGACGACACAATCATCGGTGAACCCCACAACGGAATTACTGTCGGAGTTAGAAAATGACAAAAATATCTTTTTATAAAAATAATGATGAAAGTTTTACCATTAACTGTTGAAATACCCGGTGATAAAAGTACAGTAATATGCTTGGTTGCATAGTAGCACACAGTATTGTACATTATTTTTGATTATTGATGCTTACGTGAGAAGTCACTCAGTTTTATTCAATTATTGCCACAATAATTGATGCATAGTATCTCACGTTATTGATTCAATTATTGTCACAATATTTTATATTATTAAATTAATAATTGAGACGACAAAGTTATTCATATTATTATTTGAATTATTGACGATGTCTAGAAAGTTCTATCGAGGAAAGGGGTTTGGTCACCTAATTGCGCACCAATAAGGAGAAATCCTTATCGGAAAGCCTCCTCTTTCCTGAAAATGATCTGGTTGTTAATATTGTGAGTTATAACATTAATGATGAATGTTATTAAAAATGTGTTTTGTGAAGCCAAGTGAATTGAAATAAATAGAAGGGATTTTTATGAAGTATTTGTTATAAATTTTGCTTATTATATGGACCCCCACTTACCCAATTTTCAAAACTATCGGGAGAAGTTATCTCAACTTTATAATTTTTCATGTGCGGACTCCTGCACGCTACTAAAATGTGGACCTATTTTTTTTTTGGTTTTTTTTAAAACAACTAAAAAAAAAGTTTAATATTTTATAGAACTGGAATTTTTCCATAATACAGTGTTTTGAGTGTGATTTGAATATATATAACAAAACAGGTTTGTAGACCTGTTTTGTTATATGTATCCAAATCACACCCAAAATACTGTATTATGAAAAAAATTTAAGTTCTATAAAATATTATTTATTTATTTTTAGTTGTTTTAAAAAAAAGCAAAAAAATTAAAAATTAAAAATTTCGTATTTTAAACCAGTTCGGGCGTCCGGATTGGATCCCCATTCTATATATATATATATATATATATATATATATATATATATATATATATATATATATATATATATATATATATATATATAATAAATTTTATTTTTTATGAAAAATAGAATATATATTATATTTTATTATGCATAGTATTTGCATAGTGTCTGCATAGTAAAATCAAAAAAAAATTCTTTGCCGGTGTGCGCCCGTGAAACTTCTACTGTGCAGTCCGTGATTTTCTTTTTCAAATAGTATTCTGCCATTATGCTATAAATAGGATGCTTAGTTTAGAAATGAAAATCACAAAAGAATCAAAGATTTCTTCTTCTATAATATTGAGTGTATTTCTTTAGAGTTTAAGGAAGCTTTGAGCGTAAAAAACAGTATAAGTTTTCTTGAAGAATATCCCCGCCTTACCAGTCAGAATTTCTCTCTTTTTAAGGTAAGGGGTATTATTTATTTCATATTCCCTTACGATATTATTTTTCGTATTCGTAAGGAATTTTATTTTCCTTCAATATTCGTAAAGAATATTATTTTCGTTCAATATTCGTAAGGAATATTATCTTCGTTCAATATTCGTAAGGAATATTATTTTCGTTCAACAGTTGTAAGGGATATTATTTTTGTTCAATATTCGTATGAAATAAAATTTTCTTCCATATTCTGTAGTATGTAAGTAATATTATTTCGTTTCAAATTTCGAATTCTACACTCATTTTGTTAAGTATTGCTTCTATACTCCTTGAAATTAGTAGAATATCCTTGAAATTTGTGCTTCATCTAGTATCTTTTCACTGAAATATTATTCTGAACATTCTTGATAATTTTTAACCTTTTCATGCCGGGGTACTATTCCCAAAGTACTATTCACGGGGTACTATTCACCCGAGGGTACTATTCATGACAAAAATTAATTTCTTTTCGATCCAAATTATTTTTGATACAATAGTATTCTTGAATTTTACTCCACAAAGTAGTATCATGTTGACAATTTGGACATTATTGAATTCTGGATAAATTAAATTATAAATCTTTAAAATTTATCCTGCTCTTATTTAATTGAATTTTTATATCATTGTCATTATTCTCATGCTTATATTGTGATGAAAATCATCTTTGGTCGTAGTGCATAGATGGACTGTTGATTGGTATAATTATTGTGACACTCTCAAATTCGGGTACTTCATTCCTACAAGACTTGGTGTTCACTTTCCATATATTCATACTAACTACCCAAATATAATAGAATTTAAACCATAAATTCTCCCATTAAAAAGGGTTGCATCAATAAGTTCAATAAAAATCTCCCAAGTTATCTAATCTTTAACATAAATCAAGTGCGGAAATAAAATAATTACATTACATCATTTAAATAAAGTCTATCAACATAAAAGCCAATAAATTACAAGTCTTCATCACTTGTACATTTTTTCTTTTCCTTTGTTTGTGGTAGGTTCATCGACCTTCTCAACTTTAGCTACAATAATTATATTTATACAAGAGTGAGCAAAACAAATGCTCACTAGATATAACAATGAATAACGATAGAATAATAACCGTCAATGAATAAGCTTATTAGAACTGAATAATACTCTATCAATGATAACCAAAAATTTGAATCAAATTATTAAATATCTGAGGTTCATAAGACCACGAACTATGTCCATGGTTACAAATAATATTTTAACTTTAACCTAAACAGTTATACTGTAGGGACTTCACGTACTTAGGGGGATCAGTCCTTCGTACCATGTATTGTGCACAAACATCTAAACGCTTACGCGCAAGTAATCCCCTATAATAGGGTTGTTCATCTCAATTTTAATATACGAGTCCGCACCAAAGGAAGTTTGGTTTGGATAAGCTTCAAGATAATTTAGAGTTTAACGAACATCAACTAAGGATTAGTTGAATCAATATAGTTTAATATCACTTCAAGTGCTCGATAACAATATGATATGAAATAGTCATGAATTATACGTGAATCAACATTATTCATCGAAAACATAATTTAGAAATGGACTAGAAAGCATAGGCATTGAATATTATACCAAACCTTGCTTGAATAATAATAAGCTAAGGCTATTAATCTTACTCAATAAAAGAAGTGAGTTAATGAACGTGCATGATTAATAACAAGTTGAGGAATAAAACTTGCTCAACATAAGAATAACAGAATTTAGGAACTTCCGTAATTAGAACAACATTAAAGATATGAACCCTTCTTAAAGAAAGAGTTAGGTTGAAGAGTTTGTACGAACATAATCAAGTTAGAATAGATATATAAGTAGGTTTAGGAACTTGCTCAATGCATCAATAAGGTTTAATCACTAGCACAATCGTAAAAGTAGAGTTAGAGAACTTGCCTCATGCGTAGGTTAAACAATCACTACTCACGTTCACCACAAGTCCTACACATACCATATGTATTGACAATACACATTAGTTACACTAATATTAGCTTCATGAGTTTCTTTCCCACCTTTAGTATAGTTCACTAACTAAGTTTAAGTTTAAACAACATCACATCTTTTCATGAGCATCATATTTTAGCTTTATTACAAGTACTTAAGTGATCATTTCATTGCACCATATACACATTAACAACTTGATTTAACATCCTATTACATGTCCAACATGTTATCATTCTCTTTATATTAGGTTATACCAACACACAAAGGACTGCATTTGCATTCGTGCATCCCGACGCCCTCCGATGGCCTCTAAATGCACAACAATCCTAAAGATAGTCATTTTGATCCCTAATAAGGACATCAAATTGAAACACTTAAAGAATAAAAGTTACAGGTCTACTCGTCCTCGTTCTGGATCATCTTAAATCGCATCAATCGGAGTTCATATGAAGACGTTATGCTCATTTTAGTAAAACGTGTTCGATTAATTTTTTTGTTCAAAATTTGGCTAGGCAGACGACCCCCCGCCGGAGCGGGGTTTTTTCTCTAGGATAGCCCGCCGGGACGGGGGTCCCTTCTGCGATTTCGCGAATTAACATCTAGAACACTATAGATAGCCAAATTAGGCCTACAAACTTCTTTCTAACAATAATACCAAGTTAGCCAAGGTATGATATGTTTACAGAAACATAAACTAATATTTCTAACACGTTTCTAACCACATAAACAACGTAAACATCAAGATTACAACCTTTAATTTTTACTATTTCTCTTATTTTCTCTTCTTTTGACATTCATAGCGAAATTCTTCACTGTAAATTCGTTTTACAGCCAAAGCAGTTAGTTTCAATTACTTTGCGTTCGTTTCTTCATATATTTTCACAATCAATAAATAATTTACACTTATACTATAAATTGAGTACCAATTTTAATTCTAATTTAAGCCATATTTAACATATGTCAATGTAAACTTACTATAATATGATTTCCTCCATAATAAAATATATTATATGAATCAATTTATTCTAAATCATCTATAAACCACATGAAAACAATTTATATCAATAATTATCATACAAAATCACATAATAAACAATTAATCCTTCACACCAATTTTACAGAGAACTTTTGAATAGGATAAAACTAAAACTTTAAAAAGTAGCAAGGTAGGGTTATACCTTTGCTAGAAGATGTTTACAACAACTTCTTCTTCTAAATTCTCAATTCACAGACAATTTTCCCTTCCCCCTTCTCTTATTTCTTTCTTTCTTTTCTCTCCTTTTTCTTCTTCTCTATTATTTCTCCCTTCTCTAACTTACGTACTTAGAAACATATAACGTATAATATAATATATATTAATTATATAATATAAATATATATGTAACTGATATCAGTTACATCTTTTTGAAAATCAAAAGCCATAAGGCTTGTTTGGCTAAACCATTTTAAAACTTAATAACTTAAAATTCTTATGCCTTGTTTGGTAAAACCTATTTAAATTAAAGACTTAACATTCATTAAGCCTTGTTTGATAAAACTAAATTAAACCCCTTTAATTTATTTTAATAACTCATTTATAGCATAGTTTATTGTCACACTTTTATTACGAAATTAAATTAAAAATATTATAATAATCTATTTAATCCCTATCAACTCTCTAACTTAATTATTAAATTAAATTAGAATATTATCTCATAATAATTAATTTTCTTAACTCATTATTTATTTATTTAACAAATAAATAATCAAATTAAACAAATATTTATTTTACAATAAACACATTAATTAAAATATTTATATAATTCAATAAATATTTGAAATTAAAATTTAAAATTCTGGATTGTTACATCTTTTCCCCCTTTACAAGGATTCTGTCCCCAGAATCACAACTCAAATAATATATTCATCACATTCTTCCCTCCTTACAAATATTCTGTCCCCAGAATCGAAGACACGGATTAAACAAATAACTCAGGGTAGTTCTTCATCATTTCATCTTCGAGTTCCCACGTAGCCTCTTCGACATTGTGGTTCCTTCATATCACCTTCAGAGAAGGTATTACTTTATTCCTGAGCACTTGTTCTTTCCTGTCAACTATCTGGATAGGAATTTCTTCATAAGACAAGTCCTTATCGAACTGTAATGGTTCATACTTGATTACATGCTTGTAATCGGGTTTATACGGTCATAAAATCAAAACATGAAAAATATTGTGAACACATTCTAATTTTAGAGGTAAAGCTACCTCGTAAGCCACTTCCCCATGTTGGGTTTCGGCACAGAAACGCACAGCGGAAATTAAAAATTTTAAAGCAATTTCCGAAACCCTAAAACAGGATCCATGCGAAAAATCAATTAATTAAGAGGTTTAGAGATTATACCGAATATGAAAACGAGAATCTAAAATCGACTGCGCCTCGAATCTCCAATGCAATACAAACCGACTGCGTCTCTACGGTATCCACACGAACGCTCCGCGAATCGTCCTACGATCTGCAGAAGAAGGAATCGTGGTACTAGCCACCAAGGATGAGGATTTTCGAAACTGTTTTCTCTAGTCTCTCTCTAAGAGCGGCTAGAGTTTTGTGTTTTGACGTAAAACCTAAAGTAACTGATATATATCATATATATAGCAGTTAGGAGGAATTAATCAAAACCTAATATTATTAAAATCCGAATTTATATATATCTTAATTAAGTCTTACTTAATTAATATACCTATATATAAATTATCCTATTAATTTAAATTCGTAATTTAAAATTCTATCAATCATATTGATATCTTTAAATATTTACAATTTAAATTAATTTCCTTTTAATTACGTTCTTTGTGTGTGACCCCATAGGTTATTATTACGTTGGCAATAATTTTAAAATCATATTATAAAATTATAAACAGTGAGCGGCATCTAGTAATGCATCACTGCTACCCAAGTAATAATAAGATCGATGATTCGATGCAACCTTTTCGTGATCAATGTTTCAATGTAATTTAATCCTTTTAACCTTAATATCCTAGATTAAACTCGAGTCATGGAAAATGTCATACTCTTCATAATTTAATCTGAGTTTTCTTGATCAATGAGTAGACTATATGAAACAAATCACTATTTGAGCATGGCCATGCATTTCATAGTCTTACTCAATCAAGAGGCCTATGGATATCACCTATAAAATATAGGATGGTTAAATTCCATCTAGATCACTCATATTACTCACACGATTCATAATGAACCCAATAATCACCTTTATAGTCCACCCTATTAAAGGTGACATTTGATGATATCAAAGTACATTAATTCTCGTGTAATAAAATAGTGGTTTCAGGTCGGAGGACCATTACATCATTGTCACTATGAGAATTGCTAATGACACTTCGCATAATGCTCCATATAGAATTCTCATGGTGGGTCTGTCCAGTACATCGTTCTCTAACATGTACCTATGCATTGACTTAATATCTCATATATTTATGACCAATGAGATTTGGTCATCAGTCAATCCACATACTAGTCTCAATGCATCATTGTTGTCCCATCAACAATGATACTCGACTAGGGACATTTAAGAACAATGATACTAATTGTAATTATATAATCTCATGTTCAAGTCACATACTTGAAACTATATAATTTGTATCACTATTCTAAGGAATTTTATTATGTTAACAATTATATTACGCAGTAATTAAAACCATAATAAAATCATTTATTTATTCAATCAACAATAATATCAAATGTTAAGCAATTATATCAAATAATTGGCCTCTAGGGCATAAACTCTAACACCCCACTCTTCGCAGTATCTCGAATGCTCCAATAAACCTTGGGCTTAGCTTTCCTTTTTTACCAAAATGAATTTTCCCCTTCCAAGGAGAAACTTTAGGAAGACGAAATTTCCTACGTCAAATTTACGATCTTATCTGTGTTGATCAACATATTTCTTCTGCCTATCTTGAGCAGCTACCAGTCTTGCTCTGACTAGTTTGATAACTTCAGCGGTCTATTGTACCCGTTCCGGTCCTAACAGTTGACGTTCACCAATTTCATCCCAGCATAGTGGAGTTTTGCATTTCCTGCCGTATAATGCCTCGTATGGCGGCATGCCAATGCTTGCATGGTAACTATTATTGTATGCAAATTCTACCAATGGTAGATGATCATCCCAATTTCCTTTGAAATCCATGATGCACGCTCTAAGCATGTCTTCTAACGTCTGGATTGTTCGTTCGCTTTGACCATCAGTTTGCGGATGGTATGCCGTACTCATTTTCAGTTGTGTTCCCATGCATTCTTGTAGTTTCTTCCAGAAGTTTGATGTGAACCTCAAATTTCTGTCTGATACAATTGATATTGGAACTCCATGTCTTGAGACGATCTCCTTGATGTACATTTTTTCCAACTGATCGAGATTAAATCTAATCTTTATTGGCAAAAAGTGTGTTGATTTCATTAATCTATCCACTATCACCCATATCGCATCATATCCTTTCTGAGTCGTTGGAAGACCTACCACAAAATCCATTGTGATATGCTCCCACTTCCATTTCGGTATTTCCAACAGTTGAAGTAATCTGTTTGTCCTCTGATGTTCTTCTTTTACTCTCTGATACGTCAAGCATTTTGCACCACATTCTGTAACATCCCTTTTCATATTTGGCCACCAAAAATGTCGCCGCAAATCTTGATACATATTCGTATTTCTCAGATGAATTGAATATATTGAGTTGTGAGCTTCTGTAAAGATTTCTTCTTTAATATCCGGTACTGCTAGAACCCAAATTCATCCTTCGAACCTTAGCAGCCCTTCGATATCGATCCTGTATTTCACTTTAATACCCTCAACCACTCTTTCTTTGATTTTTCCACATTCTTCATCTTGTAGTTGAGCATTCTTTACCTTGTCCACCAAAGTTTGACTAGCTTCTATCTTGAATAGTCGTTCATCGGATTCTTTTGGAAATTTTATTTCCAACTCTAGCTTTATCATTGCTGAAATAAGCTCGTCTTGGGTGATTAATAGCATCAACTTTTCCCGACCTTTCCTGCTCAAAGTATCTGCAACCACATTTGCTTTGCCTGGGTGACAAAAGATCTCACAATCGTAATCTTTTATTAACTCCATCCATCTTCTTCGACGCATGTTCAGGTCCTTCTGTGTGAAAATATACTTCAAACTCTTATGGTCTGTATATATCTCAAATTTCTCTCCATGGAGATAGTGTCTCCATATCTTCAAAGCAAATACCACCGCAACAAACTCTAAATCATGAGTCGGATACCCTTTCTCGCAGTCTTTCAATTGCCTTGATGCATATACAATGACTTTGTCATTCTGCATAAGGACATAACCTAATCCTTTATTTGAAGCATCACTATACACCACAAAGTTTCCTGTATTATCTGGTAATGACAACACAGGTGCCACACTTAACTTCTTTTTTAAGTCTTGAAAGCTCTCTTCACACTTCTCCGTCCAAATAAATTTTACAGCTTTCCTTGTCAAATTTATTAATGGAGTGGCAATCTTGGAAAAATCCTGAATAAACCGTTTGTAATAACCTGCCAATCCCAAGAAACTTCTTACTTTCAATGGAGTTCTTGGTTGTTCCCAATTTATCACAGCTTCGACTTTTGATGGATTCACTGAAATCCCATATTTATCAATTACATGCCCGAGAAATTGTACACGTTCCATCCAAAATTCACATTTAGAGAATTTCACGTACAACTTTTCTTTTCTTAGTGTCTCCAGCGTCAAACATAAATGTTCCACGTGTTCTTCTTCAGATTTGGAGTACACAAAAATATCATCGATAAATACCACCACAAACTTGTCTAAAAATGATTTAAACACCATGTTCAATAAATCCATGAATGCAGCATGGGCGTTGGTCAAACAAAAAGACATTACCAGAAACTCGTAATGCCCATACTGAGTTCTGAATGCCGTCTTCTGTACATCCTCCTTCCTTAATTTCAATTGTTGATACCCACTTCTCAAATCTATTTTCGAGAAGTATTTAACACCCTTCAATTGATCAAACAAGTCATCTATTCTTGGCAATGTATATTCATTCTTAATAGTGAATTTGTTTAATTCCCTATAATCAATACAAAGACGCATTGAACCATCCTTCTTATTCACGAATAACACCGGCGCTCCACACGGTGATACGCTTGGTTAAATATACTTCTTATCTAACAGTTCTTGCAGTTGTACCATCAATTCCTTCATCTATATCGGAGCCATTCTATACGGGGCCTTCGATATTAGAGCAGTTCCTGGCGCTAAGTCGATCACGAACTCGATTTCTCTGAAAGGCGGAAGTCCTGGAAAATCTTCTGAAAAAAACGTCCACAAAATCCCTAACCACTGGTATCTCTTCTAGCTTCACACCCTTCTTCTTTTGAGTATCGACTTTGTAAGCTAGGTACCCTACACAGCCCTGACTCAACAACTTCTTGGCCTGCATAATCGTCAGACATCTCGCTTGTCTAGGCGATTTGCTACCATAGAAAACTACCATTGACGGAGTCATAAGGTTTACACATTTCTTTTGGCAATCAATTATCGCTCCATAATTGAATAGTCAATCCATTCCAAATATTACAGAAAGCTCTCCAAGTTTAATCGGGATTAAATCTACTATCATGACATTCCCCTTAATATTCACCCTATAATTCTTATATATAAACTTAACATGAATCACTTCCCTGTTCGCAATTTCTATGTTTAAAGGGAAATTCAATTCTGCACTAGGCAATCCTAACCTCTTAACAAATTCATCAGATATAAATGAGTAAGTAGCACCCGAATCAAATAATACATAAGCATCTATATCATTGATTGAGATAATACCTGACACAACATGTTTTGATTGTACAACATCCTACACAGTCATGTTGAAGGTTCTGGCTATGGGCTTATTTGATGATGTTGGTCCAGCAATGGTTAATGTACCTCCGCTGCTACCTCCCTTGCTTCCTGTTGTCTCTCTAGCTTTCTTCTTAGGGCAATCGCGAGCAAAATGATCCTTTGACCCGCAGGTGTGGCAAACATTCTTCTTGGGTTGATTGTAATTAGAGGCAATGTGACCCTCCTGACCATAGTTAAAGCACACACGCTTCCCCCTTAAGCACATACCCGTGTGAAACCTCCCACATGTAGCACATGCATCAAACTTCTTCTTCTGTTGGTTTCCCTGCTGATTTCCAGCTCCCATATTTGCATTCCATTTCCTCTTCAAGTTATTGTTACCATTTCCACCGCTACCACCACCATTCTTAACTTTGCCCTCACTCTTCTTCTTTCTCTGCTCCTGATTGTACTTTGTTACAGCCTCGCCTCCACCTTCAGCGAGAATTGCCTTCTCCAGTACAGCTGTAAATATCTTCAGCTAAAACCTGGAGACCCTACTGTACAGCCAGGGTTTCAGTCCCTACTCAAACCTCTTAGCCTTGCGCTCATCTGTGTTGACTTGATATGGCGTAAACCTTGCCAATTCGTTAAATTTTGTGAAATACATCGTTGTGCCCTGCTTTAGCTCTAAAAACTGCACTTCCATCTGATTCTTTGAACTCTCTGGGAAATAGGTCTCGAAGAATATTTCCTTGAAACTTTCCCAAGTCACCACTCCCTGACCTCTTCTAGTTTTATTTACTTGCCACCAATAACTGGCCTCTACTTTCAACATGAATGTTGCAAAAGCAGTCTTCTGGTTCTCACCAACCCTAGCAACATCAAATACCTTCTCTATTTCCATGATCCATGTCTGTGCGTCAACCAGATTCATGGTTCCATGAACTTCTGGAGGTCCAACCGCCTTGAAATCCTTAAAAGTTGCAGCATGATTCTGCGGTTGATTCTGCAGTGCTCCTGTCAGAAGTGTCACTAATTGCGGAACTGGGTTTGGCTCAGCATTGTTGTTATTGGTAGATCCCTCAGGGGTCCTCTATCGTTGTTGACATCTTGGAGGAATTTTCTGTTAAAATATTCTCATTAGATTATTACTCAATCTTTTAGGTATTATGTACTTAATTTGCACATCACAAAATTACCACATAACACACAATATCTTGAATAAATACTAACTTTTATTCATTCATAATATTTTAAAACATAATAAAGATAGCGTTCTTGCTTTCTACATCACTTTCCTGAACTACTAAAGTTTCAGGATAACTTCATCATCATCATATCCCATGGGTTATATCATACCCGAGATTTATATCTTATTTACTTACTAATCACATAATAACTACATTTATGATGACCCACTAAAATACTGCATAGCCTTACAACGCTCCTCTTCCATAATATGGAACATTGTTCGACGATCTAATATGTACGATGGCAGCGTCTCGAACTGAATTGGATAACACATAACCTGATCTTGAGCTCGATTGATCATGGTGTTGAGAATACTATTCATCTCTTCCATCTTGATCTTCATTACTTGTACCTCTCTCTCTGTTATCTCGGTTGGAGATAAGCTTCCTTGCACGCATCTTCGACTCTTGCCCTCTTAGTAGATTCTTCTTTTAACTTGTTCTTTAGCTCTCCAATCTCCTCTGTCATTTGTTCGTTCTCTCCTTCAGTGTGGATCAGCTTCCCTTCGACAATATTCAGATGTTCATCTCGATCCTGGATCTCGTTGTCCTCTTTCTCCATTGCAATCTGCTATTCAGCTACTATCCCTTCCAACTCCTCGACGGTATCCTGAAGTTCCACATTGCGATCGTATACTTCGTCGTACATACGAGCAGAGATGGAGTTTAGTGGAATCTCTTCCTCCTCGCCCTCCTCATCCTTATTCGACTGTTGCAGCTCAACGGGGTCCACCTCGTCTGTCTCTATCTCATCATCCTCATCAGGTAAACTCTCATGCTCAACCATTGTGATCAACGGAGATGTTTTCCATGGTAGTAGTTGTTCCCAAACCGCCTGAATATCTCGAGGATCTTCCTCTCTAGGCATCTAGGATCCTTCCTCCCTAGTCTGACTGTATTCTCCTACATTAGCCATCCTGACAATAAAATTTTAAGTTTCAATTACTAATCATTACTACTCGACACTTACGAGCAATATGTTACAACCACATAAGCACATAAGTGTTTTATTACTTTTTCTTAAAACTCGATAACAGTTTATTACCACTATCTTTTTAAAGGTTACTTCCTAAGGCATTTCCCCACCTAAGGTTCATAACCTAAAGCTTTGATACCAACTTGTGACATCCCTAAATTCGGGTACTTCATTCCCACAAGACTTGGTGTTCACTTTCCATACATTTATACTAACTACCCAAATATAATATAATTTAAACCATAAATCCTCCCTTTAAAAAGTGTTACATCAATAAGTTCAATAAAAATCTCTCAGGTTATCTAACCTTTAACATAAATCAAGTGTGCAAATTAAATAATTACATCACATCATTTAAATAAAGTCTATCAACATAAAAGCCAATAAATTACAAAACTTCATCACTTGTACATTTTTCATTTTTCTTTGTTTGTGGTAGGTTCATCGACCTTCTCAACTTTAACTGCAATAATTATATTTATGCAAGAGTGACCAAAACAAATACTCACTAGATATAGCAATGAACAACAATAGAATAATAACCGTCAATGAATAAGCTTATTAGAACTGAATAATACTCTGTCAATGATAACCAAAAACTAGAATCAAAATATGAAATATCTAAGGGTCATAAGACCACGAACTATGTCCATGGTTACAAGTAATATTTCAACGTTAACCTAAATAATTATACTGTAGGGACTTCACGTACTTAAGGGGATCAACCCTTCGTACCATGTATTGTGCACAAATATCTAAACGCTTGCGCGTAAGTAATCCCCTATAATAGGGTTGTTCATCTCAGTTTTAATATACGAGACCGCACCAAAGGAAGTTTGGTTTGGATAAGCTCCAAGGTAATTTAGAGTTCAACGAACATCAACTGAGGATTAGTTGAATCAATATATTTTAATATCACTTCAAGTGCTCGATAACAATATGATATGAAATAGTCATGAATTATAAGTGAATCAACATTATTCACGAAAACATGATTTAGAAATGGACTAGAAAGGATAGGCATTGAATATTATATCAAACCTTACTTGAATAATAATAAGCTAAGGCTATTAATCTTACTCAATAAAAGAAGTGAGTTATTGAACGTGCATGATTAATAACAAGTTGAGGAATAAAACTTTCTCAATATAAGAATAATAGAATTTAGGAACTTGCGTAATTAGAACAACATTAAAGATAGGAACCCTTCTTAAAGAAAGAGTTAGGTTGAAGAGTTTGTATGTACATAATCAAGTTAGAATAGATATATAAGTAGGTTTAGGAACTTGCTCAATGCATCAATAAGGTTTAAGCACTTGCACAATCGTAAAAGTAGAGTTAGAGAACTTGCCTCATGCGTAGGTTAAACAATCACTACTCACTTTCACCACAAGTCCTACACATACCATATATATTGACAATACACATTAGTTACATTAATATTAGCTTCATGAGTTTCTTTCCCACTTTTAGTATAGTTCACTAACTAAGTTTAAGTTTAAACAACTTCACATCTTTTCATGAGCATTACATTTTAGCTTTATTACAACTACTTAAGTGATCATTTCATTACACCATATACACATTAACAACTTGATTTAACATCCTACTATATGTCCAACATGTTATCATTCTCTTTATATTAGGTTATACTAACACACAAAGGATTGCATTTGCATTCGTGCATCTCGACGCCCTCCGATGGCCTTTAAATGCCCAACAATCCTAAAGATAGCCATTTTGACCCCTAATAAAGACATCAAATTGAAACACTTAAAGAATAAAAGTTACAGGTCTACTCGTCCTCGTTCTGGATCATCTTAAATCGCATCAATCAGAGTTCGTATGACAACGTTATGCTCAATTTAGTAAAACACGTCCGATTAATTTTTTTGTTCAAAATTTGGCTAGGCAAACGACCCCCCGCCGGGGCGGGGTTTTTTCTCTAGGATAGCCCGCCGGGACGGGGGTCCTTTCTGCGATTTCACGAATTATCATCTAGAACACTACAGATAGCAAAATTAGGCCTACAAACTTCTTTCTAACAATCATACCAAGCTAGCCAAGGTATAATATGTAAACAATATTTCTAACACGTTTCTAACCACATAAATAACGTAAACATCAAGATTACAACCTTTAATTTTCATTATTTCTCTTATTTCCTCTTCTTTTGACATTCATAGCGAAATTCTTCACTGTGAATTCGTTTTACAACCAAAACAGGTAGTTTTAATTACTTTGCTTTCGTTTCTTCATATATTTTCACAATCAATAAACAATTTACACTTATACTATGAATTGAGTACCAATTTTAATTCTAATTTAAGCCATATTCAACATATGTCAATGTAAACTTACTATAATATAATTTCCTCCATAATAAAATATATTACATGAATCAATTTATTCTAAATCATCTATAAACCACATGAAAACAATTTATATCAACAATTATCATACAAAATTACATAATAAACAATTAATCCTTCACACCAATTTTACAGAGAACTTTTGAATAGGATAGAACTAAAACTTTGAAAAGTAGCAAGGTAGGGTTATACTTTGCTAAGATGATTACAACAACTTCATCTTCTAAATTCTCAATTCACAGAGAATTTTCCCTGATCCCTTCTCTCTTTTCTTTCTTTCTTTTCTCTTCTTTTTCTTCTTCTCTGTTCTTTCTCCCTTCTCTAACTTACGTACTTTGAAAGATATAACGTATAATATATTAGATATTAATTATATAATATAAATATATATGTAACTGATATCTATTACATCTTTTTGAAAATCAAAAGCCATAAGGCTTGTTTGATTAAAGATATATATAGTATAAGCTTCCAAAAATTATTATAAAAGATATATAAATTATCTAAAAATATAATAAAGCTTGCAAATAAAGTTTAACCGAGATATTAACCTATTAATTACCCGGTAAAGACTTAGAACACCAAAATCATATCGAATTTAACCCGAACGTGAATAATTTATTTATTTTAGTATTGTTATCAATACTAATGTGTTAGATTTATATGAATGAACATCTTAGGTGTTTATAAAATAATCGAGTAGAATTGTTTGATCAATCTTCGCTCAGGAAAGTTACTAAACCCTATTTTAATTATTTGAGAAAGTCTTCTAACTTAGCCAATTTCTTTACGCAAGTTTCTCGAACCCTGAATATTGTTAAACAAGATTCCTATCTTAAATTAATTTTGATATGTATTACCAAACCTAAACTTGAATTTCCAATTATTGTAAAGTTATCACTATAACTTCAGCATAACTAAAAAATAAATTGTTTATTCATATGATATTGTTTATTGAGCATAAACTGTTGTGTCAAACCAAATTGCTTTGGTAAGACATCCTATACTGAGTTATACATCCCAAGAGGGATTAATGTATGTTAATAATATATTGACATTTAGTGCAAGTGGGCACGATTAGGATGAGATGCATACTCCTAGGATGTTGAATAGGTTGATCCTGTGACGACCCCAAAATAGGTCCATTCCACCCAACCCATTCTGAGTCATCAAATATATGGTACAGAAAACAACTACAACTTTATTACAACAATTGTCGTGCAAAATACAACAACACATATGCTGTGAGTTTGGATACAAATATATACCAAATGTGACATTAGACACCATCATGTATCAGCACCTCATAAAGGTACCTTACATAAAGGTACAGTCAAAAACTGTTTTAGAAACTAGAATCTTTGGGAAGTGCTCAAGGAAACCTTCGTACATGGGACGTCATGCTTCTAGGTTATGATAGATATCATATGGCCATAGAATTATCCTTGGTTGACCCAATAGACCCCAAAGAAAAACGAGAAGATTACTATCATATTCTTCCCAATGGTGAGTCTTCTCTTGACTTATCATTATCTCCACTGTCTCTAATTGAGAATTATACTTCAAACAAACACCAAGATTATATAGGTAGTGCTCGTAGATATACTCAGCAAGTGGATGAGCACAACCTTGTCTTATGATGACACGAGGTTGTATGTCATTAGACATCTTGTATGATAGTGACGAAACACCCTTCCAACGTTGGTTTCGCCTCACCCTATTTTCTTCATCAAATATAACTACTAAATGATGACCACCGTTCTATACCCTTGTTACCCCCGCTCGACCCAGCTACACTCTTATTACCTGAAAGGAATTGTGAAACAAAAGGGTGAGCACAACTAGCCCAGTAAAAAATATCATGACTAAAGATAAATAAATTATCAATAGTCTTCATCAGTAATAAATCAGAGATTTAGGACATATGGTAGATGATAAAAATTTCAACCATAGTTGCAGCGGAACGAGCAATCCATTAGAAGAGTCAAATAGACTATAAAGTCTATTATCTTCTCCATGTTAAAAATCCACCAACAATATTTTATCCATGTAACATCAATCAACAATTCTGGTCCACAATCATATGAATAAATCATAATCATAACTGTAGTTCTAAATTCCTCTTCTCATCTAGGACGAAGATAATTTTTATCACCTATCTTTACCTGAAACATCAAAGATCATGGTTACACCAAATCACATTTCATGTTCATAATCATACTAATAACTTCATCTTTGCACCACGGCCAAATATATTCATTTGTATCACTAGTTGGTCATGTTCATCTCAACACATGTTCATGTTTGCACTACTGGCCAAAGATATTCAACATGTCATCTTTGCACTACGGGCCAAAGATATTCATCAACAATTCATCTTTGTACTACAGGCCAAAAATATTCATCAATAATTCATCTTTGCATTACAGGCCAAAGATATTCATCAATAATTTATCTTTGCGCTATAGGCCAAAGATATTCATCAACAGTTCATATTTGCACTATAGACCAAATATATTCATATCTCAAAGAAATATATAATCATTTCAGAATTTATATAAACAATAATTATAACCATGTTAATCAATTCATCTTTACACTTAAGCTAAAGATATTCAATTATAAATTCAATGGTCATGATCATACCAGTTAACAATTCATCTTTGCACTACAGGCCAAAGACATTTTTCAGTCACGATCATACCAATAATTTATCCATCTTTACACTCAAGTGAAAGAGAAATTCAACATCAGGGTTATAAAAATGTTATATATGATAATAAAAATAATATAATCAACATATAGATTTAATCTCAAGAGTAATATTCATAACTCAACTATAATTTGGTCAGAAAAGAAACTAATTTTGTCATGAATAGTAACTCGTGATTAGTAACCCATGAATAGTAACTCGTGAATAGTAACTCGTGAATAGTAACCCCGACTCAAAAAGGTAGAAATTCCATAATAAAATCCATACCAATATTTCGGTATAATGATATTGAAAGAATAACATTTCTTAAATTTATAAACAATTTATTTTAATTGTTTATACTTTACTAAAATAATGCATTTAATCATTCCAAAATGCCAAACTCATAAGATTTCATCACCAATAACCAAAACCCTCATCAAAAATATGCATATACCTCATATAGGAATTTCAAGTCATAAAATCCTATTTTTCAATTTTCTTACTTCACATAACATATTTAATTCATTTACTCATAACTAGACCATTTTCATAAAAAATACCAAATCAGTTCCAAAAATATTTCTTTTCTGGGATTTAGCATAATATAGTCCCATAGTGAACATATATTTTTCTCAGAATTTTTAAAAGTCATTTACTATTTTTCATATGGCCAAAACAACCGAATATTTAGACATTTATCAAAAATTGTACTTTTGTCCAAAAATTCTGAAATTCACAGAGTATACTCCTATCATATACATGTACTCCCAATAAAAATTTCATCAATTTTGGAGTTAACCACAAGAAGTTATAAGCGGTTACTTTTAAAATAGTCTTTTCTTATAAAATTCATAACTCTTAATCTATACATCCAAAAATCACCATTTTTGGACACAATCAAGAAAACTCATCAAAATATCATTTCAAATTTTTCCAGAATTTTTGAAAGTCAGAAAAATTACGAAACTGAAAAACATAACAACCCTTAAAATCCCTTATCCCTTACTTCAAAAGTGCAGTATTTCTGACTGGAATGCAAAGTCGAAGGAAACTTGCACTGAATAGCAACTCTCAAAGTATCTAAATACTCATAAAATATGCTTCATAATATAGAGAGAGAAAGAGAGAAAGCTTATGTTTCTGGTGTGATTTTCAATTCTAACTTAGCCCTCTATTTATAGGAAAATGTTAGCACGCCGAAGCAGACTTAACCTGCAACCTGATGGCTTTACCTGCTACTATTCCCACCCACCATATTTGAATAAAAATCTCAACACATTTCTTCATCAACCAAGAGTGGGGCCCACCAATTCTAGAATTTTCCACCAAAATGATTAACTCCGAAAATTCAACAATTTCTGAACCAGTCATCTCGTAAAATTCATAACAAATCATATGTTCATTTTTAACGGTTCAAAATTTGTGGACATATACTCAACTTATATATGTATAACATATCCAAATATTATCACGATCCAACGGTCGGATTAAAAATTATAACCCTCGCAAAATATCTCAAAAACCCTGATTTTTAATACCTCCATTCCGATAAAAATACTGATAAAAACCTCAACATTAACTCCTTCATTTTTAATCACAAAAATATATCCCTCATTTATATCCACATAAAATAAATATTTCCTTATCATATGAATCAATAATTAATTATTCACAAATAATATTACAGAATCACATTTATGACAACCAGGCCGTTCCCAGGAAAGAGGGGGCTTTCCAATAAGAATTTCTCTTTACTGGCGCGTAATTAGGTAACCAAACCTCTCCTTAGACAGAACTTTCTAGAAATTGCCAATAATGTTATCTAATAATATTATTCAAATAATATGAATTATTGATCTGATAATAAAAAATACTGTGCAGTGACAATTATTGAAACAATAATAATATAAAATATCAACGCAGTAATTATTGAATCAATAAAATAAAATATTGAACAGTAACTACTGTAACAATTATTGAGTAGTGTCTTCTCATGTAAGAACCAATAATTTAAAAAAATACTGTGCAATACCGTGTGCTACTGTGCAACTACGCGTATTACTGTATTTTAACCACCAGGTATTCCAATAGTGTTAACGGTAACAATTACGCCGTTAATTATAAAAACTCAATTTTTGTCGTTTTTTTCATCCGACAATTATTCTATTGTGGGGCCCACAAATGGCTGCGCCGTCGTACGAATATTCCCCGACAGAAAGAATATTCCACGACCAAACGAATATTCCCCGACAACAATGAATATTTTATAACCACTTGTGTATTCTAAAAAAAAATTCATATATCACCCTTAACTTTAACATTTATCAATTTAACCATTTACTGAATTGTAATTATAAGAAAAATTGAATACTTTTATTTCATAAAATTCGGGGTCTTACAATCTCCCCTCCTTATAAAATTTCGTCCCCGAAATTTACGTACCTGGTATTTCAAAGAGTTGAGAATACCTTGCTTTCATTTCAGATTCCATCTTCCCTGTCATCACGATTTTTCCATTAATCATCTCATGTATTTCAGATATCATTCTAGAATACAGCTTCAAAACAAGGGTTAATTGAACAAATTAACATTTACATAATATCTCGATATTATGTCTGACCAGCAAATAAGCTTAGGTTGGACACACTAGCGAAGGATTTACTCATCTCTCCCCTCCTAGTTCTATTCCCCGATCTCCGCCAGAGACCATATCCCTAAGCTCTGATACCACCTGTGACGACCCCAAAATAGGTCCATTCCACCCAACCCATTCTGAGTCATCAAATACATGGTACAGAAAATAACTACAACTTTATTACAACAATTATCGTGCAAAATACAACAACACATATGCTGTGAGTTTGGATACAAATATATACCAAATGTGACATTGGACACCATCATGTATCAGCACCTCACAAAGGTACCTTACATAAAGGTATAGTCAAAAATTGTTTTAGAAACTAGAATCTTTGGGAAGTGCTCAAGGAAACCTTCGTACATGGGACGCCATGCTTCTAGGTTATGATAGATATCATATGGCCACAGAATTATCCTTGGTTGACCCAATAGACCCCAAAGAAAAACGAGAAGATTACTATCATATTCTTCCCAATGGTGAGTCTTCTCTTGACTTATCATTATCTCCACTGTCTCTAATTGAGAATTATACTTCAAACAAACACCAAGATTATATAGGTAGTGCTCGTAGATATACTCAACAAGTGGATGAGCACAACCTTGTCTTATGATGACACGAGGTTGTATGTCATTAGACATCTTGTATGATAGTGACGAAACACCCTTCCAACGTTGGTTTCGCCTCACCCTATTTTCTTCACCAAATATAACTACTAAATGATGACCACCGTTCTATTCTCTTGTTACCCCCGCTCGACCCAGCTACACTCTTATTACCTGAAAGGAATTGTGAAACAAAAGGGTGAACACAACTAGCACAGTAAAGAATATCTTGACTAAAGATAAATAAATTATCAATAGTCCTTCATCAGTAATAAATCAGAGATTTAGAACATATGGTAATGATAAAAATTTCAACCATAGTTGCAGCGGAACGAGCAATCCATTAGAAGAGTCAAATAGACTATAAAGTCTATTATCTTATCCATGTTAAAAATTCACCAACAATATTTTATCCCTGTAACATCAATCAACAATTCTAGTCCACAATCATATGAATAACTCATAATCATAACTGTAGTTCTAAATTCCTCTTCTCATCTAGGACAAAGATAATTTTCATCACCTATCTTTACCTGAAACATCAAAGATCATGGTTACACCAAATCACATTTCCTGTTCATAATCATACTAATAACTTCATCTTTGCACCACGGCCAAAGATATTCATTTGTATCACCAGTTGGTCATGTTCATCTCAACACCTATTCATGTTTGCACTACTGGCCAAAGATATTCAACATGTCATCTTTGCACTACGGGCCAAAGATATTCATCAACAATTCATCTTTGTACTACAGGCCAAAAATATTCATCAATAATTCATCTTTGCATTACAGGCCAAAGATATTCATCAATAATTTATCTTTGCGCTATAGGCCAAAGATATTCATCAACAGTTCATATTTGCACTATAGACCAAATATATTCATATCTCAAAGAAATATATAATCATTTCAGAATTTATATAAACAATAATTATAACCATGTTAATCAATTCACCTTTGCACTTAAGCTAAAGATATTCAATTATAAATTCAATGGTCATGATCATACCAGTTAACAATTCAACTTTGCACTACAGGCCAAAGAGATTTTTCATGATCATACCAATAATTTACCCATCTTTACACTCAAGTGAAAGAGAAATTCAACATCAGGGTTATAAAAATGTTATATATGATAATAAAAATAATATAATCAACATATAGATTTAATCTCAAGACTAATATTCATAACTCAACTATAATTTGGTCAGAAAAGAAACCAATTTTGTCATGAATAGTAACTCGCGAATAGTAACCCATGAATAGTAACTCGTGAATAGTAACTCGTGAATAGTAACCCCGACTCAAAAAGGTAGAAATTTCACAATAAAATCTATACCAATATTTTGGTATAATGATATTAAAAGAATAACATTTCTTAAATTTATAGACAATTTATTTTAATTATATATACTTTACTAAAATAATGCATTTAATCATTCCAAAATGCCAAACTCATAAGATTTCATCACCAATAACCAAAACCCTCATCAAAAATATGCATATACCTCATATAGGATTTTCAAGTCATAAAATCCTATTTTTCAATTTTCTTACTTCACATAACATATTTAATTCATTTACTCATAACTAGACCATTTTCATGAAAAATACCAAATCAGTTCCAAAAATATTTCTTTTCTGTGATTTAGCATAATATAGTCCCATAGTGAACATATATTTTTCTCAGAATTTTTAAAAGTTATTTACTATTTTTCATATGGCCAAAACAGCCGAATATTTAGATATTTATCAAAAATTGTACTTTTGTCTAAAAATTCTGAAATTCACAGAGTATACTCCTATCATATACATGTACTCCCAATAAAAATTTCATCAATTTTAGAGTTAACCACAAGAAGTTATAAGCGGTTACTTTTAAAATAGTCTTTTCTTATAAAATTCATAACTCTTAATCTATACATCCAAAAATCACCATTTTTGGACACAATCAAGAAAACTCATCAAAATATCATTTCAAATTTTTCCAGAATTTTTGAAGGTCAGAAAAATTACGAAACTGAAAAACATAACAACCCTTAAAATCCCTTATCCCTTACTCAAAAGTGCAGTATTCGACTGGAATGCAAAGCCGAAGGAAACTTGCACTGAATAGCAACTCTCAAAGTATCTAAATACTCACAAAATATGCTTCATAAATAGAGAGAGAAAGAGAGAAAGCTTATGTTTCTGGTGTGATTTTCAATTCTAACTTAGCCCTTATTTATAGGAAAATGTTAGCACGCCGAAGCAGACTTAACCTGCAACCTGATGGCTTTACCTGCTACTATTCCCACCCACCATATTTGAATAAAAATCTCAGCACATTTCTTCACCAACCAAGAGTGGGGCCCACCAATTTTAGAATTTTCCACCAAAATGATTAACTCCGAAAATTCAACAATTTCTGAACCAGTCATCTCGTAAAATTCATAACAAATCATATGTTCATTTTTAACGGTTCAAAATTTGTGGACATATACTCAACTTATATATGTATAACATATCCAAATATTACCACGATCCAACGGTCGGATTAAAAATTATAACCCTCGCAAAATATCTCAAAAACCCTGATTTTTAATACCTTCATTCCGACAAAAATACTGATAAAAACCTCAACATTAACTCCTTCATTTTTAATCACAAAAATATATCCCTCATTTATATCCACATAAAATAAATATTTCCTTATCATATGAATCAATAATTAATTATTCACAAATAATATTACAGAATCACATTTATGACAACAAGGTCGTTCCCAAGAAAGAGGGGGCTTTCCAATAAGAATTTCTCCTTACTGGCGCGCAATTAGGTGACCAAACCTCTCTTTAGACTGAACTTTCTAGACATTGCCAATAATGTTATCTAATAATATTATTCAAATAATATGAATTATTGATCTGATAATAGAAAATACTGTGCAGTGACAATTATTGAAACAATAATAATATAAAATATCAACGAAGTAATTATTGAATCAATAAAATAAAATATTGAACAGTAACTACTGTAACAATTATTGAGTAGTGTCTTCTCATGTAAGAATCAATAATTCAAAAAAATACTGTGCAATACCGTGTGCTACTGTGCAACTACGCGTATTACTGTATTTTAACCACCAGGTATTCCAATAGTGTTAACGGTAACAATTACGCCGTTAATTATAAAAACTTAATTTTTGTCGTTTTCTTCATCCGACAATTATTCTGTTGTGGGGCCCACAAATGGCTGCGCCGTCGTACGAATATTCCCCGACAGAAAGAATATTCCACGACCAAACGAATATTCCCCGACAACAATGAATATTTTATAACCACTTGTGTATTTTAAAAAAAAATTCATATATCACCTTAACTTTAACATTTATCAATTTAACCATTTACTGAATTGTAATTATAAGAAAAATTGAATACTTTTATTTCATAAAATTCGGGGTCTTATAGATCCCCTGTCTCACATCTGAACAAAATTTCTAAGTCTTTGTGACTGACAAAAATAGTAAAAAGTCCAGAAATAGTTAAAATATAAAAATTCCAGACATGTCAAACAACACTCAGTTGAGAAAAGTTTTGAACTGTTATACTTCTTCAAATTCTATATTATGATATATTATAAAACCTGTTGAGCATGTCATAGCTCACTCTTGCAAATCATTCCCTTTGCAGTATTAGACGGTAACCTTAGCATATCTGGAGTAAATACTGGAAGCGTCTCTGCTTATACTAGTTTATATTACTGTCTAGCTGAATGTAATACTTTTATAATAAGAAAATCTTTATGAAGAATTATTGTAATGACCCTAAAATTCATACAATTTAATTCTCGACTTCGGTCATTAATAATGCATTCAACCTCAAACTTTACATCATTAAATGATAATACAACCATTGAAATTTGCGGAATAATTTAAATTTTTATGTCTTCTTACTCTAATTCCCTGAATCAAAACATTTATCAACTACATGTCTTTGAATCAACCTTATTTTATGATTCACTTTATCATTGTTACTATAAAATTTTACAATTCAATCCAATAACCTTACACATCAGATAACTCTAACATCAACTTTATAACTCAACATAAAACTATACATCATAAAACATTTAATACATCTCATGAATCTTAATTGTAACGCCCCGAAATCCGGTCTATCTTCACACCCGGATTCCGTACGTCGCGAGTACATCATTCATCCAACATATATCATTATATACTGAAATATAACAACATACATTCTCAATTCCCAGGTTCTCGAAACCTTATAACCTTTCTCATTACAAATAATGATAATTACATTATTCCTTTCATCTTACAAGAGTGACTTTTATCCGCCACCAAGGATACATACAGTTCATTAAACTAGTCTACAACTTAATCCATCTTTCTGCATTACAAGCCTTCACTTGATCTTCACACACATTCACATACTGAATGGCACTTCGTCTGGATACCGCTTAGCTTGATCTTTACGGGATCCTTAAGTTCTTTCTAACATCGTTCGCTGAAAATATTTTTCATTTAAAGCAAGTGTGAGCATTCAATTTCCCAGCAAGTCATCACAGTTTGAACAAACAAGTTCAGAATTCAAACATTTCTTTAGAACTTCAATAACCGAACAAAGGTTATGAAGCAGGTTGAATAATATGAATAATCTTGATTCCTATCATCTTCAAACCATACTCACTTTTACTTTGAAATACTTTCATTCTTCTACCTTTTGCATACACATTCTGTCTGGCTAGAATCATTAGCACAGACTTAACAATAACGGTTCATGAATAAACTGAGCATACTTGTATTGAACAGTTTGATCACAAAACAGTTCATCTCATAGAAACACTGAAGTGCTCACATTGTGGCTCAAGGCCTCATACATACTACCACCTTGTACAAATATCGCACATTCGTACATAGATAGAACTTCTCAAGTTTAGCATCTGAGAAGTTTTAGAAACTAGCATTCATTTAAAATATGAATGAAGTTAGAAAACTTGCCTTACGCACAGCTACAACTTACGCTGAACTGCTCATTCCAAATCCCTACATAACACATAAGGAAATAACACGTACACCAATTAGTCATATACTTGACTTACGCATTGGTTTACTTAATTTTACTTCTTAAGGTTCGCGTTCTTGTAATTTAAGCTTACGCGACTAACTTTCATTACCAGATTACGGCTTTATGACATACTGAGATGTCTTACTCAAAACATTCATCATCTTTGATGATTTACATTCCTATCTTCTTCTTATACTTCTCTTAGGACTCAGTACACATTGCTTCTCTTCTAGTAGTCCATATGGTACTCTGAGTGGTTTCCCACAAACAACCAACAAACAAGTGATCGTCTCATCTACACTGCCATCACAGTGAGTTAGATCGGTTGCCAGTTTCGTATATACCTTCGCTCTCTGAAGGAATTGTTTAGCCCAGCTCCCATATGTCAACCATCAGAGTTACGATTGTACCACAACCTAACTTCTCTTAACTTATACGAACTATTAAATTATAATGTTCGTTAAGTCAATTCATATTCCTTACGGCTTTCTGGCAACTAAATGCCATACCTCAGGATTCATTCTTTATCGTCTAAGTCATACAGTCTTCTGTACACTCGGAACGATCATTCAATGTCAATATTATGAGGTCATAGCGTTGACCATTTCATATGAATTTATTCATATCATACAACGTCCGGTTCCTTTCACTCAGAACGTTTATCCAAGTTATACTTATTAACTCGGCTTGTTAACGTTATACGTTATTATCTTCAACTCAGTTTCTTCACCATTCACGGTTAATCAACATTCTTCATTACATTATGGCTTTCTTGATACCATTCGTATCTTACTTACTAATTTCATCAATGTCTAAGTCAGACAACCAGGGTATACTTAGAACTTTCGTCAAACGCGAATACGATTCACAAGGATCGTTTACGTATTCAACGTTCACGTTGCTTGTTTCTTAATCTCTCATTCAACCTTTATTCAAGGTTTTGATCGCTTTCAATCGTTATCCATCCCATGAACCCCATGTTCATTATTCTTTCTTAATGTCGAAGCCATACCGTTCATTGTATGCTAAGACCGATCGTTCTTCGCAACAACGTTACGTTCATAACGTCTATACGCTTTACGTTCATCTTACAATGCCATGCCATAACATCGGAATGTTATTCATTACCTTCATCACTCAACGTCTAAGGAATCACAATCATAGCAATCCCTCACGTTCGTTCATTACGACTACGGTCCCCGAATATTGGTTCCGCAACCCGCGTTTGTATTCTTTATCTTTTAATCTCGTTTAATCTTTTCGTTCGACCTTTATTAAAGGTTTAAAACACTTACTCAAGTGTTACATTACGTGAACTATATGTTCATACTTCTTTCTTGCACATCCCCCGAGAAATTGAGCAGTTAAAATCTCATTTCAGGGTATTGCCCTGCACTGGCGCTGCGGCGCCGTGCCCTTCCTTTCCTCTCGCGCTGCAGCGCGAGCTACTTCTCTCTCTTCTCTTCCCGGCCTGGCGCTGCGGCGCCAAGTCCTTTGATATCTCTCACGCTACGGCGCAACTCTCCAGAAGGTTTGGCCGATCTCGCCCTGGGGCGCCGGCCTCCAAGGCACGACTCGCGCTGCGGCGCCGAGTATGAAACCTAGAAAAAATTTTCTAAGTCTTTTACAAGCTTGAGACGCCGATGTCGAAACCTCATAACTTCTTCGTTATAACTCGGAACAAGGTCGTTCCAAAGCTATTTTCTTCCTTATCTTACGTACTTCAATTACAAATAGACAGAAATTCGTTCTGAATCCGTTAACATGCCATTCAATTGGCTTACTCTTCACTCTTCGTTCATTTTAACGTTTTTAACGTTCTTCGTTCGTTTGTCCGTAATTCGGTCATCCGAACTCAGAATTCGTTCGTTCTTGAGTCTACGACTCACATTTTATATGTTCTCTTACATTCTTATGAAACCCTACACGTTCGGGTTCATTTACTAACTTTCTAATTCTCATTTGTCTTTTACAAAATTTCGCCATAACTTCGTTATAGCTCCGTTTTAATCCGTTCTTCATGAACGTTTCTAACGTTCCTAACCAAGCAATAAGCATCTAACTTATACGCGATGGTTTTAAACTTGTCCATCAATAACAATTACACTACGATGGTTTTAAATTTGTCTATCAACAACATTCTTCGTGTTCTTCGTTCGTTCTTCATTTTAATCGATATTTTGGATTACGATTCTACTTTTTCTTGGAATTTGATGTTATAGAACACCATTCCTTACTTAATTCACCTACTCGTTCATAATATTCATTTCGGATCGCTCAAAATCCTCACGAATCTTATAATTCCTTAAGAAATTTATAAAATAAATTTCTAATTCTTATTTCTTCATTTTCTTACGATTTCAACCATATGAAATCTTTCTCAATATCTTTTACTCCTTATTCTCATTAAGTTATGTTTTGAAACATAAAAACTTAAAGAAAATAAATAGAAGAACTAGGGTTTGGATTACCGTTCTTCTTTAATCCTATTTCGTTAGACAAAGCCGACGATTTACGAGCTTTTCTATTTCTCGATCACTTTTGATCCGAGCATTCATGCTCATGCTCTTCCAACCGAGCTCTCTCTCTCTCTCTCTCTCAAGTGTCTAGGATTTTCAAAATCCTAGAAAATGAAACTTAAGCTTTCTATTTATAGAAAACTAAGGCTAAGGGCAAAATAGTCATTTCCCTCCTAACCTCCTTACTATTCCCACCTCCTCAACAACGTAACCACCAAGTTTACTTAGCCACCACCCTTACTTGGTGGCCAAGTGCCCGGCCCACATGCCCATGGGTTGCCCCAATGGTTTTTACCCATCCGTTTACCCATCGGTTCGATCCGCGGTTTCTTTTCTTGGTTTGGGCCTTAACTCTAATTCTTATTGGGCTTAACTTGGGCTTGATTTCACAAATCATTGGGCTTGACATAATCCAAGTCCAATTAGATTCTACAAAGTCCATGAACTCAAAGTCCATTAAGACTAATCGTATTCTACACATTCCATTCTCGTATTCTTGTATTCTCTTCGTATATTGTTCGTACGATATTCGTATTATACGTCGTACTAATCTTCGTACTATACTCGTATAATAACTAGTATTATACTCGTATCTCTCACGCATAATAACCCTAATTATTATACGCGATTATAACATTCTTGGAACTCACTTTTCTAAACCCTTAGGTTTTGAGTCCGTAGGCGAAAACTTCGTTTTTGCCATAACCGAAATATTATTGAATATTCTTTCACGTCTCAAAATTAAACATAATCTATAACTTCTCGGAATTTCAAAATAAATTTTCAAGCAGAAACTGATGAATAGTGCCTATTTCGTCTTTTTCCCCGAAAAATATTTTATTCCCGAGAAAATTTCATTTTCGTCTTGAAAATTCTTACTCGTTCAATCTAGCTCGTAGCCAGAATCCTCCCGATTAATAATCATTCTAGGTTATAGAACGATTAATAAACACTTAGCACAGAATAGTATTAATAAAAATTTATTTTATTAATAACTAATTCTTTAAACTTAAATTCTGGACAAACCAAATTTTCGGGTTGTCACATTCTTCCCTCCTTATAAAAATTCCGTCCTCGGAATTTCTTAAAACCAAACCCTTACTTGGGTTCTCACATTCTCCCCTTCTTCACAGAATTTCATCCTCGAAATTTTAGCTTACCCTTCTTCTCAACTTCTCTTCAAAGAAGTTCTTATCTTTCTTACATTCCCAACCCTTCATAACGTATCAAGAATCATGAAGCGAAAGGGATAACTAGGAATATTAGGATTCCTTTAAAACATTTCATTCTTTTGCTGAGGGGTCAAATTGACCATGAACTCTTTACTAGGTTGAACAGCCTTTCGCCGTAAACCTTTCTTTCCACGGTCAGTTTACAATCACAAAGAAGGTAAACTTCCTCTTTCATGTTCTCCTCAGACTTAGATTCCGCACCAAAACAATTTGGTTCGGCATAGCTCTTCAAAGAAAGCTTGATTTTCTTTTAATCATGCCATACCATTTGTCTTAGCCAAATCAATTAGCTTAGACCATACCAATAAATTGGACATCAACTTGAAACATTCGTCTAGTCAACTCACTTGACATCGACTACTTCTTTAAATTCTTTTGCAATACATCAAAACGTTTTATGACGTCATGATACCGTACTCTTCACAGTACGTTTAGGACTTCGTCAGTTTATGACTTCGTCATTATACATCATACCGTAGCAGGTTGTTGATCCTCTGATCAATTTCCACACCAGGTTTAATTGCATTAATAACTCCATCTTTTTACCATCCTTGCATCAAATGCACTGATGATATAAAATTCATTTTGATATTTCAAATCAATTTCTGTCTAGCCAAAGTAACTAGCATAGACATACCAAGAATAGTTCTTTTAAAATCCATTGGTTCCAAAAGTCGAACCAATTCTTTCATTTTCCAAAACGCGCACATTAGCACGATTTCAAGAAATTTCGAAATCTAGCATAACTAGATGACTTGGAATATCCTATTCTCCATCTTCCTTCATTGTCTTTATGCGATAATACTTAATCTTCTCTAGCACCTTCAATGCTAAGTCTACTGAAAATACTTCGTTTTCAATCTACACCTTCCTATAACTTAGTACAGTCTATCAAACTTACCACACATTATGGGTTCAGGAACTTTCCACAATAATATGAGTTCAAGAACATCCAGACAGACCTTTTGCGTCCATTCGCTGAAACATTCAAATGCATACCATATTATTATGAGTCACGAACTTACCATAAGTATGAGTTTAAGAACTCGTACCTACCTTAACCTTCTCTACCTATCAAGTATATACATGAGAAAAGATTCACCTTCTCATCATATACATCTTAATAGCGCGACCAATTCCAATGATTATCATTGTAATAAACTGAGCAGTTGGTACACCAAAGCAAAAACCTCTGCCCATAACAAAGGTTCATACAACTCAGCCATCACATGAGTCCTCAATTAAAATTTTACAACTTCTACCTTTTCTTTACTTAGTACGAATTTTCTTTAATTCGTATAACATCCTTTACAACTCAATCTGAGTTCTTCTTCCCATACTAATTCGTAGTACCATTCATTCATAGCATTAGCTATAAATCATTCATCGTTTCACAGCTCATCTGTTACTACGATTTACTATGATCATGTGGTGATCGTCTTATCCTTCTCTTTACGATTATAGTCTTAGGTACTCTTACCTAAGATTTATAACCTATCAGCTCTGATACCAACCTGTAACACCCCGAAATCTGGTCCATCTTCACACCCGGATTCCGTACGTCACGAGTACGTCATTCATCCAACATATATCATTATATACTGAAATATAACAACATACATTCTCAATTCCCAGGTTCTCGAAATATAACCTTTCTCATTACAAATAATGATAATTACATTATTCCTTTCATCTTACAAGAGTGACTTTTATCCGCCACCAAGGATACATAGAGTTCATTAAACTAGTCTATAGCTTAATCCATATTTCTACATTACAAGCCTTCACTTGATCTTCACACACATTCACATACTGAATGGCACTTCATCTGGATACCGCTTAGCTCGATCTTTACGGGATCCTTAAGTTCTTTCTAACATCGTTCGCTGAAAATATTTTTCATTTAAAGCAAGTGTGAGCATTCAATTTCCCAGCAAGTCATCACAGTTTGAACAAACAAGTTCAGAATTCAAACATTTCTTTAGAACTTCAATAACCGAACAAAGGTTATGAAGCAGCTTGAATAATATGAATAATCTCGATTCCTATCATCTTCAAACCATACTCACTTTTACTTTGAAATACTTTCATTCTTCTACCTTTTGCATACACATTCTGTCTGGCTAGAATCATTAGCACAGACTTAACAATAACGGTTCATGAATAAACTGAGCATACTTGTATTGAACAGTTTGATCACAAAACAGTTCATCTCATAGAAACACCGAAGTGCTCACATTGTGGCTCAAGGCCTCATACATACTACCACCTTGTACAAATATCGCACATTCACACATAGACAGAACTTCTCAAGTTCAACATCTGAGAAGTTTTAGAAACTAGCATTCATTTAAAATGTGAATGAAGTTAGGAAACTTGCCTTACGCTGAACTGCTCATTCCAAATCCCTACATAACACATAAGGAAATAACACGTACACCAATTAGTCATATACTTGACTTACGCATTGGTTTACTTAACTTTACTTCTTAAGGTTCGCGTTCTTATAATTTAAGCTTACGCGACTAACTTTCATTACCAGATTACGGCTTTATGACATACTGAGATGTCTTACTCAAAACGTTCATCATCTTTGATGATTTACATTCGTATCTTCTTCTTATACTTCCCTTAGGACTCAGTACACATCGCTTCTCTACTAGTAGTCCATATGGTACTCTGAGTGGTTTCCCACAAACAACCAACAAACAAGTTCCCGTCTCATCTACACTGCCATCACAGTGAGTTAGATCGGTTACCAGTTTCGTATATACCTTCGCTCTCTGAAGGAATTGTTTAGCCCAGCTCCCATATGTCAACCATCAGAGTTACGATTGTACCACAACCTAACTTCTCTTAACTTATACGAACTATTAAATTATAATGTTCGTTAAGTCAATTCATATTCCTTACGACTTTCTGGCAAATAAATGCCATACCTCAGGATTCATTCTTTATCGTCTAAGTCATACAGTCTTCTGTACACTCGGAACGATCATTCAATGTCAATAGTATGAGGTCATAGCGTTAACCATTTCATATGAATTTATTCATATCATACAACATCCGGTTCCTTCCACTCAGAACGTTTATCCAAGTTATACTTATTAACTCGGCTTCTTAACGTTATACGTTATTATCTTCAACTCAGTTTCTTAACCATTCATGGTTAATCAACATTCTTCATTACATTACGGCTTTCTTGATACCATTCGTATCTTACTTACTTTTCGTTCAACCTTTATTAAAGGTTTAAAACACTTACTCAAGTGTTACATTACGTGAACTATATGTTCATACTTCTTTCTTGCACATCCCCCGAGAAATTAAGTAGTTAAAATCTCATTTCTGGATATTGCCCTGGACTAGCGCTGCGGCGCCGTGCCCTTCCTTTCCTCTCGCGCTGCGGCGCGAGCTACTTCTCTCTCTTCTCTTCCCGGCCTGGCGCTGCGGCGCCAAGTCCTTTGATATCTCTCGCGCTGTGGCGCAACTCTCCAGAATGTTTGGTCAATCTCGCGCTGGGGCGCCGGCCTCCAAGGCACGACTCGCGCTGCGGTGCCGAGTATGAAACCTAGAAAAAATTTTCTAAGTCTTTTACAAGCTTGAGACGCCAATTTCAAAACCTCATAACTTCTTCGTTATAACTCAGAAAAAGGTCGTTCCAAAGACATTTTCTTCCTTATCTTACGTACTTCAATTACAAATAGACAGAAATTCGTTCTGAATCCGTTAACATGCCATTCAATTGGCTTAATCTTCACTCTTCGTTCATGTTAACGTTTTTAATGTTCTTCGTTCGTTTGTCCGTAATTCGGTCATCCGAACTCGGAATTCGTTCGTTCTTGAGTCTACGACTCACATTTTATACGTTCTCTTACATTCTTATGAAACCCTACACGTTCGGGTTCATTTACTAACTTTCTAATTCTCGTTTGTCTTTTACGAAATTTTGCCATAACTTCGTTATAGCTCCGTTTTAATCCGTTCTTCACGAACGTTTCTAACGTTCCTAACCAAGCAATAAGCATCTAACTTATACGCGATGGTTTTAAACTTGTCCATCAACAACAATTACACTACGATGGTTTTAAATTTGTCCATCAACAACATTCTTCGTGTTCCTCACGTGTTCTTCATGTTCTTCGTTCGTTCTTCATTTTAATCGATATTTTAGATTACGATTCTACTTTTTCTTGGAATTTGATGTTATAGAACACCATTCCTTACTTAATTCACCTACTCGTTCATAATATTCGTTCGAATCGCTCAAAATCCTCACGAATCTTATACTTCCTTAAGAAATTTATAAAATAAATTTCTAATTCTTATTTCTTCATTTTCTTACGATTTCAACCTTAAGAAATCTTTCTCAATATCTTTTTCTCCTTATTCTCATTAAGTTATGTTTTTAAACATAAACACTTAAAGAAAATAAATAGAAGAACTAGGGTTCGAATTACCGTTCTTCTTTAATCCTCTTACGTTAGACAAAGCCGACGATTTGCGAGCTTTTCTATTTCTCGATCACTTTTGATCCGAGCATTCATGCTCATGCTCTTCCAACCGAGCTCTGTCTCTCTCTTAAGTGTCTAGGATTTTCAAAATCCTAGAAAATGAAACTTAAGCTTTCTATTTATAGAAAACCAAGGCTAAGGGCAAAATAGTCATTTCCCTCCTAACCTCCTTACTATTCCCACCTCCTCAACAACTTAACCACCAAGTTTACTTGGCCACCACCCTTACTTAGTGGCCAAGTGGCCGGCCCACATGCCCATGGGTCACCCCATGGGTTGCCCCAATGGTTTTTACCCATCCGTTTACCCATCGGTTCGATCTGCGGTTTCTTTTCTTGGTTTGGGCCTTAACCCTAATTCTTATTGGGCTTAACTTGGGCTTGATTTCACAAATCATTGGGCTTGACATAATCCAAGTCCAATTAGATTCTACAAAGTCCATGAACTCAAAGTCCATTAAGACTAATCGTATTCTACACATTCCATTCTCATATTCTCGTATTCTCTTCGTATATTGTTCGTACGATGTTCGTATTATACGTCGTACTAATCTTCGTACTATACCCGTATAATAACTAGTATTATACTCGTATCTCTCACGCATAATAACCCTAATTATTATACGGTATCATAACATTCTCGGAACTCACTTTTCTAAACCCTTAGGTTTTGAGTCCGCAGGCGAAAACTTCGTTTTTGCCATAACTGAAATATTATTGAATATTCCATCACGTCTCAGAATTAAACGTAATCTATAACTTCTCGGAATTTCAAAATAAATCCCCGAGCAGAAACTGATGAATAGTGCCTATTTTGTCTTTTTCCCCGAAAAATATTTTATTCCCGAAAAATTTCATTTTTGTCTTGAAAATTCTTACTCGTTCAATCTAGCTCGTAGCCAAAATCCTCCCGATTAATAATCATTCTAGGTTATAGAACGCTTAATAAAAACTTAGCACATAATAGTATTAATAAAAATTTATTTTATTAATAACTAATTCTTTAAACTTAAATTCTGAACAAACCGAATTTTCGGGTTGTCACATTAATCATGGTATAAAGAAATATCAACTTTAGCTAAAATATTAATCTTTGTATATTATTTATGGTCCACTTCATTCAAGTAGCACATAGTGTTATCTTTAATCCTTAACCTGCAAAAATGGTTATTTGCAAGGTTGAGCTCTGCAGCCTAGTAAAATCTAACAGTTTTCATGCATCACGTAGCATATAATAACATGCTCAACATATATCTCATAAACATTGGACTATCATAACATACATGTTACAGTTCATATAACAAGCACAAAGATTGAGTTCCTTACTCAATCAGCATGCTTTACTCAATCAACGTAGTCATAAGTTGACTTTAACATTTCATACATTCAACATATATATAACACATCATGCTCTTTGCAATAAAGATTTAAAACAATCAAATTCACATAACAAATAGGAACTGAAAGACTTGCCTAGTTCAGAGATTACCAATTACCAAAAATAGCTTAAATGCTTTGCGTACCTCCTACAACAGTTAAAACGTTCATAGTCACATGCATTAGTTACACATATAACGAAACCACAATGACTCTCAGTCTTAATCTTTTATAACTTGCGTCTCTTTAAAACTTAACACATATCCTCAAGTGTTTACTCCTCTTCGTATGACACTTATCATTACATAATTCCATTTTGTGTTTCCTTAAACTTCTTTTGAAACCGACATTTAACGTTCATTAAAGTCGTCATAGATTCCATTACCCTATATTAGATGTATTACACTTGTTGACAATGACTTGGTTGTATAACCTCCACCTTATATCTCGTTACACTTCTCTTATAATTGACAATTAAATCTTCTACCGCGTATTTACATCCTTTTAAACATATATTAGATTAACTAATCAAGTTATCATTCAAATCATTCTTTCAACTTATATCTCTCTATAACCCAAAATAAACCTTATCATTTATTTCTTACTTTTAAAAAAAAATCACATTTAGTTCAATTGCATAACCTAGTTAAACAATCACTTAAAATCTTTACACTTTGCATTACAACACATTACCATCTGTTGTTGTAATCCACATTATGTCTTAACATCATTAACATGTACGCTAAACTAACCCAAGTCTGTTACACATGACCTGCAACTAAGCAAACTTCACTGTCTGTGACTGGCTACTCGCGCGACCACGCCAGTAGTACACTGGGTAACCGCGCGACGCAGCGCCCCCGCACCAATATGCTACGCACCCGCGTGAGAACCGCGCGCCAGGCCGCGCGCCCGTGCGATGCCTTAGTTCCAGTTTTTTTGTAGAAACTCGAAATCAAACTCTACTTTGGCCAAAATTCCAATTCTATAGAAAATCTCCCAAGTTCAACATCTACACTTTGTCATATTATATTTATACTTGCTAAACACCGTTCTATATACAAAAACATTACATAAACATCATTTTGAAGAATCAAAACTATATTTTTCCCAAATTTTTTCATTTTTATACTTTTAACGAATTTGATCGCCACAAACTCGTTTTTTAATCAATTGATATGATTTAAACTTTGTTGTTTTCGTTTCTTATCATATTAACATAATCTAACATCAATTTGCAGAATACACCACATATTGGATATCAACTTTTGTACTTTCTAAAGCCATATCACATGAATATACACTGATATTTATTTCTTCTTCTTACAAACCAATTTCACGAATTTGACAATTGATACAACACTTATATATGATGACAACATATTCTACAATATAATCCACATCATATAATTACTTTTGAAACAATAAATCAACAAAACCCAACTTCAGATAATAGAAAAATTACAAGACTAAGAATTAGAATTAGAGGTAAATTATACCTAAATCCTTTGATTGTATGATAGTAAAGTTGATAACCAATCCCTCTCAATCCTTCTCCTTCTTGTTCCACTCTCAATTCTCTACAATTCTTTCTTCCTCACCAAGCTCTCTCTCTCTCTCTCTCTCTCTGTTATCTAGTAAGCCTTAGAAAAATAATTCGTGAAATAACCCATTGAGAGCTTAAACACTGATAATCGTGATTATCAGTTTATTAAGCCAAGCGTCTTTGGCAGTTATATTAACCAAAAGCCACAATGCTTTGTTTGGTTATACATAATTTCCATAGTAGATTGTTTTTATAAGATTTTTATTATATGGTTTCATTTGTCACACATGTGACATTTAAATAGCTTGCAATTATAATTATAATCTTATTATAATTATACTTATAATAAATAATTATATATCTAATTTAATTAATAAATTACAAACATCACTTTATTTAATTTATTTATTTTCCTCAATATTAAACAACTCATTTAATTTAATTATTTCATTAAATTAAATCTTCAAAGAATAAAATTTACCTTTTGCTTTAACTTAATTACCATACACAAGTAACTAAATTATTATACCACAATTTTATAAATTATTTATTTTTTCTCAATAAATAAATTATTTAAAAATATTTATTTAATTCAATAAATATTTAAACTTAATTACAAAATTCATTTAATATCTTCAATAGTTAACTTAGCTATTAAACCTCACTTTTCCAATATATGAATATATATTTCTCTTCACACTAGAACACATATTTCAAAATATATAACACACACACACACACACACACACACACACACACACACACACACACACATATATATATATATATATATATATATATATATATACTCAAACTCAAAACATCTTCTAATAAGAATTTTAATTATTAAATTCTTTTTTTAATAACTTATAAAAATTCGGGTTATCACAATTATGACACCCCCAAATCCGGGCACCTCAATTCCATAGATTTGGTATTCACTGTCCAATTAATTCATAACTAACTACCCATAAATAAAGGATACAATTAAACTCAAAAGTTTAAACAATCAATCTCTCATTAAAGGGTTACATAATCTAAAATAAATCACAGGTCATCTAACCATTATTACAATCATCAGCGGAAAATTAAAACATGATCATAATTAAATCTATTACATAAGCTTCATAAATAAATGATAAATTAAACGTTGTCGTCTAATCAAGCACTTTGTCCTTGCCCTTGCTTGTAGAAAGCTCTTCATACTTCTTAACTTCATCTGCATTATTTTGTGCAAAAGTGAGCAAACAATTTCCCACAAGAAGAATAATATAGAATAACGTTTTATGAATGACAATTAATTGAGCTTTCAATGGTAATGTATTCTTACCGGAACAATAAACTTTAATTCAACAACTATGAGTTCAAGGGAATAATGAACGTTTAAGTTAACAATAGATATCAACATCAAAGAATACACTGAGGATCACAAGACCACGAACTATACTCTGGGTTTTCAAGTATTTCTACTTTAACCTTTAACTGTCTAAAAGACTATAATCATCATCTATGTCCTAGGTTAACAGGTGTTTCTACTGTAACCTTTAACAGTCTAAACGACTACATGGACCATCATCTCGTACTCCAGGTGATCAGCCCTTTGTACTATGTATTGAGCAAACATTTTAACGTTATTGCGTAGCTCTAAAATAATCCCCTAATATAGGGTTGTTCATCTCAGCTTAGATTATCAGGTTCCGAACCAAAGGAAGTTTGGTTGGGAATTAACTTCAAAGGAATTCTAAATCTTTAGAATGCTCATCAACCAAGTACTGGTTGAATCAGATAGAGACCAATAACTATTCAAGAGTTTGATTATAATATCTACATGAACAAGGTATATCGATGAATTAATAAGAGCTAGAGTATTAACAATTTCTAAATTGAACAAATGTTATCATCGAGAACACGCTTTCAAAATTGTGTTAGTACATAAGAAAACCAAAGGATGTTTGGTTTAGGTTGACTTCAAGGGTAATTTAGAGTTTAAAACATTCATCAACTAAGGATTAGTTGAATTGGTAAAGAATCGCTAGGAAACTTAGAGTTTGGTACAATAATGTAAGATAGTTCAATGACATTGGAGAATGAAGAACAAACAACAGTTATTAGTAGCTGAATAAACACATTTCTTACAACAAAATTACAGACTTTGAATAACCAAAGTAATCTCGTTTGGAATAAAGAAATAAAGATTAATTAACTTGCTCGACAATAAATGAGGGTTAAAGAACTTGCATAACAATAAATTGCTCAACAAGAGATTAGAAATAGAGAACTTACAAAAGTATATCATGACAGTGAAAGTAACCTTGCTGAATAATAAAGTAGCAAAGGTTAGGGAACTTGCCTCTTGCTTAAGCTATATAATTACAACTCACGTACTCCAATATCCTACACATACCATTAGGATTATCACATCAATTAGCTACATACACATTAACCTCATAGATTCATTTCTCATCTTAGTTAAGTTCTAACCTTTAGTTTAAGGTCTAACCATATTAATAAACCACATAACACGAATCTGAAAACTCACTAACACACACATAAGACTTTTAGCATCCACATCACATTTTCAACTCTTATTAATCAATACTACATTTCTCCTTAATCAAACTTGAAGTTCAATCAAGTGTTTAAGTCTTCCTAGGACTACTTATTGATTTTATATTAACCACATTCCATATCTTATAATGTTCATCTCAGAATCACAGGTGTTAGCTTCATAACACCCATTCATTATTCATTATGTACTTTAAATCATAACATAACGCGTTCGTAACTTAGTAATCATTTTTACAAATTTGAAATTATCAATGACATGACACGATTCTGTTTTAACCTCCTTGTCACATGTTTGACACATTAACATAACCTTAGACCAAGTAATAGTGGTATCCCAGGTCTGCAACAGTAGTAGAAACCACTGCCTCAGATCAATGTATGGCGCAGCTGTGCCATACATAAGCCTGGGACCGGCGTAGCTGCGCCGTTTTTGGCCTTGGCACCGGTGCAGCTACGCCGGTGCACAGACAGAACCAGAAATGCCATGAACAGTAGCCGATTTTAGCCCAACTAACACGAATTTCACCCACAAAACAATGAATTTAACACATACAATTGGTATAGAACTATTACAAACCCGTTTCCTCACATATTCCTCAATATATAACAATTTAACAACAACGTTAACTAGCTTAATTCCTCAAATTCTATGTTTTCATACAAAAACTCCATTTTTGAGTTCTTTTACAAAAATTATTAATGTGATTACAATTCTTCACCAAATCACTTCGTTCAAACTATGTTTTCTTTGTTTCTTAATGAACTAGCATAAACAATACTCAATTTGCATATTAACATACAAACTATCCACTAAATTTGGTACTTTTATAAGCTATATGCAAAATACTCACTGTAACTTATTTTTCCTTCTTTTAAACGAAATAAGCATACAATTTATTGTTTACATACAAACTCAAACATAACAAACATATATAATCACCATAATTCAGTTGTATAGCAACAATTCAATAGAAAAATGAATTCACAGAACATATAAATTATGTCGTAAACTCATATATGTATACACACACACACACACACACACACACACACACACACACACACACATATATATATATATATATATATATATATATTCACAATAAGGTTATGTAAAAATACATTTAAATTGCTTGCAATCCTTGCTATCACCACTGAATTTTCTTTGGAAATCCTAAGGTTCACTCTCAATTCTCTCTCAAGTTCCTCTCCGAATTCTTAGTTTTTTTCCTAGGCTTAGTAACTAAGTTATGCGTAGAAACCAAACTGATAACCAATAATAATATGCATACTTATTGTATCAGTTACATGCCAATAAACGTATACGTTATAAATATATTATATTTATTATTTAATTTATTTATTTTATTTTATTTATTTATTTTATTTTATTTATAATTCAAAAATCCAAAAGTCATAAGGCTTTGTTTGGCAAAACTCTTTAAAATTTAAAGACTTTAATATTTTAAAACTTGTTTGGCAAAAACTAAATTAAACTCCCTCAATTTATTTTAATAAATAATTTAGTTTATGATTTATTATCACATATTATTTATTTGAATTTTTATATCCAACATTAATCAAATAAATTTATTACACATACTATGTTTAAATAAATATTCCACTTAAACAAATATCACAAAATTATATTCTCATTATAATTTTATTTAATAATTTAACATACCATCTTAAATTATTAAATCAAAACAACAATATAACATCTCATGTTATCTTACAACTCTCTAACTATAAATTAAATTAATTTAGAATATTATCTAATAAATTTAATTCATAAATATTTACTAACAACAATTACATATTTATTTAATTTAATAATTATTTTAAATTACAAATAAAATCTTGGATTGTTACAAGAATCATGTAATCGAACCTTAATATATGATATATAACATCTCTTATTTCCGCAACCATGTTTCCTTTACATAAATAGATGTAATTAGAACTTTCAATTTAGTTTAAGATCCTTGGGAACTATTCATCTGAGTGAGGGTATTGACAACATGGATTGTTTATGTTATTGTTGATACTCTGGATTTTAGATAGATAGGTACTATAGATACGATAGTGTAATTCGCAAGATATAGACTATACATATGAGTTAGGGTATTGTTAATATGGATTGTTTATGTTAGTACTAGTACTCTGAATTTCGGATAGATAGATACAATTTATAGATACAGTCTATACATCAAAGTGAGGGTATCCAAACACGGTAATAGTTCTCCAGGGAATTGTTATCTTTTATGGGATACTATGAACCTTAGATCTATGAGAATTATATCATAAGATAGTTGTATAGTCGTTCGATTAGATATAAGCATAGAATTAGATACCATGGTGTATAGATTTGAATGTGTTATATTAATTGATTAGTAGTAAGCACCATATCGGATACCGTGGGAGTATAGATACGGGGGCGTTACATTTGACAACTGTATCTTTATCTCTTGTTTATGCCATTAATTCCTTTCCTCAATATCTGGGTCTAGAATTAGGATTTCTTTCCCGTTAACCGATCTCGACTTAGGAAACAGTATACCCGCCACAGAAATAGGAATTTTCCTTAGAGGCTGTACAGAATTTGTATATGTAGGTTTAGGCAATAGAATTATAGATGAAACAACACGTGTATGCTTGTGCGGGTTCCTGTGGCTTGACCCAGAGGAGTAGCCTAGTCTGGCCTTCCTTGTCTGACTGGGGACTTGAATTGGGCATTTGATTCCTTACTGATTCTTTCTTAACCCTTCTCCTGGTTAGAAATCCAAGGATATCATTTCCTAACTATCAGACATTACCTTGGTAGAAACTATGGGTTTCAAAGCTGGAACCCCGATGGGTTGATTGTGAGTGTTGCTCACCTCAAGGACTTAGAAGCTTACAGGCTCAGCTTCTTCATTAAAACCGATTAGAGGCATATCACCTTGGACAGGATAATCTGGTTCATTATTGACAGTCACCAGATTACTGTTGATGATATACTTGAGTTGTTGATGAAGAGTGGATGGGATGACTCTTGCCATATGGGTCCAAGGACTTCCCAATAGTAAATTATATCCTGTAGTAATTTTGAGCACTTGGAAGGATATGTAGAATGTATGTGGACCAATTCCCATTGGTAATTCAGTTTCTTCGACAACATTTCGCCGAACTCCATCAAAGGCTTTGATGATTGTCTGGCTACTTCAAATCTAGTTGAGATTGATTTTCATTCTTTCCAATGTGGCATAGGGGTAGATGTTTAGGGATGATCCTCCATATATTAGCACACCTCCAATAACATATCCGGAAGACATTACTGCTATGTGTAGTGGTGTACAATGACCCATCCCTTTGAGAGGTATGTCATAATCAGTGAAAGATATCACATTACTGTTGAAGATGTGATCTACCAGATGATCAAAATTGTCTACATCCACTGTCTTTGGCAAGTGGGCTTCTTCCAATATCTTCATTAAGACCTTCTGATGATCTTTCGAAGAGAATACCAAGTCCAGAATAGATATATATTGAGGTGTTTCTTTAAAGCTTTGCACCAACTTGGCTTCATTATGTCCCATTTTGCGGAGGAATTCTTTAATTTTCTCCTTGGGCACTTTCCCCTTAGATCTGATGGCTGGCTTCATCACTCATTGAGGGAGATATATCAAATTTTCCTTGGATATCGTAGTAGTGGTGTTTGATGTTGATCCTTTAACCTCTCTATAGTTTCCTGGGTCTTTTTAAGGCTAATGATAGGATATTGTGGCTTGAATGACAGTACTAGTGGTTCTGGTGCAGCCTCATTCAAAGCGTTTTTAACTTTGTTTGAGCTTTATGGGTTGAATTGTAAGAGATGTGGCAGCCAGGTCTCCCTCAGAGGATATGACTGCTATGATTTCCTTCCATCTTTGTGATCCTAGAGAAAATGTATGTTCACTCGCAAGTGATATGGCGTCATCATCTGCCATTATCAGGTCATCGTTGTTAATCATATTTTAGATGAGATGACAGAGTGCCCAACATTCTTCAGTGTTGTAACCACAAGAATGGGAGTGGTATTGACATACTCCGGTAGCATCAAATCTTTTTGAGCGTGGGTTCACTGGAGGTAGAAGTGCTGTCATTTTTTCCTCATTGATCAGCATCTGTAATATTTCTTCCATCGGTGGGCCTAAATAGGTGAACTCCCTTTTGTTGGCAATGTCCATACGGGTATGGTCTTTTGCTTTTCTGGCAAGCTTTTCCTCCAAGGTTTCACTATCTTGGGTCTGTGATACAGTCTTTATGATGAGGGAGAGGAGACTTGCATGCTCCTAACTAAACAACTGTCGTGTGACTTGGTGTTAATGTATCACAAGTTCTGCCACTTGATTAACCTGTTCGTCAATAGATTTTAAATCTCGTTCGATCATAAACTGGAACTCTGAATAATCCCACTTGTCAAAATTATCTTTGTTGGTTTGGGGAGAACCACCCACATATTTGAGGTGCTTGGAACTCTCTCCACTACCTCTATTGATCATGTTAACATCTTCTTCCTTGTGTTGAGGGAGAGGGATATCTTGAACATGTGGTTTCTTGGTCTTTGTTACCACGATCTCACCCCTATCTATGAAGTTCTGGATCTTATGCTTGAGGGCCAAACAATCCTGAGTGTCGTGGCCTGGAGCTCCAAAATGGTAAGCACACTTCTTACTTGTATTGAAGCCCTTTTCCAATTGGATTGCCTGGTGGAAGGAGATGAGTAATTTTCTTTTGACCTGTCAGAAGATTGAAAATATTTTTGAGTGAGTCCCCTAAGGGTGTGAACACTCTTGAGCGTCTGACTTCTCCACACTTTGGCAAGGGAGGATTTGGGGATTGTGCTTGAAAAGAGGAATAGTTTCTCCTTTAAATAGGCAAGCTTTGATTGCCTTTTCGAGTTTGTCCTTGCAGTATCAAGGAGACATCCTCTTTTTTCTTCTTATAGATCCTCCGGGAGTTGTTCCCATAACTTCCAGATTAGATATGCTCAACTATAGTTTTTAAAGCGGCGAGGTCTTGAATCTTCACAAATTTCAACCCCATTTCTACCATTTCTCCGTACTTAATCATTTTTGAGAATGGTTTTCCTATTCCAGCTAGGACCCTCTCATAAAATGGAGCTCCTTGAATATCTATGAAGGTCATCACCATCTCAGTCTCTGTCATGGATGGGATTACTTGAGTAGCCAGACACCTCCATCTTTGAGAATACACTCTGAATGACTCATTAACTTGCTTCTTGACTTTGGTAATTTGATACCTGTCTGAAGCCATCTGAGTTTAAAAGCTGTATTGACTGAGGAAAGCATGGGCTAACTCCTCCCACCTGTGAATTTTGGAGATATCCAATCTGGTGCATCATAATCTGGCTTCTCCAGTCAGACTTTTCTGAAATAGCTCAATTCTCAGTTTTTCATTCTCGGCGTAGGATCCGAGCTCTCCAATGAACACTTTGAAGTACGTGTACGGATCTCCCAACCCATCATATTTCTCAAAATCGGGAGCCTTAAATTTCTCCGGATAATGAACCCTGGGGAAGATACAAAGGTATGAATTGGAAACACTTCCATGCATTCCAATCCCTTTGATGGACCAAATGGTATCTTCCATTTGTAAAACCTTCTTCTGAATATCACCGGTGTCTTGATCTTTTTTAGAATGGGTGATTTTAGGGGTTTTGTTGGACTTCTTATTTTGAGATTCAGGTGTTGGGACTTCTCTGTCTGGAACCTGGATTCCTCCATGTGCAGAGGATTCTGTTTTGATGGGTATTTGTGGACCCTGAGTCGATTCATTTAGTTCTTTCAGGAGAACAGCCCACTCTGTTATTTGATTCCTCAATCCTTTGAACTCCTCTCGAGAGACAAGAGTAGGATCAGGTGGGGCACTTGTAGCCATGTCTGACTGTGGGCTTAGTGCCTTTTTGGACTTTGAACGGGTAACAAGACCAATCGTTTCCCTATAAAAAGACTATGTAATTTAGTTTGGGAAAACGGGGAAATGCTATGCAATGTGTCCGTTTTTAGGAGTCTTTCAATGTTCTCCTACAAAACAGACGTCAGTCATTTTGATAACAGGATAGCATGACAAGTCTTGACATAAAAAAGAAATTCATATTTACATACTCCTTTATATTTTCCATTAAAAAGGGGAAGGTATGAAGAGACTTCCCTTCCCATTTGGTTTATCAGAGGCAGGCCTATCTTAGACTACTCTTGCGGCTTTTCGGCATGAAGGTCCCTAGATCATCGCAATTTACTAGGTGGGAAGTTAATTCGATAGTTCAACTGGAGCGAATCTGGATTGTGCCTTTCCTAAGCCTCACGAAATTAGTCTCCCTTGAGTCTAGTAATCAAACACCGATGGGTTACCCTCCTGGTGGAGAAAATCACACAACATACATTCACATACATCGTGTCTCACCGTATGGAAATGATGACATGTGCGAAACACTAATATCACAAGCAGATATTGTGTGAAGTACTAAAGTGCAGTAAATAAAATATTAGTACACATCCATTCAATGTAAATTTTATATTCACACATAAGCAGATAAATGTTTTTGAAAAGCTGGAATAGCGGCTTAATCCCTCTTACTGAAGTCCCCAGCAGAGTCGCCACCTGTCGACGTTGGGATTATTATTTGTCCCTTTCTGTTCTTATCTTTTGGTGTTCTCATTTTAGCTGAGATTTGATTAAAAAGGTCCGACATGTATATGTAGACAATTTGACTGTTAGAGTCACCAGTTGGTATTTTTAAATGGATGCACCAACTCAACCGAGAAAAGGTTTGTATAAAGACCCAATTTTTTTACACTATTTAATTGGTCTGGGAAACTGAGATTCGTTAGGGTCCGAGGGCTTGATTTATAGGAGGGAAGGTATTAGGCACCAACCGAATTTCATGATAACACAGTTATCACCACTTTTCATTAAACTTTTATCTCTGTGTGTGTGTGTGTGTTAGGCCTATGTGTAATTATCTTGAAGTAGTGCTATGACTCGTTTGCACCTATGTAAAAAGGGTTTAACTTTTGTATAAAAGTTTAATTTTAACAAGATATAGCAGTGAAGTTTTGTAAAATAGGTTTTTCAAACCCTTATGCTCAATAGTAATTAAGGCCTTTGATACTTCCAATTTATTACGTGTTCGGCTCGATTACTTTTATTTTCGAGATGCGGGGCATCTTCGAGAAAATAAGATACGTAGCAGTGTTGAACTCCTTATGGGCATGAGAGCCATCTAAGGATATACATACATCGTAGATAATTTACAAGTTGGATGCAACTGCAAAATGTCCATCACGAGAATCGAATCTAGATTTAGAGGCTAAATCTATGATTACATGATTCCTAGGCTCACATGAAAGAGTGATATGTACAAAAGCTAGAAAAAGAACTAGATTTGAATAAATCTAAACCATTCTAGCTTCAACGATTCTAGTTTAGTCACTTTTGAACTGGTCAGAGTTAGAAATAGCCAGATTTAGACAAATCTAACATGTAGGCTGAAAGATTAAATATCTACATTATGAAAGCAGTTAAAGCAGATATTTGTATAAAAACAGTATATATATATATATGGACGATCAACTGCCACGAAGTAAACTCCAGGTAGGACTTTAGAATGTAAATATATATACATATATATAAAAGCATTAAAAAGCCACGAAGTGAACTCAAGACCAGACATGAATGTAAATATGTATATATATATATATATATATTGAAGTAGTAGCAAGCTTAAAAATTTGAGAAAAGTTACAGTGGGCTGCCAAGAAGACTTCAGATAGCTTTTGATGCCTAAAAACTCAATTTCCACCGGTTAAACTTCAGTTTGTTACAAAACACGAGCTTACAAGTGTTTAGAAAGAAGAATCACTCAAAGTTTAGAGCACTCTAGTAAAGGTTACAACCTGAAATGGACAAAGTTTTCTCTCTTATTTTTTTCAAATGAGTTGCCAAGAGCTCATATTTAAAGTCCAGATGGTCGTGGGTCAACTCGCAGTAGCCGCAGATCTACCTACGGATGTTCGGGCTGCCTCGGGCCATGCGGGTCCTCTCGTCTCGAAGTACGTGCACTTAGACTACGCGTTATCCGCTCGAACCTTTATAACTTTTAATCCAGACATCCGATAAAGGAGTGATGTACCTTTTTCAGAATGCTATTGTCGAGAGCTACACAATGACATGGGATTAGAGGTTATACGAAGCCGGGAAGATGGGTCCATGACCAGATCTCTAAGTCTTCAAAGTCTATCCGTTGTACTGTCTTGTGAAGTTGTTACTCGGGATTTGAGCTATGGTTCTTGTGGGACACCTTGGTACGCAGTGTGGTTTGAATTGTGTTGAGACAACGTTAATGTGATGTTGAGGTGGAAAAATGACAATTTTGCCCCCACCAGGGTTATATCCAATTTTTGCGCAGATATAGTAGTCGTTTCTCAAGGTTATCTCTGAGATTGGGCTGCTGTGGATGTTGAATGTCCTCGAGGTTATCTCTTAGGTGTGTTTGACCTCCCCGGATTATCTACAGGGTTGAACTGGTATCCCGCGGTTGTCTCCGGGATTAAAACTAACTTTTTCGGGGTTATATCTGGAACATGGACTGGATCCCTCGAGGTTATCTCTGAGGTTGGAACTGAACTTCCCGGGGTTATCTCAGGGGTTGAACTGAGTTTCTCGAGGTTCTCTCTGAGATTAAGAACTGCACCTCCCGAGATTGTCTCCGGAGTTGAAACTGATTTGACTTCCAGGGTTATCTCTAGAAGACGATTCTGCCCTCCTGCAGGGTTAGTAACGGAAACACAAAATTTTGAGTGTCTACAATACTAAGAAGTAAATAAAGTATTATTAAGATCAATAATATTAGACGAATGCTTGAAATAATGATTATATAATATTAATGTTATCAAAGGATGATAATATTACTAAGAATGTGATGTAATGTCTAATATTTAATTAAATGATTTAATAGTATATAATTTATTATAGGTAATGTGGTAGTAAATATATATGATACTAATTGAAAGATCAATGATAGGTCTTTCGAAGGAATTTATATTAGACCGTTTAATTGGATAAATTGAATTGCATAACAATAGACTGCGAACAAGCCATGTTCCCTAACATAAACTTGAATTATTATTTTCAAAGCATGTTAGTGGATAATTATTGTTGATTATTCCACATACTGAATGATGATTGATATTCACACTTTGTGAAATTGAATTCATGTTCTATATTTATTGAACTACGAATTTATTAAATTTCTTTTATTCATGAACTGTTTATGAGCTAGAACTATGCTAGTTGTATTAGCTAGATCGAATATGTTTAAATTTTATTAAATTAAATATGTTTTAAAAGTCGTTCCTAACCCATTGATTGGTTAAGGACTCTAGACTAAGAAAAAGAACAATTTTATTAAAGCACGAAATTGCAAAACAATTGTTGCTCGACTATTAAGTGTTTATGCATAATTCACCGGGTATGAAAGGTCGATCCCCTTGATTACCAAAACTTATTAAAAAGACCAATTAAAATACTGACAACCTTAGTATATGTTCATGGTCATTCTAGACCACTCAACATCTATTATTCAATTATTCGAATCTTCAAGTATTGATTCTTAATTCATGTTCTTTTAAAATTGAATTCTTGTGTTGAACATTTATAGCTAAATTCCTTTCTAATCATGATATATCTCCCCTGTATATAAACTTGCTAAGTAAATTAGTTGCTTACTCTTGCTATACCATAATGTTTATTTCAGCTAAGTCTGAGGCATCAAATAAGAAAGATAAAGGCAAGGGCAATGTCTAGGAATAGTTTGCTAAAGATGTTTAATTATTTTCCAATCTGATGTAATTATTTATGTAAACCTTTTATAATAGTAAAGGTAAGTTTAAGTTAAGGTTAACAAGACTTTGGGATTATGTGAAGTATTTTATATAATGAACAATATATGTTTATTAATCCGCAATATTCTATAGAATGCTTGTAATGTTGATGGATCATGAGCACCGAATCCGAGGTTGAGAACCTGGATTTGGGGGTGTCACAGGTTGGTATCAAAATTGTAGGTTATAAAAATTAGAAATGCGAAACCTAAGTTATAACCTTAGAATAAAACTTGTATAGAGTGTGTCAAGAGATGGATTATGGAAATTCATCTAGTGTAGACTATACATAATAAAATATCATTTCAATTCATCAATGAATATATTTTATTGTGATACTGATGTTGTTATTGTTTGTTTTTGGCATTGTAGGATGTCCGAAGATAGACATGATAGCCATATAGTAGAGCAGGAGCAAGTGGTCCCTGTAAGGACTGGGAATTATACATGATTAAATATTTTACAAATAAATTTTTTTATCATTTATTCATTATAGTAATTTAAATTATTCTGAGCATGAGTGATATGAATTCAACAGGCTAGTCAATTTATTTATTTTAAATTGACTAAGCAGTGTAAAGAAGGTAATTGTGAATAACTGATCAAAATCCTAAATTAAATAGTGCTTTGATTATTAATACAATTATTATTACAATTGTATTTCAGAATATATGGTTTATGCGATTAATGTGCAGTATTGATCAGATAAGGTGTAACATTAGTAAACCTTAATGATCAATTAGAAAACCCTAATGTTGATTAACTGAGAAACCTAAATTCTAAATTTGGTAACCCTAAACCCTAATAAGAAACCCTAAACCTAATTAGGGTTATAAATGGGAAGTTATGACTTAATATATTGAATATTATGTAGTTGATACTAGGTATGATTATGTATGGATAAGTTTATGAGAATTTTATCAAGAATTCCAATTTAAGGATTAGGAAACTCTAACCCTGAATATCAAACCCTAATTAAAATTATTAAACCCTAATTTCAATTTAAAAACTCTAAATTCTAATTAGGGAACCCTAATATTGATTAAGAAACCCTAAGGATTTAATATTTAAGGGAAGCATGTGAAAACACTAAAATAACCCTAAAGTTAATTGGAAAATTACAAAACTACCCTTAATAAGGGTAAAAAGACCAAAATGTCCTTAAACTTATCTTTTAACAAAAGATAGGAATAAGTCTTGGTGACTCATCGGCCAAGATTTGCCCATGTGCTTAAATCAACCACACCAACTCCCAAATGACACCTAACATCAATAGATCAAGCACACTTGTCAAGAAAGATGGAATAAAGACCATCTTGCCCTTCCATAGTACTGGTTAAAGACCATTTTGCCCTTGGTCTTGAATTCCTAAAAATTGGAAGCCTTAGTTCATTTGGGAAAGTTTTACTAATTTCTCCTAACTTCATTTATCCTAAGAAAGGATAAGAGCACATGTGATTTTATTATTATTTCTACCAACTCTTACTTAACTCCCTTAGGTGTAAGAAATTAATTTGGCCACCTTATTTCACCAAATTTGCAAGCAACACTTTAATCATTAGAGAGAGAAAGAAAGAAAGAAGATGGGGGAGATGTATATTAGATATACAAAACATATCTATACATTTATTATAAAACAAAAATCCATTTCCTTTCCCCATCATCTATTTCTCCAAACTAGTAAAAGAAAACTAAAGAGAGACAATAGAGAGGGATAGAAGGTTTGGTTGGGAGGAGGAAGAAAAGGGACGAAGTTTCGATCTTCAAGTATCCAAAATCATCATCCACTTTGAAAGATCAAGGAAGAATAACCACAAATCAAATGTATAAACACCTTTTATCAAAGATATTTTTAGTTGTCTAAATCAAAACTTGAGTTTATGTTTTTAAACTAAAAACCCTTAGATCTACATGTTAATAAGTGTGTTATGTGTAGATCTATCACTTTTGAGGAACAAAAGTTGGGTCTAAAGCAAGAAATGAAAACTAATTTTTCAAAAATTAGAAAACCCTAATTTTTTCTCTACTTTGCAAGCTTATAACTTGAGATCTATAACTCCTATTTGAGATCAGTGAAAGAGGGGTGCTAGATCTGTAAGTTATCTAGTAAATCTAAGTGGTAGCACTCAAAAATATGATATGTAGCAGCCATATTAGGGATTATCATTAATCTAAAAACCCTAGCCACTCTTAGAGAGAGACAAGAGAAAAAGTTTTCGAAAATCATGTACCTTTGGTGGCTAGTACTGCAGCTTCCTTTATTGCAGAATCGTGCGACGGTTCGCGTGCGTTCGTGTGGATACCGTAGAGACATAGTACCGTGAGGAATTGCGTTGGAGATTCGAAGCGTTCCAAAAATTATATAATCGGTATAATTTCTAAACACTGAATTATTATGTTTTCGCATGGATCCTGTTTAGGGTTTCAGATTTGGCTTTATAATTTTTATTTTCCACTGCATTTTTATGCCGAAATCCCTACAGGGAGCTGTTTTTAGCAAAACTGTCCAGATTTTACAAAAAAGAGAAAAATGGACTATTTTTGGGCATTTCATAGCAAGGGAAGTTTCGTCCATTTAGTTTACTTCAAAAATTCTGGAAAAATATGATATGAGAATATGATGAGTTAACTGTTTTCAGTAAAAAGATGGTAATTTTTGGATGTGTAGGATAAAAGTTATGAATTTTACGAGAAAGGACTACTTAAAAAGTAAAAGGGAATAACTCTTAGTTTGTAACTCCAAAAATTGTGCAATGATTACATGAAGTACATATACATAACCAAAACATCCCCTGAAAAGTTTTAGAATTTTTGGACAAACACACAGTTCATGAAAATTGTTGCAAGATCCTATTGTTTTGGGTATTTTAAGCATAATAAACGAAATAGAAAATTTTCGAAAAAATTATATGCTCATAAGGGTAATAGTAACTGATGTTTCCTAGAAAAGTAGGATTTTTGGAACTGTTTTTGTATTTTTCATGTGAATGATTAAGTTATGAATAAATGGATAAAATAAGTTAAGTGATGTTATAAAGGGTAAAAATGTAATATTTTTGACAAAAGACCCTAAAGATGATGTAGTCAGATTTATGGAGGTTATTTTGGTCATTTTTGATGAGATGTTATATTTATGGCATTTTAGGGTTGTTAAATAAAGTAATTAGTAAAAGGTAAACAATTAAAATAAATTGTTTATAAGTTTCAAAAATTATTAAAATACTATTAAATAATTAATAATATTAGATTAACATGTTATTAATAAATGTTAAATTAAAATATTATTAAATAATTAATAATATTAGGTAATGATTTAAAATATTATTAAATAATTAATAATATTAGATTAAAGTTAAATTAAAATATTATCAAATAATTAATAATATTAGATGATTAAGATATTATTAAATGAATAATAATATTAGTGTGTGATTAAAATATTATTAAAAAGTTATTAATATTTGTAAATGCTTAAAATATTATTAAATAATTAATAATATCAGTAAGTGATTAAAATATTATTAAAGGGTTAATAATATTTGTAAACGATTAAAATATTATTATATGATTGAAGTATTATTAATTGATTAATAATACTAAGAAGTGAATAAAATATTATTAAGGTTAATGATATGAAATGAGTTTAAGATGATAATAATATTATCAAGGTATGATAATATTACTAAGGACTTAATGTAAGATCAAATATTTATTATGTGGCTAAATGTTAGATAATATGTTATTAAAATAGTAATGTTATGAGATAAAGTATATTATGCTAATTGGAAGATCAATCTTAACAATGATAGGTCTTTTCAATAAAGAGCTAGATTATAATAGATTGTGTAGCAGTAATCGACGGGCAAGTTAAGTTTTCTGCACTATATGCAAACTTTATATTTCAAATGCAAGTTTCCCACTACATTTAGTTTTTATATTAAATGTAATTCTTATATTAATGCCATGTGATCTTATTTTAAACATCGTTGGTGATATCTGTTATTAAAAGAGGGTTATTGGTTCTTGTTCAAGCATAACTAAATCATATGAACTGTTGCTTGGGTAAATGATTTGATATTAAAACATAGATTGTGAGAAACCAATGTTGTTTGGTACAAACATATATACTGATACTATTATGACTGACATTTATATACTGACCCTGGTTTATTTATGATCGGCATTTGTAGTAATGACCGGTGTAGACACTCGATTTTTTTTTTTGCATTCATGTTATTAACCTTACAGGATGGCAAAATCGTCTTCCAGAGATAACCCTGGAAGTCAAATCAGCTCAGCCTCGGAGACAACCCCGAGATATTCAATTTCAATGTGACAACCCGAGGAAAATCTGATTGTCCATAAATTAAGTTTAAAGAATTAGTTATTAATAAAATGAATTTTTACTAATAATATTATGTGTTATGTGTTTATTAATCATTCTAGAACCTAAAATGATTATAAAACGGGAGGATTCTAGCTACGAGTAAGAATTTTCAAGACGAAAAATAATAATTTCAGGAACAAACATATTTCTAAGGAAAAAGACAAAATAGGCACTATTCACCAGACAAAACCTAAGGGTTAGGGTTTGAATAACCTAAGCCTTTCCGAGAGTTTGGTATGTCGAAATGACATTCCGTCGAAAGATTTGACGATAATATATCGTGAAAAGTTAAGTAAGCCAATAAAAGTTTTTCTCGAAAAACATGTAGAAATCGGACAAAATAAAAATGACGAAAAGTATTGTTATGTACTTTTCATTCGTTTAACTACGTTAGGGGAAAAAGTGAAGGAAAAATCTTATCATCAAAAAGTATTTTTCAATTTTTTAGAGTTAATCGGTAAAGGAAAGACGAAATATTCAAAAATAATTAAATTCTGAGAATCATAGTTTTTCAAACTGTCGGACGAATTTTGCAAGACAGAAGCACAAAGCTTCCAAAAGAAGCTTCTTGAATAGTAAGGAGGTTAGTTAAGGAGGTGGGAATAGTAACTTGGGGGCAAAATAACTATTTTACCCCTAGCGTTGGTTTTCTATATAAGAGAGCCTTAGCTCATTTGTTGGTAATTTTGATAATCACCAACACTTGAGAGAGAGAGTTCGGATGAAGAGGAGAAGGAAGAGGAAAAGCTAGCTCGAGTGCAAACTTTGTCCAACGAAAAAAGATTAAAGAAGAGAGGCAATCAAAAACCTAGTTTAATCTAAATTTTCTTTAAGTTTTCGATGTTAAAAACATAGCTTAATGAGAAAAGAAGTAAAAGATGTTAAGAATGATTTTCATATGGTTGAAATCATGGGAAAACGAAGAAATAAGAATTAGAAGTTTCGTTTATAAATTTCTTAAAGAAGTATGAAGTTTGTAATGAATTTGAATGATCCGAATGAATCATATGAACGATTCAGTGAAATAAGTAAGGAATGGTGTTTTATAAAACCAAATTCCAAGAAAAAGTGAAATCATAATCAAAGAATGGTTTAAAAATAAAGAACGAACGAATAACGCGAAGAACACACGAAGAACGTTGTTGATGGACAAATTTAAAATCATCGTAGTTATAACTTGTTGTTAATGGACAAGTTTAAAACCATCGCGTATAAGTTAGTTACTTATTACTTGGTTAGGAACGGTAAAAACGTTCATGAAGAATGGATTAAAATTAGCTATAACAAAGTTATTGCAAAATTTTTGTAACAGACGAACGAGAAGTAGAAAGTATGTAAATGAACCCGAATGTGTAGGGTTTCATAAGAATGTAAGAGAACGTAGAAAACGTGAGTCGTTGAATCGTGAACGAACGAGTTTTGAGTTTAGATGACCAAACTACAGATGAACGAACGAATAACGTTAATAACGTAAAACGAGTGAAGGGTGGAATTAAGCCAATCGAATGGCATGTTAATGAATTCATAATAAATTTCTATTTGAGGGAAATTGAAGTACGTAAGATAAGGAAGAGAAAGGCTTTGAAACAACCTCGTTCCGAGTTATGATGAATAAGTTATGAGATTTTGAAGTAAGCGTCTTAAACATGTTCAAGGCTTAAATTTTTTTTTTAAGTTTTGGAACTGGCGCTGTAGCGCCAGATATGCCTTGGGAGGTGGTACCACAGCGCCAACCCGGGCAACCAACTGCTGCTAAGTTGCGCTGCAGCGCGAGAAATAAATAAGGAACCAGCGCCGCAGTGCCGGTGCAGGGTAAGACCCGGAGAAGAGCTTTTAATTACTAAACTGCTGGGGCAAGTGTAAGGAAAGATAATGAACATTTAGTTCACATAATGTAACACTTAATCAAGTGAATTAAACCTTTAGTAAAGATTGAACGAAAAGATTTAAAGGGATTAAAAGATAAAGAATGTAAACGCAACGTAGTAGCGATGAACGAACGGTCTTAGCATACAACAAACCGTATGGCTTCTACATTAAGAAAGAATAATGAACGTGGGGTTCATGTGATGGATAGCGAATGAAAGTGATTAAAACCTTGGGTAAAGGTTGAACGAGAGATTAAGAAATGAGCAATGTGAACGCACAATACGTAAATGATCCTCGTGAATCATATTTGCGTCAGACGAACGTTCTAAGTATACAATGGTTGTATGACCTAGATGTTGATGAAGGTAGTAAGTAAAATATGAATTTATCAAGAAAACCGTATCAAATGGTAACAAGATTAATGAAAGTCCGAATGTGAGTCGGATAGAGAATGTTGGAATGAAATATAATTGTTAAACACTTTAGCCGACGTAAGGTTGAGTGTACGCGATAATTAAATGGGCAGAACTTACACGTCGTGTATGGTTTGACCGTAAGCTAATGAAGACCAATGATTAGACCTATGAACAATGAAAAAATTGAATTAAAGACAATGATGTATAACGTTAAGAAGCCGAGTTAATAATTATAACTTGGATAAAGTTTCAAGTCAAATAAACCGGACGTTATAAGATATGAATAAGGTAATGTAAAGTGTCTAACACTGTGAACACATAGTATTGACATTGAATGATCGTTATGAGTATGCAAAAGACTATATGACTTAGACGATGAAGAATAAATCATGAGGTATGGCATTTAGTTGCCAGAAAGCCATAAGGAATGAGAAATTAACTTAACGAACATTATAGTTTTAATGGTTCGGATAAGTTAAGATAACGTTTAGGTTGTGGTACAATCGTAATCTATGATGGTTGACATACGGGAGCTGGGCTAAACAATTCCTTCAGAGAGCAGAGGTATATACGAAACTGGCAACCGATCGAACTCGCTGTGAAAGACACTTTAGATGAGAAGGGAACTTGTTTGTTGGTTGTTTGTGGGAAACCACTCAGAGTACCATATGGACTACTAGAAGAGCCGCGATGTGTGCTGAGTCCTAGAAGAGTTATAAGAATAATATGAAAATGTAAATCATCAAAGATGATGATCGTAGGAGTAAGAGATCTCCGTATGTCATGAAGCCATAAACCGGTAAAGAAAGTTGGTCGCGTAAACTTAGATTGCAAGAACGCGAACCCTAAGAAGTAAAGTTAAGTAAACCAATGCGTAAGTCAAGTATACATGACTAATTGGTGTATGTGTTCTTTTCTTATGTGTTATATAGGGATTACGGTAAACAGTTCAGCGTAAACTGTAAGTTGTAGTTGTGCGTAAGGCAAGTTTCCTATCTTTATTCATATTTTAAATAGATGCTAGTTTCTTAGACTTCTTAGATGTTGAAGTTGAGAAGTTTTCTCTATGCGCAAATCAGTGATATTTGTAGAAGGTGGTAGAATGTAAGAGGCCTTGTGCCACAATTTGAACACTTTGGTGTTTCTATGAGATGAACTATTCTGTGATTGAACTGTTCAATATGAAAAATATTATGTTTATACATGAACCGTTATTATTAGGTCCGTGCTAATGATCCTAGCCAGACAGAATGTGCATGAAAAAGGAATAAGAAAGAAAGTATTTCAAAGTGAATGTGACTAATGTTTTAAAATGATAGGAATCAGAGATTATTTCAATTATTCAAGCTGCTTCATAACCTTTGTTCAGCTATTAAAGTCTCAAAAGAATGTTTAAATTCTTGAAGTTTTTTATTCAACTGCTATGACTTACTGGGCAATTGAATGCTCACACTTGCTTTAAATGAAAAATATTTTCAGCGTGCGAGTAGAAAGAACTTAAAGATCCCGTAAAGATCAAGCTGGCCGGTATCCAGATGAAGTGTCATTCAGTATATGAATGAGCGTGAAGAGCAAGCTAATACTTGTAATGTAGAATAGTTTAATTAAACTATAGAATAGTTTAATAAACTGTTATGTATCCCTTATGGCAGTTAAAAGTCACTCTTGTAAGATTTAAAGAATAAAGTAATTATCATTATTTGTAATGAACGAGGTTATAAGGTATTAGAACATGGGATTTGAAAATGTATGTTGCTATATTTAGCTATATAATGATGTGTGTTTGGAAAGAAGTGAGACCGTGACGTACGGAATCCAGGTGTAAAAATAGACCAAATTTTGGGGCGTTACATTCAATCCTGGAGACAACCCCAAAATACTTAGTTCCAAATCTCGGAGATAACCCCAAGAGATGCAGTTCCAGTTCCGACAATAACCCCGGAATAGTTAGTTTTAACCTCAGAGGTAACCCCGAGGCACTTAGTTCTAACCCCAAAGATAACCCTGGGAGGTCAGGCACACCTCAAAGATAACCCTGAGGACATTCAATACTCACATCGACCCATTCTCAGAGATAACCGTGAGCAACGACTGCTACATCTACACAGAACCGGAGATAAACCCGGTAAGGGGCAAAATCATCATTTTGCCACCTTGATACTACATTCACACCGTCTTAACATCATTTCAACCCACATTTCACATAGAAGTGTCCCACAAGAACGATAGCTCAAAATCCCGAGTGACTACTACGCAAGACAGCACACCAGATATAATTTCAAGACTTGAATATCTGGTCATGAACTCATCTTTCCAGCTTCGTACAACCTCTTATCCCATGTCATTGTGTAGCTCTCGACAACAGAATTTCGAAAAGGTATATCACGCCTCAATAGAATGCTCGGATTGAAAGTTATGAAGGTTTAAGCAGACAATGCGTTATACGAGTGCACGTTCTTCGAGACGGCGGGACCCACAGAACCCGGGGCACCCCGGGTACCCACAGGTAGACATGCGGTTCCCCCATCTATAAATAGAGGGCTTGGGGTGGCCATTTTAAAGAGAGAAAGAGCGAGAAAATCCTATCCATTTCACTTTGTACACACTTCTATAGTGCTCCATATTGAGTGCATCTTTTTTCTAAACACTTGTGAGCTCGTGTTTTACAACATACTAAAATTTAACCGATGGAAACCGAGTTTTCAGGTATCAAAAGCTATCTAAAGTCTTATTGGCAGCCCACTATAAGACATTTTAGATTTTTAAGCTTTTTCTCACTTCTATACATATATATCTATTCACGTTGAGTGTCGCCTCGTGTGGGTATGCCTGGATCATTGATCCGTGGCTTTTATTGCTTATATATATATATATATATATATATATATATATATATATATAACTGTTTTATCAGCTTGCGGGTTAGATTTGCCTAAATCTAGCTATTTCTCACTTTAACTAGTTCATGGTGACTAAATTAGAACCGATGAAGCTGAAATAATTTAGATTTATTCAAATCTAATTCTTGTTTTAGCTTCCGTACATTTTGCCTTGTCCTGTGAACCTAGGAATCATGTTATCACAGATTCAGTTTCAGAATCTAGATTCGGTTCTCGTGTGGACATTTTCAGCTGCAGCCAGCTTGTAAATTATTCGCGGTGTCTGAAATTCCTTAGATGGCTCTCATGCCGACAAGGAGTTCGGCGCTGCTATGTATCTTTTTTTCTCGAAGATGCTTCGCATCTCAAAAATGATAAAAGCAATCCAGCTGAACACAAAATAAAATGGAAGTATCAAAGGCCTCAATTACTATTGAGCACAAGTGTTTGAAAACCTGTTTTATAAATCATCACTGTCTTATCTCGTTACAATTGAACTTTTATACAAAATTCAAACCCTTTATATATAGGTGTGAATGAGGCATAGCACTACTTCCAAACAATTGCACATAGACCTACACACACATTCAGATAAAAGTTTAAATTAAAAAGTGGCGGCAACCGTGCTATCACGGAGGTCGGGGGGTGCCTAACACCTTCCCTCCGCTTAATCAAGCCCTCGTACCCTAACGAATTTTGATTTTGCAGACCAGTTAGACATTGTCACATCACTAGGTCTTTATGCAAACCTATTCTCGGTTTAGTTGGTGCAACCATTTAAAAATACCAACTAGCGACTCTTACAGTCAAATCTTCGACATATACATGTCCGACCTTTTCAAACTTATTTTTTCAAACAAATCTCACCTAAAATGAGAACACCAAAAGAAAAGAACAGAAAGGGACAAAGAAAAATCCCAGCGTCGATAGGTGGCGACTCTATTGGGGACACCAGTAACAGGGATTAAGTAGCTATCAAAGCTTTTTAAAACCTTTATCTGCTCGTGTGTGGATGCTGCATTTACATTTGAATAAATGTATACTAATGATTTACTTACTGCACTTAGTGCTTCGTACCATATCTGCCTGTGATATTAGTGTTTCGCACATGTCATCATTTCCATACGGTGAGACGCGATGTATGTGAATGTATGTTGTGTGGTCCCTCCACAAGGAGGCTATCCCTTCGGTGTTTGATTAATGGACTCGTCGGGAGACTAAGTCTACGAAGCTCAAGAAAGGCACCACCCAGATTCTCTCTAGTTTAAAGATCGAATTAACTTCTCATCGAGTAAATTGCGATGATCTGGGAACCTTCATGCCAAAAACCCGCAAGAGTAGCCTAAGATAGGTCAGCCTCTGATAAACCAAACGCGGAGGGAAGTCTCTTCATGCCTTCCCATTTCATTTACCTATAATTTTAATTACTTGTAATTTCATTTCCATGTCAATCTAAATGTAATGGAAAATATAAAGGAATATGTGAACATGCATTCCCTTCTCATATGAAAACCTGTAATGCTATCCTGTCATTAAAACAACTGACATCCGTTTTGCAAGATGACACTCCTAAAAAATGGACACATTACATAGCATGTAACATTTTCACGTTTCCCTAAGACTAAACTACATAAGTCTTTTTTGTAAGTAAACAATTGGTCATATTACCCGTTCAAAGTTTAAAAAGGTACTAAGCCTATTGCCAAACATGGCTACATCTAGCCAGTCAAATCCTACTTCTGTCTCTCGCGAGGAGTTTGAAGGATTAAGCAACCAAATCACAGAGTTGGTTATTCTGCTAAAAGAATTACACAAGTCAACTCAGGGCAAATACCCATCCACAAAGAATCCTTTGCACATGGAGGAACCCAGGGTCCAGACAGAGAAGTTCTAGTACCTGAGTATTAGTCTGATAAAACCAAGAAAACCCTTGAAATCACCGATCTTAAAGAAGACCAACAAACCAGTGATATTCAGAAGAAGGTTCTACAAATGGAAGAGACAATTCGGTCGATAAAAGGGATTGGAACACACGGAAGTGTTTCATATTCAGACCTTTGCATCTTTCTCGGGGTTCATTATTCAGAAAAATTTAGGTCTCTCAATTTTGAGAAATATGATGGACTAGGAGATCCTCATACCCACTTAAAGGTGTTCATTGGAGAGCTTGGATCATATGTCGAGAATGAAAAGCTCAGATTGTAGCTATTTCAGAAAAGTCTGACTGGAGTAGCCAGAGCTTGGTACACCAGATTGGATAACTCTAAAATTCATAACTAGGAGGAGTTAGCCCAAGCTTTCATCAGTCAATACGGCTTTCAAACTCAGATGGCTCCAGACCGGTATCAGATTACTAAGTTCAAGAAACAAGTCAATGAGTCTTTCAGATGGAGGCGTCTGGCTGCTCAAGTTATCCCATCTATGAGAGAGTCGAAAATGATGATGACCTTCATAGATATTCAGGAGGCCCCATTTTACGAGAGGGTCCTAGCTGGAATAGGAAACCGATTCTTTGAAATGATTAAGCATGAAGAAATGGCTGAAATGGGATTGAAATCAGGGAAGATTCAAGACCTTGCCGCTTTAAAAGCCGTTGTTGAGCACATCCAATCTGGAAGTTATGGGAATAACCCCCGGAGGGTCCATGAGAAGAAAGAAGAGGATGTTTCCTTGATACGGCAAGGAAAAAAAGGCAATCAAAATTTACCTATTCAAAGGAGAAACTATTCCCCTTCTCAAACAAAGTCTTCAAACCCTCCACTGCCAAAAAGTGGAGAAGTTAGACGTACAAGAGTGTTCACACCCTTAGGGGATTCACTCAAAATCATTCTCAAACTTATGACAGATCCGAAGAAAATCACTCATTTCCTTCTACTAGCCAATCCGAGTGGAAAAGGATTCAATGCAAGCAAAAAGTGTGCTTACCATGCTGGAGCTCCAGGCCATGTCACTAAGGATTATTGGGACCTTAAGCATAAGATCCAGGATTTAATTGACAATGGTGAGATTGTAGTGGCCAAGCCTGACCAACCACATGTTCAAAACAACCCTCTCCCTCAACACAATGAATAGGAGGTTAACATGATCAATTGGGGCAGTGGAAAGAGCTCCAAATATATGGGTGGTGTATCCCAAATCAGCAAGGATAATTTTGACATATGGGATTATTCACAGTTTCAGTTCATGATGGAACGAGAGTTAAAGGCTCTTGGCGAACAAGTCAATCAATTGGTAGAACTGGTGATTCATCAACACCAAGTCACATGTTAGTTGTTCAGTCAGGAGCATGCTAGCCTCCTTTCTCTTATTACAAACACTCCACCACTTATTCCAGAAAGTGAAACATTAGAGGAAAGATTGCTAGGAAAGCAAAGCTAAAGCCCGTTAGGATTTCGCTAACTAAAGGGAATTCACCTATTTAGGTCAACCGATGGAAGAGATATTGCAGATGCTGATTAATGAGGGAAAAATCACGACATTGCTACCTCCAGTCAACCAACAATCAAAATGGTTTGATGCTAATGGAGTATGTCAATACCAATCCCACTCTTGCGGCCACAACACTAAGGAATGCTAGGCACTCCACCATCTTATTCAAAACATCATTGACAGCGATGACCTACAAATGGCAGACAATGACGATGTATCATCTGAGAGTGGAAACACATTTCCTTCAAGATGGAAGGAAGTTGAAGCAGTTATATCCTCTGGGGGAGATTTGGCTGCCACACCACTTACAATTCAACCAATTCAGCTCAAAGGTGTTGAAAACCCTTTGAAAGTGGCTGCATGAAAGCTAATCATGTTGTCATTTAGGCCACAATATCATGTCATCATCCTCCAGAAGGTGCCACAGAACTATGGAGAGGTTTCTACATCTAATACAATTGTTGTAGTGTCTAAAAAAATCTACTTTATCTTCCTCAACGAATGATGAAGCCTATCATCAGATCTAAGGGGAAAGTGCCCAGGGAGAGGATTGAAGAATTCCTCCACAAGATGGGACACAATGAAGCCAAGGTGGTTCCAAGCTTGAAAGAAGCTCCACAACAGATCTCTATTCTAGACTTGGTTTTCTCTTCAGAAGATCACCGGAAGGTCTTACTTAAAATATTAGAAGAAGCCCACTTGCCAAAGACAGCGGATGTTAAAAAATTCCATCATCTGTTTGATCACATTTTCAACAGTAATGTGATACTTGCAGGACCATTTTTCCTTCATTTCCCACCAATTCACTAAGAGCAATTATTATAGGGAGAAATTATAGAGAGAAAGAAGAAGAGAAGTCTGCTACCTCACTATTCCAGTATCAAGTTTTTTCTAAGGTAATGGGTATTATTCCTTCGTATTCATGAAGAGAGTTATTTTCTTTCAATACTCGTAAGGGTTGTTATTTCATTCTTTATTATTATATTGGAATAACCTGTCTAGGTGAAGTACCGCATACATGGTGAAATTCTTCTATTATTCCATTTTTTATTATTATATTGGAATAACATGTCTGTGTGGTCTATCATATGCCTGGTGAATTCTGTTGTTTTTCCATTCTTTATTATTCTGTTGGAATATCCTGTTGGTGTGGATTACGCATGACCTGGTTCCATTATTTATTATTCTGTTGGAATAACCTGTCTGTGCGGTCTATCGCATGCCTGGTGAATTCTTCTGTTATTCCATTCTTTATTATTCTGTTGGAATAACCTGTCTACGTGGATTACTGCATGCATGGTGAATGATCCTTCGTATTCATTCCTTATTAAATTGTTAAAATGATCTGTCTACGTAGATTACCGCATGGCGGGTGAATATCCATTTGCAGTTTCATATATTCTATTATATTAAGTTGGTTAAAGTTTATGCTTCTATACTCCATGAAATTAGTAGAATATCCTGGATATCTGCGCTTCATCCAGTATCTTTCCATGGAAATATTCTTCTGAGCATTCTTGAATTTTACTCCACAAAGCAGTATCATGTTGACAATTTAGACGTTATTGATTTTTGGATAAATTAAATTATAAATATTTAAAATTTATCTTGAACTTGTTTTATTGAATTATTATGTCATTGTCATCATCCTCATGCTTACATTGTGATGAAAGTCATCTTTGGCTTACGTGCATAGATGGACTTGGAATGATTATGACCAGGAATTATTCGGTATAATCATGACCGTACTGTGACAAATGATGTGGTGAAAGTCCTCATTGGCCTGTAGTTCATTGATGGACAATTGTTGGTATGATTATGACCAGGGATTATTCGGTATAATCATGACCATTGATGATTACATGAATATCCTTGGCCGTGATGCAGAGATGATTTGATTTTATTTATTAAGTTGAGTCTCAGTGATTAAGTTGAGTCTCAGTGATAAAGTTGATGAAAAACTTTTTAAATCATAGAAGATAGTAGAATTTATGTTCTACTTGACTCTTCTAATGGATTGCTTATTCCGCTGCAGTTGTTGATCTAAAAACTTGTTGTCTATTATATTTTATCAGTTGTTATACTGTTGAAGGCTAAGGATAAATTATTCTGCATTATCTTAGTCATAATATTTCTTACCGGGCTAGTTGAGCTCACCCTTTCTTTCATTGATCTCTTTAGGAAATGAGAATATAGCTGGGACGAGTCGGGAAATAGAGTGATGGTCCAGGATAAGTGGCTTTAGTAGTCCTCATTATTTTATGAAATAGTGTGACAATAAATGTAATGAGGACTCCATTGAGTGTGGATATTGTCTAAAAGGCAATATTCTTATTTAAACTCTCAGTTATGTTTTGTCGTATTGTACACGACAGTTGTATAATTAAGTTTGTATTTGATTTTTGTACCATATATTTGGGGACCCAAGATGGGTGATGTATACCTATTTTGGGGGCGTCACATATAAGACACTAATAGGGATGTCTCCGTATCAATTGGTCTTACGGGAAAGCATGTCACCTCCTAGTGGAATTGCAACACAAGGTATATTGGGCAATTCAAAAACTCAACTTTGATCAAACACCTACAGGAGAGAAGAGATTACTTCAATTGAATGAAATTGACGAATTTTGACTGCAAACCTACGAGAACTCAAAACTATATAAGGAAAAAGTCAAGAAGTGGCACAATCAAAAGATCCTACGGAGAAAGTTTAAACCGGGTCAATCTGTATTACTGTTTAACTCAAGAATGAGGTTGTTCCCCGGAAAGCTTAAATCCTGATGGTCGGGACCATTTACGATCAAGATTGTTTTCCTATATGGCGTCGTTAAACTGTACATCAGAAATCATCTCAAAACATTCAAAGTCAACGGGCAACGTTTGAAGCATTATTGGTGTGGCGATATCGACAAAGAAGCCACCGCGATCACACTTACCGATGTGCTATGAACAAGGAGTAGTCATGCTGAAAGACTCAAAAAACAAGCGCTCATTGAGAGGCAACCCAATTTTCTTTTCATTTACAGTATTTTTGTATTATGTTATTCAATTCGTAGTTTAGTTCATAATTCTAGTAGTGCATAGTTCATTCGTGTATAATTCCTAGTTAGTTTTGTAACTAATTTTTAGTAAATTCAATCATACTTGCTCACACTCTATTCTTTTATGTCATATTTGTGGTTTTAATGCATTTCAGGTACTTAGTTAACTATTGTACATGCATACGAAGAGAAGAAACTGAAAAATCAAAGTTCTATACAAAAGAGACCCCTGCCCCGGCGGGCCCATTCCCAGCCTAGCACACCCACTCCGGCGGAGGGGTCCTCTGTCCATGCCTGCCCCGACGGGCCTTTATAGTGTAAATACCCACCGCCCCGGCGGGGGTATGGGAGAACTAAAAAAACATGTTAGCTGCAAACGTGTTATATTCCATTTCACCACTTTTCATCCCTTTTAATCGACCCCCATAACTCAACTATCCCACGAATTCACCCACAACAACACTCATTATCCTCTCATTCTCCTTCAAATTTGAGCACATCACCTACTATATATACACAAACCCTAAAATTCACCATCACACACCCATCTCACATCAATTCCATCGAATTGCTACTCCAAAAATAGGGTTTTAACCAAGTTCGGGACTGCAGAGCACAATAAAGGGAAAAACTTCAAATTAGGGCACTTTCACTACAAAAACATTATTTAACTGTAAGGAAATCAGTGGGTAAGCAATTTGTATCATGTTTTTCTCAAAGTAGGATTTCAATTTGCAAGTTTGGGCACTGTGAAGTGGTGTTGCACACCAACTATTTGTATAATTGTTAAATAAAAGTTGGGGGATATTATTGACTGTGACTGAGAAGAATGGCACCGAAAACTCCATCAAAATGACAAAGGGGCGAGGGTTCAAATTCTTCACCCCCGGTCCGACCTTTTGACAGAAGAAATTTTATTAGTGCAAACGCCGCCGATAAATATGACTACTTAGTGCCCAAAGCACTAACACCTGAGCGGGGCTTGGCGCCAGATTCCTTCGACGGGCAGATGTACTGATAAATACAAGAGTAGGGATAGGAGATGCTCACAGATGATCCTGACCCGACAATAGTGAATGTGGTGAAGGAGTTTTACGCGAATGTTGAGGACAGGGCTCCATACATGGCATTTATGAGGGGTAAATAGGTTCCATTCAGTCCAAAGGTGATTAAGGAATACTACAGTCTGTAAGCCCCTGCAGTATGCCAGTATGCGCCGTTACGTGACAGTAACCTCGACTATGACCAAATCTTAATAGAGATATCTAAATCGGGCACAGTTTGGTTAAAAGGAAGAAAGAGTGGCACGATTTTCCTAAGCAAGGACCTCAGTTTATATTGGAAGATATGTTATGCGATTATGTGCGCAAAGTTATATCCTTCAACATATACCAGCGAGGTGACAAGGGAAAAAGTGCTGCTACTGTATGCAATTGTGAAGGATTTCGACATTAACATCGGCTCTATCATCAGTTTCTCTATCCGTCGTTGCCTGCGTGGGCCATTCTCAGGCGGACTGCCACACCCATCTCTCATATGTAGGTTTTGTAGGCAGTCTGGTGTGCGATGGTAATGTGATGTGCATGTGCAACAGCAACTCCTGCTCCTTGATTCACTAATGATATCTTGATATTCAGTATAGGCTGGAGGGGAGTCTCATCCACGAGGTGTCAGTGTTGTATTTCCTGAGACTACTGATGAAGATGACGTTGAGGACACCTCAGAGGATAATGAGTTTCGAACTGATGAGATAACCGGTGAAAAGGAGAATGTGGGGAGTAGCAGGACGGGAAAATACATGTTTAGTTCATAGTTTCGTAGCCTCCAGCGCCATATTGATGATTGAGACAAAGACGCCAATAGGAAAATGAAGCGACTAACGACTAGGCTGGACTACATGTTCAATGCCATGAACAGGTCATTTGCCTCCTTGAATGTGGCATTACAAAGTCTAAATCATGTTGCAACCGATCAGTTCCAGTACCAGACGCCTGATCCTATGCCACAGAACCCTCCATCGGATTCAGATGTGGAGGAGCGCCTAGTTTTTGTTCCACGGCCACCATCAACACCATCACCTCCTGCTTAGCACTTTACAGTGAAGTCCAATTGCACTTTATTGCTATATTTTTATAATAAAGGCATTGTAACTGCTAAGTTTGTGGGAGTTTAGTTATATGCTTTTAGTTTCTATTTTGATAAGTATGTTATAATTGCATATGTTAGTCTAGTTCGTATATGTTAGTTTAGTTTGCTTTCATGTTTAGTTATTTTCATATCATTTATGTTGCATTTATGTAGTTGTAGTTGCATAGTAGTTTAGTTTAGTAGTTTATCAATGTAATTAGTTTCTTGTTCTATTCTTTTAAAAAAATGCAAAAATTGAAAAATCTCAAAAATATTAGTTAGCTTACTATTTACATTGCATTTAGTTTATACATTTGCATGAATCCAGCTGTTAGATGGTAAAAGTCTATTTTGGCCAGTGATGAGATTGGAATTGTGTAGACAAGTACGGTATTTATTATTAAGAGTTCGATATGATTGCTTGTCATGAATTGAATCTTTATCTGTTTGAAACTGGTATAATCAGGTTAGCACCTTAGATACGATTATGTTAACTGATTGAGTTTAAATTGACACATAATGGAATTCTTAAGGATAATGTTTTGATAAATGAAAGAAAGACATGAATAGGCAAAGATGGCCAAGATTAGACAAGGTTCTAAGTTTGGGGGAAAAATTATGATATATAAGCTATAAATTCTTATAAAAAAAAGAAAGAAAAAAGTGTAGCAATTTTGTGTAGCAAAGTGTAGCAATTCTTATAAATTCTTATAGAAAAAAGTATATTTATCTATATAAATAAATAAGAAATTTTGTGAATAAATTTTTTTTTTTATTAAGGATGAGGATTTGTACAAGATTATGTGTATATGTATTTGTGGTAAGTAAAAATATATTTATTACATAATTATTTACAAATGAATTTATTTTAAAATTATTGATTATTAAAAAGTATATACTTATAATAATCAATTTATGGTAGAAATATTTTAATAATTTTTTTCCATAAAAATATATAATCATATATTATTTAAATAATATATGAACTGATTTTTAGAATAAATATAATAATTATTTTATTATATGAATTTTAGTACAGGTTATTAAGTTAATTATTTTACCTTAATTATTAAGGTTAAATAGGAAGAATAAATCAGATATGGTATCCAAACTCTAATTTTGGATTATTGCCAAGGTATGAGAATAATAATATAATATTAATTATATTTTGATTTTTCAGTGCTATGAATATGTACTGCATGTACGTATTGATGATAATTGGTCAATTATGGTGTTTAATTTCAAAACCCTAGTATTAATTGGTTAAACCCTAATTTTACTTAGGGAAACTCTAAATTGAAAATCAATTGTGAGCTTAAGACTGTTATATAACTATGTTATATGTTTTATGTTGTGTATTAAGTGATTAATTAGGTTAAACCCTTATTATAATCTAGAAACCCTAATTGTAAAATAGAAACCCTAATTTCCAATTTGAAAGCCTAATTGCTAAAATCATAACTCTAATTATTATTTTAGTAAATAATTATGTTAATTTAGAAACCCTAATTTATAATTTGGGGAAACTTAATAATATCAAGAAAACCTAAATATATTTTTAAAACCCTAATTTTCTATTTAAAAACCCTAATTATAATTATTTAGTTATAATTTAATTTTTATTGAACTCTATATATAATTGTTCAAATCCTAGAAATTATTTAGGAAACCTTAATGTTTAAAATCTAGTGATTAGAATCTAGATTCAAGTGTCATGGACAATAATACCCTTAAATTATTTTATTTGTTTACTAAAATACCCCTCATTGGATATTTTCTTGAGATAACTTGCAAATCTTTCCATATTTTGAGTTGTTGAACAACCTTACCAACTCCACATGCTCTAAATGACAGCAACCAGCCTCTATCAATCAGCCAATTCATGCATCAAGACTTGTATAAGTAGATCTAGGAGAGAGAAAATTCATTTGTTCACTTACATTTTGTCCAACACTTAAACCTTCTCTCTCAAACTTCAAACCTCTGAAATTATAAGCTATATCAGTCCCTAAGAACAGCCCCACGAAAATCCCTAACAAACATCAGAAGCCAGAAATCAAGATTTGCTCAAGAAGGTATAAACGAAACCTAAAATTTCTGTCCAAATTTTCTATGTTAGATGTTATGTTTGAATGTTAGAATATGTTGTTAGTAGTGTCTAGTGATGATCTGGGTTACTAGATGTTAGATCCATAACATCTAGAGGCTCGGATTTGACGATCTTCAAAGTCTGGAAATTTTTTAAAGAGGCGTCTGACAGCGAATGTCAGAGCCTGTAGATCCTTATTGGTTTATGTTTTTGGTTGTTTTATGTTTTAAATATGTAGCCTGGTATATGGTCTTTAAGATGCAAGTGGTAGAATAGTCATTTGATGTCTAGATTTGTTGTTATTAATGGTCAAAGGCCGTTGACCGGCATTGACCGGGCATTTTCTGGGCAGCCCAGAAAGCCATGAACCGCCTCTGACAATTTTTCAAGCGTTTAGATCTGTCATGTTATTGTTGATCCGTGTTTATGGATGTATCTAAGTTATACTATGTTTCTTGTACTACATCCTCAGGCCTTAAGATCACATATATAGTAAACAGGTTGATATTTCTAGCCGGTCAAACTAGTGAAGCCGATCATGTTCTCTATTTTCTGGGTAACCCAGAAAACTTAAGAACATGACGACTGACATAGTTTGACCAGATTATATCTCGCGATTTTGATGTTGTTGCTATGCTTTTATGTAATGGATCTCTAGACTTACATGTGTTCTACAACCTGAAATCTTTAGATCACTAATAACTTACATGTATTGCAAGTTGTGGGAGCCCAAAGTAGGCCTCACGAACTGTTCTTCATTTCTGGGTAACCCAGAAATGAAGAACAGCTTTGGCAGCCACTTTGGACGGTCAGATCTGCTTTGCTGGGTATTATATGATTATGATTGTTGTTGTATCGTGTAGTACTATATTAGTTCTATAATCTGTGTGCAATAGATAGTCCAGAAACAGCTTGGTATGATCATAAATCGCGGTCAAACTAGGCCACATGATCACTGACTTGGTTTTCTGGGTTTGTATCAAGAACATGAAGAACACCTATAGCGACGGTTCTGTCGCTATAGGTTGTCTTTAGCGACAGATAATATTCTATTTTTCGGAAATTAATAAAAAATAGAAAAAAATTAGTTTTAAATTATTAAAAATACAAAATAAATTATTAAAAATTATCAAAAATTCCGAAAATTAGTTTTTAATTATTTTTATTATATTTCATAAATATTTAATATTTTTGGAATATTAAAAGTATTTAATTTATATAATTATAATATTAAATAAATTATTTAAAAATGATTTTAATATTAGAAAAATCATTAAAAATTATATTATGATATAAGAAAATATTTTAAGTTATTTTTAATGACTTTTAATATTTTATGATAAATTTCATTAATAAATTAATATTAATGGTAATTAATTTATTTACTAAGTGAATTAAATAAATTAATTAAAAATAATTTTATTATATTAAAAATCATATTAAATGAAAATAAAGTGTTTAAAAATATTTTAAATTATAAAATATAACTTTTAATATTTAAAGAATAATTTCATTAATAATTTAATATTAATGATTATTAAGTTATTATTATTGATATTAAATTTATTTAATAATTATATTAAATAAATAGTTTAAAAATGGTTTTATTAATTTAAAAATTATTTAAAAAGGATATAAATGAATTAAAAATATTTTAAGTTATGAATAATGACTTTTAATATTTTGACAAATAGAACATTAATACTTTAATATTAATGTTAATTATTTAAAAATGATTTTAAATGTTTTAAAAATCATTTAAGGGTAATATTAATACTTTAAAAGTATTTTGAGTTATTATACATAACTTTAATATTTTGAAAATGATTTCATTAATAGTTTAATACTAATTAAATATTAATGATAATAGAGTTGATTAGTATTTAATCATTTAAATATGATTTCGGTGTTTGAAAATTTATGATAAATTATAATAAATGTTTTAAAAATTATATTAAGTCATTTAAAAATAAAATGACTGATACGTACTGATGTTAAGTTATAGAATAGAGTCTTAGACTCGATAATTACCCAATAAAGTTGTCGGTAGACCGACATGTTTCCGAAATTGATCTGGACTTAGATAATGTGATTAGATAAGTGATTATTTGTGATTCAATGGTTGTTAAATTTATATGTCAATGTGATTAGGGTATGTGCTGACTGCAATAAGCAGTGTTATGTGTTATAGTATGTTGTTCTAATCGAACGAACTATCTTATTAATGATAGGTCGTGAGATAAGCGATAGATTTTAATTACAAGTTATAAGCAGCGCTTCAGGCAAGTATCTAACCTTTGCATTTTCTTTATGCAATGGATGTGAGTAAGAATGTTTCTAAACTATATTATTATTGTACAGATTATGAACTTTATATTATATATGCTCATTGAATATCAACATGTTAGTATATGATAATTCGGATATATATATTCTGTTCGTTAATTTCTAGAAGTGGTTAAACAAGTGTCCCCACTTGGATAATTATTGTATTTAATCACATGTTGATATACCTTTGTCAATTACCCGTATACAGATATATTAAATTATAGATTATTGTTGAACAAGATAAAACCTTTGATTTAGAACCCAGACAGGTATGAACATCTCTACACGGGAAAATTTTTATGCGCTCCGGCGAACAAAGGATGAACGATAATATCGTTCTAGCAATGTAGTATTGATCAATGCAGGGCATAACGGGCTGATCACCCTCGTGCCCGTAAGTTATGACGGTTTACAATGTTCATGGCATGTCACCATAACCCCAGTTATAGTCATTATGTAGTTTCAAAAATTTGAAAGAAAGTTGTTATGTTATTATTATCGGTTCAGAATACTTCACAACTATTGACTGGTTGTAGAAGAATAGTACAAAGAAAATATTTAAATCGTTTCAGCTTATATATATATAATTGCTATTGCTTGCTGGGCACTCAAATGCTCATCCTTGCTTAATTTAAATGTTTTCAGCTAAGTGCGAACGACCAGAGAACTCTGCTAAGAGCAAAAGAAAAGGGAAGGTTGCTGAATGAACGAATTACTATGTTATGTAATAGTTTAATGTTATTAAGACAATTATGATATATATTATCTATCATGGATTGTAATGAATGTTTAAAGGTTACGTACTTGGGAGCTAGACTCTGATAACTATGTAAATTAAATTGCTCTTTTATATTATTGTTATTATTATTAGTATTATTTCGCTCATAGAAATGGTATCGTGAAGAACCGAGTTCGGGTTTCAAGTATCCGAGTTTGGGGTCCTCACAAAAAGAAAGAAAAATAAATATGAATAAACAACATGGTTAGTCTAGTTTTGTGGCCTTTGTTACTTGAGTAAGTACGCTTGAGGAGATTATCTATCGACCTAGCGCCCTAAAGCCTTAATGGTTTGGGAGTCATTGGTTGATAGCTCGCTAAGGGGTAGCATTGAAAAGGCTAAGAGAACTAGACATTGCACATCCATGAGAAAATAAATAGTGAAAAAATATGAAATAAGAGCAAAAAGCCCTCATGAATGAAAAATAAGGCATAAGTAATCCATTTTTACCTTTGAACTTGGTAACTGTTTGACTTTAGTCGGATCTAGCTTGTTCTTGGATTTTGTGAGTTTACATTGTATGATGCCTTTAAAGAAGTCTATTATGTGTTTTATTTTGCTTTATATCAGTTAGCATGGTTATTGAACATAGACGCACTATATTAGTAATAACAGTTTGAGATTTGATGATTGAGTGAGAAGTTATTGATTTACTTTGATATAATATGCTATCATGTTTATTTGATTTCTCTGAGTCCGTGTGATTAGACTTTGATCTGTCTTATTGCTGGATTTGTAGGCATATAGTTAGTTGCATTTCATTTCATTGCATTGCGTTTTGTGTTGTGCTCGAGGACTAGCTGTAAAAGCCCCAGATCCCAGTCCCGAATCATCGCTGATCTGGTACAATCATTCTATAACTATTACGGAAGTTATAAACAAAAATTGTTTATACATTAAACTTTACACATCAATCCCCAAGGTCGAGTAACCTTAACTTATACACAATTCATAACCTATTTGACTTACAATGTCATTAATATACAATACTGTTACAAATTTTATCTGCACATATAATCCAAAGCTAGACTTATCTTTGTCTTTTCCTGTATCCGACGTATTCGTCATAATCTGTAATTTTATCATGATATAGCAAGGGTGAGCAACAAGTTTGCCCAGCAAGTATAAGTTTATTTGAGAATATATCATGATTAAAATAATATAAATAAAAGGCTAGCTACGTTTAACAATATAATTGTGAACTAGCATTAATCAAATTTCATAACTGAACGATCAGAACAACATGAATAAATGTCAATAATAAATATGAACACAATATCTGGATCGGATGGTAATGAAGGTGATGTGACGCCCCCAAATCTGGGTCCCTTTAACCTCAGATTCGGTCCGCCACGATACTACTATTGTCAAACTATTATATCTTTTATTCATAACTTAATGAATAAACTTTGCTTATTACAATATAAAATATAAATTCTTTTCATTTTTAGGATCTGTATAATGACCCCAAACTATTATAAGTTTCAAATATTGGTCATGTATCATCCCTGTCTTACATCATATTCGATGTTATAAAGATGTGCGGAATAATTTAAACGTTTTCAATCTCCTTTGAAAATAAATCTTTTATTGACTTCTTAACTTAAATCAATTACATATCCCTGAATCAAATTATGTTATGATTCATTCTATTCGAATTATTGTATAAATTTTTTTACATCTCAATTCGAATTTCTCTTTGTATCTCATAGTACAACTTAACATGTATTACACATCATAAACTACTATCATGTACATTTCCTAGAACCTAAACATGGTTCAAGAGTATATATTTAAACAAATGAATCAATCTCCTTTGATATTATTGATCTTTATCAATCAAGTAGCACATAATCTTTACCGTGTATCCTTAACCTGCAAAAGTGGTTATTGCAAGGGTGAGCTCGACAGCCGAACAATTCTTACAGTTTTCATGCAGCACATAGCATATAATAACATACTCAGTTCATGCATTCATAATCAATTAATATTTACTACGCATGTTACTTTTCACATAACAGGCATAGAGATTTAATTAACAAGCATAACATCAAAGATCAACTTTCAACTTTCATACATATCTCATATGCATTTCATATATATACTGTAACGCCCCATAAAATAGAACCTTTTGTAAATAATTTAATAATGAATAAAATAATATTATTTGTTATTATTATGTGTTAGTAATATGAATGTCATTCTATAACTTAGAAACGTCGAAACGTCGTAGTATTTTAACTACGTGAAGGAATTAAAGTGTTTGAAATTTCAAGACGAAAATAAAAGTTTTTCGAGAAATTTTTTGAAAAACACTATTCATCATTTTCTGCTCGGGAATTATTTTTGAATTTTTGAGAAATACGTAACGTTATAATATCAAGGTGAGATAGATTATGTAATAATAATCTAAGTATGGAAAATGAAATATTTCGCATGCGGACTTAATTTAAGAACGGTAAGAATTAAAGTCTAATGAATAGAATTTGTGTAATCTTATAGGAAGTACAAGTCCAATAAACATTAAGGGGCAAGCTCAAGATGAAATAATGATTAATCCCAAGAAGAAATAATGATTAAGCCCAATTGTTTATTAATGTAAATCCCAAATGGTTGTTAATGAGGAGTCCAAGGTTAATTGGTAATACAAGTCCAAGGTTAAGTTCAGTTAATTAAAGTAAGCCCAATCTAGGATCCATTGGATTATAGTGAACCATGGGGCAACCCATGTTAATGTGGCTAATCTTGGTGACCAAGACATTTGAGTAATGACCAAGATATAAGTCTAATGATCAAGTAAAGGATAAGTGCTGTGATTTGCAAGTAATGAATAGTAAGGAGGTGACTTAAGGAGGTGGGATGGCATAATGACTAAACTACCCTAACCTTGTGTTTCCTATAAATAGAAGGAGCTTGCTAGTCATTTGCTACTTGTTCAAAAATACCAACAACTTCCAATACAAAATAACTTATTGGTTGGAGAGAATAAGCACTATTAAGCTTAATTTCAATTGTTAGATTTCCAAGAAGAAGAAGTTGTCATCAAAGGTAAATGATCTTATCTCTTCTATCTCTACCATTGTAGGGTTAAAAGAAAAGTGTAATCTAATGAACATGTATGTTAAGAACTTATAAAGATTTGATAATCCATGAACTTAAGCCGTATAAGTTTTGAATAAGTAAGGAATAAGCAATTCAAATCTAAATAAGTTATAAACTTATGAAGAACATTGATGAACGTGTCATATGTTGACCTTAAGAAGATAGTTTGATTGTTAAGATGTAATGATGTTGCTTAAATTACTTAAATCAATAACAAGTCATAAGGAAATGAATTCATGTATTGTATAATTTATTAAGTTATGAACTTATGAGAAATAATCCATAACCTAATTTAAAGTTAAGTTATGGTAATACGTAGGTTGAGATGTTTAATTAATGGATTGAATCTATTTGGAATGATGAACAAATCACTACTAACAACGTTTTGCCGGAATTCACACGATTGGACGATAATCGTCGAATTCGTGAAATTCACGAAATGGAAGTTGTATTTTGTGTTTGAACTCGGAAACATTGATTTTCAATGGAGATAAGTCTTATTTGGCATTATAGAGTTGTGGACTCAAAAATGACTGAATTCCGACTTAGAACGAAGAAACGAGCGTTTAACGTTCATAAATATTTATTGTTTTCGTAAAAATGGACTAATAGGTGAATTTTTTGTTAATGAAGTTAAATAGATGAAATTCTTGCATGAACATGTAGAGCATGTAATTTGTGAACCGTAGGCTCTTGGACGAGCCAATTCGGACTTATAACGAAGAAGTTATGAGCCCAGAGTTTCACAAAATTTTAAAACTGTAAAATTTTCTGGTGCACAGAGCTGGCGTCGCGGCGCCAGCCCAAGGTCAAATAGCCCGCGCCGCAACGCCGAACTTGGCTGAGCAAAGCCTTGACCCACTGTTAGTTTACGCCGCAGAGCGACCATAACAAAGGAGACTGGCACCGTAGCGTCGAGTCCGGGTTCTCTAGCATTAGTACATGACGCCACAGCGCGACATAATGAAGGAACACTGGTGCCGTAGCGCCAGCCTTAGGATCTGGACCATAAAGAAAGTATCTATGTGGAGCATGAATAGTAATTGATGAACTATTAACTAAGGATAATAATGTAACATTGCTAAGACATATTTAAGTCTTAAGTATGATCACTTAAGGTTAAAGAAATCCAATTGCATGTGAAAGTAAGAAGGACATAACGGAGAGCCGGAACCAATAAATAACAAATCTAATACTTAATTAGATTGAGAAGAAGGGTAAGATTCTTTAGGAACCATGTAAGTTATTCATGACCTAATGTGTTATGTGATGTTATCATCTACTGTAGAGACCTTAACGACTTAAAGTGTACGTGTTATAACTATAGCAGACGCTAAAGGCAATTGTTTCAGTTCAATCTAGATAAGCTTTATAATTCATGTATTCTTACACATGAGTTAATGTCTGATGAAGTCAAAGCCAATTCTTTTGGCTAGACTTACGATATGTTGGATTTCTTATAATCTATCAAAGTATCGTCAATGATTTACCAAACTAATATTTGTGTGGTTTTTCAAAAAGAGACTGAGTATGCTAAAATATTTTGTCATCAAACGACAGGCACGTGAGGTTGCCACAATTTAAATGTATACATGTTAAATGAATGTAATGTTGATTAACATAGAGTATTATAGGCTGATCACCTAGACATGCTCGTAAGCTATGTCGGACTTACGGACTTCGTGTTGGGATGTCCTTTTCAAAGAACTTATGAAATGCTCATGGTCTTAGACCAGAATTGATGTTTTACTGAATATTATCTTCGTAAAATGTTTTGAAGGAAAAGAAGTGTTATTTTAAATTATCAAAAGTATTTCGTAACTATTGTTCAGTTATCGAAGATATAAGATTCTTATGTTGCAAGCATGCTAGTTTTATTAGAATTGTTGTACTTGCTGAGCTAGTTATGTAAGACCCCAACTTTTATGAATAAAGAATAATTTTCTCGAAATATATATTTGAATATTATTGTGTGGATTTGATATAATGTTATAGTTGTGGGTAATATTTATAAATTTTGCAAAGTAAGCAAGTAGTTATATGATATTCGATTGGTCGGGAAATATTCGTTTTAACATGGAATATTCGTACGACGGCACAATCATTGGTGGACCCCACAACGGAAGTATTGTCGTAGTTAGAAAATGACGGAATTATCTTTTTATAAAAATAAAGGTGAAACTTTTACCGTTAAACTGTTGAACTACCCGGTAGTAAAGGTACAGTAATACGTGTGGTTGCATAGTAGCACACGATATTGGTTATTGATGCTTACGTGAGAAGTCACTCATTTATACTCAATTATTGCTACAGTAATTGCTGCATAACATCTCTCATATTATTAATTCAATTATTGTCACAGTATCATCTGCATAATATTTATTATTATTAAATCAATAATTGAGACGATAAAGTTATTCATATTATTATTTACAATATTGACAATGTCTAGAAAGTTCTGTCGATGAGAGGTTTAGTCACCTAATTGCGCGCCAATAGGGAGAAATCCTTATCAGAAAGCCCCCTCTTTCCTGGGAATGATCTGGTTGTTAAATATTATGAGTTATAATATTAATGATGAATAAGTTCGTATTGATTAAAGATGAATTTGATATTTCCATTGTGTTGTGATTATTAGTGTTAGTGGAAATCGACATCTATTTCGATAATAATGGATGTCTGGAGGTTATACTGACCAATCGGGTAATTAACCGGATAATTGAGCAATTAATTGCTATTAATTCACATGCTTATAACTATTTGTTCACATGTGTGTACTATTGATTCACATGCATGTACTATTAGGAGAGGTGGTGCAATATTGATAATATTTGCATGACTAAATTAAAAATAGAGGTATAAATGAAGGTACTATACTGTAATTAGTTTTTTCACATAATTATACTATTAAGTCATATGAATGAACTATTAATTCACATGATTTACTATTAGGGGAGGTGGTGCAAGTTTGATAATACTTGCAGGACTAAATTAAAAATGAAGAAAAAGAGGGAGGTAATATACTATAATATTTTGAGCCCCAAAATGTGTAATTATTGAAACTATATTTTCCTATAAATAGAAGCTCATTCTTCCTTCATTTTACCCAATTCATTAAGTCTCACAAGAGCAATTATTATACAGAGAAATTATAGAAAGAAAGAAGAAGAGAAGTCTGCTACCTCACTATTCTAATACCCAGTTTCTTCTAAGGTAAGGGGTATTATTTCTTTCGTATTCATGAAGAGAGTTATTTCTTTCAATATTCGTAAGGGTTGTTATACCATTCTTTATTATTCTGTTGGAATAACCCGTCTGTGCGGTCTATCGCATGCCTGGTGAATTCTTCTGTTATTCCATTCTTTTTTATTCTGTTGGAATAACCTGTCTGTGCGGTCTATCGCATGCCGGGTGAATTCTTCTGTTATTCTATTCTTTATTATTCTGTTGGAATAACCTGTCTATGTGGTCTATAGCATGCCTAGTGAATTCTTCTGTTATTCCATTTTTATTATTCTGTTGGAATAACCTGTCTGTGTGGTCTATCGCATGCCTGGTGAATTCTTCTATTATTCTATTCTTTAATATTCTGTTGGAATAACCTGTTTGTGCGATCTATCGCATGCCTAGTGAATTCTTTTGTTATTCCATTCTTTATTATTCTGTTGGAATAACCTGTCTGTTCGGTCTATCGCATGCCTGGTGAATTCTTCGGTTATTCCATTCTTTATTATTCTGTTGGAATAACATGTCTATGTGGATTATCGCATGCATGGTGAATGATCCTTTATATCCATTCCTTATTAAATTATGGAAATGATCTGTCTACGTGGATTACTGCATGGCGGGAGAAAATCTATTTGCAATTTCATATATTCTATTATACTAAGTTGGTTAAAGTTTTGGCTTCTATACTCCATGAAATTAGTAGAATATCTTGAATATTTGCGCTTCATCTAGTATCTTTTCATGGAAATACTCTTCAGAGCATTCTTAAATTTTACTACACAAAGCAGTATCATGTTGACAATTTGGACGTTATTGATTTTTGGACAAATTAAATTATAAATCTTTAAAATTTATCCTTGAACTTGTTTTATTGAATTATTATGTCATTGTCATCATCCTCATGCTTATATTGTGATGAAAGTCATCTTTGGCTTACGTGTATAGATGGACTTGGTATGATTATGATCAGGAATTATTCGGTACAATCATGATCGTAATGTGACGAATGATGTGGTGAAAGTCCTCATTGACATGCAGTTCATTGATGGATAATTGTTGGTATGATTATGACCAGGAATTATTTTGTATAATCATGACCATTGATGATTATATGTATATCCTTGGCCGTGATGCAGGAATGATTCGATTTTATTTATTAAACTGAGTCTCAGCGATAAAGTTGATGAAAAACTTTTTAAATCATAAAAGATAGTAGATTTTATGCTCTACTTAACTCTTTTAATGGATTGCTTATTCCGCTGCAGTTGTAGATCTAAAACTTGTTGTCTATAATATTCTATCAGTTGTTATACTGTTAAAGGCTAAGGATAATTTATTCTGCATTATCTTAGTCATAATATTTCTTACTGGGCTAGTTGAGCTCACCCTTTCTTTCACTGTTCTCTTCAGGAAATTAGAATATAGCTGGGACGAGTCGGAGAACGGATTGACGGTCCAGATGGTTATTTTAGTAGTCCTCACTATTCTATAAAATAGTGTGACAATAAATATAATGAGGACTCTATTGAAAGTGGATATTGTCTAGATGACAATATTCTTATTGAAACCCTTAGATTATGTTTTGTCGTATTTTGCACGACTATTGTATAATTAAGTTGTATTTGAATTTTATACCATGTATTTAGCAACTCAAGATGGGTGATGTATACCTATTTTGGGGGCGTCACAGTTGGTATCAAAGCTTAGGGATATGATCCCTGGCTGAGATGTGAGACAAGAACTAGGAGGGGAGAGACGGGGAATTCCTTCATTAGTATGACCTACCTAAGTTTATTTGGTATTTAATTGGTCGGTCAGAGTATAAGAATAATATGTGATATGTTAATTAACCCATGTTTTGTGGTAGTATTTGAAAATGGCATATGAAAATATTGAGATAAGCAATGAAGCACATGAGACCGTTGAGTCACCACAGATTAATACCCAGGATAATGTGCAACAGGAAGACAATAATCCTCAGGTAAACAACAACGATCAAATGATGAACGATGAGATGTTCAGAGGTTTTATGCAATTCATGCAACATCAGGCGAGGGCGGCTCCTATCCAAAATGTAGGTGGAAACACTAACAACTCTCGGACGGTCACTGCTAAGTAGTTCAAGGAGCTGGGACTATCGGAGTTTTTTGGAGAGCCAAAACCACTTAAGGCGGTGACGTGGATAAAGCAGATCAACAAGATATTTGATGTCTTGGGATGCTCCGAGGAGCAAAAGGTTCCCTTTGCCACCTTCATGTTGTGAGCAGAAGTAGATTACTGGTGGAAATCTGTAAAGCGTACTCAACTTGCCGCACTGAAGATGTCTTGGGAGAAGTTCCAAGAACTGTTCAACGAAAAGTACTTTCCTGAAAGTATTCGTCACGTGAAGGAGGTAGAGTTCATCAAGCTTGAGCAAAATAATATGACCGTGGCGCAGTACGAAGCTAAGTTTGTCGAGTTGTCTCGGTTTACGTCCCACTTGGTTGATAATGAGGAGAGAATGACTCGGATGTTTCTAAGAGGTTTGAAACCCAAGATACGGTAATACTTAATTTCTCAGAAACTGTGTTTGTATTCAAATGTTGTAAATAGGGCTCAGTTATTGGAGTGCGATAACGAGTCAACCCAACTAAGAGAGAGCAGCCGACAAAATGATAATACTAGTGGTAGCAGTCATTGAAGCGGTGAAAACAAATGCGGAGGGAATCAACATGCCAAAAATGGTAACAACTTCGGTGGTAATCATGGCCAAGATAATAGAAGTGCAAATTTTAAGAAAAGGAGATTCAACAATAATGGAAAGACGTCATCACCAGCACCTGTTGTTAAGGAAGGGGAATGACATCTAATCGTATGTTACAAATGCGGAGGGGAGGGACAAATCAGTCCGAACTATACGCAGCAATCCAAAGCGTGTTATAATTGCGGAAGAGAAGGTCACCTTACTCGATTTTGTCGTGCATCGAAGCCAAGTCCAGCTGGGATGGTTGCACCAAAAGCCGTCCCAGAGAAGTCAAAACCAGTAGTTAAAGGGAAAGCATTTGTCGAGACCTCCCAAAAAGTAAGGAACCCGAACGAGGTCATAATGGGTAAGCTTATCATAAACTTTAGCGAAGTATATACCTTATTTGATACCGGTTCTACCCATTCTTTTATTTCTCCTACTTGCGCTCAATGTTTAAATTTGATTCCGGAGAAATTAGACTTTGACTTATCTGTTGAAACTCTGTTGGGAGAAACCTTCATTACATCTGTAACAATCCAGAATTTTATTAACAATCCAAAATTTTATTTGTAATTTAAAATATTTATGAAATTAAATAAATATTTTATTTATGTGATTGTTGTTAGTATATACTTGTGAATTAAATTTATTAGATAATACTCTAATTTAATTTAACAGTTAGAGAGTTGTTAAAATATCATGAGTTGCTATATTGATGTCGTAATTTAATAATTAAAGTGATATATTAATTATTAAATAAAATTATAATGAGATTATAATTTTGTGATATTTAGTCAAGTGGAAAATTTATTTAGTATGTGGTAATTAGTTTATTTAATTAAGATTGGATATGGAAATCCAAGTAAACAATGTGGGACAATAAACTATATTATAAGTGACTTATGAAAATAAATTAAAAGAGTTTTAATTTGGTTTTACCAAACAAACCCATAAAGCTTTTGAAATTCTTATTTTAATCTTGTTTTGCCAAATAAGGCTTAAGGAATGATTAAGTCATTATTTTAATATGGCTTTGCCAAACAAGCCTTAGGGCTTTTAAAATTCTAATTTTGTAACTTATATATTAAATTGATAATTAGTATATGTAATTATATTGGGAGTTACATATTCTATAATTATATGTGTTATATGTATATTGTATATACACTAAGTTACGTTAGTTTTCTAAACCTAAGTCTAAACTAAGAACAAAGAGAAGAAGAGAGAATGCAGAGAAGAAGAAGAAGAAGAAGAAGAAGAAGAAGAAGAAGAAGAAGAAGAAGAAGAAGGGGAAACCTTGAGAAAACAAAAGAAAAGCTTTCATCATCTCCATATTGTCTCCTAATTCAACCTAGAAAGGTATCAAACTAACACTTATACTAAATTAAGATGTTATGTATTTAGTCTTTGTAAAATTAGGTTTTCATGATTATGTATTTATATGTATATATGGTGTTCATATGTGATTGTATGCCATGAAAGGATTTTCATAATACAAGTATTGTAAAAACAAGTTTTAAAATCATGTTCTTCTATGTTTTCATAGTTTTAGAGTTTTATAGTTGTTCAAAAGTTTCAATTCAAAAAGATATGATGAACATGATGAAATCATGTTCATAGTGTTTGATTATGAGTTATATGGTTGTTCTAGCAATTCAATCCATGTAATTTTGATAAACAAGAGGAATTGGGTTCATAATGTTTTTCTATGAAATAATTTATGAAAAATGGCTTTTTAAACTATTAAATTGATGTTTGGTTATGATTTATTATTGAAATTGATCTTGTATTGTGTTAGTATGTTAAGAATATGAGTTATCACAATTGGAATTACTTGAATTGGTTTAAAAACAAATTCACAGTGAATAATTTCGCTATGAATGTTAAAAGAAGAAGAAAGAAGAGAAATAGTGAAATTAAAGATTATAATCTTTGATGTTTGTGTTGTTTAAATGGCTAGAAACGCGTTAGAAAACATTAGATTATGTTTCTGTAAACCTATTACACGTTGGGTAGGTTGGGATGGTTATTAGAAAGGAGCTTGGAGGCCTAATTTGGCTTTCCGTAGTATTCTAGAGCTGAAATCGCGAAGTCGTAGCAGAGACCCCCGCCCCGGCGGGCCCCCTAGTGTAAAAACCCCCGCCCCCGCGGGGGGGTATTCTGTCAAGGCAAAATTTTGGAAAAAAAAACTGATCGGACATAGTTTACTAAAATAAGCATAACTTTTTCATACTAACTCTGATTGAGATGATTCAAGATGATCCGGAACGAGGACGAGTAGACCTACAACTTTTATTCTTTAAGGATTTCAATTTGAAATCGTTATGAAGGGTCAAAATGGTCATCTTTAGGACTATTGTGTTTTTGGAGGCATTTGGAGGGCATCAGACATGCACGTATGCTAGTGTAGTGCTCTTGACAATAAAAGATGTTGTTCTAAGTTATAAAACATGAATGTTAGTAAATATAATGATGCTTAACATTAATATAATGATGTATTAGATAAGTTATAGAAGCATAGTAAGCATACACAAAAGATGCAAATCGGGCGTGTGACGAATAAATGTCGAAACGCCGTGATAATTGTTAATGAATGTAAAAAGTGTTTTTAGTCAAATAAAATGGATATTATAAAGTATGAAATGGGTTTAATATAAAACCAATAATGATTTCTAGCAAAATTTGAACACTTTAATGAATTTCGAATATTACATAAGTCGAAAAGTTAACACAATCTAATTGAACATTGTGTGTTAATTAATAGGAAAGATTATGAGATGTGGAGTAGAGTTTACATTACAATTACTATGTGTTGTTATGTGACTAATAGTTGATATGTATGATTATATAATTGTGTAGGGCACGTGAAGTGCAGATAACTGTAAGCTGTTAAACAATTATTGGTAAACAACGATCAAGGCAAGTCTTTCAGTTCCTATTTGTTACGTGGACTTGGTGAACTGTTTTAAATTGTATGATATGTTATACATGTTGAAATCATAAAATGTTTAAGTCAATATATGACTGTATTGTTTTGGCTAAGTAATGATGATTGAGTAAGAAACTCAATCTTTATATTTGCTATATGAATTAAAAGCATGTATGCCATGTTACCTTAATGAGATGTATATCGACCATTTTATTATGTTTTATATGATGCATGAAAACTGTTAGACTTTGCTGGGCTGTCGAGCTCACTCTTGCAAATAACCACTTTTACAGGTCAAGATTTTAAGGTAAAGATATGTGCTAAGTGAGTTATAGAGATCTATATTCACGAAGATTACTTATGTTTTATGAGAAATGTATTTCATATTTTGAACGTAACATGTTGTTGAATTGTAAGTTGAGCTATCCAATGTATATGGATATTTAGTTATGATGTAAGACTTTGTATAGTCATTTTGTTGTAACGATTCATGATATAAGATTGAATCAAAGAGATGTAATGTAAAGGTTGCGATTCAGGGCATGAAAGAAGGAAATGTATAAACGTTTTAAATATTCCGCAATTTTAGTGTTTTTAATATCGAATAATGATGTAAATTTTGAGATTTAATGTGTGGTTAACGACCAAAGTTGAGATTTAAATTGTATGGATTTTGGGGTCGTTACAGTTGGTATCAAAGCTGTAGGTTATAAACCTTAGGTAGGAGTACAGTAGGCTATAACCTTAGATAAGAGAGAAGAAGTTAATGAATGAATAAGCTCAAATAGAGTTTGAACAATAAGGGATTAAAACTTGCGTGAAAGGATTCAAAGAAGAATCTCGCAGAGTTATAAGGAATATGAATGTGGGGTTACCCAACTCCAATAATAAGGATGTAATGTGATAATAAATAGACAGTGTCTATAAGAAGAGTGATAAAGAAGTTAAGAATAGAGAGTTATATTCAAGTATGGTGCAATTATACTCTTTAGTAGTTGATGTATGGTATCTGGGCTAAACGATTTCTTCATAGAGCGGAGGTATATACAAACTAGCAACTCGGAACCTAGTTTGTTGGTTGTTTGTGGGAAACCACTCAGCGTACCGTATTGAAACTGTTAGAGACTCGATGTGTACCAAGTGTGTAACTCGAATGAAATGTTGAGCGATGTAAATGAAGTTAGAAATTCTTAAAGGAAGAATTATTTTATAAACAAGAAGATTCAAAGAAGAATCTTGAAGAGATATAAAGGTAAGAAATGGGAGTTTCCTAACTCCAATAGCCAAGATAACGAATAATGTCGTAAATGATGAAAAAGAGAAAGAATGAGGATCGTAAAACAAAACGATCACAAGTTAACAAAAGAATTTTAAGAGAGATGATTATAGAATAAGGTCACGACTTGATCTGTTTAAGTTATAAAAGAAAGATGGTCTGTAATGTTTGAATGATTATAGCTTAATGCTATGAAGATGTTGTACTATGAAATAGTACGAAATAACTCATGAGGAGTTATAGATGATGTGATATGAGGAATTCGTATCGAGCAAAGAGCAAGTTAAAAGAAAGATAGAGTTAGGTGGGATTTCAATTGAGAACTCATGTGATGGCTGAGTTGTACAAACCTTTGTATGGGCGAGGGTTTTGTTCTTACACTCAGTTTATCACATTGATAATCATTGGAATTTTTGTGTCGCGCTATTTGCTATATGCCTGTTGAGAAGGTGATTCTTTTCTCATGTGTATAACAGATAGGTAGAGTATAGTTAGAGAATATTATAAGGTTAAGTGCGAGTTCTTAAAACTCATACTTATGGTAGGTTCGTGACTCATAATTATATGGTATGTTTTTGAACCCCTCAGCGAATGGACGCCTATGGTCTGACTTGGATAAGTTCTTAAACTCATATGATTGTGGCAAGTTCATTAACTCATAACGTGTGGTAAGTTTGATGAACTAGGGTATAATTAAGTGTGAAAGGAGTATTGAGGATGATAGGAATAGATAGACCTATTAAGCAATGGATCATTATAGAAAGTGGAGTTGATGGTGGAAGCATAGGTATTCTAAAATCTACTAGCTATGCTAGACTTTCGAAATGTATTGACTTCGTGCTGATGTTTACACTTTTATTTTTTTGAAAAATATTGGATCAAATGATGGAACCAATGAGTTTTAACAACAATACTGTTATTCGTATGTCTATGCTAATTGCTTCGGCTAGACAAAAATAATTTGTAATATATCAAAATGTATTTTATATCATTAATGCATCATGTAACCTGGTGCAAAGATGAAAAAAATGATGGAGTCATCAGTGCAGTATTACCTAGTGTTGGATGTGATCTAAGGATCGTCAGCCCACTATGGTATGATGTAGTATGATAAAATCACCAAATGACGGAATCCTCAACGGACTGTAAATACAGTGCGGTATCATGACGTCATAAAAAGATTTTTGAGATTTCTTTAAGATATGAGAATTCATATCTATGTATGTATATGTATATTTCGGTTGATGTCTGAATTATTGTAGAGGTCTATGCTATTTGATTCAGCTAGACGAATATTGAAAGATGTTCATGAAATTCAAGTGTTTATTGAAAAGTTATGCCAAACCAAATTATTTTGCTGCGGATTCAGATGTTGAAAAGCTGAGGTGAACAACCCTATAAGGGGACATGTTTTCGGGGACAATGGTTCCGAGCATAACGCATATAGTCGTTACAAAATACTACGTTGCGGCCCAACGTAGTGGTACAATAGGCTGGCCACCTAGTGTACGTAAAGAGGGTGTTTTCAGTCTTTGTGATTGATAAACACTCTGGTTTGCAGTGTGAAGGATTGAGTTGAAGCACTAGTAAACCGAGAATAGAGTTCACGATCTTGTGACCCCTTAGCATGATTTAGAATCTTTTAAATTCCTGAGTTATTCATACTACTTCCTAATTATTGAGCAATTATGGAAGATTCTTGCTATTCTAAAAGGCGAATGTGGTAAGGATGATATTCCTTAGAAAGAAGTAAGTCGTAGAATGCGACACTGAATGATGAATATATTGAATAAGTGAGAAAAGAAGTGTTGATATTAGAAGGAGATGAGTTATCAAAGAATAATGTAAATCTCTTAATATAAAAGTTTAATAATTATAGAAAGATCTTTGTGGAAAGGAAGTCTTTATAGAATCCAATGAATGAATAAGGTATTAACGTAAAATCTATTTTTGATAGATTGAAGATTAATAAATAAAATTTCGAGGACGAAATTCTTAGAAGAAATGGTGAATGTAATATCCTGAGTGTTTGTGATAGCGATCCTTAGAAAACGAAATGAATGAGTTAAGAATATAATACTCAGAATATAATTGAGTTCAAGTGAAAGTTATGAAATGAAACCTAGAATTTGTTAAGAAATGAATGTAGTAGAAAATATAAAACAAATATTAAGGTCGTGTGTTGAAGTTATTCAACGAAGAGATTTGACGAAAACCTGAGTAAGGTAGGGTTTCGGTGATTCCGAGGACGGAATCCTTATGAGGGAAAAATGTGACGAATGAATTATTTGAGTTGTAATTCTGGGGACAGAATCCTTGTAAGAAGGAAATGATGTAACAATCCAGAATTTTATTAACAATCCAAAATTTTATTTGTAATTTAAAATATTTATGAAATTAAATAAATATTTTATTTATGTGATTGTTGTTAGTATATACTTGTGAATTAAATTTATTAGATAATACTCTAATTTAATTTAACAGTTAGAGAGTTGTTAAAATATCATGAGTTGCTATATTGATGTCGTAATTTAATAATTAAAGTGATATATTAATTATTAAATAAAATTATAATGAGATTATAATTTTGTGATATTTGGTCAAGTGGGAAATTTATTTAGTATGTGGTAATTAGTTTATTTAATTAAGATTGGATATGGAAATCCAAGTAAACAATGTGGGACAATAAACTATATTATAAGTGACTTATGAAAATAAATTAAAAGAGTTTTAATTTGGTTTTACCAAACAAACCCATAAAGCTTTTGAAATTCTTATTTTAATCTTGTTTTGCCAAATAAGGCTTAAGGAATGATTAAGTCATTATTTTAATATGGCTTTGCCAAACAAGCCTTAGGGCTTTTAAAATTCTAATTTTGTAACTTATATATTAAATTGATAATTAGTATATATAATTATATTGGGAGTTACATATTCTATAATTATATGTGTTATATGTATATTGTATATACACTAAGTTACGTTAGTTTTCTAAACCTAAGTCTAAACTAAGAACAAAGAGAAGAAGAGAGAATGCAGAGAAGAAGAAGAAAAAGAAGAAGGGGAAACCTTGAGAAAACAAAAGAAAAGCTTTCATCATCTCCATATTTTCTCCTAATTCAACCTAGAAAGGTATCAAACTAACACTTATACTAAATTAAGATGTTATGTATTTAGTCTTTGTAAAATTAGGTTTTCATGATTATGTATTTATATGTATATATGGTGTTCATATGTGATTGTATGCCATGAAAGGATTTTCACAATACAAGTATTGTAAAAACAAGTTTTAAAATCATGTTCTTCTATGTTTTCATAGTTTTAGAGTTTTATAGTTGTTGAAAAGTTTCAATTCAAAAAGATATGATGAACATGATGAAATCATGTTCATAGTGTTTGATTATGAGTTATATGGTTGTTCTAGCAATTCAATCCATGTAATTTTGATAAACAAGAGGAATTGGGTTCATAATGTTTTTCTATGAAATAATTTATGAAAAATGGCTTTTTAAACTATTAAATTGATGTTTGGTTATGATTTATTATTGAAATTGATCTTGTATTGTGTTAGTATGTTAAGAATATGAGTTATCACAATTGGAATTACTTGAATTGGTTTAAAAACGAATTCACAGTGAATAATTTCGCTATGAATGTTAAAAGAAGAAGAAAGAAGAGAAATAGTGAAATTAAAGGTTATAATCTTTGATGTTTGTGTTGTTTAAATGGCTAGAAACGCGTTAGAAAACATTAGATTATGTTTCTGTAAACCTATTACACATTGGGTAGGTTGGGATGGTTATTAGAAAAGAGCTTGGAGGCCTAATTTGGCTTTCCGTAGTATTCTAGAGCTGAAATCGCGAAGTCATAGTAGAGACCCCCGCCCCGGCGGGCCCCCCTAGTGTAAAAACCCCCGCCCCCGCGGGGGGGTATTCTGTCAAGGCAAAATTTTGGAAAAAAAAACTGATCGGACATAGTTTACTAAAATAAGCATAACTTTTTCATACTAACTCTGATTGAGATGATTCAAGATGATCCGGAACGAGGCCAAGTAGACCTACAACTTTTATTCTTTAAGGTTTTCAATTTGAAATCGTTATGAAGGGTCAAAATGGTTATCTTTAGGACTGTTGTGTTTTCGGAGGCATTTGGAGGGCGTCAGACATGCACGTATGCTAGTGTAGTGCTCTTGACAATAAAAGATGTTGTTCTAAGTTATAAAACATGAATGTTAGTAAATATAATAATGCTTAACATTAATATAATGATGTATTAGATAAGTTATAGAAGCATAGTAAGCATACACAAAAGATGCAAATCGGGCGTGTGACGAATAAATGTCGAAACGCCGTGATAATTGTTAATGAATGTAAAAAGTGTTTTTAGTCAAATGAAATGGATATTATAAAGTATGAAATGGGTTTAATATAAAACCAATAATGATTCCTAGCAAAATTTGAACACTTTAATGAATTTCGAATATTACATAAGTCGAAAAGTTAACACAATCTAATTGAACATTGTGTGTTAATTAATAGGAAAGATTATGAGATGTGGAGTAGAGTTTACATTACAATTACTATGTGTTGTTATGTGACTAATAGTTGATGTGTATGATTATATAATTGTGTAGGGCACGTGAAGTGCAGATAACTGTAAGCTGTTAAACTGTTATTGGTAAACAACGATCAAGGCAAGTCTTTCGGTTCCTATTTGTTACGTGGACTTGGTGAACTGTTTTAAATTGTATGATATGTTATACATGTTGAAATCATAAAATGTTTAAGTCAATATATGACTGTATTGTTTTGGCTAAGTAATGATGATTGAGTAAGGAACTCAATCTTTATATTTGCTATATAAATTAAAAGCATGTATGCCATGTTACCTTAATGAGATGTATATCGAGCATTTTATTATGTGTTATGTGATGCATGAAAACTGTTAGACTTTGTTGGGCTGTCGAGCTCACTCTTGAAAATAACCACTTTTGCAGGTCCAGATTTTAAGGTAAAGATATGTGCTAAGTGAGTTATAGAGATCTATATTCACGAAGATTACTTATGTTTTATGAGAAATGTATTTCATATTTTGAACGTAACATGTTGTTGAATTGTAAGTTGAGCTATCCAATGTATATGGATATTTAGTTATGATGTAAGACTTTGTATAGTCATTTTGTTGTAAAGATTCATGATATAAGATTGAATCAAAGAGATGTAATGTAAAGGTTGCGATTCAGGGCATGAAAGAAGGAAATGTATAAACGTTTTAAATATTTTGCAATTTTAGTGTTTTTAATATCGAGTAATGATGTAAAATTTGAGATTTAATGTGTGGTTAACGACCAAAGTTGAGATTTAAATTGTATGGATTTTAGGGTCGTTACAACATCCACTGTTTATAAGTCTTGTTTGATTCAAATCAGTAACCGCACATTACCTGTCGATCTTATTTCTTTAAAAATACTTGCATTTGATGTGATTTTAGGGATTGATTGGTTAACTACTCATCATGCTAAAATCGATTATTTTCGTAAGGTTGTTAGCTTTCATATTCCTAACTAACCTATTATATGAATTTAGGCAGCTAAACCACTAAAGTCAATCACTGTCATATCAAGTTATAAAGCTATTTGTTTATTAAAAAATGGATGTCAAGCTTTCTTAGCCCATGTCACGGATTTAAATAAAAATACGTTAGATTTGAATGATATTTCTATTGTTAATAAATTTCCTGACATATTCCTTGAAGAACTTCTTGGCCTACCCCAAGAGCGTGAAATTAAATTTTGTATCGACCTTGAAGTCGGTACAAAACCCATTTCCAAATCCCCATATCGAATGGCTCCTATTGAACTTCAGGAGTTAAAAATCCAACTACAGGAATTGTTAGACATCGGTTTTATTCGTCCTAGTACGTCTCCTTTGGGTACTCTTGTTCTATTCATGAAGAAGAAAGATGGAAGTATGCGACTTTGTATTGATTATAGGGAGTTGAATCATGTCACCATCAAAAATTGGCACCCGTTGCCTCGCATTGATGATCTGTTTGACCAGTTGCAAGGAGCCAAACTCTTTTTAAAGATTGATCTTCGTTCTGGATATCATCAGTTGAAGATTAAAACTGATGACATTCCAAAGACTTCTTTTAGAACTCGGTACTGGCATTATGAATTCCTAGTCATTTCATTTGGATTAACTAATACTCCTGCTGCCTTCATGGACATGATGAACCGAGTATTCAAAGAATATTTAGATCACTTTGTCGTCGTCTTTATTGATGACACCCTCATATATTCCAAAACCCGTGAAGACCATGAGCAACACTTGAGGCTGATACTCCATAAGCTTCGTGAAAACAAGCTACATGCCATGTTGAAGAAATGCGAGTTCTGGCTTGCGGAAGTTGCATTCCTTGGGCACGTAATATCAAATCATGGAATATCTGTTGACCCGACAAAGATTGAAGCAATTCAAAGCTGGGAGCAACCAAAGTCAGTGACCGAAGTACATAGCTTTCTCGGCTTAGCTGGTTATTATCGGAGATTCGTATAAGGATTTTTTCGAATCGCTACTCCATTAACTCAGCTGACTCGGAAAGATACAATATTCGGTTAGAGCGAGGAATGTGAGAAAAGTTTTCAAAAACTCAAGAGGAGACTCATTTCAGCACATGTTCTGACAATACCATCTAGCTTGGAGGGATTTTTCATATACAGTGATGCTTCAGGTAAAGGGTTAGGATGTGTTCTCATGCAACATGGGAAAGTCATAGCCTATGCCTCACGACAACTCAAAGAATATGAGAGGAATTATCCTACTCATGATCTAGAGTTGGTAGCTGTTGTTTTTGCGCTTAAAATTTGGAGGCATTACCTGTATGGAGAGAAGGTGGAGATCTATACGGATCATAAAAGCCTCAAATATTTATTCACTCAAAAGGAACTCAACATGCGGCAACAACGATGGCTTGAGTTGTTGAAAGATTATGATCATACCATTCAGTACCATCTTGGAAAAGCGAACGTGGTAGCTGACGCATTGAGTAAAAGATCATATACGGGTACGAGTGCGATATTGTCAACGTAAAGGCCCATTTTGTATGACTTACAAAGGATGGAGATAGAGTTAAATACTCCAGGGACCATGTGATGATGGCGAATATACGAGTAGAACCGGCTTAAATCGATAAAGTTAAAGCCGCTCAAGCTACAGACCTGGGGCTGATGCGTATGAGGAAGAAAGTATAAGAAGACACTACTCTGGAAGCAAGAATCGATGAAGAAGGAATATTTCAAGTCAACTCCAGAATTTGTGCTCCTAATGATTCTGACTTGAAGTATAAAATCATGATGGAGGCGCACAACACACAGTTTGCAATTCATCCTGGGAGTACCAAAATGTATCATGATCTTTGACATACATTTTGGTGGACCAATATGAAGAGAGAGATAGCGGGGTTTATCTCAAGGTGTCTAACTTATCAACGAGTTACGGCTGAGCAACAAGTGCCAAAAGGTCCATTGCAATCATTTGAAATTCCAGAATGGAAGTGGGAGCACATTACCATGGATTTCGTTACTAGTCTTCCCAAGGTTTCTCAAGGCATAGATGTGATTTGGGTCATTGTTGATAGATTGACCAAGTCTGCTCATTTTTTATGGATACGAGAAACTTTTACACTTGAACGTCTTCCTAGTATGTACATAAACGAGATTGTAAGATTGCATGGTATGTCAGTATCCATAGTTTCTGATCAAGACCCATGATTCACTTCAAGATTTTGGGTTAGTTTGCAAAAAGCTATGGGCATGAATTTACGATTTAGTTTGGCATATCATCCTCAAACGGATGGGCAGTCGGAAAGGACTATTCAAACTCTTAAAGATTTATTAAGACTCTGTGTCGTTGACTTCAATGGAAGTTGGGACAAGTTCTTACCATTGGTGGAGTTTTCCTACAATAATAGTTATCAAGCAAGTATTGGCATGGCTCCATTTGAGGCGTTGTATGGAAGAAAGTGTCGTTCTCCAGTATGCTGGGATGAGGTGGTTGAAGCAACTTTGTTATGATCGGAGTTGATATGTATGACTACGAAAAAGATTCAAACGATCCGACAACGTATAAACACCTCAAAAGATTGACAAAAGAGTTATGCTGATCTTCATCGAAAGGACGTGGAATTCAATATTTGAGATCATGTGTTGTTACGTGTTGCTCCATGGAAAGGAGTTGCGAGATTTGAAAAGAGAGGAAAGCTCAATCCTCAATTTATTTGCCCATTTTTAACCCTCGATCGAGTAGGAACTGTGGCCTATAGACTCGCCTTACCGCCAAGTATGTCTCGTGTTCATAACATTTTTCACATATCTATGTTACACAAATATGTGAAAGACCCGAATCACATTATTGAATTAGAACCAGACGAGATAGAGGAAGATTTAACGTATGAAGAATTACCTGTTAAAATCTTGGATAAGAAGGATCATATTCTACGCTCCAAGGTTATACCTCAAGTCAAAGTTTTGTGGAGAAATCTCGATGTGTAGGAAAGGACCTGGGAGTTAGAATCTGAGATGATGTCAACATATCCTCACCTCTTCGATATACCAGGTACGTACCCTAATTTCGAGGATAAAATTTCGTAAGAAGGGGAGGTTGTAAGACCACAACTTTTATGAATAAATAATAATTTTCTCAAAATATATTTTTGAATATTATGGTGTGGATTTGATATAATGTTATAGCTGTGGGTAATTTTTATAAATTTTACAAAGTAACCAAGTGGTTATATAATATTCAATTGGTTGGGAAATATTCATTTTAACAGGGAATATTCGTACGATGACACAATCATTAGTGGACCCCACAACGGAAGTATTGTCGTAGTTAGAAAATGACCGAATTATCTTTTTATAAAAATAACGGTAAAAGTTTTACCGTTAAACTGTTGAACAACCCGGTAGTAAAAGTACAGTAATACGCGTGGTTGCATAGTAGCACACGGTATTGGTTATTGATGCTTACGTGAGAAGTCACTCAGTTATACTCAATTATTGCTACAGTAATTGTTGCACAACATCTCTCATATTATTGATTCAATTATTGTCATAGTATCATCTGTATAATATTTATTATTATTAAATCAATAATTGAGATGATAAAGTTATTCATATTATTATTTATAATATTGACAATGTCTAAAAAGTTCTATCAAGGAGAGGTTTGGTCACCTAATTGCGCGCCAATAGGGAGAAATTCTTATCGGAAAGCCCCCTCTTTCCTAGGAATGATCTGGTTGTTAAATATTTTGAGTTATAATATTAATGATGAATAAGTTCGTATTGATTAAAGATGAATTTGATATTTTCATTGTGTTGGGATTATTAGTGTTAGTGGAAATCGACATCTATTTTGATAATGATGGATGTCTTGAGGTTATATTGACCAATCGGGTAATTAATCAGATAATTGAGCAATTAATTGCTATTAATTCACATGATTGTAACTATTTGTTCACATATGTGTACTATTGATTCACATGCATGTACTATTAGGGGATGTGGTGCATGATTGATAATACCTGCATGACTAAATTAAAAATAGAGGTACAGATGAAGGTACTATACTGTAATTAGTTTTTCACATGATTATACTATTAAGTCACATGAATGAACTATTAATTCACATGATTTACTATTAGGGGAGGTGGTGCAAGTTTGATAAACTTACAGGACTAAATTAAAAATGAACAAAAAGAGGGAGGTATTATACTGTAATATTTTGAGCCCCAAAATGTGCAATTATTGAAACTATATTTTTCTATAAATAGAAGCTCATTCTTCCTTCATTTCTCACCAATTCACTAAGTCTCACAAGAGCAATTATTTTAGAGAGAAATTATAGGCAGAAAGAAGAAGAGAAGTATGCTACCTCACTATTCTAATATCCAGTTTCTTCTAAAGAAAGGGGTATTATTTCTTTCGTATTCATGAAGAGATCTATTTCTTTCAATATTTATCAAGGTTGTTATACCATTCTTTATTATTCTGTTAGAATAACCTGTTTGTACGGTCTATCGCATGCCTGGTGAATTCTTCTGTTATTCCATTCTTTATTATTCTGTTGGAATAACATGTCTCTGCGGTATATCGCATGCCTGGTGAATTCTTCTGTTATTTTATTCTTTATTATTCTGTTCGAATAACCTGTCTGTGCGGTTTATCGCATGTCTGGTGAATTCTTCTGTTATTTCAATCTTTATTATTCTGTTAGAATAACATGTGTGTGCGATCTATCGCATGCCTGGTGAATTCTTCTGTTAATCCATTCTTTATTATTCTATTGGAATAACCTGTCTATGTGGATTACCGCATGCATGGTGAATGATCCTTTGTATTCATTCCTTATTAAATTGTGGAAATGATCTGTCACGTAGATTACCGCATAGCGGGCAAAAATCCATTTGCAGTTTCATATATTCTTTTATACTAATTTGGTTAAAGTTTTGGCTTCTATACTCCATTAAATTAGTAGAATATCCTGGATATTTGTGCTTCATCCAGTATATTTTCATGAAAATATTCTTCTGAGCATTCTTGAATTTTACTCCACAAAGCAGTATTATGTTAACAATTTGGACGTTATTGATTTCTGGATAAATTAAATTATAAATCTTTAAAATTTGTCCTTGAACTTATTTTATTAAATTATTATGTCATTGTCATCATCCTCATGCTACTATTGTGATGAAAGTCATCTTTGACTTACGTGCATAGATGGACTTGGTATGATTATGACCAGGAATTATTCGGTATAATCATGACCGTAATGTGACGAATGATGTGGTTAAAGTCCTCATTGGCCTGTAGTTCGTTGATGGACAGTTGTTGGTATGATTACATGAATATCCTTGGTCGTGATGCAGGAATGATTCGATTTTATTTATTAAGCTGAGTCTCAGCGATAAAGTTGATGAAAAACTTTTTAAATCATAGAAGATAGTAGATTTTATGCTCTACTTGACTCTTCTAATGGATTGCCTATTCCGCTGCAGTTATTGATCTAAAACTTGTTGTCTATTATATTCTATCAGTTATTATACTGTTGAAGGCTAAGGATAATTTATTCTGCATTATCTTAGTCATAATATTTCTTACTGGGCTAGTTGAGCTCACCCTTTCTTTCACTGTTCTCTTCAGGAAATTAGAATATAGTTTGGACGAGTCGGAGAACCGATTGACGGTCTAAATGGTTGTTTTAGTAGTCCTCACTATTCTATAAAATAGTGTGACAATAAATGTAATGAGGACTCCATTAAGTGTGAATATTGTCTAGATGACAATATTCTTATTGACACTCTTAGATTATGTTTTGTCGTATTTTACACTACTATTGTATAATTAAGTTGTATTTGAATTTTGTACCATGTATTTGGCGACTCAAGATGGGTGATGTATACCTATTTTGGGGGCGTCACAGTTGGCATCAAAGCTTAGGGATATGATCCCTGGCTGAGATGTGAAACAATAACTTGGATGGGAGAGACGGGGAATTCCTTCGTTAGTATGACCTATCTAAGTTTATTTGGTATTTAATTGGTCGGTCAGAGTATAGGAATAATATGTGATATGTTAATTAACCCTTGTTTTGCGGTAGTATTTGAAAATGGCATATGAAATAATTGAGATAAGCAATGAAGCACATGAGACCGTTGAGTCACCACAGATTAATACCCAGGATAATGTGCAACAGGAAGACAATAATCCTCAGGTAAACAACAACGATCAAATGATGAACGATGGGATGTTCAGAGATTTTATGCAATTCATGCAACTTCAAGCGAGGGCGGCTCCTGTCCAAAATGTAGGTGGAAACACTGACAACTCTCAAACGGTCACCGCTAAGCAGTTCAAGGAGTTGGGACCATCGGAGTTTTTTGGAGAGCCAAAACCACTTAAGGCGGAGACGTGGATAAAGCAGATCAACAAGATATTTGATGTCTTGGGATGCTCTGAGGAGCAAAAGGTTCCCTTTGCCACCTTCATGTTGTGAGCAGAGGCAGATTGCTGGTGGGAATCTGTAAAGCGTATCAACCTACCACACTGAAGATGTCTTGGGAGAAGTTCCAAGAACTGTTAAATGACAAGTAATTTCCTGAAAGTATTCGTCACATGAAGGAGGTAGAGTTCATCAAGCTTGAGCAAAATAATATGACCGTGGCGCAGTACGAAGCTAAGTTTGTCGAGTTGTCTCGATTTACGTCCCACTTGGTTGATAATGAGGAGAGAATGACGCGGATATTTCTAAGAGGTTTGAAACCCGAGATACGTCAATACTTAATTTCTCACAAATTGTGTTTGTATTCAGATGTTGTAAATAGGGCTCAGTTAATGGAGCGCGATAACGAGTCTACCCAACCAAGAGATAGCAGCCGACAAAATGATAATACTAGTGGTAGCAGTCAGCGAAGCGGTGACAACAAATGCGGAGGGAATCAACATGCCAAAAATGGTAACAACTTCGGTGGTAATCATGGCCAAGATAATAGAAGTACAAATTTCAAGAAAAGGATATTCAACAATGATGGAAAGACGTCATCACCAGCTTCTGTTGTTAAGGAAGGGGAACGACATCTAATCGTATGTTACAAATGCAGAGGGGAGGGACATATCAGTTCGAACTATACGCAGTAATCCAAAGCGTGTTATAATTGCAGAAGAGAAGGTCACCTTGCCCAATTTTATCATACATTGAAGCCAAGTCCAGCTGGGATGGAGGCACCAAAGGCCGTCCCTGAGAAGTCAAAATCAGTAGTTCAAGGGAGAGCACTTGTCGTGACCTCCCAGAAAGCAAGGAACCCAAACGAGGTTATCATGGGTAAGCTTATCATAAATTCTAGCGAAGTATATACCTTATTTGATACCGGTTCTACCCATTCTTTTATTTCTCCTACTTGCACTAAACGTTTAAATTTGATTCCAAAAAAATTAGACTTTGACTTACCTGTTGAAACTCTGTTGGGAGAAACATTCATTACATTCACTGTTTATAAGTCTTGATTGATTCAAATCAGTAATAGCACATTACCTGTCGATCTTATTTCTTTGAAAATACTTGCATTTGATGTGATTTTAGGGATTGATTGGTTAACTACTTGTCATGCTAAAATCGATTGTTTTCATAAGGTTGTTAGCTTTCATATTCCTAACTAACCTATTATACGAATTCAAGCAACTAAACCACTAAAGTCAATTACTGTCATATCAAGTCATAAAGCTATTCATTTATTAAAAAATAGATGTCAAACTTTCTTAGCCCTTGTCACGGATTTAAATAAAAATACGTTAGATTTGAATGATATTTCTATTGTTAATAAATTTCCTGACGTATTCCCTGAATAACTTCCTGGCCTACCCCCAGAGCGTGAAATTAAATTTTGTATCGACCTTGAAGTCGGTACAAAACCCATTTCCAAAGCCCCATATCGAATGGCTCCTATTGAACTTCAGGAGTTAAAAACCCAACTACAGGAATTGTTAGACATCGGTTTCATTCATCCTAGTACGTCTCCTTGGGGTGCTCTTGTTCTACTCGTGAAGAAGAAAGATGAAAGTATGCGACTGTGTATTGATTATCGGGAGTTAAATCATGTCACCATCAAAAATAGGTACTCGTTGCCTCGCATTGATGACCTATTTGACCAGTTGCAAGGAGCCAAATTCTTTTCAAAGATTGATCTTCGTTCCATATATCATCAGTTTAAGATTAAAACTGATGACATTCTAAAGAATTCGTTTAGAACTCGGTACGGGCATTAAGAATTCCTAGTCATGTCTTTTAGATTGACTAATCCTCCTGCTGCCTTCATGGACATGATGAACCGAGTATTCAAGGAATATTTAGATCACTTTGTCGTCGTCTTTATTGATGACATCCTCATATACTCCAAAACCCGTGAAGACCATGAGCAATACTTGAGGTTGATACTCCAAAAGTTCGTAAAAACAAGCTATATGCCATGTTGAAGAAATGCGAGTTCTGGCTTGTGGAAGTTACATTCCTTGGGCACGTAATATCAAATCATGGAATATCTGTTGACCCGACAAAGATTGAAGCAATTTAAAGCTGGGAGCAACCTAAGTCAGTGACCGAAGTACATAGCTTTCTCGGCTTAGCTAGTTATTATCGGAGATTCGTATAAGGATTTTCTCAAATCGCTACTCCATTAACTCAGCTGACTCTGAAAGATACAAAATTCGGTTGGAGCGAGGAATGTGAGAAGAGTTTTCAAGAACTCAAGAGGAGACTCATTTTAGCAATTGTTCTTACAATACCATCTAGCTTGGAAGGATTTGTCATATACAGTGATGCTTCAGGTAAAGGGTTAGGATGTGTTCTCATGCAACATGGAAAAGTCATAGCCTATACCTCACGACAACTCAAAGAATATGAGAGGAATTATCCTACTCATGATCTAGAGTTGGCAGCTGTCGTTTTTGCGCTTAAAATTTGGAGGCATTACCTGTACGGAGAGAAGGTGGAGATCTATACGGATCATAAAAGCCTCAAATATTTATTCACTCAAAAGGAACTCAACATGCGGCAACAACGATGGCTTGAGCTATTGAAAGTTTACTATCATACCATTCAGTACCACCTTGGAAAGGCGAATGTGGTAGCTGACGCATTGAGTAGAAGATCATATGCGGGTATGAGTGTGATATTGTCAACGTAAAGGCCCCTTTTGTATGACTTACAAAGGATGGAGATAAAGTTAATTACTCCAGTGACCCATGTGATGATGGCAAATATACGAGTACAACCGACTTTAATCGATAAAGTTAAAGCTGTTCAAGCTACAGACCTGGAGCTGATGCGTATGAGGAAAAAAGTACAAGAATGCACTATTTCGGAAGCAAGAATCAATGAAGAAGGAATACTTCGACTTAGCTCCAGACTTTGTGTTCCTAACGATTCTTACTTGAAGTATAAAAGCATGATGGAGGTGCACAACACACCGTTTGCAATCCATCCTGGGAGTACCAAAATGTATCGTGATCTTCGACATATATTTTGGTGGAGCAATATGAAGAGAGAGATAGCGAGGTTTATCTCAAGGTGTCTAACTTATCAACGAGTCAAGGCTGAGCATCAAGTGCCAAAAGGTCCATTGCAATCATTTGAAATTCTAGAATAGAAGTGGGAGCACATTACCATGGATTTTGTTACTGGTCTTTCCAAGGTTTCTGAAGGCATAGATGTGATTTGGGTCATTGTTGATAGATTGACCAAGTCAGTTCATTTCTTACCGATACGAGAAACTTTTACACTTAAACGTCTTGCTAGTATGTACATAAATGAGATTGTAAGATTGCATGGTATGCCAGTATCCATAGTTTCTGATCGAGACCCAAGATTCACTTCAAGATTTTGTGTTAGTTTGTAAAAAGCTAGGGGTACGAATTTACGATTTAGTTTGGCATATCATCCTCAAACGGATGGACAGTCGGAAAGGACTTTTCAAATTCTTAAAGATTTATTAAGACTCTGTGTCCTTGACTTCAATGGAAGTTGGGACAAGTTCTTACCATTGTTGGAGTTTTCCTACAATAATAGTTATCAAGCAAGTATTGGCATGGCTCCATTTGAGGCGTTGTATGGAAGAAAGTGTCGTTCTCCAGTATGCTGGGATGAGGTGGGTGAAGCAACGTTGTTAGGATCAGAGTTGATACGTATGACTACGGAAAAGATTCAAACGATCCGACAACGTATAAAAATCTCACAAGATCGACAAAAGAGTTATGTTTATCTTCATCGAAAGGACGTGGAATTCAATATTAGAGATCATGTGTTGTTATGTGTTGTTCCATGGAAAGGAGTTACGAGATTTGGAAAGAGAGAAAAGCTCAATCCTCGATTCATTTGCCCATTTTTAATCCTCGACCGAGTAGGAACTGTGGCCTATATACTCGCCTTACCGCCAAGTATGTCTCATGTTCATAATATTTTTCACATATCTATGTTACGTAGATATGTGAAAGACCCGAACCACATTATTGAATTAGAACCAGATGAGATAGAGGAAGATTTAACGTATGAAGAATTACCCGTTAAAATCTTGGATAAGAAGGATCATATTCTATGCTCCAAGGTTATACCTCAAGTCAAAGTTTTGTGGAGAAACCTCGATGTGGAAGAAATGACCTGGGAGTTAGAATCTGAGATGATGTCAAGATAGCCTCACCTCTTCGATATACCAAGTACGTACCCTAATTTTGAGGATAAAATTTCATAAGAAGAGGAGGTTGTAAGACCCCAACTTTTATGAATAAAGAATAATTTTCTCAAAATATATTTTTGAATATTATGGTGTGGATTTGATATAATGTTATAGCTGTGGGTAATATTTATAAATTTTATAAAGTAAGCAAGTGGTTATATAATATTCAATTGATCGGGAAATATTCGTTTTAATAAGGAATATTCGTACGATGGCACAATCATTGGTGGACCCCACAACGGATGTATTGTCGTAGTTAGAAAACGACATAATTATCTTTTTATAAAAATAACGGCAAAAATTTTACCGTTAAACTGTTGAACAACCCGGTAGTAAAAGTACAGTAATATGCGTGATTGCATAGTAGCACACGGTATTAGTTATTGATGCTTACGTGAGAAGTCACTCAGTTATACTCAATTATTGCTACAGTAATTATTGCATAACATCTCTCATATTATTGATTCAATTATTGTCATAGTATCATCTGTATAATATTTATTATTATTAAATCAATAATTGAGATGATAAAGTTATTCATATTATTATTTATAATATTGACAATGTCTAAAAAGTTCTATCAAGGAGAGGTTTGGTCACCTAATTGCGCGCCAATAGGGAGAAATTCTTATCGGAAAGCCCCTTCTTTCCTAGGAATGATCTGGTTGTTAAATATTTTGAGTTATAATATTAATGATGAATAAGTTCGTATTGATTAAAGATGAATTTGATATTTTCATTGTGTTGGGATTATTAGTGTTAGTGGAAATCGACATCTATTTCGATAATGATGGATGTCTTGAGGTTATATTGACCAATCGGGTAATTAATCAGATAATTGAGCAATTAATTGCTATTAATTCACATGATTGTAACTATTTGTTCACATATGTGTACTATTGATTCACATGCATGTACTATTAGGGGATGTGGTGCATGATTGATAATACCTGCATGACTAAATTAAAAATAGAGGTACAGATGAAGGTACTATACTGTAATTAGTTTTTCACATGATTATACTATTAAGTCACATGAATGAACTATTAATTCACATGATTTACTATTAGGGGAGGTGGTGCAAGTTTGATAAACTTACAGGACTAAATTAAAAATGAACAAAAAGAGGGAGGTATTATACTGTAATATTTTGAGCCCCAAAATGTGCAATTATTGAAACTATATTTTTCTATAAATAGAAGCTCATTCTTCCTTCATTTCTCACAAATTCACTAAGTCTCACAAGAGCAATTATTTTAGAGAGAAATTATAGGCAGAAAGAAGAAGAGAAGTATGCTACCTCACTATTCTAATATCCAGTTTCTTCTAAAGAAAGGGGTATTATTTCTTTCGTATTCATGAAGAGATCTATTTCTTTCAATATTTATCAGGGTTGTTATACCATTCTTTATTATTCTGTTAGAATAACCTGTTTGTGCGGTCTATCGCATGCCTGGTGAATTCTTCTGTTATTCCATTCTTTATTATTCTGTTGGAATAACATGTCTGTACGGTATATCGCATGCCTGGTGAATTCTTTTTGTATTCCATTCTTTATTATTCTGTTGGAATAATCTGTCTGTGTGGTCTATCGCATGCCTGGTGAATTCTTCTATTATTCCAATCTTTATTATTCTGTTAGAATAACATGTCTGTGCGGTCTATCGCATTCCTGGTGAATTATTCTGTTAATCTATTCTTTATTATTCTGTTGGAATAACCTGTCTATGTGGATTACCGCATGTATGGTGAATGATCCTTTGTATTCATTCCTAATTAAATTGTGGAAATGATCTGTCTACGTGGATTACCGCATAGCGGGCAAAAATCCATTTGCAGTTTCATATATTCTTTTATACTAATTTGGTTAAAGTTTTGGCTTCTATACTCCATTAAATTAGTAGAATATCCTGGATATTTGTGCTTCATCCAGTATATTTTCATGAAAATATTCTTCTGAGCATTCTTGAATTTTACTCCACAAAGCAGTATTATGTTAACAATTTGGACGTTATTGATTTCTGGATAAATTAAATTATAAATCTTTAAAATTTGTCCTTGAACTTATTTTATTAAATTATTATGTCATTGTCATCATCCTCATGCTACTATTGTGATGAAAGTCATCTTTGACTTACGTGCATAGATGGACTTGGTATGATTATGACCAGGAATTATTCGGTATAATCATGACCGTAATGTGACGAATGATGTGGTTAAAGTCCTCATTGGCCTGTAGTTCGTTGATGGACAGTTGTTGGTATGATTACATGAATATCCTTGGTCGTGATGCAGGAATGATTCGATTTTATTTATTAAGCTGAGTCTCAGCGATAAAGTTGATGAAAAACTTTTTAAATCATAGAAGATAGTAGATTTTATGCTCTACTTGACTCTTCTAATGGATTGCCTATTCCGCTGCAGTTATTGATCTAAAACTTGTTGTCTATTATATTCTATCAGTTATTATACTGTTGAAGGCTAAGGATAATTTATTCTGCATTATCTTAGTCATAATATTTCTTACTGGGCTAGTTGAGCTCACCCTTTCTTTCACTGTTCTCTTCAGGAAATTAGAATATAGTTTGGACGAGTCGGAGAACCGATTGACGGTCTAAATGGTTGTTTTAGTAGTCCTCACTATTCTATAAAATAGTGTGACAATAAATGTAATGAGGACTCCATTAAGTGTGAATATTGTCTAGATGACAATATTCTTATTGACACTCTTAGATTATGTTTTGTCGTATTTTACACTACTATTGTATAATTAAGTTGTATTTGAATTTTGTACCATGTATTTGGCGACTCAAGATGGGTGATGTATACCTATTTTGGGGGCGTCACAGTTGGCATCAAAGCTTAGGGATATGATCCCTGGCTGAGATGTGAAACAATAACTTGGATGGGAGAGACGGGGAATTCCTTCGTTAGTATGACCTATCTAAGTTTATTTGGTATTTAATTGGTCGGTCAGAGTATAGGAATAATATGTGATATGTTAATTAACCCTTGTTTTGCGGTAGTATTTGAAAATGGCATATGAAATAATTGAGATAAGCAATGAAGCACATGAGACCGTTGAGTCACCACAGATTAATACCCAGGATAATGTGCAACAGGAAGACAATAATCCTCAGGTAAACAACAACGATCAAATGATGAACGATGGGATGTTCAGAGATTTTATGCAATTCATGCAACTTCAAGCGAGGGCGGCTCCTGTCCAAAATGTAGGTGGAAACACTGACAACTCTCAAACGGTCACCGCTAAGCAGTTCAAGGAGTTGGGACCATCGGAGTTTTTTGGAGAGCCAAAACCACTTAAGGCGGAGACGTGGATAAAGCAGATCAACAAGATATTTGATGTCTTGGGATGCTCTGAGGAGCAAAAGGTTCCCTTTGCCACCTTCATGTTGTGAGCAGAGGCAGATTGCTGGTGGGAATCTGTAAAGCGTATCAACCTACCACACTGAAGATGTCTTGGGAGAAGTTCCAAGAACTGTTAAATGACAAGTAATTTCCTGAAAGTATTCGTCACATGAAGGAGGTAGAGTTCATCAAGCTTGAGCAAAATAATATGACCGTGGCGCAGTACGAAGCTAAGTTTGTCGAGTTGTCTCGATTTACGTCCCACTTGGTTGATAATGAGGAGAGAATGACGCGGATATTTCTAAGAGGTTTGAAACCCGAGATACGTCAATACTTAATTTCTCACAAATTGTGTTTGTATTCAGATGTTGTAAATAGGGCTCAGTTAATGGAGCGCGATAACGAGTCTACCCAACCAAGAGATAGCAGCCGACAAAATGATAATACTAGTGGTAGCAGTCAGCGAAGCGGTGACAACAAATGCGGAGGGAATCAACATGCCAAAAATGGTAACAACTTCGGTGGTAATCATGGCCAAGATAATAGAAGTACAAATTTCAAGAAAAGGATATTCAACAATGATGGAAAGACGTCATCACCAGCTTCTGTTGTTAAGGAAGGGGAACGACATCTAATCGTATGTTACAAATGCAGAGGGGAGGGACATATCAGTTCGAACTATACGCAGTAATCCAAAGCGTGTTATAATTGCAGAAGAGAAGGTCACCTTGCCCAATTTTATCATACATTGAAGCCAAGTCCAGCTGGGATGGAGGCACCAAAGGCCGTCCCTGAGAAGTCAAAATCAGTAGTTCAAGGGAGAGCACTTGTCGTGACCTCCCAGAAAGCAAGGAACCCAAACGAGGTTATCATGGGTAAGCTTATCATAAATTCTAGCGAAGTATATACCTTATTTGATACCGGTTCTACCCATTCTTTTATTTCTCCTACTTGCACTAAACGTTTAAATTTGATTCCAAAAAAATTAGACTTTGACTTACCTGTTGAAACTCTGTTGGGAGAAACATTCATTACATTCACTGTTTATAAGTCTTGATTGATTCAAATCAGTAATAGCACATTACCTGTCGATCTTATTTCTTTGAAAATACTTGCATTTGATGTGATTTTAGGGATTGATTGGTTAACTACTTGTCATGCTAAAATCGATTGTTTTCATAAGGTTGTTAGCTTTCATATTCCTAACTAACCTATTATACGAATTCAAGCAACTAAACCACTAAAGTCAATTACTGTCATATCAAGTCATAAAGCTATTCATTTATTAAAAAATAGATGTCAAACTTTCTTAGCCCTTGTCACGGATTTAAATAAAAATACGTTAGATTTGAATGATATTTCTATTGTTAATAAATTTCCTGACGTATTCCCTGAATAACTTCCTGGCCTACCCCCAGAGCGTGAAATTAAATTTTGTATCGACCTTGAAGTCGGTACAAAACCCATTTCCAAAGCCCCATATCGAATGGCTCCTATTGAACTTCAGGAGTTAAAAACCCAACTACAGGAATTGTTAGACATCGGTTTCATTCATCCTAGTACGTCTCCTTGGGGTGCTCTTGTTCTACTCGTGAAGAAGAAAGATGAAAGTATGCGACTGTGTATTGATTATCGGGAGTTAAATCATGTCACCATCAAAAATAGGTACTCGTTGCCTCGCATTGATGACCTATTTGACCAGTTGCAAGGAGCCAAATTCTTTTCAAAGATTGATCTTCGTTCCATATATCATCAGTTTAAGATTAAAACTGATGACATTCTAAAGAATTCGTTTAGAACTCGGTACGGGCATTAAGAATTCCTAGTCATGTCTTTTAGATTGACTAATCCTCCTGCTGCCTTCATGGACATGATGAACCGAGTATTCAAGGAATATTTAGATCACTTTGTCGTCGTCTTTATTGATGACATCCTCATATACTCCAAAACCCGTGAAGACCATGAGCAATACTTGAGGTTGATACTCCAAAAGTTCGTAAAAACAAGCTATATGCCATGTTGAAGAAATGCGAGTTCTGGCTTGCGGAAGTTGCATTCCTTGGGCACGTAATATCAAATCATGGAATATCTGTTGACCCGACAAAGATTGAAGCAATTTAAAGCTGGGAGCAACCTAAGTCAGTGACCGAAGTACATAGCTTTCTCGGCTTAGCTAGTTATTATCGGAGATTCGTATAAGGATTTTCTCAAATCGCTACTCCATTAACTCAGCTGACTCTGAAAGATACAAAATTCGGTTGGAGCGAGGAATGTGAGAAGAGTTTTCAAGAACTCAAGAGGAGACTCATTTTAGCAATTGTTCTTACAATACCATCTAGCTTGGAAGGATTTGTCATATACAGTGATGCTTCAGGTAAAGGGTTAGGATGTGTTCTCATGCAACATGGAAAAGTCATAGCCTATACCTCACGACAACTCAAAGAATATGAGAGGAATTATCCTACTCATGATCTAGAGTTGGCAGCTGTCGTTTTTGCGCTTAAAATTTGGAGGCATTACCTATACGGAGAGAAGGTGGAGATCTATACGGATCATAAAAGCCTCAAATATTTATTCACTCAAAAGGAACTCAACATGCGGCAACAACGATGGCTTGAGCTATTGAAAGTTTACTATCATACCATTCAGTACCACCTTGGAAAGGCGAATGTGGTAGCTGACGCATTGAGTAGAAGATCATATGCGGGTATGAGTGTGATATTGTCAACGTAAAGGCCCCTTTTGTATGACTTACAAAGGATGGAGATAAAGTTAATTACTCCAGTGACCCATGTGATGATGGCAAATATACGAGTACAACCGACTTTAATCGATAAAGTTAAAGTTGTTCAAGCTACAGACCTGGAGCTGATGCGTATGAGGAAGAAAGTACAAGAATGCACTATTTCGGAAGCAAGAATCAATGAAGAAGGAATACTTCGACTTAGCTCCAGACTTTGTGTTCCTAACGATTCTTACTTGAAGTATAAAAGCATGATGGAGGTGCACAACACACCGTTTGCAATCCATCCTGGGAGTACCAAAATGTATCGTGATCTTCGACATATATTTTGGTGGAGCAATATGAAGAGAGAGATAGCGAGGTTTATCTCAAGGTGTCTAACTTATCAACGAGTCAAGGCTGAGCATCAAGTGCCAAAAGGTCCATTGCAATCATTTGAAATTCTAGAATAGAAGTGGGAGCACATTACCATGGATTTTGTTACTGGTCTTTCCAAGGTTTCTGAAGGCATAGATGTGATTTGGGTCATTGTTGATAGATTGACCAAGTCAGTTCATTTCTTACCGATACGAGAAACTTTTACACTTAAACGTCTTGCTAGTATGTACATAAATGAGATTGTAAGATTGCATGGTATGCCAGTATCCATAGTTTCTGATCGAGACCCAAGATTCACTTCAAGATTTTGTGTTAGTTTGTAAAAAGCTAGGGGTACGAATTTACGATTTAGTTCGGCATATCATCCTCAAACGGATGGACAGTCGGAAAGGACTTTTCAAACTCTTAAAGATTTTTTAAGACTCTGTGTCCTTGACTTCAATGGAAGTTGGGACAAGTTCTTACCATTGTTGGAGTTTTCCTACAATAATAGTTATCAAGCAAGTATTGGCATGGCTCCATTTGAGGCGTTGTATGGAAGAAAGTGTCGTTCTCCAGTATGCTGGGATGAGGTGGGTGAAGCAACGTTGTTAGGATCAGAGTTGATACGTATGACTACGGAAAAGATTCAAACGATCCGACAACGTATAAAAATCTCACAAGATCGACAAAAGAGTTATGTTTATCTTCATCGAAAGGACGTGGAATTCAATATTAGAGATCATGTGTTGTTATGTGTTGCTCCATGGAAAGGAGTTACGAGATTTGGAAAGAGAGAAAAGCTCAATCCTCGATTCATTTGCCCATTTTTAATCCTCGACCGAGTAGGAACTGTGGCCTATATACTCGCCTTACCGCCAAGTATGTCTCATGTTCATAATATTTTTCACATATCTATGTTACGTAGATATGTGAAAGACCCGAACCACATTATTGAATTAGAACCAGATGAGATAGAGGAAGATTTAACGTATGAAGAATTACCCGTTAAAATCTTGGATAAGAAGGATCATATTCTATGCTCCAAGGTTATACCTCAAGTCAAAGTTTTGTGGAGAAACCTCGATGTGGAAGAAATGACCTGGGAGTTAGAATCTGAGATGATGTCAAGATAGCCTCACCTCTTCGATATACCAGGTACGTACCCTAATTTTGAGGATAAAATTTCATAAGAAGAGGAGGTTGTAAGACCCCAACTTTTATGAATAAAGAATAATTTTCTCAAAATATATTTTTGAATATTATGGTGTGGATTTGATATAATGTTATAGCTGTGGGTAATATTTATAAATTTTATAAAGTAAGCAAGTGGTTATATAATATTCAATTGATCGGGAAATATTCGTTTTAATAGGGAATATTCGTACGATGGCACAATCATTGGTGGACCCCACAACGGATGTATTGTCGTAGTTAGAAAACGACATAATTATCTTTTTATAAAAATAACGGCAAAAATTTTACCGTTAAACTGTTGAACAACCCGGTAGTAAAAGTACAGTAATATGCGTGATTGCATAGTAGCACACGGTATTAGTTATTGATGCTTACGTGAGAAGTCACTCAGTTATACTCAATTATTGCTATAGTAATTATTGCATAACATCTCTCATATTATTGATTCAATTATTGTCATAGTATCATCTGTATAATATTTATTATTATTAAATCAATAATTGAGATGATAAAGTTATTCATATTATTATTTATAATATTGACAATGTCTAAAAAGTTCTATCAAGGAGAGGTTTGGTCACCTAATTGCGCGCCAATAGGGAGAAATTCTTATCGGAAAGCCCCCTCTTTCCTAGGAATGATCTGGTTGTTAAATATTTTGAGTTATAATATTAATGATGAATAAGTTCGTATTGATTAAAGATGAATTTGATATTTTCATTGTGTTGGGATTATTAGTGTTAGTGGAAATCGACATCTATTTCGATAATAATGGATGTCTTGAGGTTATATTGACCAATCGGGTAATTAATCAGATAATTGAGCAATTAATTGCTATTAATTCACATGATTGTAACTATTTGTTCACATATGTGTACTATTGATTCACATGCATGTACTATTAGGGGATGTGGTGCATGATTGATAATACCTGCATGACTAAATTAAAAATAGAGGTACAGATGAAGGTACTATACTGTAATTAGTTTTTCACATGATTATACTATTAAGTCACATGAATGAACTATTAATTCACATGATTTACTATTAGGGGAGGTGGTGCAAGTTTGATAAACTTACAGGACTAAATTAAAAATGAAGAAAAAGTGGGAGGTATTATACTGTAATATTTTGAGCCCCAAAATGTGCAATTATTGAAACTATATTTTCTTATAAATAGAAGCTCATTGTTTTTTCATTTCTCACCAATTCACTAAGTCTCACAAGAGCAATTATTTTAGAGAGAAATTATAGGCAGAAAGAAGAAGAGAAGTATGCTACCTCACTATTCTAATATCCAGTTTCTTCTAAAGAAAGGGGTATTATTTCTTTCGTATTCATGAAGAGATCTATTTCTTTCAATATTTGTCAAGGTTGTTATACCATTCTTTATTATTCTGTTAGAATAACCTGTTTGTACGGTCTATCGCATGCCTGGTGAATTCTTCTGTTATTCCATTCTTTATTATTCTGTTGGAATAACATGTCTCTGCGGTATATCGCATGCCTGGTGAATTCTTCTGTTATTTTATTCTTTATTATTCTGTTCGAATAACCTGTCTGTGCGGTTTATCGCATGTCTGGTGAATTCTTCTGTTATTTCAATCTTTATTATTCTGTTAGAATAACATGTTTGTGCGATCTATCGCATGCCTGGTGAATTCTTCTGTTAATCCATTCTTTATTATTCTATTGGAATAACCTGTCTATGTGGATTACCGCATGCATGGTGAATGATCCTTTGTATTCATTCCTTATTAAATTGTGGAAATGATCTGTCACGTAGATTACCGCATGGCGGGCAAAAATCCATTTGCAGTTTCATATATTCTTTTATACTAAGTTGGTTAAAGTTTTGGCTTCTATACTCCATAAAATTAGTAGAATATCCTGGATAATTGTGCTCCATCCAGTATATTTTCATGAAAATATTCTTATGAGCATTCTTGGATTTTACTCCACAAAACAGTATCATGTTAACAATTTGGACGTTATTGATTTCTGGACAAATTAAATTATAAATCTTTAAAATTTATCCTTGAACTTGTTTTATTGAATTATTATGTCATTGTCATCATCCTCATGCTTATATTGTGATGAAAGTCATCTTTGACTTACATGCATAGATGGACTTGGTATGATTATTACCAGGGATTATTCGGTATAATCGTGACCGTAATGTGACGAATGATGTGGTGAAAGTCCTCATTGGCCTGTAGTTCATTGATGGACAGTTGTTGGTATGATTATGACCAGGGATTATTCGGTATAATCATGTCCATTGATGATTACATGAATATCCTTGCTCGTGATGCAGGAATGATTCAATTTTATTTATTAAGCTGAGTCTCAGCGATAAAGTTAATGAAAAACTTTTTAAATCATAGAAGATAGTAGATTTTATGCTCTACTTAACTCTTCTAATGGATTGCTTATTCCACTGCAGTTGTTGATCTAAAACTTGTTGTCTATTATATTCTATCAGGTGTTATACTGTTGAAGGCTAAGGATAATTTATTCTGCATTATCTTAGTCATAATATTTCTTACTGGGCTAGTTGAGCTCACACTTTCTTTCACTGTTCTCTTCAGGAAATGAGAATATAGCTGGGACGAGTCGAAGAACCGATTGACGGTCCAGATGGTTGTTTTAGTAGTCCTCACTATTCTATAAAATAATGTGACAATAAATATAATGAGGACTCGATTGAATGTGGATATTGTCTAGATGACAATATTCTTATTGAAACTCTTAGATTATGTTTTGTCATATTTTACACGACTGTTGTATAATTAAGTTGTATTTAAATTTTGTACCATGTATTTGGCGACTCAAGATGGGTGATGTATACCTATTTTGAGGGCGTCAAAAGTTAGGCTCATACGAATGCAGCTAAGGTCGAACGGACCGATGGATCCGGCAAGGATAAAGGAAGGCTAAAACGAACCCGTAGATTACTTATGTAATAGTATAGTTTTGTAATGATAATATTTGATATTATGAAAAGGACAAATGTAGCGGTTATAAAGAATATGGGGAAATGTCAATATTATTTTGGATATATATAAGACATATTTGTTCCTTTGAGGCATTTCAATTGAATGTTTGTGTGAGCTGTAGCACCGTGTAGCACCATCTATCGGGTTGGAAGATACCCGAATTTGGGGGCGTCACATATATATCACATTATCATAGCAAAATATAGCTCAACTAACAGTTATAGAATTCATATATCAAATAGGAACTGAAAAACTTGTCTGATTCGTAGTTTATCAACTACGACTTAACTGCTTAAAGCATATCTACACTGCGTGTGTTCCTACACAGTTATATAATCATGGATTCATACACATCAGTCATACATTCATTTATTCTAAATGAAATAATAAATTTTGCATCGTTCTAGTTCACTTCTTCGGTATACTCTTAGGATAGCTATGTTGCTAGTCCATTTTACTCTCATACTTATTCTTTCGAAACAGTCTTATTTCGTCTTTTATGATCTTTGAGTATATATATAGGCATGCTCTAAATTCTAGACAGTTAAAAAACTGTTCTTGACTACTCAGCAACACAGCGCAGCCGCGCTGAGTAGAAGCTTGGGAGTGGAGCGGCCGCGCTACTCCCTGCCAGAACCAGAATTGAAATTTTTCAAAAGTCTTGGTCTCTTATTAGCACCTTAACATCTTTGAACAATATAAACACATAAAGACAAGGTTTAGGATACATTGGGTTTCCCAAACTCATTAACGTTGAGGTTAACTTTTAAAACTTTTAGTTTTCTTTTAAACTCATTTATTCAACTAGGATTTACATGTTCAATAGCCTATTTACCAAGTTGAAGACCTCCTCGTGTATTTAAAATAGACTTTTGAGATAAAACTCAAATCAAGCATACAACTTCCTTTTTCAAAACTATTTAATTGAGACTAAAAAGGTTTATTCAACAAGGGACTCACTACGTTAACCATTAAGTCACATAACGATTCTAAACCACCCTCATTATGCATGCTTATGTGTATTCATATGACTAGCATGGTTTATCACTTGAAAACTTTCTTTAAGATATGCATAGTTCATATTACGTCTATCTAGTTATGTGCACGTATCATTCATGTTCAAAGGCATAAACAACTCTGTCATGCTTGCTTATAAGGTCACAATGCAAGTAATACAATGCTCATCAAAGTTAGTTTCTAAAACTTTTAAATTTCTCTTTAAAACACATACTAAACCGAGCTTGAAAACCTTTTATGTGCAATATATCTTGAAGTTACATTCAATATCCACCCGCGCACATAACTAGGCCACATTCACATGTTCCCAAAGTCGGAACTTAAAAGACACAAAGTTCGTTAAGTTTCATTTTCAAAACTTCAATTTTTATTTCAAAACACTTTAAACCAAGCTACATCATTCTAGTATATTCAAGATAACTTTAAAACTACGTTTCATGTCCATTGATATGCGTACATAGGGTCCAATGTCAGAACTCGAAGGACACCAATTTCATCAACTTCCGTTTCTCAAAAACATTAAGTTTTATTTTAGAAAATCATGTTAAGGCATTCCATAATGAGTAAAGTAATCTTAGTTATATGACATGTCTATTATCATGCATATTTATGTTTTATCACTTAGAACAACATATTTCATCGTCGGGAGCACTATATTTGCGTATGTGCTCGCTTGACGCCTTCTGATCGCCTCGTATTACGTAATAGTCACAAAGATGACTATTTTGACCCTTCCTAACTACCTCAAATTGAACAACTTAAAGCACAAACATTATAGGTCTATTCGTCCTCGTTACGTATCATCTTGAATCACCTCAATCGAAGTTCGTATGAAAAAGTTATGGCCATTCTACCAAAATAGGTCCAAGCAGTCAAAGTTAGCACACATTGGGCGCAGCCGCGCCCCTTTCCCACCATTCTAGCACGCCTGAGCCATTGCCCAGCCCCAGCTATGCGCCCACACGCACGGGAGGCACGCCCGCACGTGGCTTCGCATAGATTACAGTTTTTGGCATAACTTTCTCATTTTAAGTCCGAATTAGTTGGTTTTCGATTCGTTGAACTCGTTAAACTTTTAGCTACTCATTTACAAACTAATTATAACACTTCAAACCTATTAACAAATCATTTTAAGGGTTCCAACTCAATGTTTATGCTTTATTTTCAAATTTTGACAAATTTAGCGAATTCGTTCACTATGAATTCGTTTCTCAACCAAATTAGTTCGTTTAACTTTCGTTGTTTTCATATTTGACTATATTATCAGTAGCTAGCAACAATTCATGGATTACAACAACACTTAGCCATCAAATTTGTGACTCAAAAGTGACTTTTTCATGATATTACTAAGAAAGTGCAAACTTAGGAAATCAAGAGCATGTAACTTAGAATTATTACCTCTTGATGGTTGAATATACTAACCATAGTTCTTCAAACCTCTGATTGCTCTCCAATTATACTGGCCTTCCTTAACCAATTCTCAGACATTTCAACAAATGGGAAAAAGAAGATGGGGACTCTATTTATAGAAGGATGATGGACTGGCTAAAGGTTTTATATGGAAGTTGAAACCAAAGTGTAGAAGAAGAACACAGTAGTTTACAGTGGGTTGTTCAACCATCCCCCATCAGCCATCCTTCTAGCCCATGATCACCTAGCCTTCATAGTCATTGATTATATTTGGAGGTTACGTATTTTAGAGTGTAGGTTACTAATCATTGTACTGTGGTGTAACTGATAATTCTATAACACAGCAACGTGCTTCAATCTTGTTCAGTTAGTTACTTTAACTCCCAATTAAAATTTTAATGTACAATTGTTACCATATTAGGAAAATTACGGATCATTTATGTACTCACATCATATAATCTATGTACATTAAATACATGTAGTAAAATATCGCAGTTAGGCGTCATTGCCCGGGTATCCCCCATAATTATTTTTATTACTCTTATAACAACATTATCACATTATTTAATATTAATGTTTATTTAAACATTTTATTTCCTTCCTAGTTTATAGAATACACAGATATTTTAATCATTTCTATAATAAAATCACTTATGATTTTATTGTACCACTTGATACCTGTAATAACCCAATAGTTTTAATATAATTAAATAATAAATTTTACATTTAATTTTTTTATATATAAAGGTGGGATTATGTGCAAAGTAAAGTATATGTATTTATGTGATAAATAAAACTTATTTATTACATGAATAATTGTAAATAAATTCTTTTTAAGAATTATTGATCATTATAGATTATATTCTTATTATAAATTAATTTTGTAATAAAAATTTTTATTATTTATTTTCCATGAAAATATGATTATTATATATATGATATGATTATAAGGGTTATTATGATATGTATTTTTATTATAGTTCAGTTAATTATTTTAACTTAATTAATAATGGTTTATATGAAGGTTATGTCGGATATGGATTCAAAACCATAATTCTGGATTTTGAAAAAGGAATGAGAATAATAATATAATATTATTTATATTTCAGATATATAAACATGCATGATATGTGTGTAATGTTAATGTGTGGAACAGTTATAGTAAAATAGTGCAAAACCCTAGCGTTACTGATAAACTATAGTACAGAAGTCAATTACGACTATAAGATTTGTTAAGTTATGTGTTATGTAGTTAATGACCATTATTATATTTAATGTTAATTAGGTAAACCCTAATTAATATTTAGAAACCCTAATTACTAAATTAGAGCCCTAATTGCTAAGTTGTAAACCCTAATTATTAATTTAGCAAGGTTAATGATAATTAGTATTGTATGAAACCTAATTTACAAGTCCTAGGTGATTAGTAAACCTAATTTAATAGGGAACCCTAATTCACATTTTTAGAAACTAAGATTTTTATTTTTGCCCTAATTACATAATCCTAGAATTTGGACTTTTAGAACCTTAGGGTTAAACCCTAAGGGTTGAATTGAATTGCCAAGATTACCACTAAAAGTAAAAGTCAAATGAGCAAACTACCCTTTTTATTATTTTAATAAGGTAGAGTGTAGATCTAGCCCTAGTATGGAGTTAGTAAACCAACTCAACCTAGCCATGTGGTCTAGTGATGAACTTTAATCATTCAAATCTGATAAACATGATCAGCCCCAACCATTTCATCATATTATATATAAATAGAATTGGAGAGAGAAATCATTTTACAAGCTCATTTGTGCTCATATCCTCAACCAAAACTCTCTCAACTTTAAACATCCAAATTTTAGTGTTGGACCTGTAGGGTTTCGGCACAGAAACGCACAGCGGAAATTAAAATTTTAAAGCAATTTCCGAAACCCTAAAACAGGATCCATGCGAAAAATCAATTAATTAAGAGGTTTAGAGATTATACCGATTATGAAAATGAGAGTCTGAAATCGACTGCGCCTCGAATCTCCAACGCAATACAAACCGACTGCGTCTCTACGGTATCCACACGAACGCTCCGCGAATCGTCTTACGATCTGCAGAAGAAGGAATCGCGGTACTAGCCACCAAGGATGAGGATTTTCGGAACTATTTTCTCTAGTCTCTCTCTAAGAGCGGCTAGGGTTTTGTTTTGACGTAAAAACCTAAAGTCTGATATACATCATATATATAGCAGTCAGGAGGAATTAATCAAAACATAATATTATTAAAATCCGAATTTATATATATCTTAATTAAGTCTTACTTAATTAATATACCTATATATAAATTATCCTATTAATTTAAATTCATAATTTAAAATTATATCAATCATATTGACATATTTAAATCTTTACAATTTAAATTAATTTCCTTTTAATTACGTTCTTTGTGTGTGACCCTATAGGTTATTATTACGTTGGCAATAACCTTAAAATCATATTATAAAGTTATAAACAGTGAGCGGCATCTAGTAATGCATCACTGCTACCCAAGTAATAATAAGATCGATGATTCGATACAACCTTTTCGTGACCAATGTTTCAATGTAATTTAATCCTTTTAACCTTAATATCCTAGATTAAACTCGAGTCATGGAATGTGTCATACTCTTCATAATTTAATCTGAGTTTTCTTGATCAATGAGTAGACTATATGAAACAAATCACTATTTGAGCATGGCCATGCATTTCATAGTCCTACTCAATCAAGAGGCCTATGGATATCACCTATAAAATATAGGATGGTTAAATTCCATCTAGATCACTCATATTACTCACACGATTCATAATGAACCCAATAATCACCTTTATAGTCCACCCTATTAAAGGTGACATTTGATGATATCAAAGTACATAAATTCTCGTGTAGTAATATAGCGGTTTCAGGTCGGAGGACCATTACATCATTGTCACTATGAGAATTGCTAATGACACTTCGCATAATGCTCCATATAGAATTCTCATGGTGGGTCTGTCCAGTACATTGTTCTCTAACATGTACCTATGCATTGACTTAATATCTCATATATTTATGACCAATGAGATTTGGTCATCAGTCAATCCACATACTAGTCTTAATGCATCATTGTTGTCCCATCAACAATGATACTCGACTAGGGACATTTAAGAACAATGATACTAATTGTAATTATATAATCTCATGTTCAAGTCACATACTTGAAACTATATAATTTGTATCACTATTCTAAGGAATTTTATTATGTTAACAATTATATTACGCAGTAATTAAAACCATAATAAAATCATTTATTTATTCAATCAACAATAATATCAAATGTTAAGCAATTACATCAAATAATTGGCCTCTAGGGCATAAACTCTAACAGTCTCCCACTTGCACTAGAGCCAATCACTCATGTATCTAATACCCATGGAACTAATGTGACCGTCGTGCTTCTGCTGCGACAAAGCCTTGGTCAGTGGATCTGCAACATTATCATCTGTTGGCACTCTTCCTATATGTACATCTCCTCTGTCAATGATTTCACGGATGAGATGGTACCGCCTAAGTATATGCTTGGATCGTTGGTGAGATCTGGGTTCCTTAGCCTGTGCAATGGCTCCATTATTATCACAGTATAGAGCAACCGGATCAACAATGGTTGGAACAACACCAAGTTCAGTGATGAACTTTTTAATCCATACAGCCTCCTTGGCTGCACTAGAAGCAGCAATATACTCAGCCTCTGTTGTAGAATCAGCGACTGTCTCTTGCTTTGAACTTTTCCAGCTAACAGCACCACCATTAAGGCAAAACACAAAACCTGACTGAGACTTATAGTCATCATTGTCAGTTTGGAAACTAGCATCTGTGTAACCCTTTACTGCCAGTTCGTCTTCACATCCATATACCAAGAATGAATCCTTAGTCCTTTTCAGGTACTTGAGGATATTCTTGACTGCTGTCCAGTGACCTTCACCTGGATTCGACTGGTATCTGCTCGTCATGCTCAAAGCATACGAGACATCCGGACGAGTACATATCATTGCATACATGATAGATCCAATTGCCGAAGCATAAGGGATCTTTCTCATACGCTCCTCATCATCTTGTGATTTAGGACATTGGGCCTTAGAGATCTTTATACCATGAGTCACGGGTAAATTTCCTCTTTTCGCCTCTTGCATGCTGAACCGTTTCAACACTTTATCAATATATGTACTTTGACTTAGGCCGAGCATTTTTCTCGATCTATCTCTATAGATTTTGATACCTAAAATATAGGCAGCATCGCCCAAATCTTTCATGGAGAAACATTTTCCTAACCATGTTTTTACAGCCTGTAAGGAAGGAATGTCATTCCCAATAATTAATATGTCATCAACATATAATACTAGGAATACAATGTGACTCCCACTAACCTTCTTATATACACAAGGTTCATCTTCATTTTTAATAAAGCCAAATTCTTTGACTGCTTCATCAAATCGAAGATTCCAACTCCGAGAGGCTTGCTTTAATCCATAAATGGATCGCTGCAGCTTACATACCTTTCCAGCATCCTTTGGAATGACAAAACCCTCAGGTTGTGTCATATACACATCCTCAAGTAGATTTTCGTTAAGGAAAGCAGTTTTGACATCCATCTGCCAGATTTCGTAATCATAAAAAGCTGCAATAGCAAGTAAGATCCTGATGGATTTAACCATTGCCACTGGAGAAAATGTTTCATCATAGTCAACACCTTGAATTTGTTTGAAACCTTTTGCTACCAGTCGGCCTTTATAGGTTTGTACATTACCATCCATGTCGGTTTTCTTCTTGAAAACCCACTTGCACCCGATTGGTTTTACCCCTTCGGGTGGATCAACCAAAGTCCATACTTGGTTAGTATACATGGAATCCATTTCAGATCTCATGGCTTCAAGCCATCTCTCAGAATCTGGTCCATTCATAGCTTCTTGGTAGGAAGTAGGCTCATCCTGATCTATGAGCATCACATCACCGTTTTGAGTCACAAGATATCCATAATATCTCTCAGGCTCTTGGCGTGTCCTACCAGATCTACGAATTCCTTGTGTAATTTGAGCAGGTTCACTTTCCACAATTTCTTGTGGTTCCTGCTCACGTTCCAACTCAGGTTCAATGATATTTTGTGGTTCTCGAATTTCTTCGAGTTCTACTTTCCTCCCACTGTTTCCTTTAGAGACAAATTCTCTTTCTAGAAAAATACCAGTTCGAGCAACAAACACTTTATTCTCAGAAGGTTTGTAGAAATAATACCCTTTTGTTTCTTTTGGGTATCCCACAAAATTACATTTGTCAGATTTGGGTCCGAGCTTATCAGAATCTAGACGTTTTACAAACGCCTCGCATCCCCAAATCTTCATGAACGACATACTAGGACGTTTCCCAGTCCACATCTCATATGGTGTCTTCTGAACCGTCTTTGTAGGAACACGGTTAAGTGTGAATGCAGCTGTCTCTAGGGCATGACCCCAGAAGCTTATTGGAAGATCTGCATGACTCATCATTGATCGTACCATGTCCAACAAGGTTCGATTCCTCCTCTCAGACACACCATTCCATTGTGGTGTTCCAGGTGGAGTGAGCTGTGATATAATACCACACTCCTTTAGAAGGTCATCAAAGTCTTGGCTTAAGTATTCACCTCCTCGATCGGATCGAAGGGCTTTTATGCTTTTGCCAAATTGGTTTTGAACTTCATTCTTGAATTCCTTAAACTTTTCAAAGGATTCGGATTTGTGTCTCATTAGATACACATATCCATATCTACTGAAGTCGTCAGTAAATGTAATGAAGTAATAAAACCTACCTCTTGCTAACGAACTCATGGGTCCACATACATCACTATGTATAAGTCCCAATATATCGCTAGCCCGTTCACTGTGTCCAGTGAAAGGGGCTTTAGTCATCTTGCCTAATAAACAAGATTCGCATTTTTCATATGATTCAAAATCAAATGAATCCAAAAATCCATCTTTATGGAGTTTTGATATGCGTTTCTCATTTATATGGCCCAAACGACAGTGCCAGAGATATGTCGGATTTGAATCATTTGATTTAAATCGTTTTGTGTTTATGTTATAGATAGGCATTTCTAAATCAAGAATATAAAGACCGTTAAATAATTGTGCAACACCATAGCAAATATCATTTAAGTAAAACGAACAACCATTGTTCTTAATTATAAATGAAAACCCTTTCTTGTCCAAACAAGAAACAGAAATAATATTTTTGTTTATAGCAGGCACAAAATAACAATCTTCTAATTCTAAAACTAGCCCAGTGGGCAAAGATAAATGATAAGTTCCTACGGCCAGTGCAGCAACTTTTGCTCCATTCCCAACTCGTAGGTCAACCTCTCCTTTCGCCAAAGTCCTACTCCTTCGGAGTCCCTGCACATTAACACAAATGTGAGAACCACATCCAGTATCCAATACCCATGATGTAGAAGTAGACAAATTGACTTCTATAACATATATACCTGAATCAGAAGTCGTACTTCCTTTCCTTTTCTTCACTTCTTCCAAATAAGCATGACAGTTCCTTTTCCAGTGTCCAGGTTTTCCACAGAAGTGACATTCACCTTCTTTAGCCACCCCACCTTTAGGTTTTAAAGCCTGTTTGGTTTTGGAATTGGGTTTGGCAACAGACTTAGATCCTATCTTCTTTTTGCCTTTCCAATTTCCCTTAGCATTCCCCTTTTGCACCATCATTATGGGAGCGGGTCCTGCCTTTTTCATGTTGTTCTCGGCAGTTCTTAACATGCTCAACAACTCAGTAAGGGGTTTCTCAATTTCATTCATAAGATAGTTCATAACAAATTGAGAGTAGCTGCTGTTCAAAGATTGTAAAACAAGATCAGTTTGGGCTTCCAGAGTGATTGGAAAACCCAACCTATCCAGGTACTCAATATACCCAATCATTTTCAGCACATGTGGACCAACTGGATCACGTTCACCCATCTTGCAGTGATACAACGCTTTGCTTGTATCATACCTCTCCTGTCGAGCATGCCCTTCGAACAATTTCTTGAGATGCTCGATCATCTCATAAGCATCCATTAACTCATGTTGCTTCTGAAGCTCAGCGTTCATGGTTGCTAGCATGAGACAACTCACGTCCAGAGCATCATCTTGATGCTTCTTGTAAGCATTATGCTCCGCACGTGGTGCAGTGACAGCCGGTGCTGCAGGAATGGGCCCATCAAGGACATATAGCTTACGCTCTTGTTTAAGGACAATCCTCAAGTTCCTGTGCCAGTCAAGGAAATTAATCCCACTCAGCTTGTCCTTCTCAAGGACTGATCGTAGTGAAAGACTACTTGTGTTGTTGTTGTTTGCCATTGATATCTACAATTTATAAGTGCCAAAATAATAAGTCAAATTGCAGAGTTGATATTATGTAATTGATAATAGTACATTCAAAATATACCTCCCACTATTTTATTCAAATTAATAGCCCTCACCATTAATTCGGAAAGCATTTTCTATTAAATCTTTCTAGTGAGCCAAGATCCATATTTCATTATGACTTAAGTTAGCTTTGGCTAATCTCTTAAAACATAATTATTTAGGTAGACAACCCTTTGTCAATTATATCATATATAACTCCTGGATAGTTTGGTAAACAACAATTGTTTTTAGTCCATCTAATGGTACCTACCAAACTCTATGCCTCTAAGTCCACAATCCTATTGAGATAACTTAGTTAAGTCGGCCCCAATGATTTTAACAGTTTGGATATCACAATTATCCTATCGCATCTTACCTAGATAAATAGGGTACTTTGCTTTGGCAAACCTACATCTATTGATCAAGGTCTTGATGAGTGTTATTCATTGGAAGGCATCTGATTTAGACTTAATAATTTAATGAGGGATTAATTTAGATCTCACCAATTTTAATCTTATTAAGCATGCACATTATTTATCATATCATATCGCATACAAGCATAAATAAAGTGCAAAATTAAATGTGTCACAGTTATGGCCCAATCCACTGTCAATCTTTTCAAGCTAATGAAAGATTGAAGGTCAATCTAAGGTGGTAAAAGATCTTAAAATAAATAGCCTCCTTGGATCTTCCTCAAGCATGTGCCTCCTCTCCATCTTGACATCTTCATCAATTACAGATTATTACATGACATAAAGAAACCTCGAGTTACATTCGAGGGGATTTGGATGAGAAGAGAATATTACATCAGAATTTATAGAAAGGCACGACATGCAAGCCGTATTTCAAAACCAAAAACCACTAACCTATGGGTCAAAAGGCCATAACTGTGCACCATGCATATCACAATAAGCACATAACAATTTATATATAATTAAAGAAAACAATATATAACATATAGGGGACACGACCATCGTGCGCTACGACGGGGGGGTCCAAGGGGGGGTCTCCCCCCCTGGCGGTGGTCCGTCTGTATTGCAGAATTTTTCCATAAAATCTCTGAAACAGTTTCAGAATCATACATTTTAATCCACCAAAACACCCATAATAACAAATCATATAATACCAGTTTCGATTTAATCATATTAAAACGAATAACAGTACACCCAGAATTTATCATATATTTCCAGTTTCGATTAATCATATTAAAACGATTCTTCATGTTTCTAATCCGATTAGAACAGTTATATTGTTATTCCATCGATTAAAGATACGATTAACATTATCATCATATATATTACCAGAATATACATACAACGGAATATCATATATTCAATTTCATATCGGTAAACATGCATCATCATATATCATATATATCGAATACAAGTAAAACACGTAATCTAAATTAATCGTTTCGCAAGTAGCTGTGATACCACTGTAGGGTTTCGGCACAGAAACGCACAGCGGAAATTAAAATTTTAAAGCAATTTCCGAAACCCTAAAACAGGATCCATGCGAAAAATCAATTAATTAAGAGGTTTAGAGATTATACCGATTATGAAAACGAGAGTCTGAAATCGACTGCGCCTCGAATCTCCAACGCAATACAAACCGACTGCGTCTCTACGGTATCCACACGAACGCTCCGCGAATCGTCTTACGATCTGCAGAAGAAGGAATCGCGGTACTAGCCACCAAGGATGAGGATTTTCGGAACTATTTTCTCTAGTCTCTCTCTAAGAGCGGCTAGGGTTTTGTTTTGACGTAAAAACCTAAAGTTTGATATACATCATATATATAGCAGTCAGGAGGAATTAATCAAAACATAATATTATTAAAATCCGAATTTATATATATCTTAATTAAGTCTTACTTAATTAATATACCTATATATAAATTATCCTATTAATTTAAATTCATAATTTAAAATTATATCAATCATATTGACATATTTAAATCTTTACAATTTAAATTAATTTCCTTTTAATTACGTTCTTTGTGTGTGACCCTATAGGTTATTATTACGTTGGCAATAACCTTAAAATCATATTATAAAGTTATAAACAGTGAGCGGCATCTAGTAATGCATCACTGCTACCCAAGTAATAATAAGATCGATGATTCGATGCAACCTTTTCGTGACCAATGTTTCAATGTAATTTAATCCTTTTAACCTTAATATCCTAGATTAAACTCGAGTCATGGAATGTGTCATACTCTTCATAATTTAATCTGAGTTTTCTTGATCAATGAGTAGACTATATGAAACAAATCACTATTTGAGCATGGCCATGCATTTCATAGTCCTACTCAATCAAGAGGCCTATGGATATCACCTATAAAATATAGGATGGTTAAATTCCATCTAGATCACTCATATTACTCACACGATTCATAATGAACCCAATAATCACCTTTATAGTCCACCCTATTAAAGGTGACATTTGATGATATCAAAGTACATAAATTCTCGTGTAGTAATATAGCGGTTTCAGGTCGGAGGACCATTACATCATTGTCACTATGAGAATTGCTAATGACACTTCGCATAATGCTCCATATAGAATTCTCATGGTGGGTCTGTCCAGTACATTGTTCTCTAACATGTACCTATGCATTGACTTAATATCTCATATATTTATGACCAATGAGATTTGGTCATCAGTCAATCCACATACTAGTCTCAATGCATCATTGTTGTCCCATCAACAATGATACTCGACTAGGGACATTTAAGAACAATGATACTAATTGTAATTATATAATCTCATGTTCAAGTCACATACTTGAAACTATATAATTTGTATCACTATTCTAAGGAATTTTATTATGTTAACAATTATATTACGCAGTAATTAAAACCATAATAAAATCATTTATTTATTCAATCAACAATAATATCAAATGTTAAGCAATTACATCAAATAATTGGCTTCTAGGGCATAAACTCTAACAGGACCAGTCACAAAACAAGCCCCGCTATCACTTGTAGCAGATCAGAAACATTAGTTCAAGAATTTGTTCAAGAAAGGTAAACCATAAGCCAGGAATATTTGATCTTGTATGTTATGTAGGATTTGATGTTTGAATGTTTAAATATATTGTATAAGGTGTGAATCTGTGATCTGGGTTGATAAATAGTGGATCCATAACATTTTTATGCTCGAATCTAAGTTTTTACAAAATCTGGGAAATTTTCAAAAGTTGTCTGACAACCGAATGTCGGACCACATAGATCTTTATCTGGTTATCATTTTTGTTGTTTAAATGTTTGAACATGTAGTATGCTATAAGGACTTTAATCTGGACTTGAAATCATGTTTAGATCATGTGTAGATTTTGTGTTATTAATGGTCAAACCTCGTTGACCAAGCATGACCAACGGGTTCTGGGTTACATAATAACTCATTATCCGAGTCTGACAACGTTTTCAATTGCTTGGATCTGTCAGGTTTGATGTTGGTTGTTGATGTTGTTGTATCCAGCTTGTAGCCTGTAGTATTAGCTCTATAACCATGCCTTTATATCACTCAAATCATAAATTGACTAAGAGTAGTAGTTGGTCAAACTAGCCTGGACGAGCACGAACTCGGTTTTCTGGGTAAACTAGAAAACTGATGAACATTTTCTCTGACATGGTTTGACCGGGTTCTAGCTTCTGATTAAGGTGTAGTGTAACTGATGTTAGGAGTGCTAGATGTACTCTGTCATGTGTACTACAAGTTAGACCCATTAGACCACCATATCATCGACTAGAACCCTAATATAAGTAAGCCTCAAACTGCCTACTTGAAGCAGACTGGGTTTCTAGGTAACCCAGAAAACCCAGGAAGCTCTGACAGTGAGTTTGATGGCCCAGATCTTCATGCTACGATGTGTTATGACCTAGATTATGATTGTTAATGGTAGTGTGACATACCAACTGCACGATAAATGTTTAAACAAGCCCAGAAACACAGTAGGAATGGAATTAAACTTGGTCAAAGTAAGACCCTTGAACACTGCCTTGTCAGTGTTCTTGAGCTCAAGAACACCAATAGCGACAGAAAGTGTCGTTATAGCCTATAGCAATGGTTTCTATTATTTTTATTTTTTTAATTTTCAAAAATGATTTAAAAATATAAATAAATTCTAAAAATCATTTAAAAATAGTAAATAAATTCTGAAAATTATAAAATCAGTTTTAAAAATTATTTTATGTCATAAAAATTAACATTTAATAATTTGGCATATTTTCTATAAATATTAGTAATTATTTAAATATTATTTATTTAATAAATGCACTAAATAAATTAACTAAAAATGATTTTATTATATTAAAAATCATTTTAAATGATAATTAGGTATTTAATAATATTTTAAGTTATAAAATATAACTTTCAATATTTTAAAGTAAATTTCATTAATTATTTAATTTTAATGATATTAGATTTATGTAATAATTATATTAAATAAATAGATTAAAAATGATTTTATTGATTTAAAAATCATTTAAAAAGGATATACATGGTTTAAAAATATTTTAAGTAATTATAAATGACTTTTAATATTTTAGTGAATAATACCTTAATATTTTAATATTAATGGTAATTGTTTAAAAATAATTTTAAATGTTTTAAGATCATTTAAGGGTAATATTAATACTTTAAAAATATTTTGAGTTATTATAAATAACTTTTATATTTTGGAAAGGGTTGCAGTACTATTTTAATATTATTTAAATATTAATGATAATAGACTTATCTAATATTTAAATCATTTAATAATGATTCTAGAGTTTGAAAAATCAAGATAATTTATAATAATTATTTAAAAATTATTATAAGTCATTTAAAAATAATATGACTGGTATTTAAAATATTCAGGATAATATTGAACTACATGATAGAATTTTAAACTCGATAATTACCCGATAAAGCCGTCGGTACACCGAAATGCTACCGAAATTGATCTGAACCTATATAGTTTAACTGTATAAATGTCTATTTATGATCCAATGACTGATATAACTATGTGACAATTCGATTAGGTTATGTGTTGACTGTAAACAATAGTACTATGTGTTATGATATGTTATTCTAATTGATAGAACAATATTGTGAATGATAGGTTGTTGAATTAAAGATATAACTAAGTTATGTAACTGTAAGCAGCAAACCAGGCAAGTATCCTACCCTTTGCATTTACTTTATGCAATGGACATGTGTAACCCAGTTTCAGAAATATATTATTATTGTTATCATTCATGTATTTATACCTTTGTAGATATGCCAGTTCTTGAATTATATCCAATCATTGTTTATCATTGCCATATTATTGTATAATCCATATATATATTCTGTTTGTAAAATTTCTAAAATTTGTTATACAAGTGTCCCCACTTGAATAATCATTGTATTTAATCACATGTTGATATATATATATATATATATATATATATATATATATATATATATATATATATATATATACACACACACACACACACCTATATATATACATTAAGTAAAAGTCGTCTAAGCTATTTGATCAGCTAGACTCAGATTTAGAAATATCGTTGAATATGATAAAACCTTTTTGTATCCAATCAAATTATTTTGGTTCAAATTCCCGACTAAGTATGAACATCCCGAACATGAGAAAACTTGTGTGCGCCTAAGGCGGATATGATGAACGAGATTATCATTCTGGTATGTAGTATTGATCAATACAGGGCATAACGGGCTGATCACCCCCTGTGCCTATAAGTTATGACGGTTTACAGATGAAGTTCTGTTAAACCTTGTCAAAAATTTGAAAACAAAGTTCATGGTCTGTCGACTGCTCACCAATTATAGTCAGTACGTAGTTTCAAAATTTGGAATAGAAACGTTATGTTGTTTAGTGTTGCTTCAGTTTACTTCACAACTATTGTTTCGTTGTTGAAGTGTCGTTCAAAGAAAATATTTAATCCTTTCAGCTAATGTTTATTGATTGCTATTACTTGTTGGGCACTCAAATACTTATTCTTGCTTAATTTAAATGTTTTCAGCTATGTATGATCGACCTGAAGGTTCAGGCAAGAATAAAGGGAAAGAAAAGCTAGCAGATTAAGTTTGTGTTATGTTTTGTAATAGCTAGACATAAATAAGATGATGATATTTACTATCTACCATGTAATGAAATGTTTTAAATATCGCGTACCTGGGATTTAGACAACTCTGGTATGTAAATTAAGTTTGATATTTTTGACATTATTATTATTATTTTGCTCAAAGAAATGGTATCGTGAAACACTAAATTCGGGTTTAGAGTACCTGAATTTGGGGGAATCACAGGTTGGTATCAGAGCTTTAAGGTTATAAACCATAGGTGGGAAAGACCTTAGGCTATAACCTTAGGGCAGAGGGAAACGTTGAAAATACAAATAACTTGTATAGAGTTTTAAGGGAGTGAATTGAATAAATTCATCGTCGAACCAAGTAAAAGATAACTTATATAAAAGTATTATTTGTTGTGTGTATATATTATATACTAATCTAGATAATTTTATGTAGATGTCAGGAGGAAAAGGATTAGGATACCCTCAGAACGTAAAGAGTCAATCTCCATAACCGAGCCAATGTCAAAGCCAAACTTGCACCACCTCCCCTAATAGTTAATCATGTGAATTAATAGTTCATTTATGTGACTCAATAGTTCTATACATGTGAAAATATGAATTAAAGTATAATACCTCCATCTATACCTCTATTTTTAATGTAGTCATGCAAGTATTATCAATCTTGCACCACCTCCCCTAATAGTACATGAATGTAAATCAATAGTACACACATGTGAACAAATAGTTATAAGCATGTGAATTAATAGCAATTAATTGCTCATTTATCCGATTAATTACCCGATTGGTCAATATAACTTCCCGAAATTAATTATTATCGAAATAAATGTCGATTTTCACTAACACTAATAATCCCAACACAATAGAACTATCAATTTCATCTTTAATCAACACGAACTTATTCATCATTAATATTATAATTCACAATATTTAACAACCAGGTCGTTCTCATGAAAGAGGGGGCTTTCTGATAAGGATTTCTCCCTATTGGCGCGCAATTAAATTATCTAACCTCTCCTTGACAGAACTTCTAGACACTGTTAATATTGCAAATAATAATATGAATAACTTTTTCGTATCAATTATTAATTTAATAATATAACATATTATGCAGATGATACTGTGACAATAATTAAATCAATAATATGAGAGATATGATGCAACATTTACTGTAGCAATAATTGAGTATAACTGAGTGACTTCTCACGTAAGCATCAATAATCAATACCGTGTGCTACTATGCAACCACGCGTATTAATATACTTTTACTACCGGGTAGTTCAACAGTTTTAACGGTAACACTTTCGCCGTTATTTTTATAAAATGATAATTCTATCATTTTCTTACTATGACAATACTTCCGTTCTGAGGTCCACTAATGATTGTTCAGTCGTATGGATATTCCCCGGCAAAAAGAATATTCACCGACCAAACGAATATTTTATAACAACTTGCTTACTTTGTGACGCCCCCAAAATAGGTATACATCACCCATCTTGGGTCGCCAGATATATGGTTCAAAATTCAAATACAACTTAATTATACAACAATCGTGTAAAATACGACAAACATAATCTAAGAGTTTTAATAAGAATATTGCCTTCTATACAATATCCACACTCAATGGAGTCCTCATTACATTTATTGTCACACTATTTCATAGAATAGTGAGGACTACTAAAGCCATTTATCTTGGACCATCAATCCATTCCCCTACTCGTCCCAGCTATATTCTCATTTTCTTAGAAGAAACTGGATACTGGAATAGTGAGGTGGCAGACTTCTCTTCTTCTTTCTCTCTATAATTTCTCTCTATAATAAAAGCTATTGTGAGACTTAGTGAATTGGTGAGAAATGAAGGAAGAATGAGTTTCTATTTATAGGAAAATATAGTTTTAATAATTGCACATTTTGGGGCTCGAAATATTACAGTATAATACCTTCCTCTTTTTCTTCATTTTTAATTTAGTCCTGCAAGTATTATCAAACTTGTACAACCTCCCCTAATAGTAAATCATGTGAATCAATAGTTTTAAACATGTGAAAAAATTAATTATAGTATAGTACCTTTAACTATACCTCTATTTCTAATTTAGTCATGCAAGTATTATCAATCTTGCACCAACTCCCCTAATAGTACAAGAATGTGAATCAATAGTATACACATGTGAACACATAGTTATAATCATGTGACTCAATAGCAATTAATTGCTCATTTATCCGGTTAATTACCCGATTTATCAATATAACCTCCAGACATCAATTACTATCGAAATAAATGTCGATTTCCACTGACACTAATAATTTTCACACAATGGAACTATCAATTTCATCTTTAATCAACACGAACTTATTCATCATTAATATTATAATTCACAATATTTAACAACCAGGTCATTCCCAGGAAAAAGGGGGCTTTCCGATAAGGATTTCTCCTTACTGGCACGTAATTAGGTGACCAAACCTCTCCTTGACAGAACTTCTAGACATTGTCAATATTACAAATAATAATATGAATAACTTTGCCGTCTCAATTATTGATTTAATATTATATCATATTATGCAGATGATACTGTGATAATAATTGAATCAATAGTATGAGAGATATGATGCAGCAATTATTGTAATAATAATTAAGTATTATTGAGTGACTTATCACGTAAGCATCAATAATCAATATCGTGTGCTATTATACAACCACGCTTATTACTGTACTTTTACTACCGGGTAGTTCAACAGTTTTAACGGTAACACTTTCGCCGTTATTTTTATAAAATGATAATTATGTCGTTTTCTTACTACGACAATACTTCCATTGTGGGGTCCACCAATGATTGTGCCGTCGTACGGATATTCCCCGACAAAAAGAATATTCCCCGACCAAACGAATATTTTATAACAACTTGCATACTTTGTAAAATTTATAAATATTACCCACAACTATAACATTATATCAAATCCACACCATAATATAAATTTTTTTTTAAGATATTTAAATCTTTATTCATAAAATTTGAGGTCTCATATACTTTGCAAAAATTTTCACATATCACCCTTAACTTTAACCTTTTATCAATTTAACCATATACGAAATAAAATAATAATTATAAGAAAATTGAATATTTTCATTTCATAAAATTCGAGGTCTTGCATTGTATGCTGTTCGATAAGCCCATAACGCATCATCTAACTTTAAAGACCAATCTTTTCTACTTGGATTCACCACCTTCTCTAAAATTTGCTTCACCTCTCGGTTGCAAATCTCAGCTTGACCACTTGTTTTAGGATAATAAGCTGTGGCAACCTTGTGATTGACCCCGTACTTCGCCAAGATTGTTGTAAAGGATCTATTGCAGAATTTACTTCTCTCGTCACTTATGATTGTTCTCGGCGTGCCAAACCTTGTGAAAATATTCTTTTGTAGAAACTTCAGAACTACCTTGGCATCATTCGTAGGGAGTGCTACTGCTTCAACCCACTTTGACATGTAATCCACAGCTAATAAGATGTACAAATTGTTTTATGAAGGCGGAAAAGGTCCCATGAATTCCATCCCCCATGCATCAAAAATTTTAACTTCCATAATATTGTTGATCGACATCTCATTCTGTTTTGAAATATTGCCCACCCTTTGGCATCTATCGTAGTTTTTTACGAACTGGTGGGCATCCTTTAACACAGTAGGCCAATACAATCCTAGCTGAAGAACCTTAGCCGCTGTCTACTCACTCCCATAATGTCCCCCATATGCAGATGCGTGACACTCATGCAAAATACTCTTCACTTCGCTGTAAGGCACATATCTACGGATCATTTTATCTGCACGATGTCTGAAGAGATAGGGCTCATCCCATATGTATCACTTGACATCATGTAGGAACTTTCTTTTCTGCTGACGTGTCAAATCTGGGGGAATGATTTTGCTCACCAAGTAATTGGCAAAATCTGCATACCATGGAAACTTAGAGTTTACACCAAATAGCTGCTTATCCAGAAACGACTCATTGATAAATCATTTATCTGGCCTGTCCTTATCTGGACTTTCCAGTCTCGAAAGATGATCCGCCACTTGATTTTCTGTCCCCTTTCTATCCTTTATTTCTAAGTCAAATTCTTGAAGGAGTAGAATCCATCTAATGAGCCTTGGCTTAGCATCCTTCTTTGTGATCAGCTAACGAATCGCTGAGTGATCCGTGTATACCACTACCTATGTTCCTATTAAATAAGCTCTAAATTTTTCAAAGGAATATACGACTGCAAGTAGCTCCTTCTCGGTGGTTGTATAATTCAATTGAGCATCCATGAGGGTTTTACTTGCATAGTATATGGGATGAAATATCTTCTCTCACCCTAAAAAGCCCCTACCACGTAGTCGCTAGCACCACACATTAACTCAAACGACATTGTCCAATCTGGTGCCACGATCACGAGAGATGTTGTTAATTTCTTTTTCAAATGTTCAAACGCTGTCATACATTCCTTATCAAAGCTAAAAACTACATCTTTCTCTAATAGACTGCATAATGGTTTTGAAATCTTAGAGAAATCCTTAACAAATCTACGATAGAATTCGGCGTGCCCAAGAAAACTGCAGATTCCTTTAACTGATGTCGGCGGTGGAATATTCTCGATTTTGTCCAGTTTTGCTCGATCAACTTCCAACCCCTTCGCAGATACTTTGTGCTAAAGAATAATTCCTTCTTCAACCATAAAGTGTCACTTCTCCCAGTTAAGCACCAAGTTGGTTTCGAAACATTGTTTTAGAACCATGACCAGATTTCCAAGACAAATATCAAAAGTGTTCCCATATATTGAGAAGTTATCCATGAAAACTTTGACATTCTGCTCCACCATATCCGAAAAGATGGCCATAATTCATCTTTCGAAAGTCGCTGGTGCATTACACAACCCAAAGGACATCCTCCTAGAAGTAAAGGTGTCGCATGGGCACGTTAAGGTGGTTTTTTTTGATCCTCAAGAGCTATAACTATCTGGTTGTACCCCGAATATCCGTCCAACAAACAGTAGTATTCATGCCCAGCCAACCAGTTCAACATCTGATCGATAAAGGGTACATAAAAGTGGTCCTTCCAGGTTACCTTATTTAGTTTCCTATAATCCATGCAAACCCTCCATCCGGTCACTGTCCTCGTCGGAATTGGTTCATTATCGTCATTTGTCACAACTGTCATTCCACCCATTTTCGGATCATATTGAACTGGACTTACCCATTTACTGTCTAAAATCGGGTATATTATCCCAACATCCAACCACTTCAAAATTTCCTTTTTCACCACTCCTTTCATGATCGGATTAAGTCTTCTCTACTGGTCCACCATTGGCTTGGCATCCTCTTCTGAGAGAATCTTGTGCATGCAAAATGAAGTGCTTATCCCCTTTATATCAGCGATTGTCCATCCAATTACAGACTTGTACTCTCTAAGTATCCTCAGCAGTTTACTTTCCTGCAATTTGTTAAGCATAAATGGAATAATAACAAGTAAAGTATTAGAATTACCCAAAAATACATACCTGAGATGTTTAAAAAGAGGCTTAAGCTCAAGAGTAGGTGGCTCCTCAAGTGAAGGCTTCATTTGTGCCGATACTTTTTCTTCTGTATGTAGTGGCTCGAATTATACCTTAAACCTGCAATTCAATGCATCATGATGTGATGTTATGGTGAATGTTGCTGTTGGAATGGTTTCCAATGGGATGTGATAATTGCATGCTCCCGCCTCTTCTGCTGGGATCGAGTTGTCAATGATGGCTTCTCTTGTACCACTTTGATGTCTACTCAAACAGTAATCTACAAAGCTTTCATCACCGGATCTCTCGATGCTACGCTGGGGTTGTCGCCAGTGGTTTGAAATGTACATCAGTATTATTTAAGCCTGATTTGACAACAAATCGCAGAGATGTTTTCAAGATCCCTGCTGTGGAGGTTGACCGTCACTGACTTTCCTTGGTGCCTACTCCGAATAGTAGTTTACAACGGTCTAGAAATCACTGAACTTTTACAATATCTCGGCTGAGGATTTGTATAACAGATTCCATCAATTGTTCTCCCCGATGAAGATGGTTTTCCATAGTTTGCATCATCAGACTCCTCTTACGCTTAGCTAGAGTTGTCGCCAACGACCTGCAATATCAAATTCTTTGGTCCTCTTTGAAGTAGCTTTCAACGACTTACATCACCGAATCTTTTTTGATGCTTCGCTAGAGTTGTTTCCAATGGTTTGCAGCATTAGGGATGTCTGACCTTCGTTGAAGCAACATTAAATGGCTTAAATCATTGGATCTTTTCCGATGCTGCACTGGAGTTGTCGCCAATGGCTTGCAGTGTTAAGGATGTCTGAAATCTCTGTTGGAGATATCTTTCTGATGAGTTATACCCTTGGACAAGTTTAGATGCTTTTGATTGCAGTCACAACCCCCTGTTCATGGCATCCGACCTTCACGATGCTTTGTCAAGGGCTGATTTCCATAACTTGTGTCATCGACCTTTGAAACCCCTATCTGGGTGAATACCAATGACTTACATGTAGACCCGCAGTTTGGTCTCTAAACTTAGGATTGCAGACCCTTTTCGCTCAATCGCATAGCACTTTTTTCCCAGATTTGACTTTTCAGCTTTTGGGACCTTCGTTGTAACTCAAATTTGATCGAGCAGGAGGGGGTGGGTCTAAGACCCCAAATTTTATGAAATAAAAGTATTCAATTTTTCTATTTAGTAAATAGTTAAATTGATAAAAGTTTAAAGTTAAGGGTGATATATGTAAATTTTCAAAATAAACAAGTGATTATAAAATATTCATTGTTGTCGGAGAATATTCTTGTTGTCGAGGAATATTCGTACGACGGTGTAACCACTTATGGGCCCCATAATGGAATGAATGTTAGTTATAGAAAGCGACAGAAATAACCTTTTTATACAAATAACGGCGTAGTTGTTACCGTTAACACGGTTGGAATACCCGATGGTTAAAATACAGTAATACGTGTGGTTGCACAGTAGCACACGGTATTGCACAGTATTTTTAAATTATTGATTCATACGTAAGAAGGCACTACTCAATAATTGGTACAGTAATTATTTTTCAATATTTTATTTTATTAATTTAATAATTGCTACATTGATATTTATATTATTGTTGATTCAATCATTGTTACTATACAGTATTTTGCATTATCAGATCAATAAGTCATATTATTTGAATAATATTATTAGATATCATTATTGGAAATGTCTAAGGATGTTCTGTCTAGGAAAGGGGTTTGGTCACCTAATTGCGCGTCAGTAAGGAGAAATTCTTATCGGAAAGTCCCATCTTTCCTTGGAACGATCTGGTTGTCATTATTGTGATTCTATAATATTATTTGTGAATAATTAATTATTAATTCATATGATAAGGAAATATTTATTTTTTATGTGGATATAAATAAAGGAATTAATGCTAAGGCCTTTTATCAGTATTTTGTCAGAATTGAGATATTAAAAATCATCCGTATGTGGGTTTCGGTCATTTTCTGTTTGGAATTTAGAAAAACTTTCTTCTACAAAGTTGTAAAGAATTAAATTTCCTATGGATTGGACATAGGATTCAAATTTTTTTTGATAAAAAGGCTATTTATTATGAATTATTAAAATTGTGGAATAATTAATTTTTTGAGTTATAAATATTTTTTTAAAAAAAATGTTTTGGCAGGTAATCTAATTTTCAAAAGTGGTGTGCATGAATAGTTGCAGGTAAAGCTATCAGGTAGCAGGTTAGTCTGCTTTGGCGTTCTAGCATTTTCCTATAAATAGGGTGCTTAGTTAGAACTGAAAATCATACAAGAATCATAAGTTTTCTCTCTCTATATTATCGAGCGTATTTTTGTAAGTATTTAGATACTTTGAGAGTTGCTATTTAGTGCAAGTTTCCTTCAGCACTATATTTGATATTCTAGTCAGAAGTACTGTTCTTTTGAGGTAAGGGGTGTTATTTTCTTCGTAAATGATGTTTTTCTTTCAATATCATTATGCCAAAATATTGGTATGAATTTTATTATGAAATTTCTACCTTTCCATGTCGAGATTACTATTCACGTATACAACACTATTCACGTATACAACACTATTCACGAATACGGTACTATTCACCAAGTATGATTTTTCTTGTGAAATTTCTACCTCTTCATGTCGGAGTTACTATTCACGTATACGACACTATTCACGTATACGACACTATTCATGTATATGGCACTATTTATGTATAAGACATTATTTACGTATATAGTACTACGTACGAATATGGATTACTATTCATGAGTTACTATTCACGAGTTACTATTCATGAGTTACTATTCACGGGGTACTATTCATAACAAAATTGGTTTATTTTTCTGACCAAATTATCGTTGATTTATGAATTTTACTCTTGAAATTAAATCCATGTTTTGATCATATGGTTTTTATTATCATATATAACATTTTTGTAATCCTGGAGATGAAATTTCTCTTTCACTTGAGTGTAAAGGTGAGTAGATTATTGGTATGATCGTGACTATGGGTTCTCTTTAGCCAGTAGTGCAAAGTTGAATTATTGACTGGTATGATCATGACCATTGAATTTACAATTGAATATCTTTAGCTTAAGTGCAAAGGTGAATTTACCAACATGGTTATAATTATTGTTTATATAAATTCTGAAATGATTATATATTTCTTTGAGATATTAATATCTTTGACCTGTAGTGTAAAGATGATATGTTGTTGAATATCTTTAGCTTGTAGTGCAAAGATGATATGTTGTTGAATAACTTTGGCCTGTAGTGCAAAGATGACCTGTTGTTGAATATCTTTGGCCCGTAGGGCAAAGATGAACTGTTGATGAATATCTTTGGCCCGTAGTACAAAGATGAATTTATTAGTATGATTATGAACAGGAACTATGATTTGGTATAATCATGATCTTTAATGTTTTAGGTAAAGATAATTGATGAAAATTATATTCATCCTGGGTACGAAGAGGGATTTAGAACCACATGATTTGGCCCGTAGTACAAAGATGAATTCACATGATTGTGGACAAGAATTGTTGATTGATGTTACAAGGATACAACATTGCTGGTGGGCTTTTAACATAGAGAAGATAATAGACTTTATGGTCTATTTGACTCTTCTAATGGATTGCTCGTTCCACTGTAACTATGGTTGAAACGTTTTATCATCTACCATATGTTCTAAATCTCTGATATTATTGACGAATGCTATTGATAATTTAATTATCTTTAGTCATGATATTCTTTACTGGGCTATTTGTTCTCACCCTTTTGCTTCACAATTCCTTTCAGGTAATACGAGTGTAGCTGGGTCGAAGGGGGGTAATAGGAAAATAGAACGGTAGTCTATAGGTGTTGAGGTTTCCCCTAAAATAGTAAGGAAATAATGTTATTGAGAATTTTAGATAAATGTGTCGTATTTTATACGTCATTTAACCATTAATTTTTGTGAACCGAATAGGGTAAGGTGAACCCAACTTTGGAAGGGTATTTTGCCACTATCATACAAGATGTCTAATGACCTACGACTTCGTGTTATCATAAGACAGGGTTGTGCACATCCACTTGCTGATTATATCTACGAGCATTACCTATATAATCTTGGAGTTTGGTTGAAATATAATTCTCAATTAGAGATAATGGAGATAATTATATGTCAAGAGAAGACTCCCCATTGGAAAGAACATGATAGCTGAAACAACCCGGGTCAAATTCCGAGTCCGGAACAAATTTCGGGTCAAATCCCAAGTCCGAAGGAATGCAGTTTTCGCCTGCGTACTAAGTTTGAGAATGTTAAGGAACGTAAAGATTTGAATAAATGATGATCGTATAATAGTAAGTATTATACGAAGAAATGAATACGAGTATGATACGAAGTATTATACTAGTATATATGAAAGATAGCATAACGAATATAACGAATGATTATACGAACAAGTATACGTAAAGAGTATGAGGATTATACGTTAAACACTTTAATCCTATTGCAAGGGACTTATAGGATTTGTATAAAAATTGTGCAAGACCAATTAGTATTATGTTAAAGCCCAAAGGTTAATAATGCAAGCCCAACTTTAGGCCCAAGGTAATTAAACCTAAAGCCCAAACTAAGAACAGGATCCGTGGATCGAACCGATGGGTCAACGGGTAAGAAAACACATGTGGGCCCCATGAGTGAGCCATGGCTGGCCATATGTGGTGACCAAGCAAAGGATAAGGTGAGTGGAGGCCAAATAAGGAACAGTAAAGAGGTGATGAAAGGAGGTGGAATGTCCTAAATGACCATAATACCCTAACTTTGCAAATCCTATAAATAAGAGGCTTTGGATTTCATTTATGTTTTGTTCAAACACACTAACATCCTAGATTATTGAGAGAAAAGTGAGAAAAGCTAGATGTATACACTCGAAATTTTCTGCATACCTGTTACATACATCACAGGAGCGCAGATTCGTCTTTTAAGAGGAAACCCTGGAACACAATTCATATCCATTCCGGATACCACTGAGAGGAACAGCTCGACCCCGGATACCACTAGGAGTAACAGCCTTAACCCCGGAACACACACCAGGAGTAACAATTCTAACCTCGGAGATAACCCCGAGGCCTGCAATTATAATACCGGAACACAAACCGGAGAAGACCGTTTCATCCCGGAGATAACCCCGAGATGTTCCGTCTCAGTCCCAACACTGAGAATAGCATATTCCAACCATGGATATAACCCCAAGGAAGGCAGTGGCAGTTCTGGAGATAACCTTAGAAATGTTTGTTTCAAATGCATGCCATCAACTTCAACCTCGGTGCTCACACCGAGGCACTCAGTACAAGACAGTCACACCTTAGAGATGCACACTGAGGACCTTCCACCATTGCAGCAGTCCAATCTCAGCGATAACCCTGAGCAACGTCTGATTTATTAGCCCAAACCGGAGATAACCCCGATGAGGGGCACAGTCGTCATCTCGCTAACTTGACGCCACATCACGCCATCTCAACATTTCAGACATACATTTCTACACAACAATGTCTCACAAAAGCTCAGAAGAACCAATCCAGAGTGACTATTACGCAGGATAACAGATAGAATTTGAAGCTGAAGACCGGAAGGCATCGTCCCATCTTCATGACTTCGTACAACTTCTAATCCCATGTCATTGTGTAACTCTCGATGACGACAGTTCGAAATAGGTCCTATATACCTCAATCGAATGCCCGGATTACAATTCTGAAAGTTTAAGCGGACATCACGTTGCCTACGTGCACGTACTTCGAGACGGTGGGACCCGCGATGCCCGGAGCACCCCGGGTAGCCTCTGGTACTCCTGCGGCTCCACCCTCTATAAATAGAGGGCTTGGGGTGGCCATTTTGTAAGAGAAAACGGCGAGGAAGCCCTGCCCAATTTGCTCTATACTCACCCTAAACTGAGTGATTTCTCATTTTAAACACTTGTGAGCTCACATATAGCTACTTCTGTACCGACTGAAGCCAGTGTTTATCTACTTTAAAGATATATAAGTCTTCTTTGGCAGCCCACTATAAGCCTTCTTACACGCTTTAAAGCCTTTATTTTCATCTTTGCACACACTATTCTTTACATTGAGAGTCGTGTTGTGTGTGTATGCCCGGACTTCGGTCCGTGGTTTATTTTCAGTTTGTATATACATACATATATATATATATATATATATATGGACCAACATTATCGAGTTATGCATCGATTGAGCCTAGACTTCGGTCTATAGTGTTTACTTGCTTTTGTGTGTGTGTGTGTGTGTGTGTGTATATATATATATATATATATATATATATAACTGCATGTCGAAACTCTGTTCGATGAGCCTAGACTTCGGTCTGGAGCGTTTACCGCTTTAAAATATATATTTATAAATATTAACTGTTGTCAAACTTTGTTCAATGAGCCTGGATTTTATATCCGGTGCATTTATTTGCTTTTGTATATATATATATATATTTTTATATATGAACTGTGTGTCGAACTTTGTTCGATGAGCCTGGATTTTATATCCGGTGCGTTTACTTCTTTAATATATATATATATATATATATATATATATATATATATATATATACATTTCGTCCCACCTAGAGTCTACTTCGTGGTGGTTGACCGTTTTTATAGCTTTCTGTACATTTCGTCCCGCCTGGAGTTTTCTCTATGGTCGTCGACCGTCTTTACAGCTTTATTTACGATTTGTCCCGCCTGGAGTCTCCTCCGTGGCGATTGATAGCTTTTACAGCTTTATTTACATTTCTGATCCCCCATGGAGGTGCTTCGTGGTTGGTGATCATGTCTTAATATATATATTTACACCTTTTATATATATACCTGCTTACTACGTTTATATCATCTGTGACATCATGTGAGCCTAGAAAACATGTGATCACAGATTCAATCCACTGAATCTAGATTCGGTTCCCGTGATGGACCTTTTCAGCTGTAAGCAGCTTGTAAATTTATCTATGATGTTTAGACTTCCTCAGATGGTTCTCATACCCACGAGGAATTCAACATCTTTTTGATACATTATTTTCATACAGATGCCTCGCATCAGTAAAATAAAATCAATCCAGCTGAATACGGAATAAAATGGAAGTATCAAAGGTCTAAATTACTATTGACCACAAGGGTTTGAAAAACCTCTTTTCTAAAACATCACTGCTATATCTTGTTTAAAACTAATTTTTTTACATAAATTCAAACCCTTTGTATATAGGTGCAAACGAGGCATAGCACTACTTCCAAATAACAGCACATTGACCCCCCCCACACACACACACATACACACACACATTCATATAACAGTTTCTTAAAAAGTGGCTGTCACCGTGGTAACACGGATGTCAGGGGGTGCCTAACACCTTCCCTTCGCATCAGCAAGTCCCTGGACCCTAAATGAATCTTGGTTTCACCGACCCGTTTAGCAGTGTCACATCACTGGGTCAATGTACAAACCTTTTCTCGGTTGTATTGGTACAACCAGTTAAAAAACCAACTGGCGACTCTTATAGTCCAATAGTCGACATTACACATGTCTGACCTTTTTCACGTGTTTTTTCAAATAAATCTCGCATAAAATGAGAACACAAAAGAACAGGTAATGAAAAAGGGACAAATAAAAATCCCAACGTCGATAGGTGGCGACTCTGCTGTGGACTCCTGTAAAAGGACTTAAGACGCTATTACAAGCTTTTCAAAACTGTTGTATGCTTGTGTGTGGATGTTGCATTTACATTTACGATGAATGTGTACGAATACATATCTTTTACGGCGATTAATGCTTTACACTATATCTGCCTGTGATATTAGTGCTTCGCACATGTCATCATTTTCATATACGGTGAGACGCGATTTATGTGAATATATGTTGTGTGGTCACTCCACCAGGAGGCTATCCTGTCGGTGTTTGATTACTGGACTCGTGGGAAGACTAATTCCCTAAGGCTCAGGAAATGCACCACCCAAATTCGCTCCAGTTGAAAGACCGGATTAACTTCCTGTTGAGTAAATTGCGATGATTTGGGAACCTTCATGCCGAAAAACCGTGAGAGTAACCTAAGATAGGTCAGCCTCTGATAAACCAAACGCGGAGGAAAGTCTCTTCATGCTTTCTCATTTCAAATTACTTGTAATTTACATTCCATATTCATCTCCATGTAATGAGAAATATGAATAAATATGTGCATGTACACATTTACATTAACATGTTATCCTGTACTTCGAACAGCTAACATCCGTTTTGCCGGACAAAATTCCTAAAACGGACACATCACATAGCCTGTTAACATTTACACCATCCCTAAAACTAAACTATGCCAGTTTTGTTACAGGGAAGCATTCGGACCTGTTACCCGGTCAAAGTCCAAATAGGCCACAGGCCTACAACCAATCATGTCTTCATCTGACCAGTCTAATCCAGTTTCTCTCGAAGAATTCAACGGATTAACTAAACAAATTACAGACTTGGTTGTTTTGCTTAAAGAACTACATCAATCTACGCAGTGTCCAAAAATACCCATACATGCTGAAGCCTCCACACAAGGAGGAACCCATGGTACTGATAAAGCCATTACAGTACCTAGATTGCAGTTGGATACAACCAACAAAAGTCATGATGCCGCCCATATTATAAAAGATCCAGACACCGGTGACATCAGAAAGAAAGTTGTTAAAATGGAAGAAACCCTGTGTTCTATCAAAGGAATTGGAGCACACGGGAGTGTGTCATATGCCGACCTTTGTATATTCCCTGGTGTTCATTATCCAGAAAAATTTAAAACTCCTGACTTTGAAAAGTATGATGGGTTAGGAGATCCTTACACACATTTGAAGGTATTCATTGGAGAACTTGGATCCTATGCAGAGGATGAGAAGCTCAGAATGTAGCTATTCCAAAAAAAGCCTAACTAGAGAAGCCCGTTCATGGTATACCAGATTAGACAACTCAAAGATTCATAGCTGGGAAGAGCTAGCTCACGCCTTCCTTACACAATACAGTTTTCAGCCTCAGATGGCTCCTGACCAGTACTAAATTACCAAGGTCAAGAAATAGTCCAATGAGTCTTTCAGAGAGTATGCTCAAAGGTGGAGGCGCCTTGCTGCTTAAGTTATTCCTTCTATGACAGAGTCACAGATGGTTATGACCTTTATCGACATACAAGAAGCTCCTTTCTATGAGAAAGTCTTAGCTGGCATCGGTAAACCATTTTCTAAAATGATCAAACATGGGGAAATGGCTGAGATGGGATTGAAGTCAGGAAAGATTTAAGACCTAGCTGCTCTTGAAGCTGTTGCTGAACACATCCAATCCGGAAATTATGAAAACAACCCCCGGAGGGTCCATAAAAAGAAAGAGGAAGATGTTTCCATGATACTACAAGGTCAAAAATGCAATCAGAATATGCCTATCTAGAGGAGAAATTACACTCCCTTTCAAGCACAGTCTTCAAACCCTCCAGTACCAAAAGGTGGAGAAGTCAAACGCCCTCGAGTGTTCACACCCTTAGGGAACTCTCTCGAGAATATTCTCACTCTTCTGACCACGCAGAAGAAAATCACGCATCTTCTTCCACCAGCCAGCCCTAATGGTAGGGGTTTTAATGCTGCCCTAATGGTAGCCCTAATGTTGGGCCTTGAAGCATAAGATCCAAGACCTGATAGACAACGGTGAGATCGTGGTCACCAAACTCGATCAACCTCACGTTCAAGACAACCCTCTTCCTCCACACGAAGAGGAAACCCTGAGGTAACCCCAGGGACAGCGACGGGGAAGGATGGAAAAGAATGCTCCAAAACCCCAATCATGCACAATCGCTCTATAGTCAGGATGAAGAGCCTGGTACATGGAGTGAATGCTGAACCAGTTACCTCGAGGCTATGTAAATCCAGGAACCTGCATGAAATGTAGATCAACATTGAATCCTTTACTCCTCACAAATAGGAAAAAAAGAAGATCAAGATCTAACATCATACCTCGTTATCATGCAAATACATCAAGGGATGTCTACTCAAGTCACCCAAAAGCTCTGGGTTTGCTACCTAAATACTCGGGAGCTCCCTACAGGGAACATGCGCAGTAGGAGCAGGGTCCGTAACCGGAACATCCTCCTCCTCGTCCTGGACGTCCGGCACATCAACCTGGACTGGACGTATCACTGCCTCCACCAACCTGAGAGGCTGTCTAATAGAATAGGGTCGAGGCACTTCAGAAGCCCTCCTACGGGAACAACTTGGCTGATTTGAATCCATAATATCTGGACAACAAGTCTCCAAATCATCTCAGAAAGGGTGTGGTATCTTCTGACCTGAAGCTTTTCAAAATGCATTTAATGACTATCTGCTTCATGCATCATTTTAACATACATCTATAAATAAGTTAAAAATGCATGACTACACAATTCCTATATTTTAGAAAATTTTTGCCATAGTTTCCTTTATAAATAGGACTATCCACATACACATAGGCATGACTAGGTGGCCATTTAGTAGTACACCTGCCCCACAGTCATATACATACTATGTACAAAATCATCATTCATAAGGTTAACCTCAATACCAGGAGTACTTTGCCTTTCCACCTTGTGCTCGAATGTCCTCAGATAGGATAAAAATAGCAGAAAAATGTTCCAATTTGGCGATCTCAAAAGTTAAAATTTTTCACATCATTATGTTCAGCAAGGTTTAATACTAATATTTACTATGTTGAATATTTTTTATCAAATCATTTGAGCATACATAATCATTACTATATGTTTAGATGCATTTCATATGATAAGTCATTTTCCAACAGATAAAAACTGGAAAAAAAAAAAGTACATGCATACGTTACTAGGACAGTGTCGAACACGTGTACTGTGATAGAATTTGCAGAAAGACGTCCGAACTCAGCAGATCTGAAGAAGATCTCTCAGATTTCCTTCGCGGCGCAAGTTGAAAATGACTTATGAAAGCAACCTGCTGGTCTTTATGATCTACGGTTGGCCACAGGCTCATCTGCGGCTACAGCAGGAGTACCTACGGCACCCCTATGTGGGTCCCATGTGACACTCCCAAATCCCGGTACTTCATTACCTCAAGATTTGGTGTTCACGTAATCAAAACATTCATTTCTAACTACCCAATCATAATAGAATTGAATAATAAAAGAAAACCTGCCCATACAAGATTAAACTTAAATAAAAAAAATCTCCCAGGTTATCCAACCTTTAACAACAATCATTCAAATGCGGAAAATTAAATAACTTCATTACAATCTTTAAATCAAATTCTAAAAGTAAACTATCAAAACTATTACAAGTCTTCAGTATTTATTCATCTTTCCTTTTCCCTTACTGGTGCTAGGTACGTCACCCGTTTCAACTTTAGCTGTAAGAAATTTTACAGGCAAGAGTGAGCAAACAAGGCCCACTTGAAATAACAATAAGTAAATCTTTAAACTTTCACATTAATTGTCAATATTAGGCTCAATAGAACTGAACAATATATTCTATTAACTTTCTGAAAATTATAACATTCACTGAGGGTCTAATGACCACGAATCATGTCCACAGTTATAAGTAATCTTTCAACTTTAACTTTAACAGTCATAAGACTATAAGGACTCCACGTACTTAGGAGGATCAACCCTTCGTACAATGTATTGTGCACAACCATTTTAACGCTAAGCGTAAACCTCTATTAAAAGGGTTGTTCATCTCAGTATTTAGAATACAAGTCCACACCAAAGTAAGTTTGGTTTGGATAAGTTTCAAGGTAATTTGGAGTTCAACGGACATCAACTAAGGATTAGTTGAATACAAGATAATAACACTATGTTATTGAATGATCATACTGAATAAACATTTCGTTCTAAGTCCATGCTTTAGGAATAATCTAATAGCATAACAATTGAATAACTTATCATACCTTGCTTTGAACAACGTTAAGCTAAGGTTACATCTTAGAATTTAATATCAAGCATGTGTAAGACCCCAAATTATTAATAAATGAAATTTAAATTCCCTCTATTTATTATTTTGAAATAGTAAGTGTTAAATTGATTAATGAGGTTAGTTATGGGTAAAATGCGTAAATATTTTAATTAAGCAAGTGGTTATAAAATATTCATTGTTGTCGGGGAATATTCGTTTGGTCGTGGAATATTCTTCCTGTCGGGGAATATTCGTACGACGGCGCAGTCTTTTGTGGGCCCCATAACGGAAAGCGATTGGATGAAGAAAACGACAAGTATATGTTTTTTATTAATAACGGCGTAGTTGTTACCGTTAATACTGTTGGAATACCCGGTGGTTAAAACACAGTAATACGCGTTGTTACACAGTAGCACACTGTATTGCACCAATTATTGATTCTTACGTAAGAAGGCACTACTCAATAATGGTTACAGTAATTACTGTTCAGTATTTTATTTTATTGATTCAATAATTGCTGCGTTGATATTTTATATTACTGTTGTTTCAATAATTGTCACTACACAGTATTTCCCATTATCAGATCAATAATTCATATTATTTGAATAATATTATTAGATAACATTATTGGCAATGTCTAGAAAGTTTTGTCTAAGGAGAGGTTTGGTCATCTAATTGCGCGCCAGTAAGGAGAAATCCTTATTGGAAAGCCCCCACTTTCCTGGGAACGGCCTGGTTGTCATAAATGTGATTCTGTAATATTATTTGTAAATAATTAATTATTGATTCATATGATAAGGAAATATTTATTTTTGTAGATATAAATGAGGGATATATTTTTGTGGTTAAAAATGAAGGAGTTAATGTTGAGGTTTTTATCAGTATTTTTGTCGGAATGGAGGTATTAAAAATCAGGGTTTTTGAGATATTTTGCGGGAGTTATAATTTTTAATCCGACCGTTGGATCGTGGTAATTTTTGGATATGTTATACATATATAAGTTGAGTATATGTCCACAAATTTTGAACCGTTAAAAATGAACGTATGATTTATTATGAATTTTACGAGATGACTGGTTCAGAAATTGTTGAATTTTCGGAGTTAATCATTTTGGTAGAAAATTCTAGAATTGGTGGGCCCCACTCTTGGTTGGTGAAGAAATGTGCTGAGATTTTTATTCAAATGTGGTGGGTGGGAATAGTAGCAGGTAAAGCCATCAGGTTACAGGTTAAGTCTGCTTCGGCGTGCTAACATTTTCCTATAAATAGAGGGCTAAGTTAGAATTGAAAATCACACCAGAAACAAGTTTTCTCTCTTTCTCTCTCTAGATTATTGAGTGTATTTTGTGAGTATTTAGATACTTTGAGAGTTTCTATTCATCAGAGCAAGTGTCTTTCAGCCTTATACCGGTATTCCGACCAGAAGTACTGTCTGTACGAGGTAAGGGATGTTATTTTATTCAAAAATGATATTATTTCTTCAATATCATTATGCCGAAATATTGGTTGGAAATTTTTATCAAATTTGGAACTTTTCACGTCGGGGTTACTATTCATGAGTTACTATTCACGAGTTACTATTCACGAGTTACTATTCACCGAAAAATAAAATTTTCTTCTTTTCGTCCAAAATATCTATTTTGGGTACTAGCTTTGATTGTATCCATGTTTTGATCATTCTTGAATTCTACTTCACTATGAATAATTATAAGGTATTTTTGGACATGAATAAATCGAAATACGAATCCTTAATATTTGTTATTTTGTTTCACTGGATTCGTTTTCTTTAATATATTTTTCATCATCCTCAGTCCTAAATGATGATATTACTGAATATCTTTGGCCGTAGTGCAAAGATGAATGATTAACTGATGAATATCTTTGGCCCGTAGTGCAAAGATGAACAGGTGTTGAGATGAACATGACCGACTGGTGATACAAATGAATATCTTTGGCCTGTAGTGCAAAGATGAATATTTGATTAAAGATGGTTATTGATTGTTGTTACAGGGATAAAATATTGATGATGGACTTTTAAATCTTAGAAGATAGTAGAACTCATTCTCTACTTGACTCTTCTAATGGTTTGCTGTTTCCGCTGCAGTTATTGATTTAAAACTTGTTGTCTATTGTATTCTATTAGATTTTTCCCTGTTGAAGACTAACGATAATTTGTTCTGTATTATCTTAGTCATAATGTTCTTTACTGGGCTAGTTGAGCTCACCCTTTTCCTTTTTGTTCCATTTTTCTCAGGAGGCGAGAATGTAGCGAGTACTAGTCGGGGTATGGAATGATGGTTCTAGAAGTTACTTTAGTAGTCCTCACTATTTTTGTGAAATAATGTATCAATAATTGTAATGAGGGCTTATTTGAGTGTGGATATTGTCTAAATGACAATATTTGTATTTAAACTCACAGTTCTTGTGTTGTAATAATAAAGATGTAGTTGTTTCTGTACCATGTATTTTGGCGACTCAGAATGGGTGTTGTATACCTATTTTGGGGGCGTCACAGTTGGTATCAGAGCTTAGGGATATGATCTCTGGCGGAGATCGGGGAATAGAACTAGGAGGGGAGAGACGAATCCTTCGCTAGTGTGTCCTACCTAAGCTTATTTATTGGCCAGTCATAATATAGGGGTATTATGTGATTTGTTAATTTATTTAATTAACCCTTGTTTTATGGCAGTATTTGAGAATGTCGACTGAGAATGTTAATAGTGGAGTAAATGAGACCGTGGAGACACCGGTGCTTACCAACGAGGAGAACGTGCAACAGGCTGGCAATGTTCCTCCTGTGAACAACACCAACGAGCAGATGATGAACGATGGAATGTTTAGAAGTTTTTTGCAATTCATGCAAAACCAGACAAGGGAGACTCGTGTTCAAAATACAGGAGGAAATGATAGCAATTCACGGTTTGTCACAGCCAAACAGTTCAAAGAATTGGGACCACCAGAATTTAAGGGAAAGCCGGATCCGATCATGGCGGAAACGTGGGTCAAGCAAATTACCAAGATATTCGATGTCTTGGGATGCACGGAGGAACAGAAGGTTCCATTCGCCACCTTTATGTTCCGTGGCGAGGCAGATTACTGGTGGGAGTCTGTGAAGCGTACCCATCCAACCGCACTCAGCATGTCTTGGGAGACATTTCAAAAACTGTTCAATGACAAGTACTTTCCTGAAAGTATTCGTCATATGAAGGAGGTAGAGTTTATTAGACTAGAGCAGAATAATATGACGGTATCTCAGTACGAGGCAAAGTTTGCAGAGTTGTCCAGGTTTGCACCTCATTTGGTGGAGAATGAGGAACGTATGACGAGGATGTTTCTGAGAGGTTTGAAACCCGGCATACGTCAATATCTCATTTCTCATAAATTTTCTCTCTCTTCAGATGTTGTCAACAGGGCTCAATTATTAGAGCGAGATAACGAGTACGGTCAACTGAGAGATCACAACCAGGATCATATCGGTGACAGCAGTCATCAGAACAATGATAACCAGCGGAGAAAGAAAAATACAGACAAGAACGGCAACCACTCTGGTGGTAATCGTGGCTATGAAAATAGAAGAAGCGAGTCGGGAGGAGATTTTAAAAAGAGGAGATTCAACAATGACAATACGAAGACGTCAGCACCAACAGCAATTGGTTCCAAGGGAGGAGAACGACCACCGGTTATATGCTATAAGTGCGGAAAAGAAGGACATATCAGTCCAAACTGCCCACAACAGTTTAAGGTATGTTATAATTGTGGAAAGGAAGGACATATCGCTTGAGATTGCACTGTAGCAAAACCAAGTCCAGCGGGGATGGTGACTCAAAAAGCTGTCCCAGAAAAGATAAAGTCAACGGTTCCTGGAAGAGCGTTTGTCGTGACTGGTCAACATGCGAGGAACCCAAACGAGGTGATCACGGGTAAGCTAATCATAAATTCATGCGAAGTTTATACCTTATTAGATACCGGTTCTACCCATTCTTTTATCTCTCCTGCTTGTGCTCAACGTTTAAACTTGACTCCGGAGAAGTTAGACTTTGATTTATCTGTGGAGACTCCGTTAGGAGAAACTTTCATCACATCCACTGTTTATAAATCTTGTGTGATCCAAGTTGGTACCATCACCTTACCTGTTGACCTTATCTCTTTAAAGATACTTGCTTTTGATGTGATTTTAGGGATTGATTGGCTAACTACTCATCATGCCAAAATTGATTGTTTTCGTAAGGTTGTTAGTTTTCATATTCCTAACCAACCTGTTGTACGAATTCAAACAACTAAGCCATTAAAATCAATCACTGTTATATCAAGCCATAAAGCCATTCGTTTATTAAAAAACGGATGTCAAGCTTTCTTAGCCCATGTTATGGATTTGAATAAAGACACGTCAAATTTGAATAATATTCCTGTTGTTATTGACTTTCCTGACGTATTTCCTGAAGAACTTCCCGGTCTACCCCCGGAACGAGAAATTGAATTCTTTATTGATCTTGAACCTGGTACAAAGCCCATTTCTAAAACCCCATATCGAATGGCTCCTATTGAACTTCAGGAGTTAAAGGTCCAACTACAAGAGTTGTTGGACATCGGTTTCATTCGTCCTAGTACATCTCCTTGGGGTGCTCCTGTTTTATTTGTAAAGAAGAAAGACGGGAGTATGCGACTTTGTATTGATTACCGGGAATTAAACCATGTCACTATTAAGAATAGGTATCCGCTACCTCGTATTGATGACCTGTTTGACCAGTTACAAGGAGCACAGTTCTTTTCAAAGATCGATCTTCGTTCTGGATATCATCAGCTGAAGGTTAAAACTGAGGATATTCCAAAGACTGCCTTCAGAACTCGGTACGGGCATTATGAGTTCCTAGTTATGTCTTTTGGATTGACTAATGCTCCTGCGGCTTTCATGGATATGATGAACCGAGTATTTAAGGATTATTTGGATCAGTTCGTTGTTGTCTTTATTGATGACATTCTCATATATTCCAAAAGCCGTGAAGATCATGAGCATCATTTGAAGCTGGTACTCCAAAGGCTGCGTGAAAATAAGTTATATGCCAAGTTAAAGAAATGCGAGTTCTGGCTTGAGGAAGTAGCTTTCCTAGGGCACGTGGTGTCAAAACATGGAGTATCTGTTGACCCGGCGAAGATTGAAGCAATACAAAGTTGGGAGCAACCAAAGACGGTGACCGAAGTACGTAGCTTTCTAGGCTTAGCAGGTTATTATCGAAGATTCGTGGAAGGGTTTTCTCGAATCGCTACCCCGTTAACTCAGCTGACTCGGAAAGATATCAAATTCGTATGGAGCGAGGAATGCGAGAAGAGTTTTCAAGAGCTTAAGAGGAGACTCATTTCGGCACCTGTTCTGACAATACCATCTGGTTCGGATGGATTTGTTATCTACAGTGATGCTTCAGGCAAAGGGTTAGGATGTGTTCTCATGCAACATGGGAAAGTCATAGCCTATGCCTCGCGACAACTCAAAGAATATGAGAGGAATTATCCTACTCATGATTTGGAGTTGGCAGCAGTAGTTTTCGCGTTGAAGATCTGGAGACACTACCTGTATGGGGAGAAAGTGGAGATCTATACAGATCATAAAAGCCTTAAATATTTCTTCACCCAAAAGGAACTCAACATGCGGCAGCGACGTTGGCTCGAGCTGTTGAAGATTACGATCATACCATCCAATATCATCCTGGAAAAGCAAACGTAGTAGCTGACGCATTGAGTAGAAGATCATATGCGGGTACGAGTGCAATGTTGTTAACACAAAGGCCCATTTTGTATGACTTGCAAAGGATGGAGATAGAGATGAAGGCTCCAAGTACCCACATGATGATATCAAATATACGAGTAGAACCGACTTTAATCGATAAAGTTAAAGCTGCTCAAGCTACGGACATAGAGCTGATGCGTATGAAGAAGAAAGTGCAAGAAGGTTCTATTCCAGAAGCAAGAATCGATGAAGAAGGAATACTTCGAGTTCACTCTAGACTCTGTGTTCCTAACAATTCTGATTTGAAGTACAAGATCATGATGGAAGCACACAATACACCATTTGCAATCCATCCTGGAAGTACCAAAATGTATCGTGATCTACGACATACATTTTGGTGGAATAATATGAAGAGAGAGATTGCAAAGTTTATCTCGAGGTGTTTAACTTGTCAACGTGTAAAGGCGGAACATCAAGTACCAAAGGGTCCATTGCAACCACTTGAGATTCCGAAATGGAAGTGGGAACACATTACCATGGATTTCGTTACGGGTCTTCCCACGGTTTCTCAAGGCATAAATGCTATTTGGGTTATTGTTGATAGATTAACCAAGTCTGCTCATTTCTTGCCGATACGGGAGACTTATTCCCTTGAACGTCTTGCTCGTATATACGTAGATGAGATTGTGAGACTGCATGGCATGCCAGTATCCATAGTTTCGGATCGTGACCCAAGATTCACTTCAAGATTTTGGGTTAGCTTGCAAAAAGCTATGGGCACAGATTTACGATTTAGTTCGGCATACCATCCTCAAACGGACGGACAATCAGAGAGGACTATTCAAACTCTTGAAGATCTATTAAGACTTTGTGTCCTAGATTTCAAAGGGAGTTGGGATAAGTACCTACCATTGGTGGAATTCTCTTACAATAACAGTTATCAGGCAAGTATAGGTGTGGCCCCATTTGAAGCATTATATGGACGAAAGTGTCGCTCTCCAGTATGCTGGGACGAGGTGGGTGAAGCAACATTGTTGGGACCAGAGTTGGTACGCATGACTACAGAGAAGATCCAAACGATTCGACAACGTATACAAACGGCACAGGATCGACAAAAGAGTTATGCGGATCTTCATCGGAAGGACGTGAAATTTGACATTGGGGATCATGTATTGTTGCGTGTGGCTCCATGGAAAGGAGTTACAAGATTTGGGAAGAGAGGAAAGCTCAATCCACGATTTATTGGTCCATTTCAGATTCTTGACCGAGTAGGAAATGTGGCCTATAGACTTGCGTTACCTCCAAGTATGTCTCGTGTTCATAATGTTTTTCATATATCTGTGTTACGTAAATATGTGAAAGACCCAGACCACGTTATTGAGTTAGAACCGGACGAGATAGCTGAAGACTTAACGTACGAAGAGGTACCTGTCAAGATCTTGGATAGAAAGGAGCATGTCCTACGCACGAAGGTCATACCACAAGTTAAAGTTTTGTGGAGAAACCATGCTATTGAGGAAATGACCTGGGAGTTGGAAACGGAAATGAAAGCGAGGTATCCTCATCTTTGCGAAACACCAGGTACGTACGTCAATTTCGAGGACGAAATTTCATAAGGAGGGGAGGTTGTAAGACCCCAAATTATTAATAAATGAAATTTAAATTCCCTCTATTTATTATTTTGAAATAGTAAGTGTTAAATTGATTAATGAGGTTAGTTATGGGTAAAATGCGTAAATATTTTAATTAAGCAAGTGGTTATAAAATATTCATTGTTGTCGGGGAATATTCGTTTGGTCGTGGAATATTCTTCCTGTCGGGGAATATTCGTACGACGGCGCAGTCTTTTGTGGGCCCCATAACGGAAAGCGATTGGATGAAGAAAACGACAAGTATATGTTTTTTATTAATAACGGCGTAGTTGTTACCGTTAATACTGTTGGAATACCCGGTGGTTAAAACACAGTAATACGCGTTGTTACACAGTAGCACACTGTATTGCACCAATTATTGATTCTTACGTAAGAAGGCACTACTCAATAATGGTTACAGTAATTACTGTTCAGTATTTTATTTTATTGATTCAATAATTGCTGCGTTGATATTTTATATTACTGTTGTTTCAATAATTGTCACTACACAGTATTTCCCATTATCAGATCAATAATTCATATTATTTGAATAATATTATTAGATAACATTATTGGCAATGTCTAGAAAGTTCTGTCTAAGGAGAGGTTTGGTCATCTAATTGCGCGCCAGTAAGGAGAAATCCTTATTGGAAAGCCCCCTCTTTCCTGGGAACGGCCTGGTTGTCATAAATGTGATTCTGTAATATTATTTGTAAATAATTAATTATTGATTCATATGATAAGGAAATATTTATTTTTGTAGATATAAATGAGGGATATATTTTTGTGGTTAAAAATGAAGGAGTTAATGTTGAGGTTTTTATCAGTATTTTTGTCGGAATGGAGGTATTAAAAATCAGGGTTTTTGAGATATTTTGCGGGAGTTATAATTTTTAATCCGACCATTGGATCGTGGTAATTTTTGGATATGTTATACATATATAAGTTGAGTATATGTCCACAAATTTTGAACCGTTAAAAATGAACGTATGATTTATTATGAATTTTACGAGATGACTGGTTCAGAAATTGTTGAATTTTCGGAAGTTAATCATTTTGGTAGAAAATTCTAGAATTGGTGGGCCCCACTCTTGGTTGGTGAAGAAATGTGCTGAGATTTTTATTCAAATGTGGTGGGTGGGAATAGTAGCAGGTAAAGCCATCAGGTTGCAGGTTAAGTCTGCTTCGGCGTGCTAACATTTTCCTATAAATAGAGGGCTAAGTTAGAATTGAAAATCACACCAGAAACAAGTTTTCTCTCTTTCTCTCTCTAGATTATTGAGTGTATTTTGTGAGTATTTAGATACTTTGAGAGTTTCTATTCATCAGAGCAAGTGTCTTTCAGCCTTATACCGGTATTCCGACCAGAAGTACTGTCTGTACGAGGTAAGGGATGTTATTTTATTCAAAAATGATATTATTTCTTCAATATCATTATGCCGAAATATTGGTTGGAAATTTTTATCAAATTTGGAACTTTTCACGTCGGGGTTACTATTCATGAGTTACTATTCACGAGTTACTATTCACGAGTTACTATTCACCAAAAAATAAAATTTTCTTCTTTTCGTCCAAAATATCTATTTTGGGTACTAGCTTTGATTGTATCCATGTTTTGATCATTCTTGAATTCTACTTCACTATGAATAATTATAAGGTATTTTTGGACATGAATAAATCGAAATACGAATCCTTAATATTTGTTATTTTGTTTCACTGGATTCGTTTTCTTTAATATATTTTTCATCATCCTCAGTCCTAAATGATGATATTACTGAATATCTTTGGCCGTAGTGCAAAGATGAATGATTAACTGATGAATATCTTTGGCCCGTAGTGCAAAGATGAACAGGTGTTGAGATGAACATGACCGACTGGTGATACAAATGAATATCTTTGGCCTGTAGTGCAAAGATGAATATTTGATTAAAGATGGTTATTGATTGTTGTTACAGGGATAAAATATTGATGATGGACTTTTAAATCTTAGAAGATAGTAGAACTCATTCTCTACTTGACTCTTCTAATGGTTTGTTGTTTCCGCTGCAGTTATTGATTTAAAACTTGTTGTCTATTGTATTCTATTAGATTTTTCCCTGTTGAAGACTAACGATAATTTGTTCTGTATTATCTTAGTCATAATGTTCTTTACTGGGCTAGTTGAGCTCACCCTTTTCCTTTTTGTTCCATTTTTCTCAGGAGGCGAGAATGTAGCGAGTACTAGTCGGGGTATGGAATGATGGTTCTAGAAGTTACTTTAGTAGTCCTCACTATTTTTGTGAAATAATGTATCAATAATTGTAATGAGGGCTTATTTGAGTGTGGATATTGTCTAAATGACAATATTTGTATTTAAACTCACAGTTCTTGTGTTGTAATAATAAAGATGTAGTTGTTTCTGTACCATGTATTTTGGCGACTCAGAATGGGTGTTGTATACCTATTTTGGGGGCGTCACAGCATGCACAACAAATAATAACTTGAACGATAAACTAAAGGTACTTGCATGCTAATATAACAAGTTTAGAGTTAAGAAAACTTGTATAATTATAAAAGTAGAGTTAGAGAACTTGCATAAGTGTAACATAACAGTGAAAAGTAACCTTACTGAATAATAAAGTAGCAAAGGTTAGGGAACTTGCCTCGTGTGTAGGTTAAACAATTACTATTCACGTTCACCCCAAGTCCTACACATACCATATGCATTGACAATACACATTAGTTATACTAACATTACCTTTATGAGTTCCTTTATTACTCTTAGTATAGCTACTAACTAAGTTTAAGTTTAAACAACATCACATCTTTCATGAACATTACTTTTTAGCTTTATTACAACTACTTAAATGATCATGCCATTGCACCACATGTACATTAACAACTTGATACAACATCCTAATACATGTCCAACATATTATCATTAAGTTATACTAATACCCAAAGGGTTGCACTTGCATTCGTGCATCCCGACGCCCTCCGATTGGCTCTAAATACACAATAGTCCTAAAGATGGCCATTTTGACTACTGTTACAGACCTCAAATTAAAACCCTTAAAGAATGAAAATTGTAGGTCTACTCGTACTCTTTCCGAATCATCTTGAATTACCTCAATCGGAGTTCGTATGAAAAAGTTATGGCCGTTTTACTACAAGAGGTCAAAACTGCCCAACTAGGACACTTTTCCGACGCCAGGGCGCGGAACAGTGGCGCTGGGGCGCGAGCTGCGGCACTGGGGCACGAGCTTCAGCGCTGGGGCGCGAGCTACAGCGTTGAGCGCGAGCTACTGGCCCATTTTTGGCGCTGGGGCGCGAACCTTGGCGCCAGGGCGCGAAATTTGGCGCTGGGGCGTGAATTTTGACGCTGGGGCGCCGCAACTCACAGAACCAACCCAGAAAGACAGAGCAAAACTACTGTCTAATTTATTTTTAACGGTCAATCACATCCAACAACATATATAACTTCATGAAAATTACACATAAAAGTTAACAATCAACTATATACTAATTATCAACCACTAATCAACACCATCATAACTAATTCTTTGAAAACACTCCTTTTAAAATAAAAACTCCATTGACGAAATATCAATTTGCAGTGAATGTAATTTACACTGTTATTAACCAATTTTGATTCCTTTGAAATACAAGTATACCAATATATATCCCAATTAATATGTATAGTCCAATTTCTCAGTTATCATACAATTATATATATATATATATATATATATATATATATATATATATATATAACCTTTGATAGATTCTACACTCAAGTTCGTACTCACATGTTTCCACTGTGAAAAATCAATTTCTTGAATACGTAATTTAGCATACAACACACATATATATGCTAACTATAACAATTATAACAATAAAAACATGTAACATCATAACCAATTCTAGAACATGTTTTACAGATAGTTTTTGGTAAAAACCTTAACAGAGTGAATGACTTTCAAGAACACAGACTATCAAATTCACAGTAAGTATAAAGCGTGAAACATATATGATTACATACACATAATTTAAGGTTATAAGCACCTACCTTTTTGTTGATTTTAGAAAACCTTGTTAACAAAATCTGTTTTGAACAATCACGCACTTGACTTCTTCTCAAACTCTCTGAACTTTTCCTTTCTCTTTTCTTAATTCTCTCAGCAATAGATTAGGTACTAACACTGAGCGTAAAACTGATAATCATACACATAAAATAACTGTTATGGCAATAATAAGCCTATTTACTCTTATCAGTTACCAAACATATAACGTATAATCTTATAAATATAAATATATTTTACTTATATTTTTGTTTTATTCTATTAGTAAAATAATTTAAAATTAACAAGAATTTCAAAAGCCATAAGGCCTTGTTTGGCAAACCATTTATAAAATAAAAGATTAATATACTTACACCTTGTTTGGCAACACTAAATTAAAATTACTTTAATTTAATTTAATAACTCTTTATAACATAGTTATTTGTCAAACTTTATGTAATAACAATTAAATAAATTACTTAATCACATAAATCAATCCACGTAACACATTAATTATTTAACAAATAAATAATTAACTAATCACATTAATTATTTAGCAAATAAATAATTAACTAAATAAACTCAATCAAATTGAACAATTACTTATTCAATAATAAACATATCCAATAAATATTTATATAAATTAATAAATATTTATAACTTACATTTAAAAAATATGGAATGTTACATCATTCCCCTCATATAAGGATTTTGTCCTCAGAATCACAACTCAAACAACACATTCGTTACATTCTTCCCTACTTACAAAGATTATGTCCTCAAAATCGAAGACACGGATTAAACAAATAACTCAGGGTATTCTTTCAACATTTTCTCTTCGAGTTCCCACGTTGCTTCTTCAGCGTTGTGGTTTCTCCATGTCACCTTCACAGAAGGTATCACTTTATTTCTGAGCACTTGTTCATTCCTGTCGACTATCTGGATAGGAACCTCTTCATAAGACAAATCTTTCTCGAACTGCAACGGTTCGTACTCGATTACGTGCTTGTAATCGGGTTTATATGGTCGTAACACCGAAATATGAAAAACATTATGAATGTTTTCCAACTCTGGAGGTAGAGCTACCTCATAAGCTACCTCTCCAACTTTTCGCAGCACTTCAAAGGGTCCAATAAACCTCGGACTTAGTTTTCCCTTCTTACCGAAACGAATTTTCCCCTTCCAAGGAGAAACTTTTAGGAATACATAGCTTCCTACGTCGAATGCACGATCTTATCTGTGTTGATCAGCATACTTTTTCTGTCTATCTTGTGCTGCTACTAATCTTGTCCTGGTGAGTTTAACAACGTCAGCAGTTTGTTGCACCAATTCTGGTCCTAACAGTTGACGTTCACCAACTTCATCCCAGTACAGTGGAGTTCTGCACTTTCTGTCGTATAACGCTTCGTAAGGTGGCATGCCGATGCTCGCGTGATAACTATTATTGTAGGCAAATTCCACCAACGGTAATTGCTCTTCCCAGCTTCCTTTGAAATCCATGACGCATGCTCTCAACATATCTTCCAATGTATGGATCGTTCGTTCGCTTTGGCCATCTGTTTGCGAATGATATGCCGTACTCATTCGTAACTGTGTTCCTATACATTCTTGTAGTCTCTTCCAGAAGTTTGATGTGAACCTCGGATCTCTGTCTGACACAATTGACACTGAAACTCCATGTCTTGCAACGATCTCTTTAATATATAGTTATGCCAGCTGATTAAGATTGAATCTAATCTTTATTGGCAAAAAGTGTGCAGATTTTGTCAGTCTGTCTACTATTACCCAAATCGCATCGTATCCTTTCTGAGTAGTTGGAAGACCCACCACAAAATCTATCGTGATATGTTCCCACTTCCATTCCGGTATTTCCAACGGTTGAAGTAATCCGCTGGGTCTTTGATGTTCGGCTTTTACTCTTTGACATGTCAAACATTTAGCCACGCATTCTGCAACATCCCTTTTATATTCGGCCACCAAAAATGTCGGCGTAAATCTTGATACATTTTCGTGCTTCCTGGATGAATCGAATATCTTGTGTTGTGTGCTTCGGTTAAGATTTTGTCTTTCAGTTCTAGCACTGCTGCAACCCAAATTCTTCCCTCGAATAGTAGTAATCCTTCGGTATCGACTTTGTATTTTACATCACCGCCTTCAACCAGATTCTCTTTGATTTTCCCACACTCTTCATCTTATAGTTGAGCATCCTTCACTTTGTCCACTAAAGTTGGACCAGCTTCTATCTGAAATAGTTGTTCGTCGGATTCCTGTGGAAATTTGATTTCCAGTTCTAACTGTGTCATTGCTGAAATGAGCTCCTCCTGAGTTGTTATCAGCATTAATTTCTCCCGACCTTTCCTACTTAAAGCATCCGCAACCACATTCGCTTTTCCCGGATGATAAAAGATCTCACAATTGTAATCCTTTATCAATTTCATCCTTCTCCTTTGACGCATGTTCAGGTCCTTCTGATTGAAAATATACTTCAAACTTTTGTGGTCTATGTAGATCTCACATTTCTCTACATACAGATAATGTCTCCATATCTTCAGAGCAAATACAACTGCAGCCAATTCCAAATCATGAGTCAGATACCCTTTCTCATAATCCTTCAGTTGTCTTGATGCATACGCAATAACTTTGCCGTTCTGCATAAGAACACAACCCAACCCTTTGTGTGAGGCATCACTATACACCACAAAATTTTCTGTATTATCCGGCAAGGTTAACACAGGTGTCATACTTAGCTTCTTCTTCAAATCTTGGAAGCTCTCTTCATATTTCTCCGTCCACACGAATTTTATAGCTTTCCTTGTCAAATTTGTTAGCGGAGTGGCTATCTTAGAAAAATCTTGAATGAATCTTCTATAATAACCAGCCAGTCCCAAGAAACTCATCACTTCTGACGGTGTTCTTGGTTGTTCCCAATTGATTACAGCTTCCACTTTTGATGGATCCACTGAAATCCCATTCTTGTCAATAACATGACCCAAAAATTGTACACGGTCGAGCCAAAATTCACACTTAGAGAATTTCGCGTACAACTTTTCCTTTCTTAGTGTCTCCAATGTCAGACGTAAATGTTCCACGTGTTCTTCTTGAGTTTTGGAATACACCAGAATGTCGTCGATAAACACCACTACGAACTTGTCTAAGAATGGTTTAAATACCCTGCTCATCAAATCCATGAACACGGCAGGGGCATTTGTTAAACCAAAAGACATCACCAGAAACTCGTAATGTCCGTACCGAGTTCTGAATGTCGTTCTAGGTATATCCTCCTTTCTTACCTTCAATTGGTGATACCCACTTCTCAAATCTATTTTTGAGAAGTATTTAGCACCCTTCAACTGATCAAACAAGTCATCTATTCTAGGTAACAGATACCTATTCTTAATAGTGACCTTGTTTAACTCCCTATAATCAATGCAAAGACGCATTGATCCGTCCTTCTTCTTTACAAATAATATCGGCGCTCCCCACGGTGACACGCTTGGTTGAATATACTTTTTGTCCAGTAGTTCTTGCAGTTGCACCATGAGTTCCTTCATTTCTACCGGAGCCATTCTGTACGGGGCCTTCGATATAGGTGTTATTTCCGGCGCTAAGTCGATCACGAACTCAATTTCTCAGTCAGGCGGAAGTCTTGGCAAATCCTCTGGAAACACGTCTTCGAATTCTCTCACTACCGGTATTTCTTCTAGTTTTACCCCCTTCTTTTGAGTATCGACTATGTAAGCTAAATAGCCCACACAACCTTGACTCAACAATTTCTTGGCCTGCATAGTCGTCAGACATTTCATTTGTCTAGGCGACTTGCTACCATAAAATACTACCTTTGACGGAGTCATAAGGGTTACACACTTCTTTTGGCAGTCAATTATTGCTCCGTATTTGAACAACCAATCCATTCCCAAAATTACATCAAATTCCCCGAGTCTAATCGGAATCAAATCTACCAACAAGATATTCTCCTTAATGTTCACCCTATAGTTCTTGTATACGAATCTAACAGGGATTACTTCCTTATTCGCAATTTCTATGTTCAAAGGAAAATTCAGTTCTTCTCTAGGAAATTCTAACCTCTTGACAAATTCATCAGATATAAACGAGCAAGTAGCACCTGAATCAAATAATACATATGCATTAATATCATTGATTGGGATAATACCTGACACCACGTCTTTTGATTGCACAGCATCTTATACAGTCATGTTGAAGGTTCTGGCTGTGGGTTTGTTTGATGCTGCAGGTCCTGTAATGGCCCATGTACTTCCATTGTTACCTCCATTGCTTCTGGTTGTCCCTCCCTTCTTCTTCTTAGGGCATTCACGAGCAAAATGATCCTTGGATCCGCACGTGAAGCACGCCTTCTTCTTCGGTTGAGTGCAATTTGGGGCGATGTGACCCTCCTGGCCACAATTGTAGCAAACTCGTTTCCCCATCAAGCACGCACCCTTGTGAAATTTCCCGCATGTCGCACATGCTTCAAACTTTTTGTTTTGCTGGTTACCCTGATGGTTTCTAGCACCCATGTTCCCATTCCACTTTCTCTTCAAGTTGTTGTTGCTGTTGTTGTTGTTGTTGTTGTTTCCACTGCTACCACGTCCATTCTTAATCTCATTCTCATTCTTTTTCTTCTTTTGTTCCTGATTGAACTTTGTCGCTGCCTCACCTCCACCTTCAGTGAGTACTGCTTTCTCCATCACCGCTACAAATGTCTTTAACTGGAATAGGGAAACCCTACTGTACAGCCAGGGCTTCAGTCCCTGTTTAAATCTCTTCGCCTTACGTTCGTCTGTGCTGACTTGATATGGCGCAAATCTTGCCAATTCGTTGAATTTTGCGGCATACTCAGATACCGTCATCGTTCCTTGTTTTAGTTCCAGAAACTGAACCTCTAACTGACTCTTAGAACTCTCTGGGAAGTAGGTCTCGAAGAATAACTCCTTAAACTTATCCCAAGTCATCACTCCTGGTCCTTCCCGGGTTTTATTGGCCTGCCACCAATAACTAGCTTCTGCTTTCAACATGAATGTTGCAAAAGCAGTCTTCTGTTCATCCCCTACCCTAGCGACTTCAAATATCTTCTCAATCTCCATAATCTAGGTCTGTGCCTCGACCGGATTCGTTGACCCACGAAATTCAGGTGGTCCGACCGCCTTAAACTCCTTAAACGTTGTGTCTTGGTTTTGAGGTTAATTCTACAACGCTCCTGTTAGTAATGTCACTAGTTGTTGAACAGGATTATCCTCAACATCGTTATTGTTAATTCTCGCATTGGTTCTCTGAAGGGCTGGTTCACGTCTGGGAGGCATTTTCTGTTAAAAAAAACATCTATTAGACTATTACCCAACTTCTTTAAGTATTTTCTAATTAACTTGCCTCCAAAAAAAAATAACCACAAAACACTTTTGAATAAAATAATAGCTTTTTATTTATTCATCATAACTTTGAAAAACATAACAATAATAGCATCACTGCCATTTACATTCCTTTCCTGAACTATAAAAGTTACAGGACAACATCATCATTCTCATATCCCATGGTTACTTAACATTAGGGATTTACACATTATTTAACACTTGTTACTTGCAAAACAGATAGATTTCCTACGATGATCTATTAAGATAATCAGTAGCCTTTTAACGCTCTTCTTCCATAACACGGAACATGGTTCGGCGATCTAACACGTATGATGGCAGAGTCTCGAACTGAATTGGATAACCCATGACCCGATCTTGAGCTTGATTGATCACGGTATTGAATACTTTAGCCATCTCTTCCATCTTCATCCTCTTTGCTTGTGCGTCCCTTACTGCTCTTCTAGTTCGTTGATAATCTTCCTCGTATGCGTCTTCAGCTCTCGCCCTCTTGGTAGCTTCTTCATTCAGCTTTTTCTTCAGTTCCACGACCATCTCGATCAGTTGTTCCTTCTCTCCTTCAGTCTGCATCAGCTTCTCTTCAGCATTAGTTAGACGTTCATCTCGATCCTGGATGTTGTCATCCTTCTGTGTCATTGCAGTCTGTTGTTCAGCTACTATCTCCTGCAACTCCTCAATTGTGTCCTGAAGTTCCACGTTATGGTCATAGACTTCATCATACATACGAGCAGCCATCGAGGTTAGTGGAGTCTCCTCCTCCTTGTCCTCGTTATCTTCATCCTCCTGTGGCAACTCCACGGGATCCTCCTCATCCGTCTCCACATCATCATCCTCATCTTCAACCACTGTGACCAACGGGGCTGACTCCCGTGGCAGCAGTTGTTCCCAAACTACCTGAATGTCGCGAGGCTCCTCCTCTATAGGCATTTGAGGTCCCTCCTCCCTAGCCTGACTGGATTCTCCGACATTAGTCATCCTGACAACAAAATTTTAAATTTTTAGTTATTAATCATTCTACTCGACACTCGCGAGCACATAAGTTATAAACACATAAGTGTTTTATTACCTCTTCCTTAAAAACTCGATAAGAGTTATCTCCACTATCTTTTCAAAGGTTACTTCCTAAGGCTTTTTCCCCCACCTAAGGTTCATAACCTAAAGCTTTGATACCAACCTGTGACACTCCCAAATCCCGGTACTTCATTACCTCAAGATTTGGTGTTCACGTAATCAAAACATTCATTTCTAACTACCCAATCATAATAGAATTGAATAATAAAAGAAAACCTGCCTATACAAGATTAAACTTAAGTAAAAAAAATCTCCCAGGTTATCCAACCTTTAACAACAATCATTCAAATGCGGAAAATTAAATAACTTCATTACAATCTTTAAATCAAATTCTGACAGTAAACTATCAAAACTATTACAAGTCTTCAGTATTTATTCATCTTTCCTTTTCCCTTACTGGTGCTAGGTACGTCACCCATTTCAACTTTAGCTGTAAGAAATTTTACAGGCAAGAGTGAGCAAACAAGGCCCACTTGAAATAACAATAAGTAAATCTTTAAACTTTCACATCAATTGTCAATATTAGGCTCAATAGAACTGAACAATATATTCTATTAACTTTCTGAAAATTATAACATTCACTGAGGGTCTAATGACCACGAATCATGTCCACAGTTATAAGTAATCTTTCAACTTTAACTTTAACAGTCATAAGACTATAAGGACTCCACGTACTTAGAGGGATCAACCCTTCGTACAATGTATTGTGCACAACCATTTTAACGCTAAGCGTAAACCTCTATTAAAAGGGTTGTTCATCTCAGTATTTAGAATACAAGTCCACACCAAAGTAAGTTTGGTTTGGATAAGTTTTCAAGGTAATTTGGAGTTCAACGGACATCAACTAAGGATTAGTTGAATACAAGATAATAACACTATGTTATTGAATGATCATACTGAATAAACATTTCGTTCTAAGTTCATGCTTTAGGAATAATCTAATAGCATAACAATTGAATAACTTATCATACCTTGCTTTGAATAACGTTAAGCTAAGGTTACATCTTAGAATTTAATATCAAGCATGCACAACAAATAATAACTTGAACGATAAACTAAAGGTACTTGTATGCTAATATAACAAGTTTAGAGTTAAGAAAACTTGTACAATTATAAAAGTAGAGTTAGAGAACTTGCATAAGTGTAACATAACAGTGAAAAGTAACCTTGCTGAATAATAAAGTAGCAAAGGTTAGGGAACTTACCTCGTGTGTAGGTTAAATAATTACTATTCACGTTCACCCCAAGTCCTACACATATCATATGCATTGACAATACACATTAGTTACACTAACATTACCTTTATGAGTTCCTTTACTACTCTTAGTATAGCTACTAACTAAGTTTAAGTTTAAACAACATCACATCTTTCATGAACATTACTTTTTAGCTTTATTACAACTACTTAAATGATCATGCCATTGCACAACATGTACATTAACAACTTGATACAACATCCTAATACATGTCCAACATGTTATCTTTAAGTTATATTAATACCCAAAGGGTTGCACTTGCATTCGTGCATCCCGACGCCCTCCGATTGGCTCCAAATACACAATAGTCCTAAAGATGACCATTTTGACTACTGTTACAGACCTCAAATTAATAAACTTAAAGAATAAAAGTTGTAGGTCTACTCGTCCTCTTTCCGAATCATCTTGAATTACCTTAATCGGAGTTCGTATGAAAACTTTATGGTCGTTTTACTACAGGAGGTCAAAACTGCCCAACTAGACACTTTTCCGGCGCCGGGGCGCAGAACAGTGGCGCTGGGGCGCGAGCTATGGCACTGGGGCACGAGCTATAGCGCTGGGCGTGAGCTACTGGCCCATTTTTGGCGCTGGGGCGCGAACCTTGGCGCCATGGCGCGAAATTTGGCGCTGGGGCGTGAATTTTGACGCTGAGGCGCCGCAACTCACAGAACCAACCCAGAAAGACAGAGCAAAGCTACTGTCTAATTTATTTTTAACGGTCAATGACATCCAACAACATATATACCTTCATGAAAATTACACATAAAAGTTAACAATTAACTATATACTAATTATCAACCACTAATCAACACCATCATAACTAATTCTTTGAAAACACTCCTTTTAAAACAAAAACTCCATTAACGAAATATCAATTTGCAGTGAATGTAATTTACACTGTTATTAACCAATTTTGATTCCTTTGAAATACAAGTATACCAATATATATCCCAATTAACATGTATAGTCCAATTTCTCAGTTATCATACAATTATATATATATAACCTTTGATAGATTCTACACTCAAGTTCGTACTCACATGTTTCCACTGTGAAAAATCAATTTCTTGAATACGTAATTTAGCATACAACACACATATATATCCTAACTATAACAATTATAACAATAAAAACATGTAACATCATAACCAATTCTAGAACATGTTTTACAGATAGTTTTTGGTAAAAACCTTAACAGAGTGAATGACTTTCAATAACACAGACTATCAAATTCACAGTAAGTATAAAGCGTGAAACATATATGATTACATACACATAATTTAAGGCTATAAGCACCTACTTTTTTGTTGATTTTAGAAAACCTTGTTAACAAAACCTGTTTTGAACAATCACGCACTTGATTTCTTCTCAAACTCTCTGAACTTTTCCTTTCTCTTTTCTTAATTCTCTCAGCAATAGATTAGGTACTAACACTGAGCGTAAAACTGATAATCATACACATAAAATAACTGTTATGGCAATAATAAGCCTATTTACTCTTATCAGTTACCAAACATATAACGTATAATCTTATAAATATAAATATATTTTATTTATATATTTGTTTTATTCTATTAGTAATATAATTTAAAATTAACAAGAATTTCAAAAGCCATAAGGCCTTGTTTGGCAAACCATTTATAAAATAAAAGATTAATATACTAACACCTTGTTTGGCAACACTAAATTAAAATTACTTTAATTTAATTTAATAACTCTTTATAACATAGTTATTTGTCAAACTTTATGTAATAACAATTAAATAAATTACTTAATCACATAACTCAATCCACGTAACACATTAATTATTTAACAAATAAATAATTAACTAATCACATTAATTATTTAGCAAATAAATAATTAACTAAATAAACTCAATCAAATTGAACAATTACTTATTCAATAATAAACATATCCAATAAATATTTATATAAATTAATAAATATTTATAACTTACATTTAAAAAATATGGAATGTTACATCCCACCCCTCCCGCTCGGTCCAGTTCGAGTTGCAAAGGAGTTCTCGCAAGTTGAAAAGGCCAAATCAGGAATAAAAACGCTACGCGATTGAGCAGAATAGCTTACAATCCTGGTTGAACCGTGGGTCTTCACATCATTCATTAGTATTCGCCCAACCACAGGGTACACTATGCCGGTGATCTCAGACGATACAAGTCATGCTCAGCAATACCTCACATAGGTCCAATTTCTCTCATTCAGGATCGTCACCCTACTTTGCCACAACAACCCTGGTGGGGGTCACAACGCGATACAAATGTCGAAGTACATAACCCCGGCGGGGGTCATAACGCATTGTCATCAATTGATGTACGTATCAATGAAGGTCAAGCAGCCTTGACGTTATTTTAGCCGATGGCAAGTAAACCCATCGAAGCATCGAGAGCTATTCGAGGATTTCATACTCGGGTGCTCAAATTCCCCAGCGGATCCCCGGCGGGGGTTACAACGCATGTTCCATTAACATACACATCAACGATGATCCAACACGTATCCCCGGCGGGGTTTACAACACATGTTTCGTTGACACACACATCAACGATGATCCAACACGTATCCCCGGCGGAGGTTACAATGCATGTTCCATTGACACACACATCAACGATGATACAACAACCTCGGCGGGGATCACAACGCATTGTCATCCATTGATGTACGTATCAATGAAGGTCAGGCAATCTTGACATCAGTTCAGCCCAACGTCGCATTAGAAACCATCCGGTGATTTCATCAGTTGATACACACATCAACAAAGTCCAAGCAGCCTTGGCATTTATCCCCAGCAGGGAGTTCATCCGTTGATCTACACATCAACAGAGGATCAAATGTATCCCCGGTGGGGGTTACAATGCATGGTAAACCGTTGGTTCACACGTCAATGAAGGTCAGGTAGCCCTGACAACATTTGTTATTGGCAGTAAAACCTGCAGAACATTGACATACTCTGGCGATATAAACCAGGAAAGGTCAACGTCATCAAGGAATATTGATGACGGAATATGTTATACACATACTCAAATAGACAAAGCTTTATCCCCACAGATCTCTTACACATAAGAGGCACTTCTTTGGAATCAAGTCTGTATCAAGGATTCAGGATTTTGGTGATAACCCCAACGTCAACATCCTTAAAGAGTTGGATCGCACATCCAATTTGGTTATCATTACCAAATCCCCAGTAGAAGCTACAGGGAGATAGCAATCATCCTTAGCATGTTGGCCGACAACCCCATACACCTGCATCACCCAGATGCTTCATGTTATATTTCAAGTGTATAGGATTCTTTATCCTATCTATGCATTACATTGCATGAATATGATAAAGAGGGCCATCTGTAGACACTCGAAATTTTCTGCATACCTGTTACTGACATCACAGGAGGGCAAATTCGTATTTTAAGAGGAAGCCTCAGAAGATAGTTCATATCCATTCCGGATACCATCGAGTGGAATAGCTCAACCCCGGATACCACTAGGAGTAACAGCCTAAACCTCGGAACACACACAGGGAGTAACAATTCTAACCTCGGAGATAACCCCGAGGCCTGCAGTTACAATACCAAAACACAAACTGGAGAAGACCGTTTCATCCCAGAGATAACCCCGAGATGTTCTATCTTAGTCCCAACATTGGGGATAACATATTCCAACCTTGGATATAACCCCAAGGAAGGTAGTGGCAGTTCTAGAGATAACCCTAAAAATGCTTATTTCAAATGCATACCATCAGCTTACCTCGGTGCTCACACCGAGGCACTCAGTACACGACAGGCACACCTCAGAGATGACACTGAGGACCTTCCACCATTGCAGCAGTCTAATCTCAGCGATAACCCTGAGCAACGTCTGCCTTATTAGCCCAAATCAGAGATAACCCCGGTGAGGGGCAAAGTCGTCATCTCGCTTACTTGATGCCACATCACGCCGTCTCAATATTTTAGACATACATTTCTACACAACAATGTCCCATAAAAGCTCAGAAGAACCAATCTCGAGTGACTATTGTGCAGGATAACGGATAGAATTTGAAGTTGAAGACTGGAGGGCATCGTCCCATCTTCATGACTTCGTACAACCTCTAATCCCATGTCATTGTGTAACTCTCGGCAACGGCGGTCCGAAATAGGTCCAATATACCCCAATCGGATGCCCGGATTGCAATTCTGAAAGTTCAAGCGAACATCATGTAGCCCAGTCGCAGGTACACTTGCATCTCTACCCTCTATAAATAGAGGGCATGGGGTGGCCATTTTGTAAGAGAAAACGGTGAGGAAGCCCTGCCCAATTTGCTCTGTACTAACCCTAAACTGAGTGCTTTCTCATTTTAAACACTTATGAGCTCACATATAGCTACTTCTGTACCAGTGGAAGCCAGTGTTTATCTACTTTAAAGATATAAAAGTCTTCTTTGGTTGCCCACTGTAAGCCTTCTTACACGCTTTAAAGCCTTTCTCTTCATCTTTGCACACACTGTTCTTTACATTGAGAGTCATGTTGTGTGTGTATGCCCGGACTTCGGTCTGTGGTTTATTTTCAGTTTGTATATACATATATATTTATATATATGGACTAAAATTATCTAGTTATGCATCGATTGAGCCTAGACTTCGGTCTGGAGCGTTTACTTGCTTATATATATATATATATATATATATATATATATATATATATATATATATATATATATATACACACATTTATATATATGAACTGCATGTCGAAACTCTGTTCGATGAGCCTAGAATTCGGTCTGGAGCTTTTACCGCTTTAATATATATATTTAAAAATATTAACTGTTGTCAAACTTTGTTCGATGAGCCTAGATTTTATATCCGGTGCATTTATTTGCTTTGGTATATATATATATTTTTATATATGAACTGTGTGTCAAACTTTGTTCAATGAGCCTGGATTTTATATCCGGTGCGTTTACTTCTTTAATATATATATATATATATATATATATATACACACATTTCGTCCCACCTGGAGTCTACTTCGTGGTGGTTGATCGTTTTTACAGCTTTCTGTACATTTCGTCCCGCCTGGAGTTTCCTCTGTGGCGGTCGACCGTCTTTACAGGTTTATTTACGTTTTATCCCTCCTGGAGTCTCCTCCGTGGCGATTGATAGCTTTTACAGCTTTATTTATATTTCTGATCCCCCATGGAGGTGCTTCGTGGTTGGTGATCCTGTATGTATATATATATATATTTACACCTTTTATATATATACCTGCTTACTGCGTTTATATCAACTGCGACATCATGTGAGCCTAGGAATCATGTGATCACAGATTCAGTCCACTGAATCTAGATTCGGTTCCCGTGATGGACCTTTTCAGCTGTAAGCAGCTTGTAAATTTATCTGTGATGTTTGGACTTCCTCAGATGGTTCTCATACCCATGAGGAATTCAGCATCTTTTTGGCACATTATTTTCATACAAATGACTCGCATCTGTAAAATAAAATCAATCCAGCCGAATACGAAATAAAATGGACGTATCAAAGGCCTCAATTACTATTGACCACAAGGGTTTGAAAAATCTCTTTTCTAAAACATCACTGCTATATCTTGTTTAAAACTAAATTTTTTACATAAATTCAAACCCTTTGTATATAGGTTCAAACGAGGCATAGCACTACTTCTAAATAACAGCACATTGACCCACACACACACACACACACAAATATTCATATAATAGTTTCTTGAAAAGTGGCGGTCATCGTGGTAACACGGATGTCGGGGGGTGCCTAACACATTCCCTCCGCATAAGCAAGTCCCCGGACCCTAAATGAATCTCGGTTTCACCAACCCGTTTAGCAGTGTCACATCACTGGGTCAATGTGCAAACCTTTTCTTAGTTGTGTTGGTACAACCACTTAAAAACCCAACTCACGACTCTTATAGTCCAATCGTCGACATTACACATGTCGAACCTTTTTCACTTATTTTTTCAAACAAATCTCACATAAAATAAGAACACAAAAGAATAGGTAACGAAAAAGGGACAAATAAAAATCCCGACGTTGACACTAGAGTTAGACTTTCATAATCCAAGAAGAAAGAAGAAGAAGAACCTAGCTTGATCATCAAGGGTAAGAATCCTAAACCATGATTCTACATCTCTTCATTATAGTTTGTTAGAGAAGTGATGATTGGTGGAGCATATATGATAAGGAGTATGAGAATGACTATTAATGGACTTAAACCTTAATAAGTCATGTTATAAGGAAATCATAATTATGAAGTGATGAACTAATGAAAAACATGTATAGAACTAAATGAAATATGTTTGGTTAGGATGTTAGAATGATGGAATGAATCCATTTTGAACGATGCAAAAATCTCAAGTAACGAAGTTATGACGTAATTTACGAGATTAGACGATAATCGTCGAAATCGTTAAATTCTCGGAATGAAAGTCAAAAGTCACCATTGAACTTAGAAACGTTGGTTTTCGATGGAGAATAGTCTAACTTTACATTTTAGAGTTGTGGAATCAAAAATGACCAAATTCTAACTTAAAACGAAGAAACGAGCTTTGAACGTTCATAAACGTTTGACGAATGCTCAATAATGAACTAATCGGTGAATTTTGAGTTAAAAGATTCAAAAATGAAATATTTTGTAATGACATCATAGAACATATGATTTGTGAGCTAACGGCTTTTGAACGAGCCAATTCGGACTTAGAATGAACAAGTTATGAGCCCGAAAAATTCACAGAAGAAAAAGTTATGGGAAATTTTCTTTGAGGCTGGGTTGGCACCGCAGCGCAGGCCAAAGAGGTGAAGTTGGCACTACAGCACCAGGCCAGACCCAGACCCTCATACACTGATGAGTGGTGTCACAGCGCGGACATTAACAAAGGGAATGGCGCCGCAGCGCCGAGACCGGGGCAAAGGTACTGAGGAATCACGGCACAGCACGAGCTCTATGAGCAAACTGGCGCCGCAACGCCAGCACTAAAACAGAGCCAGTAAAGAATAAGCATGAATGTAGTGAATGTAAAAAGTGATTAAAGGTAAATTATAACGTAATAAACCTAAAGTAACATCATTAAAGATGATTATAACCTTAAGGATGCTAACTAAAGTATGACGAAAGATTTCTTGAACGTAAATACAAAGTAGTACGTTAAACTGTAACGAATGTTAAACAATCTAAGGCATGATTAGATTGAGAAGAAGGGTAAGATATATTAGTAACCATACTTGATTATATATGTCCTAATGTGGTATGTTATGTTATCATGTATTGTAGAATCCTTAAAGACTCAAAGGAAAAGTATATTAACTGTAGAAGACGCTAAAGGCAAGTATTTTGACCGTGTCTAAATTCTTTTGGACAAGCGTTGTAATTCATGTACCTTATGCATAAATTGACGTATAATGAAGTCTAAGCCAATTCCTTCGGCTGGACTTAAGATGTTTTATGGATTTCTTTATAATCTATCAAACTATTGTAAATGTTGCTATCTTTTGCCAAACTATTTTGGTATTGATTTCAGAGAAAGACTAAGTATGATAAACAAATATTTTGTCATCAAATGACAGGCACGTGAGGTTGCCAAACCTTAAACGTACATACGTTTAAAGAAAGTAGTGTTGTACAACATAGAGTACTATAGGTTGATCACCTAGACATACTCGTAAGATACACCGGACTTACGGACTTGGTGCCGGGTTGTCCTTTTCAAAGATGGAATGAATGCTCAAGGTCTTGGACCGAAATTGATGTTTAACTTTTTTTGTTCATTGTTAAACGTTTTTAAGGAAAAGAGAAGTGCTATTTTGAATTATCTATAGTATTTCATAACTATTTACTCAATTATAGAAGATATACAAATTATATGATTCAAGCCTATTGTTTAATGAAATTTGTCATACTTGTTGAGCTAGTTATGCTCAATCTTGCTTGAACCATATGAATGCAGCTAAGACCGAACGAACTGAAGGATCTGGTAAAGATAAAGGGAAGACTAAGTTGAACCAATAGGTTGTCTTTGTTATAGTATAGGATGAATGTTGTTATTATTTGATATTATGACAGAGAATACATGTAATGGTTATAAAGAACCTGGGAATGGTAATATTGTTTTGGAATATATTGAAGACATATTCACTTTTTAGAGGTTTTTCAATTGAATGTATATGTGAACTGTAGCATCGTGTAGCACAATCTGTCGGGTTGGAAGATACCCGAATTTGGGGGCGTCACACCAACAGTCTTGGAACTTCTTAGTACACTTTTGAACTCTTCATGTCCAACTAACTTGGCACTTCTTAGTTTACTCAGAACTCTTCAAGTCCAACTGACTTGGAACTTCTTATTTCACTTGATAATAGTGAGTTCTTGAATGGTGCTACTCAGTTGCTGTTAAGCTTATTTTCAAAAGAACTGAGTAGCTGACCATCTTCCTTTTATAACTTAAACAGATCACGTCGTGATCTTATTCTATAATCATCTCCTTTAAAATTATTTTCATAACTCATGATCGTCATCATTTACGACATTATCCGTTATCTTGGCTATTGGAGTTAGGAAACTCCCATTTCTTATCTTTATATCTCTTAGATTCTTCTTTGAATCTTCTTGTTTATAAACAATTCTTCCTTTAAGAATTTCTAACTTCATTTTACATTGCTCAACGTTTCATTCGAATTCTACACTCTCATCATACGTGTCCATTTCTATACTTGGTACACATCGAGTCTCTACCAGTTTCAATATGGTACGCTGAGTGGTTTCCCACAAACAACCAATAAACTAGGTTCCAAATTGCTAGTTCGTATATACCTCCGCTCTATGAAGGAATCGTTTAGCCCAGATACCATACATCAACTACTAAAGAGTACAATTGCACCATACTTAAATATAACTCTCTATTCTTAACTTCCTTACCATTCTCTTCTTATAGACATTGTCTATTTGTTATCACCTTACATCCTTATTATTGGAGTTGGGTAACCCCACATTCATATTCCCTATAACTCTGCGAGATTCTTCTTTGAATCATTTCACGCAAGTTTTATCCCTTCTTTATACGTTTCTTACATTACTTCTTATTGTTCAAACTCTATTTGAGCTTATTCGTTCATTATCTTCACCTCTCTTCTCTAAGGTACTCCTACCTAAGGTTTATAACCTATCAGCTTTGATACCAACTGTAACGACCCCAAAATTTATACATTTTAAATCTCAACTTCGGTCGTTAACCATACATTAAATCTCAAATTTTACATCGTTGTTCGATATTAAAAATCACTAAATATTGCGGAATAATTAAAATTTTTATACATCTTCTTCTGTCTTGCCCTAAATCGTAACCTTTACATTTCATCTCTTCGATCCAAATCAAATATTATGAATCATTACAACAAAATGACACCCCCAAATCCTGGGACTCCATTTCCTCAAGATTTGGTATTCACGCAATCAAAACATTCATTTCTAACTACCCAATTATAATAAAATTGAATAAATAAAACCTGCCCATACAGGACTAAATTTAAATAAATCTCCCAGGTTATCTAACCTTTACAAACATTCATTCATTCATGCGGAATAATTAAAATAACATTCATTACAATCTTTAAACAAGTCTGAAAATAAACTATTCAATCTAATACAGGTCTTCAGCATTGTTTCATCTTTCCTTTCCCTTTACTGGTGCTAGGTACATCACCAGTTTCAACCTTAACTGTAAGAAAGATTACAGGCAAGAGTGAGCAAACAAAGCCCACTTGAAATAATAATAGATAAATCATTTAACTTTACATCATTTGCCAATATTATGTTTAATAGAACTGAACAATAAATTCTATTACTTTCTGAAAACTTTAACATTTACTGAGGGTCTAATGACCACGAATCATGTCCACAGTTATAAGTAATCTTTCAACTTAAACTTTAACAGTCATAAGACTATAAGGACTTCACGTACTTAGGGGGATCAACCCTTCGTACAATGTATTGTGCACAACCATTTCAACGCTAAGCGTAACCTCTTATAAAAGAGTTGTTCTTCTCAGTATTTAGAATACAAGTCCGTACCAAAGTGAGTTTGGTTTGGATACATCATGGGGTAATTTAGAATTCAACGGTAATCAACTAAGGTTTAGTTGATTACAACGACATAACTGTATACTATGGAATAATCATAGTTTAATTGATGTTTATAAATTGACATCATGCTTTAGGGATAATCTAATAGCATACAATTTGAATAATTATAACCTACCTTGCTTGAACAATAATAAGACAAGGTTAATTGAATAATAAACATCCACAACATGTATATAATTGTACATGCTAAACCACAAGTTAAGTACAAGAATAACTTGCTCCAAATAAATTTACACCATTATATGATAATCGAAATTGAAATAATAATTAGTTCAATAACACCAATGATTAGAAAACTTATACAATAAAGAACTTGCTAAATATCAAAAGTTAAGGCTTAGAAACTTGCTCAATGTAAAAGGTAGGTTTAGGAAACTTGCCTTTAGCACAAGCTACACTTTTACCACTTGAATTGATACCCTAAACATATGTCATATTGACATAATTAGTCCTAACCAACATTGTACATTTATATAAACAATTACATTCATCACATGGGTTGAATTACCCATTCACATAATCAATTATATTTCAGGTAGATAATACTTAATAACATGATATTTCATAGACTAATAATACTGAAATTATCATTTTACATTGTTATAATAAACACATAACATTTAATTTCAAGTTTTGTACATTTAAACAAAACTGTCAGACAGTTCTGCCAAGCTAACGACCCCAAAATTTATACATTTTAAATCTCAACTTCGGTCGTTAACCATACATTAAATCTCAAATTTTACATCGTTGTTCGATATTAAAAATCACTAAATATTGCGGAATAATTAAAATTTTTATACATCTTCTTCTGTCTTGCCCTAAATCGTAACCTTTACATTTCATCTCTTCGATCCAAATCAAATATTATGAATCATTACAACAAAATGATTATACAAAGTCTTACATCATAACTAAAGATCCATATACATTGGATAGCTCAACTTACAATTCAACAACATATTACATTCAAAATATTAAATATATTTCTCATAAAACCTAAGTTATCTTCGTGAATATAGATCTCTATAACTCACTTAGCACATATCTTTATCTTAAAATCTGTACTTGCAAAAGTGGTTATTTGCAAGAGTGAGCTCGACAGCCCAGCAAAGTCTAACAGTTTTCATGCATCACATAACATATAATAACATGCTCGATATACATCTCATAATAATTAAAGTAACATGGCATACATGCTTTCAATTCACATAACAAATATAAAGATTGAGTTCCTTACTCAATCATCGTTACTTAGCCAAAACAAAGCAGTCATATATTGACTTTAATCTTTCATGAATTCAACATACATAACATATCATGCAATTTATAACAGTTCATCAAGTCCACGTAGAAAATAGGAACCGAAAGACTTGCCTTGGTCGTCGTTTACCAATAATAGATTAACAGCTTACAGTTATCTGCACTTCACGTGCCCTACACAATTATATAATCATACACATCAACTATTAGTCACATAACAACACTTAGTAATTGTAATGTAAACTCTACTCCACATCTCATAATCTTTCCTATCATCACACAATGTTCAATTAGATTGTGTTAACTTTTCGATTTATGACTCACTATATTTCTTCTTAGTCAAACTCGAATTTCGTTCAAGTGCTTAAGTCTTGCTAGGACTACTTATTGGTTTTATATTAAACCCATTTCATATCCTATAATATATGTCATCATGACATAGTTAGCCATTAACACATTACAAACATAACTAAGTACGTTCATCATTTAGGTTTGATTATTTAATCACATAATCAATTATAACACAAGTTAATATGTAATAACATTATTATTAATAGTGTAGAATTACTAAAATCAATATTTTTCAGTCCTACTATCATTACATAAAGTGTTCTTAAAATTTCGTGTACAAAAAGTACACTGTCAGAATTTTCTGACAACTCGCGTTGTGGCGCCACAGTTACACTGTGGACCGGCGCTGCGGCGTGGCCATGGCGCTGCGGCGCGGGGATCAAAGCTACCAGGTCGCGCTGCGGCGTGAGTATGGCGCTGCGGCGCCACAAAGGTATTACAACTTCGCGCCGCGGCGCCGAGTTGCAGACCTCGGCAGACAGCCTCGGCAACAACATAGAAAAAGCCAATTTTGGCCTACAAGCTCGTTTCTAACAGACTAATTATCCTGTAAATTACATATAGACTTCATATAAACATATTTCAAAAACTCTAAACATGATTATACACATACAACAACATAAACAACCAAATTAACACACCCAAATTCACTGTTTTTGGGAAAAACTCATGTTTTTATATTTCTATGAAAAATCAACACTATAACTTTTGTTTTTCAACCAAAATCACTAATTCAAAGTATTTTTATCAATAATTATACATGCTCTATCAAATTAAATGGTCAATTTATCAACTAAACCACTAATTAACCCTCAATTTCTATTTTAACTAAACAATATATAATCACCAAAAACTCTCTGTAAAAAAAAATTTCTTCACAAACTTCATACATAACCACAATTCTTTGATTATAACTCATGAAAATAGTTTTAACATTACAAGTAAGCCATATTAAGCCTCATACCAACAATACTTCATACTTACACAAGGATTTTATGGAGAATTTGGGAAGATAAAAACTAACTCTTAAAACTAAAAGTATAGGAGAAATACCTTGAAGAATCTCTTTGATTGCCAAGCTTTTCTCCTCTTCACTCCCAATTTCTCTAGGATTCTCTCACTTTTTCTTCTTCTCCTCTTCTTCTTCCTCTGAGTTTTTCCTTCTTCTCTCTAACCTCTCTCCTCTAACTCTAGAGCGTACTAACAATCTAACGTAACTAGATATTATATATATTAATTATATAATATAAATATAAAATACATAACTGACATCAGTTAAAAGTTTTTGAAAACATAAGTCATAAGGCTTGTTTGGTTACTATAAAAAATAACCCATTAACCTTACACCTTGTTTGGATAGATTAAGGACTTAATAGGCATTAGGCCTTGTTTGGCCAAAACGGAATTAAAACTCCTTTAAGTTATTTTAATAACTCTTTTATAGCAAGGTTGTTTGTCACCTTAATAAATCAATTAAAACATTAATCTATTAAATTACTTTAGCACATAATTTAATATCACATAACTATAATTTCTTTTAAAAATTATAATTTTATTTAACCAACTAATATTTTAAATTACCATTTCTCATTTAAAATATTATAATCTATTTAAATCACTATAAGCTCTCTTGCTTACTTATTAAATTAAATTATTATATAATCTCATAATAATTAATTTACTTAGCTCCTTAATTATTTATTCAATAATTAATTAACTAACCCACGTCAACTTAAATTACCACATAATTCAATAAATATTTAATATTGCCAATAAATATTTAATATTTATTATTTAATTATTTATTCAACAAATAATCAAATAATTAACTAAATCATATCAACTCAATTTAAACAATTATTTATTTAATAATAACATATCCATTAAATATTTATATATATCAATAAATATTTAATATTACACTTTAAAATTTATGGAATGTTACAATGTTAAATCATTATAATTGATTTAATGAGCCCAAAGGAAATTAACCTTAGTAGAATGAGGTCTATTATACTAATATGTGAAGAGCTGATGTAGTTTGTCCCAATATACGTGTCACACTCCATTCAACTGTCGTGTTTAGACCATTGGCTTATCCTATTCATTATTACTGTTTGTAGCTGCAATAATGAGTTGATGAATGGATGAGAGGGAGTAGTTAACTTCTTTTCACCAAACTCCTTCAAATCAAAGGGTTTCTTCTATATTCTCCTAGTTTAATTCAATGCACAAAGCCCAATTTTGGGTAATGAATTATCTATAAATGGCAGCCTCATCTTCTCAAATTCAATTTCCTCATTTGTATGATAAGTTGTATATAGAGAGAGTAATGTTGCAATTGAGTGAGGTTACTGAATTTGAACTGTAATTAGAAGTTTAAGGGACAATGTTTAGCCATTTATGCTTCAAGAGGTAACCTTACTATCGTACATGTCCTTAATTCCAAAGTTTGATAAATTCTCATAATTCTCCAAAATTCTCTGTTAAGAGGGTTGAAAATTGAGTGTTAAGGTGTTGACATAGTTTACATGTATACTATGTGTCAATGTAATGTTATGAGCATGATAAGTAAAAGTGTAATGGTTGTTGGGCTGGAATCTACAGAAGCAGAGGCCAAGTTTGGGTTGGTGCCGAAGTGGCACGCCCGCGCTACTTCTCAGCATAATCCCAGCGCGGTCGCGCCGTCTGTCAGTCTTAAAATCCAACTTCTACTATAATCTGATTTTTGAGCATGTTAGGTTGGTTTTGAAATGCATATAAATAACCCCAACACATGGGTTGAAGTTACCTTAGTTATAGTAGGTCACTATAACTTGGTTTAGTTTGAGTTTTAAAGGAAACTTATAAGTTTGGAAAGATAAACTTTGTTAAAAATAAACTTACTGGTATTCTGATTTTGTGAGCAAGTGTAGACAACTTAAATATGTATGTAACTGAGCCTAACATGCGGTCTAAGGTTACCTTGTATATAATGAATTGTGTTAGCTTGGTATTAAAGATTTTCTAAAGAAAACTTGATGATTTATAAAGCAAAGCATGACGAACCTTATATCCTTTAAGTTCTGACCTTTCAAGCATCTATGCTAGGGTATTTTATGCTTCTAGATATGACGGATATGTTCACCATCTAGCTAAGCATGATTTAGACTTTTCAAGCAAGGTTTATTATGAGATTTCAATTGTTAAACTATTCAACCTAGTTGTAAATGAGTTGTATAATTGTGAGCATGTGTATATGGCTTAGTTAAGTATAAAATATGATTCGAAGTTATTTTGTATATTAATTAAGTTTTGTGATGCCCCTAAATTCGGGTATCTTCCAACCCGATAATTGGTACTACATGATGCTACAGTTCACACATTCATTCAATTGAAATACCTCAAAAGAGTGAAAATGTCTTCTATATATTCCAAAATAATATTACCATTCCCAGGTTCTTTATAACCATTACATGTTTGCTTGTCATAATATCAAATAATTACAACATTACAACTATACTATTACAAAGGAAATCTACTGATTCGCATTAGCCTTCCCTTTATCTTTACTAGATGCTTCGGTTCGTTCGGTCTTAGCTGCATTCATATGGTTCAAGTAAGAATGAGCATAACTAGCTTATCAAGTATTACAATTTCATTTAACAATAGGCTTGAATCATAAGAATCATATATCTTCAATAACTGAAATAATAGTTATGAAGTACTATCGATAATTCAAAATAGCACTTTCCTTTTCTTTAAAATGTTTCACAATGAATATCATGCAGTAAAATATCAATTTCGGTCCAAGACCTTGAGCATTTCATTCTTTCTTTGAAAAACACTAGTACAAAGTAGTAAATAGACAACACTTAAACCACAACGTTTTTATAAAAAATATTGTGGTAATTTTTTCTACAACTTTTTTTAACAAAACGTTGTAGATACGTATAAAAAAAAGTCATCTATTAAAAAGGGGTATTTTTTGATTTTAAATAGATAACGTTTTTTTTTTAAAATGTTATCTATCTAAAAAAACACGTAGCAAAAACCGCACTTAAATCAAAACTTAAAATTAAAACACACTTTCTCTGTGCTTTGCTCTGCTCTCTCTCTCTCTGCTCTCTTTCGCTCACAAAACCAAAACCCTAGTTATTCATCCCTTTTGAAGTTCCTTTCTTTGGATGTAACTGATTTTGATAACTTGTACTTTCTTGTAGGACAAATTGGCATATTTTTGAATAAAGGAGCTGAAGGATATCCTTACGCAATTAGGTCTTTCTAGGCAAGGAAAGGAGTTTATTGAGTGCTTGTTGTACGCCTTTCACCATCTAGCCCACAAGTTAAGGAAAGCATTCTATCTATCGCTCCTCCTTCAATTATATTACGCTACTCTGCTTATTTTTTACGCTACGTAAATAATTCTACTTCTTCCAGTACTCATCCGTGCCGCACAAAATCCCCAAATCGAACAGGAGAAGAAGGTATTCCTATTTTAGTTGTTGTATAAACCCTAATTTTAAGTTGTCGTGGCAAGTTTACGTTGACAATCACTTGTTGTACCTAACCGAAAAAGGCAATTAGCTCACTTATGCTGCTATTTTGGGTCAGGACGGCTCCGTTTGGGCTCAGAGCCTCAACTTTCCTTAGGTGCTCCATTTTTGTGAAGATGTTTGTGGCCAAGTATGTTCGCTTTTTGTTTTTGTTAAAGTTTGATGTTTTTAGATTACCATTTGTGGTGGACATGTTTTTGTTGGTTTTTTTTTGTTTAAAAAAATATGTTTTTATAAAATTTGTGGTTATTCTGTGTTTTTGTTTGGTCAGATTTTATGCCTTTTCGAATGCTTCCTGCCTCTTTAGTTAATTTTGTAAGGAACAATGTGTTTGAATTTAGTATTTAGGTATTTAGGGCCTTTATTTCGGTCTTATTTGATTTTTCCTTTGTAAATGTTTACGGGATGTTTTGATTGTATATGAAGTATGGAGTATTCGAAGTGGTGCTATGTCAAAGTTAAAGGTTAAGTCTATTTTGATAATTGCTTGATGTTTTCAATTGAGAAGTAGTCCTTTTGTGGCAGTCTATCAATGGTACGATTTTAAACATGTGGTTTCTATATGATTAGGTTTGAGAAACATTATGGGAAGATGGCAAACGGTTCCCTATGAGTCTTATGGTCTTCAAGACTGCATCAGCAATGGTATTGTACTTGAGAAATTCGATTTTCAATTCTATGTCTGGTGAAGTTGTGCAGGAGCAGAGAGTCTTACTTGGATATTTACACACATTTGTGATTTGTATAAATGACAAATACAGATAGACATGATATAAATGCTACTTTATTTATAACCCAGGTTGACACTGATATAGTCTTGAATCAGAATAGGCCAGCACTCATAGTCAGCAGTATAAGCTGGTGAGTTCTTACTGAACTAGCTGCTCATTATATATATGTGTTATGTATGAGCTCTGTGTTTGTAGTACTGATTTCGAGGTGAATATAACCTTTATATTTCTGGTGTTTTTTATTTGCTCTATTTTATTCTAGTGATGCATCATACAATTTTGGGATTGCATTTGATCATATATGTATTTGATCATATACCATTGCATTGCATTTGATCATATATGTACATAGTTGCATACTGTGAATTGTGAAATTTATGTCATGTATTCTAAATTTTGGGATAATTCTAGTGGCTTTCTTGTTTGTCTAGGTTCTCCTGTCTGCTAATTTGGTTATGTTGACGTGAAGAAAGTTGTGACTTGTCTTTTTTAGCATACACCACAACAGGTAAGTTTGTGGTCATGCAAGTATAAGTTTTGAAAATTCTATATTAGGGGGATTTGGAAATTTTACTAGGCTTTTTTCTTTTGATTTTGTATTCGTTGACTGTTATTTCGTCTGGTTATTCTATATTTTGTACACTACGAACATAAGACCTTTTGCCACTAATCATTATTTCATGTTCACTTACCCTCTTTACACTTCATAAGACCTTTGGCATCAACACTTGTATATTCTCTAAATTGAATCCATTACCAGATAATTCTGTCATCACTAGGAAAACAATATCTGCAATACAATTAGGAGTTTCAAATTTAATTTGTTTCATCTACCATTTTAATTTCTTTTACTAACAGGCAGGAACTGTCTCCTCCAAGTATAGCAAAACCTCAAGTTGCTTATGGTGTATCTGATGCTCACAGTATGGTAATAACTTTTCCTAATGTACTTTTGATTTTTCATCTTTAGTATCAGAAAATTTGTGTTATCAAGATGAATTGGCTACACGTGGTTTCTTTAACTTTGACCTTTACTTTATTATGTCATCTTCCATCCGTTCAAAATATTAGATATCCTGATGTCTAGATTTTTCTTTGACAATGGGGATTTGATAAGCTTAATGACAGAAAAGACTGAAACTTTGGCTTCTCTACTTTTTTGGTAAATAACTATCCTTCATTCTTAAGGATAGATCTTAGACTTTTTACGTAAAAAAGAAAAAAACTGTTCTTTAGTTTTTGTGAAAAGTTTATGTTACGTAAAAAACTGTTTCTTTAGTTTTTGTGAAATGTTTTGAAGCAAACTGAGCCAAGGAGTCCTGGTTCATGCCATATTGAGACTCCGAGGCCAACTGTGCACTCATTTTCCAACAGAGGGAAGAGTTGCATCAGATTGAGACTGAGCTTCAGGCACAACTTATTGCTCGATCGGTTTGCACAGATTAAGACTAAGCTTCTGGCACAGCTGATTATTTCGGTTTGCTCAAGATGTTTTTTCATTAAATGGATTATGTTTGTACTTAAATTTGAATTTTTTGCAGCTCCCTTGCATATTATCTGTAGTTGCAGAACTGTTTTATCTTTGCCACCAATTATTAATGGTGTACATTCAGCCATTACTTTAAAGACGAAGAATGTGTTCATTGAATGCATAACCACTGATTTGACAAAGGCCGAAATTGTTTTGAACACAATGGTAAGCTTTTAAGAATTCTATTGCATTATATTGGTTATTCATATAGCCTTCACAAACTACTAGATAATGTTTGTATGTTTATCTTTGCTTCTACAGGTGACCATGCTTTATGTGTACTGTGAACAAAAGTTTGAGGTGGAACCAGTTGAAGTTATTAACCCTGATGGAAAATCATGTGTGTATCCCGACCTATCACCATACCAGTTGAAGTTATTCATACCTGAAGTCTCCACATGCATATGTTATAATTTTGATTTTCTTTTTCTGTTTTCTTTTTACTTTAGTGCTTCTATCTCTGATCTAAAGAGAATGAAATTCAGCTGATTATTACTAATAACATCTGTTTCTCTTGTGGCCTGGATGTGATCCCTGCACTGCGAGATACTGGTTGTTTGGCTTCTGTTCTTGTTTTGTTGAATTACGATACAAATTTGATATTGTAATTTAGTCACGACTATTTGGTCTTCCATTAAATTGGGGAATTGCAGCTAGTTCTGCTAGATGAAATAACACCCTTTGTTTCTTTTTAAGCGTTTTATTATCTTGTATGTGTTACTCCCAACCTCTGTTTTGTAGATTTGATTACTAAATCATTGCAAATTGTATGCCTCGCTTGTATATCATTTTTCTTTACAAATGGTATGCCTCACCTATATATGGATATAATTCATACCTGACATTGGGTTATTTACCTCGTTGTTGCAGTTTGAACACGTCGGCAGCCAATCTCATTGATAGTGTTGCAGCTTCATTTGTAATTGCATTTACATGTGACTATTATATTGCTGAGCGAAAAATATTTGGAGGCAAGTTCATTTTTTTTTCTTTTTTTGTTTTTTGAGGTCCTGCGTTATTTCTTGTTTCCTTAATGTTGTGGACCTTGGCTGACTTCACCATTCTAAATACCTTTTAAAATTAGGTACTACTCCTAGTACTATTACAAACAAAGAATGGGCAGCAGAGACTGACAAAAAGTTCGAGGCGTGGCCTGATACTGCTGGTTCTGATTCAGCTAATCATTTGTTTCTTTGTTTTTCTCCCTGCATGTAGTGTTTCATGTATGAATTGTTCAACTGCAGGCGCAGTAACTGGAGCTATAACTACTCCCCTTGATGAACATTTTCTTGGTGAACATAGTAGTAATTTATATTGAAAAGTGAATTTGAGATGTATATATGGATAGTTTGGTATATATTTTGTGGATATAGTAATTTGAAACTGTAAAAAATGGTATTTTTGGGATGTATTTTGAATGGTTGATACATTTTGGCTTTAAATTTAAATGAAAATTTAGGCCTTTTAGCTATATATCATGGCATTATCATATTGCAGGTGTATTTGTAATATAAGTGAATCACAACTTTTTTTTTTCTTTTTTTTGTCTACAACATTTTAAAAGTATTGTCTGATATATTAAACTACAACATTTTTAGCCAGAAAACGTTGTGGAATCATATTTCTACAATATTTTCAAGCATCTATTAATTTATGAAAAATAAATTTACAACGTTTTTTTCCTTAAAAACGTATAATGTGTCTAACTACAACATTTTAAAAATGTTGTGTAAGGGTGTCAATTAGATGACGCCCTTAACCACGACGTATTTCTGACAGAAACCACAACGTTTTTTTCGCGTTATCTATTTACTGTTTTGTAGTAGTGAAAGGACAACACGACACTAAGTCCGTAAGTCCGGTATATTTTACGAGCACGTCTAGGTGATCAGCCTACAGTACTCTATGTTATACAACACTACTTTCTTTAAACGTATGTACGTTTAAGGTTTGGCAACCTCACGTGCCCGTCGTTTAACGATAAAACATTTGTTTATGCATACTCAGTCTTCCTTTGAAAACCATACCAAAATAGTTTGGCAAAACTTAACAACATTGACAGTAGTTCGATAGATTATAAGAAATCCATAACATATCTTAAGTCTAGCCAAAGGAATTGGCTTCGACTTTATCATACATCAATTTATGCGTAAGGTACATCAATTTACAAAGCTTGTCCAAAGAACTCAGACAAGGGTCAGAATACTTGCCTTCAACGTCTTCTACAGATTAAATACTTTTCCTTTTGAGTCTTTAAGGATTTCTAGAATACATAACCATGTAACATACCACATTAGGTCATAATCAAACATGTTTGGTTCCTAACGTATCTTTCCCTTCTTCTCAATCTAATCGTTCATTAGAATTGTTAACACTGGTTACGTTCTACCGTATTATATTTAAGTTCAATTAATCTTTCTTAAATCTTTAGTTATCATTTCCAATGTTATTAACATCCTTAATGATGTTACTTTAAGTTTATTAATGTATTACTTTATCATTAATCAACCAACTTCCTTTTTATCTTTATAAGCCTTCCTTATTATGCCTTGTCTAGTGCTGGCGTTGCGACGCCAACTTTCCTTCTTGGACTCGCGCTGCGGCACTAGTTAGTAGTGTCTAATGCCCGGACCTAGAGCTACGGCGCCATCCCCAGTGCACTTGGTCGCGTTGCGGCCCCATTCTCCAGTAGCTATTGGGCACGACTCGGCGCTGCGGCGCCAGCGCCAGCCCTGTGCACCACAAAAATTTTGACAGACTTCTTGCTTTGATGAACTTGCCGGACCCATAATTTATTCATTTTAAGTGCGACTTGGCTAGTTCAAAAGCCATTAGCTCACAAACCACATGCTCAATGATGTCATTAGAAAGTATTTCATTTTCGAATCTTTTAGCTCAGAATTCACCGTTTAGTTCGTTATTACAAAAACGTTAAACGTTCGTGAACGTTCAAAGCTTGTTTCTTCGTTCTAAGTCAGAATTTGGTCATTTTTGAGTCCGTAATTCTAGAATACCAATTGAGACTATTCTCCATTGAAAACCAATGTTTTCGAGTCTAATGCTAACTTTTGACTTCCATTCCAAGAATTTAACGATTTCGACGATTATCGTCTAATCTCGTAAATTTTAACCTCGTTACTTAAGATTTTTACACCATTCCAAATGGATTCATTCCATTATCACAACATGTATAATCTAAGCCTACATATGATGGTTTTAAACTTGTCCATCAACAACAACATAATCAAAATTTTCACTGACTTTCAATGGTTTATAGCTTTTATAATTAAGATTTTACTTTCACATGGTTTATTAAGGTTTCATCCTTTAATAATCATCCTTGTCACTCTTTATCAAACATGCTCTACCGCTACTCACCTCTCTAACAAATGAAGAGAGGGAGAATCATAGTTTAGGAATCATTACCTTTGTGTTCTAGCGTTCTTTCTTCTTCTTTCTTGAGTTAAGAAAAATCTAGCTCTTACTTATTTCTCTCTCAATATAATGTGTTGGTGGAAATTAAACAAGTAAGTAGTGATCTAGCAACTCTCTTATTTATAGGAAATTCAAAGTGAGGGCATTAGAGTCATTTAGGCCCTTCCACCTCATTAATCTACCTCCTTACTATTCATCTTTGGTCACCAAGTAAAACCACTTTACTTGGTCACCAAGATGGTGCCATGTGATCCATGGGACCCACATGGGTTGCCCCATTGGTTTTCCTTATCTATCGGTTCGATCCACAGATCCTGTTCTTACTTTGGGCTTTAGGTTTAAGTACTTTGGGCCAAGAGTTGGGCTTGCATTTTCCAACAGTGGGCCTTAACATTTCTTACACTTGGGCTTGTACCATTCCTAACAAATCCTACAAGTCCAATACACTTACTTAATACTTATAACATATTGTCTATGTATTCCTCTCGTATGCTAACTCGTATACTCATTCATCATATACGATATACCATCATTCACATATACTCGTATGATACTTTGTATCATACCCATTGTGACGCCCCCAAAATTAGGTATACATCACCCATCTTGGGTCGTCAGATACATAGTACAGAATACAAATACAACTGATTAATACATCTGTCGTGTACAACACGACAAAATATAAACTGTGAGTTTGAATACAAATATTATCTTCTAGAGAGTATTCATACTCAAAAGGAGTCCTCATTACATTTATTAACACACCATTACATAGAATAGTGAGGACTACTAACTAATACTATCATTCGGACCATCACTCCGTACCCCGACTTGTCCCAGCTACGTTCTCATTTCCTGAAGAGAACAGTGAAAGAAAGGGTGAGCTCAACTAGCCCAGTAAGAAATATTATGACTAAGATAATGCAGAATAAATTATCATTAGCCTTCAACAATGTTAAACTGATAAAATATAATAGACATCAAGTTTAACTGCAGCGGAACAAGCAATCCATTAAAAGAGTCAAGTAGAAAATAAACTCTACTATCTTTTATGATTTAAAAGGTTTTTCAACACTGCGATCGCTGAGACTCAGCTTAATAAAATAATCCACATCATCGAATCACCCCTGCACTACGGCCAAGGATATTCGTGTATTCATTAATGGTCATGATCATGCCAACAACTGTCCATCAATGCACTACGGGCCAATGAGGACTTTTACCACATCATTTGTAACATTACGGTCATGATTATACCGAATAATCACTGGTCATAATCATACCAAGTCCATCTATGCACTACATGCCACAGATGACTTTCAACATTTTATAAACATGAGGATGATGACAATGATATAAGAATTCAATAAAACAAGTTCAAGAATTAATTTATCCAGGAATTAACAACGTCCAAATTGTCAACATGATACTGCATTGTGGAGTAAAATTCAAGAACGCTTAGAAGAATATTTTCTTGAAAAGATACTGGATGAAACGCAACTATCAAGGATATTCCACAAATTTCATGGAGTATAGAAGTCAAAACTTAACCAACTGAGTACAATAAAGAATGGAATAACAAAAGAAATCACCATGCATGCGATAGACCGCACAGACAGGTTATTCCAATAGAATAATAAATAATGGAACCAGGTCCGGCGTAAACGCACAGACAGGATATTCCGACAGAATAATAAATAATGGAACCAGGTCCGGTGTAAAACACACAGACAGGATATTCCAACAGAATAATAATAAAACGGAACCAGGTCCGGTGTAAAACACACAGACAGGATGTTCCAACAGAATAATAAACGGAACCAGGTCCGGTGTAAAACACACAGACAGGATGTTCCAACAGAATAATAGAAGAATGTCACCAAGTATAGGGTAGACCGCGTATACTGGTTATTCCAACAGAATAATAACAAATGGAATAACAGAAGTTCTCTTCATGAATATAAAAGAAATAATATTCCCTACCTTAAAAGAACTGGATATTGGAAAAGTGATGTAGCAGAATACTTTTAGTCTCTCTCTCTCTTATTCTCTCTATACTTTCTCTCTCTATAGCTTGAATGAATTCGTGAAAAATAATGAAGCCCTAGGCCTCTATTTATAGAAAAACTGAGGGTGGCTCTTGGTCTTAACGAAGGGTCAAATGACTCTTGGTCTTAACGAAGGGTCAAATGACTCTTGGTCTTAACGAAGGGTCAAATGACTCTTGGTAATATTGAAGGGACAACTACTATTGACGAAAGTAATTACTATTGACCAAGGTAAATACTATTGACGAAGGTAATTACTATTGACCAAGGTAAATACTATTGACGATGGTAATTACTATTGACTAAGGTAAATACTATTGACGACGGTAATTACTATTGACGACGGTAATTACTATTGACGAAGAGACTCTTAGATGATGACATATGGCCCCCCATAAAATAACCAAACTTACCACAACGTCTCAATAATATAACATATTATACAGATGATACTATGACAATAATTTAAGAGATATGATGCAGCAATTACTGTAGCAATAATTGAGTATAGCTGAGTGACTTCTCACGTAAGCATCAATAATCAATACCGTGTGCTACTATGCAACCACGCGTATTACTGTACTTTTACTACCGAGTAGTTCAACAGTTTTAACGGTTTTAACGGTAACACCTCAGCCGTTATTTTTATAGAAAGATAATTCTGTCGTTTTCTCAATCCGACAATAATTCCGTTGTGGGGTCCACCAATGATTGTGCCGTCGTACGAATATTCCCCGACAAAAAGAATATTCTCCGACCAAACGACTATTTTATAACAACTTGCTTACTTTGCAAAATTTATAAATATTACCCACAACTATAACATTATATCAAATTAACTCCATAATATTCAAAAATGATATTATAGAAAATTCATCTTTATTTATAAAAATTGGGGTCTTACAACCTCCCCTTCTTATGAAATTTCGCCCTCGAAATTAGGGTACGTACCTGGTATGTCGAAGAGGTAAGGATACCTTGATTTCATTTCTAATTCTAACTCCCAAGTCATTTCCTCAACATCGTGGTTTCTCCACAAAACTTTGACTTGAGGTATAACCTTGGAGCGTAGAATATGTTCCTTCTTATCCAAGATTTGAACAGGAACTTCTTCATACGTCAAATCCTCCGCTATTTCGTCCGGTTCTAACTCAATAATGTGGTTCGGGTCTTCCACATATTTGCGTAACATGGATATGTGGAAAACGTTATGAACACGAGACATACTTGGCGGTAAAGCGAGTCTATAAGCCACAGTTCCTACTCGATCGAGGATTAAAAATGGACCGATGAATCGAGGATTTAGCTTTCCTCTCTTTCCAAATCTCGTAACTCCTTTCCATGGAGCAACACGTAAGAACACATGATCTCCTACATCAAATTCCACGTCCTTTCGATGAAGATCAGCATAACTCTTTTGTCGATCTTGTGAGGTTTTTATACGTTGTCGGATCGTTTGAATCTTTTCTGTAGTCATACGTACCAACTCCGGTCCCAACAACGTTGCTTCGCCCACCTCATCCCAGCATACTGGAGAACGACATTTTCTTCCATACAATGCTTCGAATGGAGCCATGCCAATACTTGCTTGATAACTGTTGTTGTAGGAAAACTCCACCAATGGTAAGAACTTGTCCCAACTTCCCTTGAAGTCAAAGACACAGAGTCTTAATAGATCTTCAAGAGTTTGAATAGTCCTCTCTGATTGTCCGTCCGTCTGAGGATGATATGCTGAACTAAATCGTAACTCCGTGCCCATAGCTTTTTGTAAACTAACCCAAAATCGTGAAGTGAATCTTGGGTCTCGGTCAGAAACTATGGATACTGGCATACCATGCAGTCTTACAATCTCGTTTATGTACATACGAGCAAGACGTTCAAGTGTATAAGTTTCTCGTATCGGTAAGAAATGAGCAGACTTGGTCAATCTATCAACAATGACCCAAATCGCATCAATACCTTGAGAAACCCTAGGAAGACCGGTAACGAAATCCATGGTAATGTGCTCCCACTTCCATTCTGGAATTTCAAGTGGTTGCAATGGACCTTTTGGTACTTGATGCTCCGCTTTGACTCGTTGACAAGTTAGACACCTTGAGATAAACAACGCTATCTCTCTCTTCATATTGCTCCACCAAAATGTATGACGAAGATCATGATACATTTTGGTACTTCCAGGATGGATTGCAAACGGTGTGTTGTGCGCCTCCATCATGATTTCATACTTTAAATCAGGGTTGTTAGGAACACAAAGTCTGGAGTTGACTCGAAGTATTCCTTCTTCATCGATTCTTGCTTCCGGCATAGAACCTTCTTGCACTTTCTTCCTCATACGCATCAGCTCCAGGTCTGTAGCTTGAGCAGCTTTAACTTTATCGATTAAAGTCGGTTCTACTCGTATATTCGCCATCATCACATGGGTCCCTGGAGTCTTCAACTCTATCTCCATCCTTTGCAAGTCACACAAAATGGGCCTTTGCGTTGTTAATATTGCACTTGTACCCGCATATGATCTTCTACTCAATGCGTCAGCTACCACGTTCGCTTTTCCAGGATGGTATTGAATGGTATGATCATAATCTTTCAACAGTTCAAGCCAACGTCGTTGTCGCATGTTGAGTTCCTTTTGAGTGAAGAAATATTTGAGGCTTTTATGATCCGTAAAGATCTCCACTTTCTCCCCATACAAGTAATGCCTCCAAATTTTAAGTGCAAAGACAACAGCTGCCAACTCTAGATCATGAGTAGGATAATTCCTCTCATATTCCTTGAGTTGTCTTGATGCATAGGCTATGACTTTTCCATGTTGCATGAGAACGCATCCCAACCCTTTGCTCGAAGCATCACTGTAGATGACAAATCCCTCCGAGCCAGATGGTATTGTTAGAACAGGTGCTGAAATGAGTCTCCTCTTGAGTTCTTGAAAACTCTGCTCACATTCTTCGCTCCAACCAAACTTTGTATCTTTCCGAGTCAGCTGAGTTAATGGAGTAGCGATTCGAGAAAATCCTTCCACGAATCTCCGATAATAACCAGCTAAACCAAGAAAGCTACGTACCTCGGTCACTGATTTAGGTTGCTCCCAGCTTTGAATAGCTTCAATCTTTGCCGGGTCAACCGATATTCCACGACTTGATACTACGTGCCCAAGGAATGCTACCTCCTCCAGCCAGAACTCGCATTTCTTCAACTTGGCATAAAGCTTGTATTCACGAAGCTTTTGGAGTACCAGCCTCAAGTGTTGCTCATGATCTTCACGGCTTTTGGAATAAATAAGGATGTCATCAATAAAGACGACCACAAAGTGATCCAAATATTCCTTGAATACCCGGTTCATCATATCCATGAAGGCAGCAGGAGCATTAGTCAATCCAAAGGACATGACTAGGAATTCATAATGCCCGTACCGAGTTCTAAAAGCCGTCTTTGGAATATCCTCAGTTCTAACCTTCAGCTGATGATATCCAGAACGAAGATCGATCTTTGAAAAGAATTGTGCTCCTTGCAACTGGTCAAACAGGTCATCAATACGTGGCAATGGGTACCTGTTTTTGATGGTGACATGATTCAACTCCCGATAATCAATACAAAGTCGCATACTCCCATCTTTCTTCTTCACGAACAGAACAGGAGCACCCCAAGGAGAAGTACTAGGACGAATAAAACCAATGTCTAACAATTCCTGCAGTTGGATCTTTAACTCCTGAAGTTCAATAGGAGCCATTCGATATGGGGCTTTGGAAATGGGTTTTGTACCGGGTTCAAGATCGATACAAAATTCAATTTCACGCTCTGGGGGTAGGCCAGGAAGTTCTTCAGGGAATACGTCAGGGAATTTATTAACAATAGAAATATCATTCAAAACTGACGTATTTTTGTTTAGATCTGTGACATGAGCTAAGAAAGCTTGACATCCGTTTTTCAATAAACGAATAGCTTTATGGCTTGAGATGACAGCGATTGATTTTAATGGTTTGGTTGCTTGAATTCGCATAATAGGTCGATTAGGAATATGAAAACTAACAACCTTACGAAAACAATCAATTTTTGCATAATGAGTAGTTAACCAATCAATCCCTAGAATCACGTCAAATGCAAGTATTTTTAATGAAATCAGATCGATAGGTAATGTGTGGGTACCAACTTGAACCAAACAAGACTTATAAACAGTGGAGGTAATGAAGGTTTCTCCCAATGGAGTTTCCACAGATAAGTCAAAGTCTAATTTCTCCGGAATCAAATTTAATCGATGAGCGCAAGTAGGAGAAATAAAAGAATGGGTTGAACCGGTATCAAATAAAGTATAAACTTCTTTAGAGTTTATGATAAGCTTACCCGTGATGACCTCATTCGGGTTCCTTGCTCTCTGGGAGTTCACAACAAACGCTCTCCCTTGCACAACCGGTTTTGACTTTTCTGGGACGGCTTTTGGTGCCTCCATCCTAGCTGAATTTGTCTTCGGTAAACGACAAAATCGGGCTAAATGACCTTCTCTTCCACAATTATAACATGCTTTGGACGGCATCGCGCAGTTTGGACTGATGTGCCCCTCCCCTCCGCATTTGAAACATATGATAGGTGGTCGTTCTCCTTCCTTAACGACAGGTGCTGGTGCTGACGTCTTTCCATCATTGTTGAATCTCCTCTTCTTGAAATGTCCATTCTTATTGTTTTGGCCCTGATTACCACCGAAGTGGTTACCATTTCTGGCCTGTTGATTCCCTCCACGCTTGTTGTCACCGCTTCGATGACTGCTCTCACTGGTATTATCATTTTGCCGGCTGCTCTCTTTTGGTTGCGTTGTCTCGTTATCGCGCTCCACCAACTGAGCCCTATTTACAACATCTGAATACAAACACAGTTTATGAGAAACAAGATGTTGACGTATCTCCGGCTTCAAACCTCTTAAAAACATCCGCGTCATTCTTTCTTCATTATCCACCAGGTGGGACGCAAACCGGGATAACTCCGCAAATTTTGCCTCGTACTGCGACACGGTCATATTATTCTGCTCCAATTTGATGAACTCCACCTCCTTCATGTGACGAATACTCTCGGGAAAGTATTTGTCGTTAAACAGCTCTTGGAACTTCTCCCAGGACATCTTCAGTGCGGCAGGTTGAGTACGCTTTATCGATTCCCACCAGTAATCTGCCTCTCCTCGCAACATAAAGGCGGCAAAGGGAACCTTTTGCTCCTCGGAGCAACCCAAGACATCAAATATCTTGGTGATCTGCTTTATCCATGTTTCAGCTACAAGTGGTTTGGGTTCTCCCTTAAACTCCGGTGGTCCCAGCTCCTTAAACTGTTTAGCGGTGACCGCCTGAGAGTTTCCAGTATTTCCACCTACGTTGTGGACAGGAGCCGCTTTCACCTGTTGTTGCATGAATTGCATAAAGCCTCTGAACATTTGATCATTCATCATTTGGTCAGTGTTGTTGTTTGCATGAGGATTGACACCTTCCTGATGCACATTATCCTGATTATTGATATGTGGTGAATCAACAGTCGTCTGTGCTCCATTGCTATTCTCAACATTCTCAGATGCCATTTTCAGATACTGCCACAAAATAAAAATTAATTGATATGTCATATATTATCCTTATATTATGACCGACCAATTAAATACCATGCAAATAAACTTAGGTATGTCATACTAGCGAAGGAATTCCCCGTCTCTCCCCTCCTAGTTCTATTCTCACATCTTAGCCAGGGATCATATCCCTAAGCTCTGATACCAACTGTGACGCCCCCAAAATTAGGTATACATCACCCATCTTGGGTCGTCAGATACATAGTACAGAATACAAATACAACTGATTAATACAACTGTCGTGTACAATACGACAAAACATAAACTGTGAGTTTGAATACAAATATTATCTTCTAGAGAGTATTCATACTCAAAAGGAGTCCTCATTACATTTATTAACACACCATTACATAGAATAGTGAGGACTACTAACTAATACTATCATTCGGACCATCACTCCGTACCCCGACTTGTCCCAGCTACGTTCTCATTTCCTGAAGAGAACAGTGAAAGAAAGGGTGAGCTCAACTAGCCCAGTAAGAAATATTATGACTAAGATAATGCAGAATAAATTATCATTAGCCTTCAACAATGTTAAACTGATAAAATATAATAGACATCAAGTTTAACTGCAGCGGAACAAGCAATCCATTAAAAGAGTCAAGTAGAAAATAAACTCTACTATCTTTTATGATTTAAAAGGTTTTTCAACACTGCGATCGCTGAGACTCAGCTTAATAAAATAATCCACATCATCGAATCACCCCTGCACTACGGCCAAGGATATTCGTGTATTCATTAATGGTCATGATCATGCCAACAACTGTCCATCAATGCACTACGGGCCAATGAGGACTTTTACCACATCATTTGTAACATTACGGTCATGATTATACCGAATAATCCCTGGTCATAATCATACCAAGTCCATCTATGCACTACATGCCACAGATGACTTTCAACATTTTATAAACATGAGGATGATGACAATGATATAAGAATTCAATAAAACAAGTTCAAGAATTAATTTATCCAGGAATTAACAACGTCCAAATTGTCAACATGATACTGCATTGTGGAGTAAAATTCAAGAATGCTTAGAAGAATATTTTCTTGAAAAGATACTGGATGAAACGCAACTATCAAGGATATTCCACAAATTTCATGGAGTATAGAAGTCAAAACTTAACCAACTGAGTACAATAAAGAATGGAATAACAAAAGAAATCACCATGCATGCGATAGACCGCACAGACAGGTTATTCCAATAGAATAATAAATAATGGAACCAGGTCCGGCGTAAACGCACAGACAGGATATTCCGACAGAATAATAAATAATGGAACCAGGTCCGGTGTAAAACACACAGACAGGATATTCCAACAGAATAATAATAAAACGGAACCAGGTCCGGTGTAAAACACACAGACAGGATGTTCCAACAGAATAATAAAAGAATGTCACCAAGTATAGGGTAGACCGCGTATACTGGTTATTCCAACAGAATAATAACAAATGGAATAACAGAAGTTCTCTTCATGAATATAAAAGAAATAATATTCCCTACCTTAAAAGAACTGGATATTGGAAAAGTGATGTAGCAGAATACTTTTAGTCTCTCTCTCTCTTATTCTCTCTATACTTTCTCTCTCTATAGCTTGAATGAATTCGTGAAAAATAATGAAGCCCTAGGCCTCTATTTATAGAAAAACTGAGGGTGGCTCTTGGTCTTAACGAAGGGTCAAATGACTCTTGGTCTTAACGAAGGGTCAAATGACTCTTGGTCTTAACGAAGGGTCAAATGACTCTTGGTAATATTGAAGGGACAACTACTATTGACGAAAGTAATTACTATTGACCAAGGTAAATACTATTGACGAAGGTAATTACTATTGACCAAGGTAAATACTATTGACGAAGGTAATTACTATTGACTAAGGTAAATACTATTGACGACGGTAATTACTATTGACGACGGTAATTACTATTGACGAAGAGACTCTTAGATGATGACATATGGCCCCCCATAAAATAACCAAACTTACCACAACGTCTCAATAATATAACATATTATACAGATGATACTATGACAATAATTTAAGAGATATGATGCAGCAATTACTGTAGCAATAATTGAGTATAGCTGAGTGACTTCTCACGTAAGCATCAATAATCAATACCGTGTGCTACTATGCAACCACGCGTATTACTGTACTTTTACTACCGAGTAGTTCAACAGTTTTAACGGTTTTAACGGTAACACCTCAGCCGTTATTTTTATAGAAAGATAATTCTGTCGTTTTCTCAATCCGACAATAATTCCGTTGTGGGGTCCACCAATGATTGTGCCGTCGTACGAATATTCCCCGACAAAAAGAATATTCTCCGACCAAACGACTATTTTATAACAACTTGCTTACTTTGCAAAATTTATAAATATTACCCACAACTATAACATTATATCAAATTAACTCCATAATATTCAAAAATGATATTATAGAAAATTCATCTTTATTTATAAAAATTGGGGTCTTACACCCATATTCATTGCCTCGTATAATACTCGTTATTATACGATCATAATTTATCAAATCTTACGTTCCCTAACATTCTCAAATTTGGTACGTAGGCAAAAAATTGCATTTGCCATAACTGAAATATTATTACATATTCCATCCTTCCTTAATATTCTATCATTACGTATTTCTAGGAAGTTCAAAAATAATTCCCGAGCAAAATTACGTGAATAGTATTTTTCAAAAAATTTCTCGCAAATATTTTATTTTCATCATAGAAATTCAAACACTATAATTCCTTCACGTAGTCAGGATACTATGACATTCTGATATATTTAGTTTATAGAACAACCTTCATCTTACTAACACATAATAATAACATATAATATGTAGACACTCGAAATTTTTTGCATATCTGTTACTGGCATCACAAGAGCGCAGGTTCGTCTTTTAAGAGGAAACCCTTGAAGACGGTTTATATCCATTTCGAATACCACCGGGAGGAACAGCTCAACCCCAGAACACACACTGGGAGTAACAGCTCAACCCCGGAACACACACCGAGAGTAACAAATCCAACCTCGGAGATAACCCCGTGACATGCAGATCCAATACCAGAACATAAACCGGAGAAGACCGATTTCATCCCAGAGATAACCCTGAGATGTTCTGTCTCAGTCCCAACACTGGGAATAGTAGATTCCACCTTGGAGATAACCCCAAGGAAGGCAGTGGAAGTTCCGGAGATAACCCCGAAAATACTTATTTCAAATGCATGCCATCAGCTTCAACCTTGGCGCTCACACCGAGGCACTCAGTACAAGAAAGGCACACCTCAGAGATGACACTGAGGACCATCAACATTTGCAGCAGTCCAATCTCAGCGATAACCATGAGCAATGTTTGCTTTATCAGCCCAAATCGGAGATAACCCCGGTGAGGGGCAAAGTCATCATCTTGCCACCATGACGCCACATCACGTCGTCTCAACATTTCAGACATGCATTTCTACACATCCATGTCCCACAAGAGCCAAGGAAAACCAATCCCGAGTGACTATTATGCAAAACAACGGATAGAATTTGAAGGTGAAGACCAGAGGGCATCGTCCCATCTTCATGACTTCATACAACCTCTCATCCCATGTCATTGCATAACTTTTGACAACGGCGGTTCGAAATAGGTCCTATATACCTCAGTCGGATGTCCGGATTGTAATTCTGAAAGTTCGAGCGGACATCACGTTTTCTATGTGAACGTACTTCGAGACGGCGAGACCCGCAAAGCTCGGGGCACCCCGGGCAACCTCTGGTAATTGCGGCCCAGCCGCAGGTACACCTGCAGGTCCACCCTCTGTAAATAGAGGGCTTGGGGTGGCCATTTTGAAAAGAGAAAAGGCGAGGAAGCCCTGTCTAATTTGCTCCATACACATCTCAAACTAGTGCTTTCTCATTTTAAACACTTGTGAACTCATATATAGCTACTTCTGTACCGGCAGAAGCCAGTGTTTATCTACTTTAAAGTTATTGAAGTCTTCTTTGGTAGCCCACAGTAAGCCTTCTTACATGTTTTCAAGCCTTTCTCTTCACACTTGCACACACCCTTCTTTACGTTGAGAGTCGTGTTGCGTGTGTTTGCCCGGACTTCGGTCCGTTGTTTTATTTCAGTTTGTATATACATATATATTTATATATATAGACTAACATTATCGAGTTATGCCTCGATTGAGCCTAGACTTCGGTCTGGAGCGTTTACTTGCTTTTGTATATTTATACATTTATATATATGAACTGCATGTCGAACCCTGTTCTATGAGCCTAGACTTCGGTCTGGAGCACTTACTGCTTTAATATATATATATATATATATATATATTTTAACTGTTGTCGGACTCTGTTCGATGAGCCTGAATCTTATATCCGGAGCATTTATTTGCTTTCATATATATATTTCTATATATGAAATGTGTGTCGAACTTTGTTCGATGAGCCTGGATTTTATATCCAGTGCGTTTATCGCTTATATATATATATATATATATATATATATATATATATATATATATATATATATATATATATTACATTTCGTCCCACCTAGAGTTTACTTCGTGGTGGTTGACCACTTTTACTGCTTTCTGTACATTTTGTCCATCTTGGAGTTTCCTCCGTGGCGATTGATTGCTTTTACAGATTTATTTAAAATTTTGATCTCCCATGGAGGTGCTTCGTGGTTGGTGATCATGTATGTATATATATATATATATATATATATATATATATATATATATATATATATATATATATATATACACCTCTTACCGCGTTTATATCAACTGCGGCATCATGTGAGCCTAAGAATCATGTGATCACAGATTTAGTCCACTGAATCTAGATTCAATTCCCGTGATGGGCCTTTTCAGCTGTAAGCAGCTTGTAAATTTATCTGTGATGTTTGGATTTCCTCAGATGGTTCTCATACCCACGAGGAATTTAGCATCTTTTTGTACATTATTTTCATACAAATGCCTCACATCTGTAAAATAAAATCAACCAATCCGAATAATGAATAAAATGGGAGTGTAAAATGTCTCAATTACTATTGAGCACTGGGTTTGAAAAACCTCTTTGAAAACATCACTGTAATATCTTGTTAAAAACGGAATTTTTATATAAATTCAAACCCTGAGTATATAGGTGCGAACGAGGCCTCGGACTACTTCCAGATAAAAGCACATTGACCCACACACACACACACACATTCATATAACAGTTTCTTGAAAAGTATCGGTCACCGTGGCAAAACGGATGTCGGGGGGTGCCTACCAACTTCCCTCCGCATAAGCAAGTCCTCGGACCCTAATTGAATCTCGGTTTCATCGACCCGTTTAACAGTGTCACATCACTGGGTCAATGTGCAAACCTTTTTCTCGGTTGTGTTGGTACAACCAGTTAAAAAACCAGCTGGCGACTCTTATAGTCCAATCGTCGACATTATACATGTCAGACCTTTTTCATTTGTTTTTTCAAACAAATCTCACCTAAAATGAGAACACAAAAAAACAGGTAACGAAAAGGGACAAATAAAAATCCCGACGTCGACAGGTGGCGACTCTGTTGGGGACTCTAGTAAGAGGACTTAAGCATCTATTACAAGCTTTTCAAAATTGTTATATGCTTGTGTGTGGATGTTGCATTTACATTTATGATGAATGTGTACGAATGCATATCTTTACTGCGATTAATGCTTTATACTATATCTGCCTGTGATATTAGTGCTTCGCACATGTCATCATTTTTATATATGGTGAGACGCGATGTATGTGAATGTATGTTGTGTGGTCCCTCCACCAGGAGGTTATCCTGTCGGTGTTTGATTACTGGACTCGTAGGAAGACTAATTCCCGTGAGGCTCAGGAAAGGCACCACCCAAATTCGCTCCAGTTGAAAGACCGGATTAACTTTTCGTCGAGTAAATTGCGATGATTTGGGAGCCTTCATGCCGAAAAGCCGCGAGGGTAACATAAGATAAGTCAGCCTCTGATAAACCAAACATGGAGGAAAGTCTCTTCATGCTTTCTCATTTTAAATTACTTGTAAAAACAATTACTTGTAATTTATATTCTATATTCATCTCCATGTAATAAGAAATATGAAGAAATTTGTGCATGTACTTATTCACATTAACATGCTATCCTATATTACAAACAGCTAACATCCATTTTGCAGGACAAAATTCCTTAAACGGACACACCATATAGCATGTTAATATTTACACATTCCTTAAAAACTAAACTATGCCAGTTTTGTCGCAGGGAAGCATTCAGACCTATTACCCGGTCAAAGTCCAAAAAGGCCGCATGCCTACAACCAATCATGTCTTCATCTGACAAGTCTAATCCAATGTCTCGCGAAGAATTTGACAGATTAAGTAAACAAATCACAGACTTGGCTGTTCTGCTTAAAGAACTACATCAATCTACGCAGGGTCCAAAAATACCCGTACATGCTGAATCCTCCACACAAGGAGTAACTCAAGGTCCTGATAAATCCATTATAATACTTGAACTGCAGTTGGATACAACCAACAAAAGTCATGATGCCACCCATCTCACAGGAGATCCAGACACCGGTGACATCAGAAAGAAAGTTCTTCAAATGGAAGAGACCCTTTGCGCTATCAAAGGAATCGGAGCACACAGGAGTGTGTCATATGTAGACCTTTGTATAATATCCTTGGTGTTCATTATCCAGAAAAATTTATAACTCCCGACTTTGAAAAGTATGATGGGTTAGGAGATCCTTACACACATTTGAAGATATTCATTGGAGAACTCGGATCTTATGCAGAGGATGAAAAGCTCATAATGCAGCTGTTCCAGAAAAGTCTGACTGGAGAAGCCCGTTCGTGGTATACCAGATTAGACAACTCAAAGATCCATAGCTGGGAAGAGCTAGCTCACGCCTTCCTACACAATACAGTTTCGAGTCTCAAATGGCTCCTGACCGGTACCAGATTACGAAGGTCAAGAAACAGTCCAATGAGTCTTTCAGAGAGTATACTCAAAGGTGGAGGCTCCTTGCTGCTCAAGTTATTCCTTCTATGACAGAATCAGAAATGGTCATGACATTCATAGACATACAAGAAGTTCCTTTATATGAAAGAGTGTTAGCCGGCATCGGTAAACCATTTTTTGAAATGATTAAACACGGGGAGATGGCTGAGATAGGATTGAAGTCAGGAACGATTCAAGACCTAGCTGCCCTTAAACCTGTTGCTGAGCACATCCAGTCTGGAAATTATGGAAACAACCCCCGGAGGGTCCATAAAAAGAAAGAGGAAGATGTTTCCCCGATACTGCAGGGTCAAAAAGGCAATCAGAACATGCCTGTTCAAAGGAGAAGTTACACTCCCTTTCAAGCTCAGTCTTCAAATCCTCCATTGCCAAAAGGTGAAGAAGTCAAACACCCTCGAGTGCTCACACCCTTAGGGGACTCTCTCGGGAATATTCTCACTCTTCTGACCACGCAGAAGAAAATCACGCATCTTCTTCCACCAACCAGCCCTAATGGTAGGGGTTTTAATGCTACTCGAAAATGTGCTTATCATGCCGGGGCACCTGGACATGATACTCAAGATTGTTGGGCCTTGAAACATAAGATCCAAGACCTGATAGACAACGGTGAAATTGTGGTCACTAAACCAGATCAACCTCACGCTCAAGACAACCCTCTTCCTCCACACAAAGAGGAATAAGTCAACATGATTAATTATAGCAGTGGATAGAGTTCCAATTCTAACGGTGAAGCATCCCAGATCACCAAAGATAGTGTTGACAAATGGGATTATGCCAAGTTCCAGTTCTCAATGGAACGAAAGATGAAAGCTCTATGTAAGCAAATTGAGCAATTGGAAGAACTGGTGACATACCAACATCAAGTCACACGCCAATTAATCAGCCAGGAGCATGCTAGTCTCCTTCCTCTTGTCATGAATATTCCTTCTTCACCTCCAGAAAGTGAAACAATGGAGGACAAAGTGGCAAAGAGAGCGAACACCAAAGCTCGTCGGGATTTTGCCAACAGAAGGGAATTTATATATCTGGGCCAACCTGTGGAGGAAATCCTTCAAATGCTAATCAATAAAGGAAGGATTAATTCCCTTCTACCTCCAATCAATCCCTGTTCAGGACGGTACAATTCTGATAGAGTATGTCAATATCACTCCCATTCTCGTGATCACAGAACAGAAGAATGCTGGGCACTCTGCCACCTTATCCAAAATCTTGTTGATAGCAGTGTCCTGCAACTAGCGGACGATGATACTGTGCTACGTGGAAGTGAGAATACCTGTCCTACTAAATGGAAGGGATTGGTAGTATTTATCTCCATTGAGGCTGATGGCATTGTCAAGCCACGCCCTATAACTACCATTCAACTAGGAGGAAGCAACAATCCTTTAAAAGTGGCTGCTCCAGAGCCAATCAACTTACCCTCCGACCACAACATCATGTTGTCAGCTTACAGAAAGTTCCTTGGAATTATGGAGAAGATGAAGGATCCACCTCGCATACAACTGCTACAGTGTCGAAGGAGAATCTATTGTATCTTCTCCAACGGGTGATGAAGTCTACCATTAAATCAAAGGAGAAGATTCCTATGTTGAAGATTAAAAAATTCCTCCGTGCCATGGGTCATAATGAAGCCAAGGTTGTTTTAAGCTTAAGAGAAGTTCCTCATCAAATGTCAATACTAGACTTGGTTTTAACTTCCGAGGATCACAGGAAGATTCTACTAAAGGTTTTGGAAGAAGCCTACTTGCCAAAATTAGTGGATGTGGAAAAATTTCAATATCTGGCTGATCACATTTTCAACAACAATGTGATCTCTTTCAATGATGATGACATACCGCCCGAAGGGACCGGTCAGTGCAAGCCATTACACATTGCGGTCTTGTCCTCCGGATATATGCTAGCTGGAGTCTTAGTAGACGGAGGTTCATCTTTGAATATTTGTCCATACAGTATATTGTTAAAGATGAACGTCAATCTCAATCGAATCTGAAGTAGCCATACGATCATCAAAGCTTTTGATGGATCCCACCGGAATTCAGTCGGAGAGATTGAGCTGCCAATTGAGATTGGTCCCCATACATTATGCGTTTCTTTCCACGTACTCAAGATAGATTCAGGATACAGCCTGCTCTTGGGAAGACCGTGGATTCATATGGCTGGGGCAGCCCCTCCACCCTTCATCAGTCACTGAAATACATTATCAACAATAGCCTAGTTATAGTCAACACTGAACCGGAATGCCCACAACAAGGTGACATACCGTTCATCAGTTTTAATTCAAATATTGAGCTGGTCAGTTTCCACACTTTGGAAGTAATCAACCCTCAATTTCATGCCCTGGGAACGCCATTGCCCGTACCCAAGATCTCTGTTGAAGTAATGTCGGCTACTCAGGAAATGATGTCTTTGTGTCATCAGCCAAGATAAGGGATGGGTAAAGATCACCAAGGTATCAAATACCCCATTCAAGTAGCCAGGCAAACTGGGACAGCTGGACTAGGCTATTCTGCTAGTTCTACTCAGAGGAATCCTCACAAGCATCCTCAGATTCCTTCAGCTTCAACCACAAGGCGTTTATCTTCGCCTTCAAATTATGATTCTGCACAACCTCCTGTAAAGGTGCCAACCAGCGTGATGACTATGTTATTTCCCAAGCTAGTGTCGTTCAAAGCAAAAGAAGTCTTTGTTCCAGATCCCAGAGTGGAGGAATAGAAACAAAGAATCAAACAAAACGTCGTCCAGATAATGTCGGGCATGCGCATCATTGTTCATAATGAAAATACAAACAGATATACCCCAGACGATGATTGCCCAGATGTCATGGTCATCATTCGGGGAAAGGAGGACAATGAAGGCCCCTCCATCAATGTAGCCCACCCGAACTTTATCCTTGCCAATTGGAGTAGCACTCCTTGCATTGGTCGACAAGGGTAAAATGGGCAGGACTTCTTTCTACCCTGTAGATATAATAACTGCTTATTTTTCTGTATAGTACTCGCAGTTGTTTTGTCCGTATATGCGAACATTATGTATGATTAAATAGTTTCATATATATTAAGTGAAAGCATATTTTGTTTCAGGACTCTGAACTTAGATGTGCATGTACTTGCTAATAGGATGCCTCTTCTCCATAAGGATTGTAGCTTTGTTGAAAAGTTGGATTCAGACTTGCTGGAAATACAAGAGGACATTGAGGTGCCTTCGGAGATCAAAGAATGGGTCGAAGACAAGCCTAAACCCAACCTAGATCAAACCACCTCCTTCAATCCTGGAACCTTAGAAAACCCTAAGTTAATCTAGATTGATTCAGACCTTACCCCAAACCAACGGAATGACATGGTTATGTTATTAACCCAATTCCAGGATGTGTTTGCATGGTCTTATGAAGACATGTTGGGTTTGTTCACTGACATTGTTCTTCATCGCCTTCCCATTAAAGAGGGATTCAAGCTAGTCAAGCCGAAGCTCAGGCGATTGAAACCTGAGTGGAGTTTAAAGGTGAAAGAAGAAATTGTGAAACAATTTCAACCTGGCATTATCATTGTGTCCACATATCCTGAATGGATATCTAACATTGTTCCAATGCCTAAGTCTGGAGGAAAGGTGCGAGTCTGCATGGATTATCGGGATCTGAATAAAGCTTGCCTTAAAGATAGCTTTTCCGTGCCCTTTATCCACATTATCATTGACAATACTGCGTAATACGACATGTACTCCTTTGTTGATTGCTTTACGGGGTACCATCAGATCATGGTTGCTGATGAGGATCGTGAGAAAACTGCTTTCATCACGCGTTGGGGAACCTTTTGCTACATACGGTTGTCATTCGGCCTCATCAATGCCGGAGCTACCTATCAGCGAGCTATGACGGCTCTCTTCCACGACTTAATGCACAAAGAGATAGAGATCTACGTGGATGACATTATTGTCAAGTCCCGAAAGGAGGAGGACCACTTAAACCATCTCAGAAAGCTCTTCAACAGGTTGCGTAAGTACAACTTGAAGTTGAATCCAGCCAAGTGCGCCTTTGGCATTAAATCAGGCAAGTTGCTAGGATTCCTAGTCAGCCAGAAAGGAATTGAGCTGGATCCTACCAAAATCCAGGCCATCACAAAAATGCCCATTCCTCAGATAGAGAAGGAAATACGGGGATTTTGGGAAGAATCAACTTCATTAGCCGATTCATTTCTCAACTCGCAGCAACCTGTGAGCCTATCTTCAAGCTATTAAGGAAGAATTCCTCCATGAAATGGAATGATGAGTGCCAAAATGCCTTCCTTACAATTAAAGAGCAGCTAGTCAAAGCTCCTATTTTGGTACCACCCAGGGATGATGTTCCCCTGTTCATGTACCTGTCCATAAGTGGCAATGCCATGGGCTGCATACTGGGATATAAAAACAATAGAGGCCGAGAACGAGCTATCTATTACCTCAGCAAAAGATTCAACAATAGTGAATACAAGTACACTCTGATTGAGAGGACTTGTTGTGCTTTAGCATGGGCTGCCACGAGGTTACAACATTACCTCCATGGGCACACAACCCATCTCATATCCCGCATGGATCCTCTCAAGTATGTGTTCAGTAAACCCATACTGAATAGTCGGTTGTCCAGATGGCAGTTGATCCTACAATAATTTGACATTGTCTACGTGACTCAAAAGTCCATTAAAGGTCAAGGAATTATGGATCAACTGGCCGCCGCACCTTCAGGGGACTTCAAACCCTTGGAAACATACTTTCCCGATGAAGGGGTAATGGTAATTCAGCCACACCATCAGTACGATACACACCAAGCATGGAAAATGTATTTTCATGGAGCTGTTAATATGGAAGGTTCTAGAGCTGGAGCAGTTCTAGTATCCGAAAAGGGGGAGCAGTATCCCATCGCCATCAAATTATAATTTATCAGCACCAACAACACATCTGAGTATGAAGGTTGTATCCTGGGGCTAAAACTTGCCCATTCAATGGGTATCAGACGATTAACTGTCTTTGGGGATTCAGAGTTGGTAATCAAATAATCCACAGGAATCTATCAAACCAAAGAGTTGCGATTGCTGCCTTACCACCGACAAGTTTTACAAATGGCTTCGGAGTTCGAAGAAATCTCCTTTATACACATTCCTCATAATAGGAATGATTTTGCGGACGCATTAGCAACTTTGGCCTCCTTGATGCACATACCTGACAAGGAACACATGCCAAGCGTCACATTAGCCTTGCAAAAGGCACCAGCCTATGGGAACTATGTTGGAGAAGTATCGAATGAGTTACCTCCCATCCAACAACCTTGGTATCAGCATATCAAGGAGTACCTACGAGATGGATCTACACCCGCTGAGGCGAGCCTAACTGAACAAAGGCGGATTCATCGACTTGCTATGAAATTCTACCTGAGCGGAGATGCACTCTACAAGAGAGATGTAGGACTAGGTCTTCTCAGATGTTTAGACAAAGACCAAGCTTAGAGACTCATGGATGAGATCTATGGTGGAGTTTGTGGCCCACACATAACTGCCCTCCTCCTTGTCAAGAAGATTCTCAGGACAGGACATTATTGGCTCTCTCTCAAGGATGATTGCTATGACCACGTCAAGAGATGTTATCAATGCCAAATTCATGGGAATGCTATCCACGCCCCTCCACGGGAGCTCCGCAATATGAGTTCACCTTGGCCCTTCTCAATGTGGGGAATGGACGTGATTGGGTCCATCAAGCCCAAAGCTAGTAATGGACATCGCTTTATCTTCACCAAGATCAACTACTTTACCAAGTGGGTAGAAGAAATCTCCTTTCCCAGGGTTACCAAGGAAGTCATCATTGCTTTCATCAGAAACAATGTCATTTGTCGATACGGACAACCAGAGGTAATTGTATCAAATAATTCTAAGAACCTCAACAACAAAATGATGGAGGAGCTATGCAGTAAATTCCACATCAAACACCTTAACTTCGTCATCTACCGTCTAAAGATGAATGGTGTTGTTGAAGCGGCTAACAAAAACATCAAGAAGATTATGCAAAAGATGTTCGCTAATCACAAAGGATGGCCTGACCTATTGCCTCTTATTCTGTTAGCCTACAGAATATCAATGCACACTTCAACTGGGGCAACCCCCTACGGATGGAAGCAGTACTCCCTATAGAGGTAGAAATGGAATCCCTTAGAGTGTTGATAGACGCTCAGCTAGATGAAGATCAATGGGTACAAGATAGGTATCACCAATTGTCTCTAATAGATGAAAGGCGAACCGCGACTATCTTCCATGGTCAATTATATCAACAAAGGATCGCCCGGTCCTACAACAGAAAAGTCCGGCTACGACAGTTTAAACAACATGACTTGGTTTTGAAAAAGATCATTGACAACCAAGATCAATCTAAGGGAAAATTCGCTCCTAACTGGGAAGGCCCATTTGTTGTCAAGGAAGTATTGACAGGAGGTGCTCTCAGATTGAAAGAAATAGACGGCGATGAATTTCCACAACTCATCAACTCGGACACCGTGAAACGGTACTATGTATGAAGTTACCATCAATCAAACATCCTGGTGTTGGATCATCAGATCATCAGTCATTCCGCTTCTTTAACCCTTCACCACATACAACTCTTTTCCACACTTCGCCCCTCAGGGAAATATACTCTTTAAGCCAGCAGCCTGGCTTCACTACACTCATACATATTAGGTTATCCCACTACGGATTGAACCTCTCATGTTTGCAGTTTGGCTACCCATATATAGGATCAAACTTCTCGTACCTGCAGTTTATCCTTAACCTAGGATCAAACTTTCTCTTCCCTGCAGTCTATCTTGCACATGGGATTAAACTTTCTTCCCCACAGTTTGACCTGTACATGGGATTAATCTTTCTTCCCCGCAGTTTATTCTACACATGAGATCACACTTTTCAACTCACCCTGAGGGCTGAATTACGTCAACCTGATCTCCTTGATACACAGGAGTATGTAGGCAACCATATTCTATATCGCCCGGTCGCAATAAACAAAAAAACAACAAAAACATTTCTACCCTTTTCTAAAAAAAAACAAAAAACCACAAAAACACTTCTACAACATTTTTTCATCAATAAAGCTTCTACATCCATCTGCCTTTCATAAACAGCGTTGAACCTCTTACACCAGGTTCGAACTACGCAGACCTGATCTCCTCTTCAATAGGAGTACGTAGACAGCCATTTATGGTTCGGTCTCACCCTCTACCAAAACACAAATACTTGTCAATGGTACTGGGATCAAACTTCAATTCACCACACTTCATTGGCTTCAAAGCAAAGGGATAGAATTACCCAACCTCTCCTCGTGAGTAGGAGATTCAGTGACCATCTAAGCTGCGGTTGTACCTTGAAGAGCAACACCAATCCATAAGAGACGGAATTAACTAGGCTCCTCCTAAATAGGGGTACTGGCGACCATCTGTGGCGCGGTCAATCTCAGAGAGGAAAGCCATAACCCTCTTCATATTTCCATACAGAAACCAGCCCCAAGACACCAAAGATGGTAGGGATACACACAGATCCATGACCTATTCTGAGCTATCCAGAGACAACTCAATGTCCATCCAGTAAGGAGGAATTCAGAATACATCAAGATCACAAACCCTGAAGAAGCAGGCAAATATCAAACAAGTATCAGAGCATATCTAAAAGGGGAGTGATCAAAAATATATTTCCCTACTATATATAATGTTGTTTGATATACACAATGTAAATTGTACATGACAAAATGGCTAAGCTAGTCTGTGCAGGAAAATACAAGCCCATCTTTAAATCAATGCATATGCGAGCTAACAAGCCCTACATGGCATCCCTCTCCGAAGAAAGAGGTAAAGTTGTGGTCTCCTATACGAGGATATCCACACGACCCAACAGATCTGTAGCCATCTGCATGGTGATCATATGCTCATCAATATATGTGCTCATCTCTGCAGGCATGCCAGTGGTAAGGGAACTCACTGCAATACTATCTGTGATGGCTACATCTCGGGCAGATATGGCGCTATCCCGCTCAACTATCACTGCATCTCTGGCTGATCTGGCCTCATCCTGCTCAACAACAGCGGTATCTATACAAGCTCATGCCTCGTCCCTCTCTAACAGAGTTGCGTCTCTCCCATCAAGAGCTGTCAACATTAGGGCTCTATCCTGATCTCTCTCAAAAGTCATCAGATGAAGACTCTACTCAAAGTACTGTGCTGAATGCTGAATCACGACAGTGCTAGTACTAGGAGAATCTAAAGGAGATACTGACAACCCAGTAGATGGCTCCTCCCCAGTGTGAGAATCAATGTCCACCATGGGCTATCCACCATCTAAATCAATACTCTGCAATGTGGATACTACCTCAGTCGGTGCAGTCTCTGTCTCCATCCATGCAGAATACTCTGCAAAATAACCTGGATGACTAATAGAGAAAGCGGTTATCTCGCGTTGATCCCAATATGCATACACACGGGATCTGTCCTCTGCTGAAAGATAGCGATAAGCTAAACGCTGGCCCAGCGCTCCCTCAAAAGGATGAAAATCCTGAAACTGGTCAAATTGCGACATCATGGCCAGTGGATGGTAGGTAGTCATGTCCCTCAAACCAGCCAAAGGGATGTAATCCATGCCCGGAGCATAAGTAATAAAGCTGTAAGGTGAGCTGAGCCCTGAGCACGACAGTATACTAAATGGGTCTACAATATTAGCTAAGAAAACGGACCAAGATGCAGCATCTGTACACTCCGTAGGCTGAAATGAATATGTCATGGCTATATCATGGGTGAAGCAATTCCCATGCTGTCTGAAAGTGCCAATCGGTCTCAGATGTGACATAAACCACAAGTATAGCATGATCGAACTGCCCGTAAATTCTCCTATCGGATAAGTACAGCAGTATGTAGCTGACCTCAATGTCTCAGCTATAATCATAGGAGTGATGGTACGACCCTCCCTGAGAGCTCTCACCGCCATGATAACTCCTATGTCAAACTCATCCATATACAGTGGCATGTAGACATATGACAGTACGCACAATAGCAGTACATCTACCCTGGCCAGACGCCAATGATCCTCCGGTGTGGTGAAATCCCCGGAATGTTGTCTATAACTATCCTCAGAGCCAAATCTGTCAAACAAAAAATGCTGGGATATAACGTGGCCAGATGTAAGCTCATCTTGTACAACTCTACGCCTTAGTCCAGTGAGGGTCATGAACTGCCGACTCATGTCCCCCAAAACCATATGTACGCAAGGTCTATCCAGTGGCAGCATCGTCAACCGTGCATAGTCCTCCAGAGTGGGTGTCAACTCCTGGGTCCCAAATCAGAAAACATACCTCTCCGATACCCAGTGCTCCAGCATGCCATCCACGAATCCTGTGGGAACCTGAAACATCGACAGGGTCATAGTATGCTGCAACAAATGATCTATGGTCACCCTATCTGATGGTGACCTGCTATCATACCACGATCGCATACCAGATACCACCAATAATGGTGTGGTATGATCAATACGGCTAACTGTCGAAGAAGACATCTGCACGGGCCGTGTCATAACACCATCCAGGGGTCAATGATGAATATCTTTGGACATACATATATATGCATAATATAATACATGCATTACAGATAATAGATAGCAATATGATATAAGGAATAGAAAAATTATGCATACATTCCTAAGTATATCATCATCTAATACATCATCTCTGTACAGCTACGAATACAGGGAAATGGGGCACAGACGCCCTACTACTAACAGAGGCCTATCAAAAGATATAATGAGAATACACATCCAAAGAAGACAATGGTGTCGATGTCGACATCATCAATCTTGTCCACCTGATGTAACTCCTCTTGAGTCACTAGATCTCTATCAACAGGGATATCAGGCCTATACAAAGGAGGATCTGCACCGGTAAAACCAAATGGGTCATCTGAGGGGCCAGTGCCTGAGCTGGAAGGATCAAACGAATCTGCCTTTGCCGGATCTTTGCCCAAATGCCAGATAAAAATATGTGTCTGGTCCAACTACTGGGTCAAACTGTCAATCTGTGTCACAGGAGTCGGATCTTAGACATAGGCTAACCAATCTGTCATCATCATGGATCTTGGAACCATATCACCCATGAACTGAGTGGCGCGGGTCTAGGCTCCAATAGTACGAGGGATTCATCAGCGCTGGAATACATCCTGAGTGCAAGGACCCTCTGACAATGCAAAACCGTCAACACCCAATAATGGGATATCAATAACGCGTGACTGCGACACAGGCCAATAATGCCTGGCAGGAGGCAAGATCGGTATACAGATCTCTCCTGCGGTGCTCCTAATAGCAAGCTCTCCTAAATAGAGCTCCCATCCTCCATCTGTAAAGAGAGGAACTCTCCGGGTGGAAATCACGTACTCGACACCAGTCGGGTATCCATCCTCAAATCCGATGGCCAAATGCTCCCCAAAGTAGGGAATTCATATGATAATGTCAGTTGTCAACTACTCTAGCTACAAACGGCAGTGAGTGAAACCTTTAGCTACAGGGACCTCCGCCAATATAGAATGATGCCATCGTCGTCCTCGTGGGTAGGTATCCAATCCTAGCACACTCACTGGACGTAAATATGGGAGCCTCTCATAGGCCCAAAACTGCCAACATAAAGGCAAACATCTGCTGCCAGTTAACAATCTTAACCTTTACATGGTAAATGACAAGAAAAATACTTACCAGCAGAAATGGGTAAAATCATAACCAAGTCTCGGTCAAGCCATGTGAGCGCATATGCATGCCCCTGAGGAAATAGGCAAAGGTATAGGAACCCCAATCATACTCTCCAATACGGTCCACCTGTCGAGTGGCGCTGATCAAAGCGAACGACACCGTAGAGGAGTTATCTGCTATGAAGCAGCCCCTAATGATCAAAAGGAACAATCGTCGAAGAATGAGATCCCTGACTCTAACTTCATCTGGCATGGGCTTGCTCAATAGACCACTCATAGCATCTAGGTTCAAAGGACCCACACGGACAGTCCTGCCCTTGAGCGCCTCCGCCAGAACTCCTAACAAGGATCTGACGGTAGTCGGGGTAATATCCATCGTGCAAGGCATTGGCGCCCCTCCAAACTCCATACCTGTGATAAATCGCCAATCCATCAGCGTCATCATCACCTCACAGTCAAGCAAATAGAGTGACTGAGTCTGGTGAAACCACCGCTCAGACAATGCCCTGAGAATACCCTAGGGACAACGACGGGGAAGGATGGAAAAGAATGCTCCAAAATCCCAATCATGCAATACCGCTCTATAGTCAGGATAAAGAGCCTGGTACATGGAGTGTATACTGAACCAGTTCTCTCGAGGCTGTGTAAAGCTAGGAACCTGCATGAAATGTAGATCAACATTAAATCCTTTTACTCCTCATAAATAGGAAAGAAGGAAGATAAAGTTCTGATGTCATACCTCGTTAGCATGCAAATACATCGAGGGATGTCGACTCAAGTCACCCAGAAGCACTGGGTTTCCTACCTGAATACTCGGGAGCTCCCTACGGGGAATATGCGCAGTAGGAGCGGGGTCCGTAACTGGAACATTCACCTCCCTGTCCTCGACGTCTGGCAAAATTAACCTGGACTGGACGTATCACCGCCTCTACCAACCGATGAGGCTGTCTAACTGAACGGGGTAGAGGCACTTCAGAAGCCCTCTTTCGTACACCAGAAGTGGTCCTACGGGAACTACTCGGCTGATCCGGATCCATAATATCTGGACAATAGGTCTCCAAATAACCTCAGAAAGGGTGTGGTATCTTCTAACCTGGAGCTTTTCAAAATGCATTTGATGACTATCTGCATGTATGCATCAGTTTAACATACATCTACAGTAGAGTTAAAAATGCATGACTACACAATTCCTTCATTTTAAGAAAATTTTGCCATAGTTTCCTCTATAAATAGGACTATCCACATGCACATAGGCATGACTAGGTGGCCATTCAGTACCACACCTGTCCACAGTCATATACATACTATATGCAAAATCATCAACACATAAGGTTAACCTCAATGCTAGGAGTACTTTGCCTTTTTACCTTTTGCTCAAATGTCCTCAAATAGGATAAAAATAGCAGGAAAAGGTGCCCATTTGACTGTCTCAAAAGTCAAATTTTTTCACATCATTATGTTCAGCATGATTTAATACTAACATGTACTATGTTGAATATTTTTTATCAAATCATTTGAGCATACATAATCACTACTATGTGTTTAGATGCATTTCATATGATAAGTCATTTTCCAAAGGATAAAAACTGGAAAAAAGTACATGCATACGTTACCAGGATAGTGCAAAACACTTGTACGATAATAGATTTTGTAGAAAGACGTCCGAACTTAGTAGATCTGAAGAAGAGCTCTCAGATTTCCTTCGCGGTGCAAGTTAAAAATGACTTATGAAAGCAATCTGCTGGTCTTTATGATCTATGGTTGGTCGTAGGTCCATCTGCGGCTGCAGCAGGTGTACCTGTGGCACCCCTATATGGGTCCCACCCCTCCAGCTCGGTCCAGTTCGAGTTGCAAAGGAGTTCTCGCAAGCTGAAAAGGCCAAATCAGGGATAAAAACGCTACGTGATTGAGCAGAATAGCCTACAATCCTGGTTGAACCGTGGGTCTTCACATCATTCATTGGTATTCGCCCAACCACAGGGTACACTATGCCGATGATCTCAGACGATACAAGTCACGCTCAGCGATACTTCACGTAGGTCCAATTCCTCTCATTCAGGATCGTCATCCTACTTTGCCACATAACCCCGGCGGGGGTCACAACGCGGTACATATGTCGAAGTACATAACCCCGGTGGGGGTTACAACGAATATTATCTGTTGACATACATATCAACGAAGGTCAAGCAGCCTTGATATCACTATAACTGTTGTCAAGTAAATCCAACGGAGCATCAGAAGTCGTTCGATGATTTCAATCGTTGACACACACATCAACGATGATCCAACACGTCACCCCGGTAGGGGTTACAACGCGTGTTCCGTTGACACACACATCAACGATAATACAACAACCCCGACAGGGATCACAATACATTTTAATCCATTGATGTACGCATCAATGAAGGTCAGGCAACCTTGACATCATTTCAGCCGTTAGCAAGTAAACCCAACGTCACATCAAAAACCATCCGATGATTTCATTAGTTGATACACACATCAACAAAATCCAAGCAGCCTTGGCATTTATCCCCAGCAGGGAGTTCATCTGTTGATCTACATATCAACAGAGGATCAAATGTATCCCCGGCGGGGGTTACAACGCGTAGTAAACCATTGGTTCACACGTCAACGAAGGTCGGGCAGCCCTGACAACATTTGCCATTGGCAGTAAAACCAACAGAACATTGACATACTCTGGCGATACAAACCTAGAAAGGGAAACGTCATCAAGGAGGATTGATGTCGGAATATGTTATACACATCCTCAAACAGACAAAGCTTTATCCCCATAGATCTCTTACACATAAGAGGCATTCCTTCAGAATCAAGTCTGTATCAAGGATTCAGGACTTTGATGATAACTCCAATGTTAACATCCTCAAAGATTTGGATCGCACATCCAATTTGGTCATCATTGTCAAATCCCCAGTAGAAGCTATAGGGAGATAGCAATCATCCTCAACATGTTGGGCAACAACCCCATACACATGCGTCACCCAGTTATTTCATGTTATATTTTAAGTGTCTAGGATTCTTTATCCTATCCATGCATTGCATTGCATGAATATGATAAAGAGGGGCATCCGTAGACAATCGAAAGTTTTTGGATATCTGTTACTGACATCATAGGAGCGTAGATTTGTCTTTTAAGAGGAAACCCTGGAAGACAGTTTATATCCATTCTGGATTCCACCATGAGGAACAGATCAACCCCAGAACACACACTGGGAGTAACAGCTCAACCCCGAAACACACACCGGGAGTAACAATTCCAACATCGGAGATAATCCTGAGGCATGCAGATCCAATACCGGAACACAAACTGGAGAAGGTCGATTTCATCCCGGAGATAAACCCGAGATGTTTCGTCTCAGTCCTAACACTGGGAATAGCATATTCTAATATTCGAGATAACCCCAAGGAAGGTAGTGGCAGTTCTGGAGATAACCCCAAAAATGCTTGTTTCAAATGCATGCCATCAGCTTCAACCTTGGCGCTCACACCGAGGCACTCAGTACAAGATAGGCATACCTCAAAGATGACACTGAGGACCATCAACATTTGTAGCAGTCTAATCTCAACGATAACCCTGAGCAACGTCTGCTTTATCAGCCCAAATCGGAGATAACCCCGGTGAGGGGCAAAGTCATCATCTTTCCACCATGACGCCACATCACGCCGTCTCAACATTTTATACATACATTTCTACACATCCATGTCCCACAAGAGCTAAGGAAAACCAATCCCGAGTGACTATTATGCAAAACAACGGATAGAATTTGAAGCTGAAGATCGGAGGGCATCGTCCCATCTTCATGACTTCATACAACCTCCCATCCCATGTCATTGCATAACTCTCGTCAACGGCGATCCAAAATAGGTCCTATATAACTCAGTCGGATGCCCGGATTGCAATTCTAAAAGTTCGAGCGGACATCACGTTGCCTACGTGCACGTACTTCAAGACGGTGGGACCCGTGAAGCCTGGGGTAGCCTCTGGTACACCTGTGGCCCAGCCGCAAGTACCTGCGGCTCCACCCTCTATAAATAGAGGGCTTTGGGTGGCCATTTTGAAAAGAGAAAAGGCGCGGAAGCCATGTCCAATTTGCTCCATACACACCTCAAACTGAGTGCTTTCTCATTTTAAACACTTGTGAGCTCACATATAGCTACTTCTGTACCGGTGGAAGCCATTGTTTATCTACTTTAAAGTTATTGAAGTCTTCTTTGGCAGCCCACTGTAAGCATTCTTACATATTTTCAAGCCTTTCTCTTCACACTTGAGAGTCGTGTTGCGTGTGTTTACCCAGACTTCGGTCTGTGGTTTTATTTCAATATATATATATATATATATATATATATATATATATATGGACTAACATTATCGAGTTATGCCTCGATTGAGCCTAGACTTCGGTATGGAGCGTTTACTTGCTTTTGTATATATATACATTTATATATATGAACTGCATGTCGAACCCTGTTCGATGAGCCTAAACTTCGGTCTGGAGCGTTTACTGCTTTAATATATATATTTATATATTTTAACAGTTGTCGAACTCTGTTCGATGAGCCTTGATTTTATATCCGGAGCGTTTAATTGTTTTCATATATATATATATATATATATATATATATATATATATATATATGAACTGTGTGTCGAACTTTGTTCGATGAGCCTGAATTTTTTATCCGGTGCATTTATCGCTTATATATATATATATATATATATATATTTACATTTTGTCCCACCTGAAGTTTACTTCGTGGTGGTTGACCGCTTTTACTGCTTTCTGTACATTTCGTCTCGCCTGAAATTTCCTCCGTAGCGGTTGATTGCTTTTACAGCTTTATTTACATTTCTAATCCCCCATGGAGGTGCTTCGTGGTTGGTGATCATGTCTGTATATATATATATATTTACAACTTTTTTATATATACTTGCTTACTGCGTTTATATCAACTGCGGTATCATGTGAGCCTAGGAATCATGTGATCACAGATTCAGTCCACTGAATCTAGATTCGGTTCCCATGATGGACCTTTTCAGCTGTAAGCAACTTGTAAATTTATCTGTGATGTTTGGATTTCCTCAAATGGTTCTCATACCCACGAGGAATTCAGCACCATTTTGTACATTATTTTCATACAGATGCCTCGCATCTGTAAAATAAAATCAACCAAGCCGAATAATGAATAAAATGGGAGTGTAAAAGGTCTCAATTACTATTGAGCACTGGGTTTGAAAAACCTCTTTGAAAACATCACTGCCATATCTTGTTAAAAACTAAATTTTTATATAAATTCAAACCCTGTGTATATAGGTGCGAATGAGGCCTCGCACTACTTCCAAAATAAAAGCACATTGACCCACACACACACACACACACATTCATATAACAGCTTCTTGAAAAGTGGCGGTCACCGTGGCAACACGGATGTCGGGGGATGCCTAACACCTTCCCTCCGCATAAGCAAGTCCCCGGACCCTAATTGAATCTCGGTTTTACCGACTCGTTTAACAGTGTCACATCACTGGGTCAATGTGGAAACCTTTTCTTGGTTGTGTTAGTACAACCAGTTAAAAAACTAACTGGCGACTCTTATAGTCCAATCGTCGACATTATACATGTCGAACCTTTTTCACTTGTTTTTTCAAACAAATCTCACCTAAAATGAGAACACAAAAAAATAGGTAACGAAAAGGGACAAATAAAAATCCCAACATCGACATAATATAATTTTATTCATTATTTAATCAAATAAAATTATTTTATAATAAACCCGAATTTCACGATCGTTAAAGGTTTAGCATGAGTTTTTGAAAGAAAAACTTGAAGTTTTGAAAATGACACTTGATGAACTTTGTGTCTTTTAAATTTCAACTTTGTGAACATGTTAATGTCGCCTAGTTATGTGCGTGGAAGATATATTGCACATAAAAGGTTGTCAAGCTCGATTTAGTATGTGTTTTATAGAGAAATTTATAAGTTTTAGAAACTAATTTTGATGAGCATTGTATTACTTGCATTCTGACCTTATAAGCAAGCATGATAGAGTTGTTTATGCCTTTAAGCATGAGTGATATGAGCACTCAATTAGTTAAGCATCACATAAGTTATTTACTTGTTTTAAAAGTAAGGACTATAGTAACTGTGTAAATGAGTCCGATACACATGAGCATGCATATTAAGGATTGTTTAGTATCGTTATGTGACTTAATGGTTAACATAGCGAGTCCCCTGTTGAATAAACCTATTTAGACTCGATTAAAGAGTTTTAAAAAGGAAGTTGTATGCTTGATTCGAGTTTTATCTCAAAGTCTATATTAGATACATGAAAAGGTGTTCAATTGGGTTAATAGACTATTAAACATGTAATCTTAGTTAAGCAAAGGAATGCAAAAGAACCTAAAAGTTTTAGAAGTTAACCTCAATGTTAACAAGTATGGGAAACCAAATGTGTTCTAAACTTTGTCTTTATATGTTTATATTGTGTTCAAAGATATTAAGGTGCTAATAAGAAAACTAGAAGTTTGAAAATTTCAGTTCTGGTTTTAACAGGGAGTAGCGTGGCCACGCCACTCCCAAGTTCATTATCAGCGCGGCCGCGCCGTGCTGTAGAGTAGTCAAAAATAGTTTGTTAACTGCCTGGACTTAGATCATGTCTATATATATTCTTTAAAGACCGCAAGGTATAAAATAAGATTGTTTCGAAAGAATAAAAATGAAATTAGAAAGGGCTAACAACATAGTTATCCTAAGAGTATATCGAAGGAGTGAAATGAATGTTTAAAAAAAAGTTAGGAAATAATGTAAAATTATTATTACATTGAGAATATATGAATATATATGACTGATGGGTATGAATCCATGATTATATAATTGTGTAGGATTGCACGATGTGCAGATAGCTATAAGCAGTTAAGTTGTAGTTGATAATCTACGAGCTAGACAAGTCTTTCAGTTCCTATTTGATATATGAATTCGATAACTGTTAGTTGAACTATATTATGCTATGAGAATGTTGATGTATATTTATAAAATCCATATGAGGTATGTATGAAATTTGAAAGTTGATCTTTGATGATATGCTTGTGAAGTAAATCTCTATGCCTGTTATGTGAGAAGTAACATGCGTAATAAATATTAATTGATTATGAATGCATGAACTGAGTAAGTTATTATATGTTATGTGATGTATGAAAAATATTAGAATTACTGAGTTGTCGAGCTCACTCTTGTAAATAACCATTTTTACAGGTTAAGGACTCACGGTAAAGATTTTGTGTTACTTGATTGATAGAGTTCAATAGTATTATAAGAAGATTAAATTGTTACCTGAAGTTAGGTTTTGAATCATGCTTTAGGTTTTAGATGATGTACTTGATAGTTGTTTAACTCTTGTAAAGTTGAGAAGTTGCACTATTCGACACATAAAGAACATCAAATTGAGATGTGAATTCTATAATGTAACTTTGATGAATCGAAGCATAGAATAAATTTGATTCAGAGATATGTAAATGATGAAGGTTATGATCCAGGGGAAATGAATAAAGAATTCATAAAATGTTTTTATTATTTCGTATCTTATTAAGTATAACATCGAATATTATGTAAAAATAAAAATGGTTAATGATCAAGATCAGGAATTGACTTATGAAGTTTTTGGGATTGATTTATAGATCCTGGAATTAAAAAGGTATTTATATATTAATCAGTATTAAAGTTAAGTTGTATTCATTAAATTATGAATTAAAGTTGTTAATAGTTAGACGAAGGTAGTATCATGACGCACCAGGTCCAAGGTAACGGATACCCGAATTTGGGGGTGTTACAGCAAACCTGGCTAACTCATTGAACTTGGCAGCATATTCTAAGACGGACATATTCTCTTGCTTCAACTATAGAAACTTCACTTCCATTCTGGATTGCATTCTCAGTGAGAACTAATTCTTAAAAAACAATTCCTTACACCTTGTCTAGGTTACCACTGATGTCCCGGCTCTAGCCTGGTTTGACTCCCACCAGTAATTAGCCCCACCTTTCATTAAATAGGTAGCAAAAGCTATCTTTTACTCTTCTGCTACTCTAGCAATCACAAAAGCCTTTTCCATTTCCTTCACCCTAAGTTTGGGCTTTAATAGGGACAGTTGTTCCTCTAAATTCTGGCAGTCCTACTGCTTTAAAGTCTTTGAAATTCGCCAATCTATTATCTGGCCGATTTCTAGCTGCTAGTGCTCTATTTTGCATAGCACGAGCTAATATATCTATAAAGTTCTGCATTGGGTGTTCTTGACCTCTTTCATTATTTACGAATCTTTCCTCCCTCTAGTTACTGAGGTTTATCTGCTATACCCTGCACATTACGAGTTCTGTCAGACATATAGACTTAGCAACCTGAGTTGATTCCTTCAACCAAACAACCTAGCAGTATGCATATCATCCTATCCAAATAACCCCATGTCATTACTACAAATGTCGGCCACAAATAAAACTCGGTTGTCGACGTCGGGATTTTTATTTGTCCCTTTCTGTTCTTGTCTTTTGGTGTTCTCATGTTATGTGAGATTTGATTGAAAAAACAAGTTTGAAATGGTCCGACATGTATATGTCGACGATTTGATTGTAAGAGTCGTCAATTGGTATTTTTATATGGTTGCACTAACTCAACCGAGAAAAGGTTTGCACAAAGACCTAGTGATGTGACAATGTCTAACTTGTCTACAAATCCTAAATTTGTTAGGGTCCGGGGGCTTGATTAAGTTGAGGGAAGGTGTTAGGCACCCCCCAACTTCCGTGATAACACGGTTATCGCCACTTTTTAATTTAAACTTTTATTTGAATGTGTGTGTATAGGTTTATGTGCAATTGTCCGGAAGTAATGCTATGCCTCGTATGCACCTATATACAAAGGGTTTGAATTTTGTATAAAAGTTCAATTTTAATGAGGGATGGCAATGATGATTTGTAAAACATGTTTTCAAACCCTTGTGCTCAATAGTAATTGAGGCCTTTGATACTTCCATTTTATTATGTGTTCAGCTGGATTGCTTTTATCATTTTTGAGATACAAAGCATCTTCGAGAAAATAAGATACATAGCAGTGCCAAACTCCTTGTGGGCATGAGAGCCATCTAAGGAAATTCAGACACCGCGAATAACTTACAAGCTGGCTGCAGCTAAAAATATCCATCACGGGAACCGAATCTAGATTCAGGAAATGAATCTGTGATAACAATGATTCCTAGGCTCACATGACAAGGAAATATGTACGAAAGCTATAACAAGAACTAGATTTGAATAAATTTAAACTATTTCAGCTTCATCGGTTCCAATTTAGTCACCATGAACCGACTAAAGTGAGAAATAGCCAGATTTAGGCAAATCTAACCCGTAAGATGATAAAGCAGTTATATATATATATATATATATATATATATATATATATATATATATACACACACACACACACATACATATACAAATATATGTAATATAAGCCACGGATTGACAATCCGAGCATACCAACACGACGCGACTCTCAACGTGAATAGATATATATTTATAGAAGTGAATAGATATATATAGCTTTTTATGCTTGAAAACTCGGTTTCCACCAATTAAATTTTAGTATGTTATAAAACACGAGCTCACAAGTGTTTAGAAAAAAGAAGCACTTAATTTGGAGCACTATAGAAGTGTGTACAAAGTGAAATAGACAGGGTTTCCTCGCTCTTTCTCACTTTAAAATGGACACCTTCTCTCTATTTATAAAGGGGGGAGTCGCGGGTCTAACCACGGCAGCCACGGGTCTACCTGCGGCTGCCCGGGATGCACCGGGCTCTGCGGGTCTCGCCGTCTCAAAGACCGTGCACTCGTGCAACGCGTTGTCCACTTGAACCTTCATAACTTCCAATCCGGGCATCCGATTGAGGCATGCTATACCTTTCTAGATTGTTGTTGTCGAGAACTACACAATGACATGGTATAAGAGGTTGTTCAAAGCCGGGAAGATGGGTTCATGACCAGATATTCAAGTCTTCAAATTATATCCGATGTGTTATCTTATGTAGTAGTCACTCGGGATTTTGAGCTATGACTCTTGTGGGACACTTCTGTGTGAAATATGGGTTGAAATGATGTTGAGACGTCGTGAATGTAGTATCAAGGTGGCAAAATAATGATTTTACCCCTCATTGGGGTTATCTCCGGTTCTATGCAGATGTAGCAATCGTTGCTCAGGGTTATCTCTAAGATTGGGTTGTTACGAGTACTGAATTTCCTCAGGGTTATCTTTAAGGTGTGCTTGACCTCCTGGGGTTATCTTTGGGGTTGGAACAGAGTGCCTCAGGGTTATCTCCGAGGTTAGAACTGACTATTCTAGGGTTATCTCTAGAACTTGAACTGCATTTCTTGGGGTTATCTTTGTGTTTTAGAACTGAGTATCCTGGGGTTGTCACCAGGATTAAAACTGAATATCTCGGGGTTGTCTCTCAGGCTGAGTTGATTTGACTTTCAGGGTTATCTTTGGAAGATGATTTTGCCCTCTTGCAAGGTTAATAACAAGAATGCAAACAAATTCGAGTGTCTATAGATGCCCCTTTTTATCATATTCATGCAATGTAAAGGCATGGATAGGATAAAGATCGCTAGACACTTGAAATGTGACAAGATAATTATGATGTAATGTACTGCAACATGATACAAATGTATGCTGAATGCATGAAAATGAGGTTACTCCATGAATGAGACCAGAGGATGTTGACATTGGGGTTATCACCAAAGTCCTTAACCCTCAGTGTAAGACTTTCCATTGCAGATGTTCTTCTCATGTGTGAGAGACTCTAGGGAATTGTCCCTTGTCAAAAGAAGATTTGTATAACAGATTTCATCATCAATCTTCTTCGATGATGATCAAAGCTCTAGGTTATGAACCTTAGGTGGGGAAACCTTATGTCGTAACCTTTAAGGAGACAGAAAACGTAGAGGTGTCTAACTCTTATCGAGTTTTAAGGAATGGATTAAGGTGTCCATTGAAGCTAAATAATAAAAGACATTATGTGCTATGTGTTAACAACTTATGTGTGGTTGCGAGTATCGAAGAATGTCATATAATAAATAAGATTTTAAAATATTTTGTTGCCAGGATGTTTAACGAAGGAGGATCCAGTCTAGCTAGGGAAGTGATACCTCAGATAACTAAAGATGACGAACCCCGGGGAATCCATGTGGTACGGGAGCAGTTGATTCAGGAGGATGAGCATGTGACTGATCTCGAGGAGGATAGTTATGAGGAGATATAGGAGGATGATAAGGAAGAGGATCTGTAGAGTTTCCACCAAACTCCATATCAGCTGAGATGTATGACGCTCTGTACGATCGTAACATAGAATTACAGGACAAGGTTGAGGAGCTGAAGGAGTTAGTTGAGATGCATCACGTTACGATGGAGTAGAAGGATGCGGAGATTCAGGAACTCGACTCAAGACTTGGAAACACGAAGTTGGACCTAGTTTATACCAAGGGTCAGCACGAAGATCTGTTGGTGGTGAACGAGAAGATGCAGACTAATGTGGAGAAGTTAAAAGATGACTTGAAAGAGGAGTCAGCTATGCGTGCGAGAGCAGATGACGCTTGGATGAAGGCGACTCAACGTGCAGATCGTGCTGAGGCTAAAGTTCAAGTGAAGAAGGTCAAGATGAATGAAATGGATTACGCCTTTAATTCTGCAATTGATAGGGCCCATGATCGGGTCTTTTATTACCCACCTCAATTTGAAGATTCGTCGTGGTTCGTGATGGATCGTAAAACGGCGTATCGTATTATGGAGGAAGAATGTAGAGAAGCCTTACGACGTCTTAATATGCCTAGATAGAAAGAATGAGAATAATAATATGTGGTTAAGTAAATGAGTAAATAAACTGTGAATCCCTTATTTTGAGATAAATAAAGGGTTGTCTAGTTTAGGAAAGTGGATGTTTATAGCAGATATGCTATCTTTAATATGTTTTAAAACATTATGAATGAATAAAATATCAAAGTTTATTTAAGATGTTATGTGTTATAGCTTTACTCTTAGAATGTTTAAGTTAAACTTTAAATACCCAAGAAGTTGAGTAATGAACTAATAAGCGTATATTTTAATAGAAAATGCCTCCTAGAAGAAGACAACCACGTCAACAACCACCTCCTGAGGGGTCTATGTAAGACCCCAATTTTTTTTAATAAAGATGAATTTTCTATAAATATCATTTTTAGATATTATGGAATGAATTTGATATAATGTTATAGTTATGGGTAATATTTATAAATTTTACAAAGTACGCAAGTTGTTGTGTAATATTCGATTGGTCGGAGAATATTCATTTTAATAGGGAATATTCGTACGACGACACAATCATTGGTGGACCCTACAACGAAATTATTATCGAATTGAGAAAACAACAAAAATACTTTATGAAAATAAAGGCGGAAGTTTTACCGTTAACTGTTGAAACACCTGGTGTTAAAAGTATAGTAATACGCGTGGTTGCATAGTAGCACAAGGTATTGATTATTAATGCTTACATGAGAAGTCACTCAGTTTTGTTCAATTATTATTACAGTAATTGTTGTATAGTATCTCACGTTATTTGATTCAATTATTGTCAATATTTTATAATCAATAATTGAGACGACAAAGTTATTAATATTATTATTTGTAATATTAATGATGTCTAGAAGTTCTGTCAAGGAGAGGTTTGGTCACCTAATTACGCGCCAATAGGGAGAAATCCTTATTGGAAAGCCCATTCTTTCCTAGGAACGACCTGGTCGATTAATATTGTGAATTATAATAATGATGATAAATGTTGTTAATTATATTGAGGTGTCTTTTTATGAAGTCACGAAAGTTTTTTTATATATATAAATATAAATATAAATATATATATATATATATATATATATATATATATTGTTTTATTAGTATTATTAATGTAATAAAGCAGAAAAGCTTTTTATATAAAATAAAATACTTTTATAAAGTTATCTGTTTTATTAGACTATAAATAGAATATATTATATTCTATTATGCATAGTATTTTGCATAGTAAAATCTTTTTATATAAAACAGAATACTTTTATAAAGTTATTTATTTTATTAGACTATAAATAGAATATATTATATTTTATTATGTATAGTATTTGTATAGTGCCTGCATAGTATTTGCATAGTAAAATCTTTTTATATAAAACATAATACTTTTTATAAAGTTTTGTGTTTTTTGATTATAAATAGAATATATTATATTTTATTGCATAGTGCAACACAGTATCCTTTCTATTTTCCTATAAATAAGATGCTTAGTTAGAATTGAAAACCACACCAGAAGTTCAGAGAATTTTTCTATAATCTTGAACGTATTTCTTTAGAGTTTTAAGAAGCTTTGAGCGTAGTGCAAGTTTTCTTCAAGAATATCATCGCCCTACCAGTCGGAATACTCTTCTTTTACGGTAAGGGGTATTATTTCTTTCGTATTCATGAAGAGAACTTCTGTTATTCCATTCCTTATTATTCTGTTGGAATAACCTATTTATGCGAAGTACCGCATACATGGTGAAATTCTTCTAATATTCCGTTCTTTATTATTCTGTCGGAATATCCTGTCTGTGCGTTTACGCCGGACCTGGTTCCACTATTTATTATTCTGTCAGAATATCTTGTCTGTGCGTTTACGTCGGACCTGGTTCCATTATTTATTATTCTATCGGAATATCCTATCGGTGCATTTACGCATGACCTGGTTCCATTATTTATTTTTCTGTTGGAATAACCTATCTGTGCGGTCTATCGCATGCTTGGTGAATTCTTTTGCTATTACATTCTTTATTATACTCAGTTGGTTAAAGTTTTGGCTTTTATACTTAATGAAATTAATGGAATATCTTTGATATTTTCGCTTCATCCAGTATCTTTTCATGAAAATATTCTTCTTAGCATTTTTGAATTTTACTCTACAAAGCAGTATCATGTTGACAATTTAGACGTTGTTGGTTCTTGGATAAATTAATTCTTGAACTTGTTTTATTGAATTCTTGTATCATTGTCATCATCCTCATGTTTATATTTTGTTAAAAGTCATATGTGGCCTGTAGTGCATAGATGGACTTGGTATGATTATGACTAGGGATTATTCGGTGTAATCATGACCGTAATGTTACAAATGATGTGGTAAAAGTCCTCATTAGCCCGTAGTGCATTGATGGACAGTTGTTGGCATGATCATGACCATTGATGAATACAACAATATCCTTGGCCCGTAGTGCATGGATTATTTGTGGTTGTGATACTAATGAATATCCTTGGCCGTAGTGCAGAGATGATGTGGATTATTTATTAAGCTGAGTCCCAACGATAAAAGTGATGAAAAACCTTTTAAATCATAAAAGATAGTAGATTTTATTCTCTACTTGACTCTTTTAATGGATTGCTTATTCCGCTGCAGTTAAACTTGATGTTTGTTATATTGTATCAGTTTAACACTGTTGAAGGCTAACGATAATTTATTCTGCATTATCTTAGTCATAATATTTCTTAATGGGCTAGTTGAGCTCACCCTTTCTTTCATTGTTCTCTTCAGGAAATGAGAACGTAGCTGAGACTAGTCGGGGAAGGGAGTGACTGTCCAGATGATAGCATTAGTAGTCCTCACTATTCTATTAGATAGTGTGACAATAAATGTATTGAGGGCTTATTTTGAGTTTCAATACTGTCTAGATGACAATATTTGTATTAAAACTCTTAGATTATGTTTTGTCGTATTTTACACGACTATTGTATAATTAAGTTGTATTTGTATTTTGTACCATGTATTTGGCGACTCAAGATGGGTGATGTATACCTGTTTTGGGGGCGTCACAGTCTACTAACAATAATAACGAGGCCAATGCTAACCCGGTTCAGCAGTTGGTAACCTTGTTAACGGGAGCACTTGCGAATCAACAGCAAGCTCAGGTCACGACCTTCAAGGAATTCAAAGCGGTTGGACCGCCAGAGTTTCAAGGGTCTATGAATCTAGTGGAAGCCCAAACCTGGATCATGGAAATGGAGAAAGTGTTCGACGTTGCTAGAGTCAACGAGGATCAGAAGACTGCGGTCGCAATGTTCATGCTGAAGTCTGAAGCCAGATACTGGTGGCAAGCAAATAAGGTTCGTGGGGGACAAGGAGTGATAGCGTGAGATATATTTAAGGAGATGTTTTCTGAAATATACTTTCCAGCGAGTTCTTGGAATCAGTTGGAAGTGCAATTTCTGGAGTTGAAGCAAGAAACTATGACGGTGCCAGAATATGCTGCGAAGTTTAACTAGTTGGCAAGGTTTGCCACTTATCAAGTCAATACTGACGAGCAAAAGGTGAGAAGGTTCGAACAAGGATTAAAACCCTGGCTGTATAGCAAGGTTTCAATGTTCTAGTTAAATACATTTGTGGATGTACTGGAAAAGGCAATTATCGCGGAAGGTGGAAGCGATGCCTTGACCAAGTACAACCAAGAACAGAAGAAGAGGAAGACTGAGAATGAAAATAAGGCTGGTGAAAGTAACGTTGGTAGTAACAATCAGAAGAGGAAGTGGAGCGAGAATTCGATCGCGGGAAGACAACAAAGAAATCAACCGAAGAAAAAGTTTGAAGCTTGTGTGACTTGCGGGAAGAACTATACTGGGGTATGTTTGAAGGGAAAGCGGGTGTGTTTCAACTATGGTTAGGATGGACACATTGCACCGAACTATTTTATCCCAAAGAAAGGGGCATGTTATACCTGCGGTTCGAAGGATCACATGGCTCGTGATTGCCCTAAGAAGCCAACGAGAAGGGCAAGTGTAGGGAAAGGAAATAGCAACGGTGGTGGTGCATTGACTATCACTGGACCAACACAGTCAAGCCGACCTACTGCGATGACTTTCAATATGACAGTGCAGGATGCTATACAGTCTAAGGATGTGGTGTCAGGTATCATTCCGATTAATGGTATTAATGCTTATGTGTTATTTGATTCGGGTGCTACTTGTTCATTTATATTCGATGAATTTGCTAAGAACTTAGATTCGCATCAGGAAGAATTAGAATTTCCCTTAAACATAGAGATTGCGAATAGGGAAGTGATTCCTGTTAGATTCATATATAGGAATTGTAGAGTGGTTATAAAGGATCACGAGATGATGGTAGATTTGATACCAATTAGACTTGGTGAGTTTGATGTAATACTGGTAATGGATTGGTTATTCAATTATGAAGCAGTAATTGATTGCCAAAGGAAATGTGTTAACCTTATGACTTTGTCAAAGGTTATGTTCTATGGCAGCAAGTCACCTCGACAAGCAAGTTGTCTGACGGTGATGCAAGCCAAGAAGTCATTGAGACAAAGATGTGTAGGATACTTAGCCTACGTAGTCGATACACAGAAGAAGAGTACGAAGTTAGAAGAGATACCGACCATAAGAGATTTTGCAGACGTATTTTTAGACGATTTGCCGGGTCTTCCACTGGATCGACAAATCGAGTTCATGAATGACTTACTACCAGGAACCGCCCCGTTATCTAAGGCACCATACAGAATGGCCCCGGTAGAGATGAAGGAGTTGATGGTGCAATTGCAAGAGTTGCTCAACAAGAAGTATATTCAGCCGAGTGTTTCGCTATGGGGAGCACCGGTGTTATTTGTTAAAAAGAAGGATGGATCGATGCGGCTCTGCATTGACTATCAAGAATTAAATAAGGTCACGATTAAAAATAAGTATTCATTACCTAGAATCGATTACCTGTTCGATCAATTGAAGGGAGCGAGGTATTTCTCAAAGATAGACTTGAGAAGTGGTTATCATCAATTGAAGGTAAGGCCGGAGGATGTACCAAAAACAGCGTTCAGAACTCGGTATGGTCATTATGAGTTTCTGGTTATGTCTTTTAGTTTAACCAATGCACCTGCAGAATTTATGGATTTGATGAATAGGGTGTTTATATCATTCTTAGACAAATTTGTGGTGGTGTTTATTGATGATATATTGGTATATTCCAAAACCAAAGAGGAACATGTTAAACACTTAAGAATGATGTTGGAGACATTGAGAAAAGAGAAGTTGTACGCTAAGTTCTCAAAATGTAAGTTTTGGTTGGAACGTGTACAGTTTCTCGAGCACGTTATTGATAAGGACGGAACTTCGGTAGATCCATCAAAAGTGGAAGCTGTAATAAATTGGGATCAGCCGAAAACACAGTCAGAGATAAGGAGTTTCTTGGGATTGGCAGGTTACTATAGGCGTTTTATTCAAGACTTTTCCAAGATCGCAACTCCGTTGACGAATTTAACTAGAAAGACGGTTAAGTTTGTTTGGACAAAGAAGTGTGGGGAAAGTTTTTGAAAATTAAAGAAGAGGTTGAGCTCAGCACCTGTGTTGTCATTGCCTGATGATACATGGAATTTTGTGGTGTACAATGACGCATCGCATAAAGGACTAGGCTGTGTGCTTATGCAGAACTGCAGAGTTATCGCGTATACATCACGTTAATTGAAAGATTATGAGAAAGGGTATTCGACTCATGACTTAGAGTTGGTTACGGTGATGTTTGCCTTGAAGATTTGGAGACACTATCTTTATGGAGAGAGGTGTGAGATATATACCGACTATAAAAGTCTGAAGTATATCTTTACACAAAAAGATTTGAATATGAGGCAGAGAAGATGGTTGAAGTTAATCAAAGACTATGACTGCGAAATTTAATATCATCCTGGAAAGGTGAATGTTGTTGCTGATGCTTTAAGTAGGAAGGGACGGGAGAAGTTAATAATGTTGATTGCTTAGGAGAAGCTAGTGTCAGAAATGGCTAGGATGGAGTTGAAAATTAAATAGCAGATATAATCCAAAGAAAAGTTGTTCCGAATGGGAAACGGTTCAACATTGGTAGGTAAGGTGAAGAATGCACAACTTCAGGATGAAGACTGCGAAAAGATAAAACAGAAAGTATCTGAAGGTGAGGAAAACAAATTCAAAATTGATTTGGAAGGGTTACTTCGATTCAAAGGGAGAATTTGGGTTCCGCCCGAACCAAAAGTTAAAGATGAAATTCTAAGTGAAGCTCACAACTCAAGAAATTCGATTCACCCTAGGAGTACAAAGATGTACCAGGATCTTAGACGTCATTTTTGGTGGCCGAATATGAAAAAGGATGTGGCTAAGTGCGTGACAAAATGCTTAATGTGTCAGAAAGTTAAAGCTAAACACCAAAGGCCAAGCAGATTATTACAACCGTTGGAGATACCAGAATGGAAATAGGAGCATATCACAATGAATTTTGTGGTAGGTCTTCCAACATCTCGGCAAGGTTACGACGCCATTTGGGTGATTTTCGATCGACTGACGAAGTCGGCACACTTTTTTCCAATCAAGATTAGATTTAACCTAGATCGGTTGGCAAAACTGAATGTGAATGAAATCGTTTCAAGACACGGTGTTCTAGTGTCCATTGTATCGGACAGAGATCCATGTTTCACATCTAATTTTTGGAAACGATTACAAGAATGTTTGGGAACACAGCTGAGAATGAGCACAACATACCATCCTTAAACCGACAGATAGAGTGAGAGAACCATCCAAACACTAGAAGATATGCTCATATCATGTATCATAGATTTCAAGGGAAATTGGGATGACCATCTACCATTGGTTGAATTTGCCTATAATAATAGTTATCACGCGAGTATTGGCATGTCGCCTTACGAAGCGTTATACGACAGAAATTGCAGAACTCCATTTTGTTGGGATGAGGTAGGTGAACGTCAGCTATTGGGTCCAGAATTGGTGCAACAAACCGTCGAGATCATCAAAGTGATTCGAACAAGATTGATAGCCGCACAAGACAGACAGAAGAAATATGCCGATCAACATCGATAAATTCGGGAATTCGATGTTGGTAGTTATGTTTTCTTGAAAGTATCTCCCTGGAAGGGGAAAATTCGATTTGGGAAGAAGGGGAAATTAAGCCCTAGATTTATAGGACCTTCCGAAGTGCTTCGATGAGTTGGTGAAGTGGCGTACGAGGTAGCTTTACCTCTAGAGTTAGAGCATATTCATAATATTTTCCATGTATCCGTATTAAGGCCATATAAGCCTAATTATAAACATGTTATAGAATATGAGCCGTTACAGTTTGAGAAAGACTTAACATATGAAGAAGTCCATATTCAAATTATTGACAGAAAAGAGCAAGTACTGAGGAATAAAGTGATACCTTCTATTAAAGTAATATGGAGAAACTATAATGCTGAAGAAGCTACGTGGGAACTTGAAGATGTTATGATCAGAAATTATCCTCAGTTATTTGCTTGATCTTGTATAGCGATTTTGGGGACAGAATCCTGTTAAGGAGGGAAGAAATGTAATGAATAAATTTGTTGAGTCGTGATTCTAGGGACAGAATCCTTTTAAGGAGGGAATAATGTAACGATCGAGAAATTTTGTATTTAATTTAAATATTTATTGAATTTAATAAATATTTTATTAAATTTATTTATTGGAAAAAATAAATAATTGATGGAATTGGCATGCAAGAATTTAGTAACTAAATTGATTAATGTTAATTAAATTGAATAATGGTAATTTTTATTTGAAGGATTTAATTTAAGGAAATAATTAAATTAAATCAATTGCTTAATACTTAAGAAAATAAGTAAATTAAATAAAATGTCGTTTTGATCTAATTTATTAATTAAATTAGATATGTAATGATTTATTAAGTATATTACAATGGGAATTATAATTATTATAATTATAAGTGAAAGTTAATTAAATTAGTTACATGTGTGTGACAAATAAAAACTATATAATAAAATATTATTAAAATAATCTAGTAGGGGGAAAAAAGGTGTTTAGCCAAACAAGGCCTTGTGACCTTTGGCTTATTTGAACTGGCACAAACCTTTTTGTTTTTTTACCGGAACGTGGGAGTCAGTTATATGTAGGTTACGCGTGTTATTTTTCCCTAAGGTTTGATAACATAGAAATACGGAGAGGAGAAACACAGAGGGTTAGAGAGAATTTGAGTGTAATCCTTGCGAATTGTTAAGGTTGAGGAATGATTCTATCATCTTGCTAGTAGGAAATTCACGGTATAACTCATTCCTAAATTTTCAAGTTGGAGTTTGTAATTTAAAGTTCTTTATAATGGATTTTTGTTGAATTGTTGTTTCATACGTTGATTATATATATGTGTACTCTTGATAAATTGGTTGGTTATCATCTGTAATTGTATATTAGTTATCAAATTCATGAAAATTAGCTTTATGGGAAAGAAATTGTAATAACAGTGTTTATGCATGAAAAATGGCTTAAGAAAGTATAAAATTTCTTGTCCAATATGTGATGTAATCTGCAATTTGATGTTGGATTGTGATAATATGTTAAGAAACGAAAATAATGTAGTTTAAATCGTGTTAATTGGTTAGGCAACGAAGTCGTGGTGATTGAATTCGCTAAAAGTGTTAAAATTGAAGAAATTTGGAAAATTATGATTTTGATTCTTCAAATTTGTGTGTATGTAATGTTTATGTAATTAGAATTAAGAGTAGCATGCTTACCTATGTTATTTCAAAGTTTTAGATGTGACGGCCCCAAAACAGGTATACATCACCCATTTTGAGTCACCAAATACATGGTACATAAATCAAATACAACTTAATTATACAACAGTCGTGTAAAATACGACAAAACATAATCTAAGAGTTTTAATAAGAATATTGTCATCTAGACAATATTCACACTCATTGGAGTCCTCATTACAATTATTGTCACACTATTTAACAGAATAGTGAGGACTACTAATGCTATCATCAGGACCTGACTAGTCCCAGCTACGTTCTCATTTCCTGAAGAGAACATTGAAAGAAAGGGTGAGCTGAACTAGCCTAGTAAGAAATATTATGACTAAGATTGTGACGCCCCCAAAATAGGTATACATCACCTATTCTGAGTCGCCAAAAACATGGTCCATAATAAAAAAATAATCTTTAATATACAACAAGAGAGCTATGAGTTTTAATACAACTACTGTCTTCTAAACAATATCCACTCTCAGAATGAGTCTTCATTACATTTATTGTCACACTATTTAATAGAATAGTGAGGACTACTAATACTATCATCTGGTCCATCACTCAGTTCTCCGACTCGTCCCAGCTGTATTCTCATTTCCTAAAGAGAACAGTTAAAAAAAGGGTGAGCTCAACTAGCTCAGTAAGAAATATTATGACTAAAATAATGCAGAATAAATTATCATTAGCCTTAAACAGTGTTAAACTGATACAATATAACAACCATCAAGTTTAACTGCAACGGAACAAGCAATCCATTAAAAGAGTCAAGTAGAGAATAAAATCTACTATCTTTTATAATTTAAAAGATATTTCATCACTTTTATCGCTAGGACTCAGCTTAATAAATAATCCACATCATCGAATCACCCATGCACTACGGCCAAGGATATTCTTTAGTATCACGACCACAAATTATCCATGCACTACGGGCCAAGAATTTTTGTGTATTCATTAATGGTCATGATCATGCCAAAAACTGTCCATCAATGCCTTATGGGCCAATGAGGACTTTTCCACATCATTTGTAACAATACGGTCATGATTACACCGAATAATCCCTGATCATAATCATACCAAGTCCATCTATGCACTATAGGCCACAGATGACTTTCAACAAAATATAAACATGAGGATGATGACAATGATATAAGAATTCAATAAAACAAGTTCAAAAATTAATTTATCCAAGAACCAATAACGTCCAAATTGTCAACATGATACTGCTTTGTAGAGTAAAATTCAAGAATGCTCAGAAGAATATTTCTATGAAAAGATACTAGATGAAGCGTAAATATCAAGGATATTTCACTAATTTTATGGAGTATAGAAGTCAAAACTTTAATCAACTGAGTATAATAAGGAATGGAATAACAAAAGAAATTACCAGGCATGCGATAGACTGCACAGAAAGGTTATTCCAACAGAATAATAATTAACGGAACCAGGTCCGGCGTAAAACGCACAGACAGGATATTCCAACAGAATAATAAAGACGGAATCAGGTCCGGCGTAAAACGCACAGACATGATATTCCAACAGAATAATAAAGAATGGAACCAGGTCCGGTGTAAAACGCACAGACAGGATATTCCAACAGAATAATAAATAATGGAATAACAGAAGTTCTCTTCATGAATACAAAAGAAATAATACCCCTTACCGTTAAAAAAACTGGATATAAGAGTATTCCGACAGGTAGGGCGATGATATTCTTGAAGAAAACTTGCACTACACTCAAAGCTTATTAAAACTCTAAAAAAATACGTTCAAGATTATATAAGAGAATTTCTCTGAATTTCTGGTGTGATTTTAATTCTAACTAAGCATCTTATTTATAGGAAAATAGAAGGGGTACTGTTTAGAAAATAATACGGACGCAATACTTTTATAAATCACGGATGTCTGTTGCCATAATCAGTGCTTGAATTCAAAACCATTATTGAGAAAAACAAATATATATATATATATATATATATATATATATATATATATATATATATATATATATATATATATATATATATATATATATAACACATGTTATTAACAAAACCACCCATAATTCATCCACCTATCACTATCATCAGAATACTTTCCCACCACCACCATTAATTCAACTTACACACATTCTTACACACACCCACACACACATTTCTTACTTTTCCACCAACATGTCCACATCACACACATCCACATCCACATCCATACACATCATTCTCATTATTTTCCACTCACACCCACAACATATACATATATATACACACCTCACACACACACACACACACACACACAGACATATATATATATATATATATATATATATATATATATATATATATATATATATATATATATATATATATAATCCCTCCCCTTTATGTATACTCCCTCCCACCCCTATTTCCAAAATCAGTTTTCAACACATATGGGCCTCACATGTGGCCCCCACATGTGGGCCCCACCTTTATTATATAAAATTTTTCTACCGATTATTTTGAAAAATGGGTAAATTGAGGTTTATAAAATAAGCAACATTTATAACAAATACTTCATAAAAAATCACATTAATAATTTTAACAACATATATCATCATTATTATAATTCACAATATTAATCGACCAGGTCGTTCCCATGAAAGAGGGGGCTTTTCAATAAGAATTTCTCCCTATTGGCCCCCAATTAGGTGACCAAACCTCTCCTTGACAGAATTTCTAGACATCGTTAATATTGCAAATAATAATATTTATAACTTTGTCGTCTCAATTATTGATTTAATAATATATAAAATATTGACAATAATTGAGTCAAATAACGTGAGATATTATGCAGCAATTACTGTAGTAATAATTGAACAAAACTGAGTGACTTCTCACGTAAGCATCAATAATTAATACCGTGCTTTACTGTGTAACTACGCGTATTACTGTACTTTTAACACCGGGTGTTTCAACAGTTAACGGTAAAACCTTTGCCGTTATTTTCATAAAGTATTTTTATCGTTTTCTCAATCCGACAATAATTCTGTTGTGGGATCTACCAATGATTGTGTCATCGTACGAATATTCCCTGCTAAAACGAATATTCCCCGACCAATCGAATATTATATATCCACTTGCGTACTTTGCAAAATTTATAAATATTACCCACAACTATAACATTATTTCAAATTTATTCCATAATATTTAAAAATGATATTTATAGAAAATTCATCTTTATTTATAAAAGTTGGGGTCTTACAAAGATAATGCAGAAGAAATTATCATTAGCCTTCAATAATGTTAAACTGATAAAATATAATAGACAACAAGTTTACCTGCAGCGGAATAAGCAATTCATTATAAAAGTCAAGTAGAGCATGCTACCTACTATCTTCTATGTTTTAAAATATTTTCATCAATTTTTATCGCTGAGACTCAGCTTAATAAATAAACCACATCATCGAATCATCTCTGCACTACGGACCAATGATATTCATATAATCATCAATGGTCATGATTATATCGAATAATCTCTGGTCATAATCATACCAAAAACTGTCCATCAATGCATTACAGGCCACTGAGGATTTTTACCACATCGTTTATAACATTACAGGTCATGATTATACCGAATGATTCCTGGTCATAATTATACCAAGTCCATCTCTGCACGTAAGCCAAAGATATACAACTATAAAACCAATAATCAACAGTCCATCTTTGCACGTAAGCCAAAGATATACAATTTCAAGAATCAACAGTCTATCTTTACACGTAAGCCAAAGATATATAATTTCAATAATCAACAGTCCATCTTTGCACATAAGCCAAAGATAACTTTCATCACCATATAAGCGTGGGGATGATGACAATGATATAAACATTAATCAAACGAAAACAAGGATAAATATTAAAGAATTTAAATTTATCCAAATATTATCAACCACTTAATAAACTCATAATCTAATATTATTAATATTATAACACTATTTTAATCACTTCTTAAACTTATAAACAATTTATTTCAATTGTTTATACTTTACCAAATAATGTATTTAATCATTCAAAAATGCCATACTCATAAGATTTCATCACCAATGATCAAATCCCTCATAAAAAATTTTCATATACCCTATATAGGATTTCCAAGACATAAAATCCTATTTTCTAATTTTGTTACTTCACATAACATATTTAATTCATTTACTCATAACTAGTTCATTTTTATGAAAAATACCAAATCAGTCCAAATTCTATTTCTTTTTTGGAATTTAGCAGAATATAGTCCCACATTGAACATATATTTTTCTCAGAATTTTTAAAATTCATTTACTATTTTTTATATGGCTAAAACTGCTGAATATTTAGACATTTATCATATATTGTAATTTTGTCCAAAAATTCCGAAATTTACAGGGTATACTCCTGTTATATATATTTACTCCCAATAATAATTTCATCAATTTTAGAGTTAACCACAAGGAGTTATAATGGTTTACTTTTAAAACAGTCTTTTCCCATAAAATTCATAACTCCTAATCTATACATCCAAAAATCGCCATTTTTTGACACAATCTAGAAAACTCATCAAATTATCATTTCAAATTTTTCCAGAATTTTTGAGGGTCAGAAAAATTACAAAACTGCCTATGGTAGAATTCCCTTTTTAATGAAAATACTATTCATATGAATACAAAGGATCATTCACCATACATGCAGTAATCCACATAGACAGGTTATTCCAACAGAATAATAAAGAATGGAACCAGGTCATGTGTAAACGCACAGATAGGATATTCCAACAGAATAATAAATAATGGACTAACAGAAGAATTCACCAGGCATGCGATAGACCGCACAGACAGGTTATTCCAACAGAATAATAAATAATGGAACCAGGTCATGCGTAAACGCACAGACAGGATATTTCGACAGAATAATAAAGAATGAAACTAGGTCATGCGTAAACGCACAGACAGGATATTCTGACAAAATAATAAAGAATGGAATAATGTATGCGGTACTTTGCATAGACATGTTATTCCAACATAATAATAAAGAATGGAATAACAGAAGGATTTCACCATGTATGCGGTACTTCGCATATACAGGTTATTCCAACAGAATAATAAAGAATGGAATAACAATAGCTCTCTTCATGAATACGAAAGAAATAATATCCCTTACCTTAGAAGAAACTGGATACTGGGATAGTGAGGTAGCAGACTTCTCTTCTTCTTTCTCTCTATAATTTTTTTCTATAATAATTGTTCTATAGCTTTAGTGAATTGGTGAGAAATGAAGGAAGAATGAGCTTCTATTTATAGAAAAATATAGTTTTAATAATTGCACATTTTGGGGCTCAAAATATTACAGTATAATACCTCCCTCTTTTTCTTCATTTTTAATTTAGTACTGCAAGTATTATCAAACTTGCACCACCTCCCCTCATAGTAAATAATGTGAATCAATAGTTCAATCATGTGACTCAATAGTTATAATCATGTGAAAATATGAATTACAGTATAGTACTTTCAACTATACCTCTATTTTTAACTTAGTCATGCAAGTATTATCAATCTTGCACCGACTCCCCTAATAGTAAATCATGTGAATCAATAGTACATACATGTGAACACATAGTTATAAGCATGTGAATTAATAGTAATTAATTGCTCATTATCCGGTTAATTACCCAATTGGCCAATATAACCTCCAGACATCAATTAATATCGAAATAAATGTTGATTTCCACTTACACTAATAATTCTCACACAATGAAACTATCAATTTCATCTTTAATCAACAAGAACTTATTCATCATTAGTATCATAACTCACAATATTTAACAGCCAGATCATTCCCAGAAAAGAGGGGGCTTTTCGATAAGGATTTCTCCCTATTAGTGCGCAATTAGATTATCTAACCTCTCCTTGACAGAACTTCTAGACATTATCAATATTGTAAATAATAATATGAATAACTTTGTCGTCGCAATTATTGATTTAATAATATAATATATTATGCAGATGATACTGTGACAATAATTGAATTTATAATATGACAGATATGATGCATCAATTACTGTAGCAATAATTGAGTATAACTGTGTGACTTATCACGTAAGCATCAATAATCAATACCGTATGCTACTATAAAACCACGCGTATTACTGTACTTTTACTACCGAGTAGTTCAACAGTTTTAACGGTAAAACTTCCGCCGTTATTTTCATAAAAAGATAATTTTGTCGTTTTCTTACTACGATAATACTTTCGTTGTGGGTTCACCAATGATTGTGTAGTCGTACGGATATTCCCCGACAAAAAGAATATTCCCCGACCAATCGAATATTATATAACAACTTGCTTACTTTGCAAAATTTTTAAATATTACCCACAACTATGACATTATATCAAATCCACACCATAATATTCAAAAAAATATTTTGAGAAATTTAAATCTTTATTCATAAAATCTGGGGTCTCACATTAGATATTGAGTTTGGTGAATTTCTGTGGAATTGGGATTTTTGGCCAAGAACAGAATCTGATTTCGTGTTTTGTAAAAACTGTTTCTAGTGCCGAGCGCGGGCGCGCCGGATACAAAGGGTGTTATGGCGCGGCCGCGCCAATGGTCAGTCAGACCCAGTGTTAAGCTGTTAACAGCATAACTTTGGGAATTCTAACCTAACTTATTGTAATGACCCTAAAACATGTTATAAGACATAACATCATGTTGTAATCACAACGTTGAAACTATAGATTAAGAATTAATAAGTTGTGAAAGTTCGTAATGTGATGTCATTTGAATTGGAATTGGTTTGCAATCACCATGTCGTATACTATGATATAATTGAGAATTTAGTGTCGTGTTACGTGAATGAGTAGGATAATCAAGTCCTAAGTTAAGGATTATAGACTTGGTTAAAATGAAAACTAAACTAATGAAATTGATGTTAATATAACTAATTAGTATTGTGATTCTAATGGTATATGTAGGGTAATTGGTGAACATTTATTATATTTATGTAGCTTACACCCGATGCAAGTTCCCTAACTTCATTCTCTTTATAATATAATGAATGCAAGTTCCTTATCCTAAAATTTTATTGAGCAAGTTTCATAGCTATGTTATCTTTAAGTCAAGTAAGCTTTCTATTCCTAAATTTTACATTGACGTTAAGCAAGCCTATTGATTCTATCTCGTGTATGATTGTACAAGCTCTTGTAACCTAATTCGTTACATCAAGCGAGTTTCACTTTCTTTATTATTATTTAAAGCATATATTGTTCTAATACATTGATTCAAAGAAGATTGTTCTAACTCTTTTGAATATAGTACTTTGCATGTATATCATGTTTACTCAATTATATATTGTTGATATTCGATCTTTGACTTTGATAACCTTGTTCAATTCTATATTGTTGTATTAAACCTTCAAGTAGTAAGCAAACTCTTATTGATTGAACTAATCTATAATTGAATAGTGTTCTAAAATTCTAGAACCACTGATAAGCTAGTTCCAAACTAAACTTTCTTTAGTACGGAAATCCTAAAGTCAAATTGAGATGAACAACCCTAACATAGGGATTATTATACGTGTAACATTTAAATGTTTGTGCACAATACATGGTACAAAGGGTTGATCCCCCTAAGTACGCAAAGAAGGGTCTGTATAGTCTAAATGACTGTTAAGGTGGGGTAATATTACCTAAATACCAAGGACATAGTTCATGGTCTTAAGACCCTCAAATATTAAAATTCAAACTTATTTTCTACTTTTGATTCGTAGAACAAGTTCACCATTATCCAGCATTCGTTGTTCAAACTCATGTTGTTGTTATTGTTACTCTTCATATCAGTGAGCAATTGTTTGCTCACTCTTGCATTTAACGCTGCAGCTAAAATTAAGAAAGTCGATGTGCCATCTACTAGCAAAGGAAAGAGCAAGATGTCCAAGTGTTGAAGATTTATGAGAATTTATTTAAATAAATTATGTTATAAGACTTGTTTTATTTTATGATGTATTTCACAAACTTATGTAATAATTTAAGGTTAGATTACCTGGGATTGTTTTTGAGATGATGTAACCCTTAAATGGGAAAGATTATTGTTTAAGTTATTTTATGTCTTTATCCTTTAATATAGGTAGTTAGATGTAATTATTTTTGATAGTGAGCACCAAATCCTGTGGGAATGAAGTACCCGAATTTGGGGGTGTCATAATAATATAGAATATTGATACTGTGATAATAATTGAATCAATAATATGAGAGATATTATGCAGCAATTACTGTAGCAATAATTGAGTATAACTGAGTGACTTCTCACGTAAGCATCAATAATTAATACAATGTGCTACTATACAACCACGCGTATTACTTTACTTTTATCACCGGGTAGTTCAACAGTTTAACGGTATAACTTTCACCGTTATTTTTATAAAAATATATTTCTGTCGTTTTCTAACTACAACAAAACTTTCGTTGTGGGGTCCACCAATGATTGTGCCGTCGTACGAATATTCCCTGTTAAAAAGAATATTTCCCGACTAATCCAATATTTTATAACAACTTGCTTACTTTGAAAATTTATAAATATTATCCCCAAATATAATATTATATCATATCCACACCATAATATTCAAAAATATATTTCGAGAAAAAATTATTCTTCATTCATAAAAGTTGGGATCTTACAACCTCCCCTTCTTATGAAATTTCGCCCTCGAAATCAGGGTACGTACCTGGTATGTCGAAGAGGTGAGGATACCTTGACTTCATTTCAGATTCTAACTCTCAGGTCATTTCCTCAACATCATGGTTTCTCCACAAAACTTTGACTGGAGGTAGAACTTTGGAGCATAGAATATGATCCTTCTTTTTCAAGATTTTAACAGATACCTCTTCATACGTTAAATCTTCCGCTATCTCGTCCAATAATGTGGTTCGGGTCTTTCACATATTTACGTAACATAGGTATGTGAAAAATATTATGAACACGAGACATACTTGGCGGTAAAGCGAGTCTATAGGCCACAGTTCCTACTCGATCGAGGATTATAAATGGGCCAATGAATCGAGGATTGAGCTTTCCTGTGAGATCCCGAATTTTATGAAATAAAAGTATTCAATTTTTCTATTTTAGTAAATAGTTAAATTGATAAAAGTTTAAAGTTAAGGGTGATATGTAAATTATTTTCAAAGTAAGCAAGTTGATATAAAATATTCGATTAGTTAGAGAATATTCTTTTTGTCGTAGAATATTTGTACGACGGTACAATCTTTGGTAGACCCCACAACGGAATTATTATCGGAATGAGAAAACGACAAAAATATTTTTATGAAAATAACGGCGGAAGTTTTATCGTTAACTGTTGAAACACCCAGTGTTAAAAGTACAGTAATACGCGTGGTTGCATAGTAGCACACGGTATTGATTATTGATGCTTACGTGAGAAGTCACTCAGTTTTGTTTTATTAGTATTATTAATGTAATAAAACAGAAAAACTTTTTATATAAAATAAAATACTTTTATAAAGTTATTCGTTTTATTAGGCTAATAGTAAAATCTTTTTATATAAAATAGAATACTTTTATAAAGTTATCTGTTTTATTAGATAATAATTAGAATATATTATATTTTATTATGCATAGTATTTGCATAGTACCTGCATAGTGTTTGCATAGTACCTGCATAGTGTTTGCTTAGTAAAATCTTTTATAAAGTTATTTATTTTATTAGATTATAAATAGAATATATTATATTTTATTTAAAAGATTTTGCTTTAACTATGGGCCATCAGATTAAAGTAAATCAATCTAGACCGTTCATGAGTTAGTTACTATGCAGTCCATTTTTTTATAAATAGAAGCTCATTCCTTCATTATTTTCTTACGAATTCACTGAAACTCTAGAGAGAGAAACTATAGAGAGAAAGAAGAAAAGTATTCTGCTACTTCACTATTTCGATATCAAGTTTCTTTTACGGTAAGGGATATTATTTGTTTTACCTGTAAAGGGTATTCTTTCTTTCTTATTCATGAAGAGAACTTCTGTTATTCCATTCTTTATTATTCTGTTGGAATAACCTGTATACGCGGGCTACCCTATACTTGGTGAAATTCTTCTGTTATTATATTATTTATTATTATGTTGGAATATCATGTCTGTGCTTTATGCCGGACCTGATTCCATTATTTATTATTCTGTAGGAATATCTTGTCTGTACTTTACGCCGGACCTGGTTCCATTATTTATTATTCTGTCAGAATATCCTGTCTGTGCGTTTACGTCGGACCTGGTTTCATTATTTATTATTCTGTCTGAATACAAATATTATCTTCTAGACAGTATTCAAACTCAAAATAAGTCCTCAATACATTTATTATCACACTATTTCATAAAATAGTGAGGACTACTAATGCAACATCTAGACCGTCACTCCGTTCCCCGACTAGTCCCAGCTATATTCTCATATCCTGAAAAGAACAATGAAAGAAAAGGGGTGAGCTCAACTAGCCCAGTAAGAAATATTATGACTAAGATAATGCAGAATAAATTATCGTTAGCCTTCAACAGTGCTAAATTGATAAAATACAATAGACATCAAGTTTAACTGCAGTGGAACAAGCAATCCATTATAAGAGTCATGTAGAGCATGATATCTACTATCTTGTATGATTTAAAAGAATTTATCATCAATTTTATCGCTGAGACTCAGCTTAATAAATAATTCACATCATCCCTGCACTACGACTAATGATATTCATTAGTATCACGACCACAAATTATCCATGCACTACGGGCCAAGGATATTCGTGTTTTCATCAATGGTCATGATCATGCCAACAACTGTCCATCAATGCACTACGGACCAATGAGGACTTTTACCACATCATTTGTAACATTACGGTCATGATTATACCGAATAATCTCTGGTCATAATCATACCAAGTCCATCTATGCACTACGGCTAAAGATGACTTTCATAACAATATAAGCATGAGGATTATAGCATCCCCAAATCCGGGTCCCAAATCACCACGGATCTTGGTATGCTAACTCTATAACTATTACTATTTGTGAAAGATATAAGCATAAATTGTTTATACAATAAACTTTACACATAATTCTCCAAGGTCGAGTAACCTTAACTTATTACCTAATTCATAAACTGTCTAACATATTTCAATATTATCATACTATACTATTATAGTTAAGCTGCATATAAAATCCAATGCTGGACTTGTCTTTATCTTTTCCTTGTATCCGACGCATTCGTCTTAATCTGCAATGTTTATCATGATATAGCAAGGGTGAGCATAAGTTTGCCCAACAAGTATAAATTTATTTAAAGATATATCATGATGGAAAGAATTAAACAATAAGCTGACTATAATTCTACAATATAATTGAGAACTAGCATAAAAAAACTTTCATACCTGAACGAACATTGAACGTGAACATAACAATTATATCTGAACCAAATGGTAATGAAGGTGATCAACCTTTCATACCTGATGAATACATACATTATGCACAGAATGCGAATAAATAACTCGTAGACATGGAAATCAGTAATGATTAACTACAGATATATTTGAATGAAATAACTCAAGGTCGAGTTAAGAAGAACTTGCATGTACCATTGATTACCGCTAAGCAATTAATAAGCTTCGTCTGAAGACCTAATATTAATAATATTTATTTCTAAGTTAGAATAATATCATCACATTACTTAAATAACCTAAACACATTAACACATAACCCTATCCTTCTATACATCATATGGAACCTAATCTCAAGTTAAACTATTTCAGTCCGAGTCGAGTTTGGCACTAATCTAACATCCCGACGGCTTTAGTCGGATAAATAACGAGTTTAAGTTCAATTAAACTCTACTTGACACTTAACAATTATCTTAGATAAATTTCTTATCAGTCAAAATATTTTTCATAAGCTCATAATAATTTTCACATAATTATTATCATTTAAAATGATTTTTCGATCATTAATATCGTATTTAAATGAATTAAATACCACATAATTCCTTTATCATTTATATTTATTTAATACTAAATATTAATGAAATACATGTTATAATATTATAATATATTTATAATATATCAAATATTTTTAATACCTTAAAATCACATTCATATGATTTTTAAACCTTTAATTTCATTATCCGATAATTACTTTTAATATTAAAATATTAACATTTTCTTGGTAAAATATCAAAAGCTTTATTTTATAACTTAAAATATTTTTATAACACTTAAATTATTTTTATATGATTTTTAAATCATTAATCCTATTTTTCCATAATTTATTTAATATATTTATTAAATAAACTAATTACCATTAATTTTAATTAATTAATGAAATTCATCACAAAATATTACAAGTCACTAAAAATAACTTAAAATATTTTCTAACACCATAATATATTTTTAAATAATTTTTCAAGCATTAAAACCATTTTTAAATAATTTATTTAATATTATAATTAAATAAATTAAATACTATTTATATTCTAAAAATATTAAATATTTATGAAATATACTCAAAATAATTAAAAACTAATTTTTGGACATTAAAATAATTTTTCATAATTTATTATGTATTTTTAATAATTAAAAATTATTTTTCTCTAATTATTAATTAAGATAATTATTTTTTGAAATAAACTGTCACTAAAGGGGCATTGGGCGACCAAACCATCGCTGATTGTGTTCTTCAGTGTTCTTAAGTGAAACCCAGGTATGCATGCCAGTTTACCGGATGTTCGGTTTGACCACTTACAGATCATAGATCTTAAGGATTCTGCTTTGTATAAAGTGCTAATTGTGACGCCCCCAAAATTAGGTATACATCACCCATCTTGGGTCGTCAGATACATGGTACTGAATACAAATACAACTTAATAATACAACTGTCGTGTACAATACGACAAAACATAAACTGTGAGTTTGAATACAAATATTATCTTCTAGAGAGTATTCATACTCAAAAGGAGTCCTAATTACATTTATTAACACACTATTACATAGAATAGTGAGGACTACTAACTAATACTATCATTCGGACCATCACTCCGTTCCCCGACTTGCCCCAGCTACGTTCTCATTTCTTGAAGAGAACAGTGAAAGAAAGGGTGAGCTCAACTAGCCCAGTAAGAAATATTATGACTAAGATAATGCAGAATAGATTATCATTAGCCTTCAACAATGTTAAACTGATAAAATATAATAGACATCAAGTTTAACTGTAGCAAAACAAGCAATCCATTAAAAGAGTCAAGTAGAAAATAAACTCTACTATCTTTTATGATTTAAAAGGTTTTTCAACACTGTGATCGTTGGGACTCAGCTTAATAAAATAATCCACAGCATCGAATCACCCCTGCACTACGGCCAAGGATATTCGTGTATTCATTAATGGTCATGATCATGCCAACAACTGTCCATCAACGCACTACGGGCCAATGAGGACTTTAACCACATCATTTATAACATTACGATCATGATTATACCGAATAATCCCTGGTCATAATCATACCAAGTCCATCTATGCACTACAGGCCACATATGACTTTTAACATTTTATAAACATGAGGATGATGACAATGATATAAGAATTCAATAAAACAAGTTCAAGAATTAATTTATCCAAGAATTAACAACGTCCAAATTGTCAACATGATACTGTTTTGTGGAGTAAAATTTAAGAATGCTTAGAAGAATATTTTCATGAAAAGATACTGGATGAACCGTAATTATCAAGGATATTCCACTAATTTCATGGAGTATAGAAGTTAAAACTTAACCAACTAAGTATAGTAAAGAATGGAATAACAAAAGAAATCACCCGGCATGCGATAGACCGCACATACAGGTTATTCCAACAGAATAATAAATAATGGAACCAGGTCCGGCGTAAACGCACAGACAGGATATTCCGACAGAATAATAAATAATGGAACCAGGTCCGGTGTAAAACACACAGACATGATGTTCCAACAGAATAATAACAAGACAGAACCAGGTCCGGTGTAAAACACACAGACATAATTTTCCAATAGAATAATAATAAAAACGGAACCAGGTCCGGTGTAAAACACACAGACAGGATGTTCCAACATAATAATAATAAAAACGGAACCAGGTCCGGTGTAAAACACACAGACAGGATGTTCCAACAACATAACAGAAGAATGTCACCAAGTATAGGGTAGACCGCGTATACAGGTTATTCCAACAGAATAATAAATAATGAAATAACAACAGTTCTCTTCATGAATAAGAAAGAATAACACCCCTTACCGTTTTAAAGAAGAGCTGAAATAAGGAAGTAGTTAAGTAGCAGAATACTCTTCTTCTCTCTCTCTATAGTTTATCTCTATAGTTTCTCTCTCTAGAGTTCAGTGAATTCGTAAGAAATAATGAAAGAATGAGCTGCTATTTATAGAAAAATGGAATGCATAGTAACTAGTCCATGAACGGTCCAGATTGATTACTTTAATCTGACGGTCCATATTTAAAGAAATTTTTTTTAAATAAAATATAATATATTCTATTTATAGAATAACTTTAATAAAGTATTCTGTTTTATATAAAAAGATGTTTCTGTTTTATTACGTTAATAATACGAATAAAACAAAACGTCATTATCGCTAAATAATTCATATTATTAACTGACAATAATTGAATCAAACTGAGTGACTTCTCACATAAGCATTAATAATCAATACCGTGTGCTACTATGCAACCACACGTATTACTGTACTTTTACTACTGAGTAGTTCAACAGTATCAATGGTAAAACTTCCGCCGTTATTTTTAATAAAATATTTTTGTCGTTTTCTCAATCTGACAATAATTTCGTTGTGGGGTCCACCAATGATTGTGCCGTTGTACGAATATTTCCTGTTAAAACGAATATTCCCCGACCAATCGAATATTATATAACAACTTGCGTACTTTGCAAAATTTATAAATATTACCCACAACTATAACATTATATTAAATTAACTCCATAATATTGAAAAATGATACTTATAGAAAATTCATCTTTATTTATAAAAATTGGGGTCTTACAACCTCCCATTCTTATGAAATTTCACCCTCGAAATTAGGGTACGTACCTGGTATGTCGAAGAGGTAAGGATACCTTGATTTCATTTCAGATTCTAACTCCCAAGTCATTTCCTCAACATCGTGGTTTCTCCACAAAACTTTGACTTGAGGTATAACCTTGGAGCGTAGAATATGTTCCTTTTTATCCAAGATTTGAACAAGAACTTCTTCATACGTCAAATCCTCCGCTATTTCGTCCGGTTCTAACTCAACAATGTGGTTCTGGTCTTCCACATATTTGCGTAACATGGATATGTGAAAAACGTTATGAACACGAGACATACTTGGCGGTAAAGCGAGTCTATAAGCCACAGTTCCTACTCGATCGAGGATTAAAAATGGACCGATGAATCGAGGATTGAGCTTTCCTCTCTTTCTAAATCTCGTAACTCCTTTCCATGGAGCAACACGTAAGAACACATGATCTCCTACATCAAATTCCGCGTCCTTTCGATGAAGATCAGCATAACTCTTTTGTCGATCTTGTGAGGTTTTTATACGTTGTCGGATCGTTTGAATCTTTTCTGTAGTCATACGTACCAACTCCGGTGCCAAGAATATTGCTTCACCCACCTCATCCCAGCATACTGGAGAACGACATTTTCTTCCATACAATGCTTCGAATGGAGCCATGCCAATACTTGCTTGATAACTGTTGTTGTAGGAAAACTCCACCAATGGTAAGAACTTGTCCCAACTTCCCATGAAGTCAAGGATACAAAGTCTTAATAAATTTTTTAGAGTTTGAATAGTCCTCTCTGATTGTCCGTCCGTCTAAGGATGATATGCCGAACTGAATCGTAAATCTGTGCCCATAGCTTTTTGTAAACTAACCCAAAAAATCGTGAAGTGAATCTTGGGTCTCGGTTAGAAACTATGGATACTGGCATACCATGCAGTCTTACAATCTCGTTTATGTACATACGAGCAATATGTTCAATTGTATAAGTTTCTCGTATCGGTAAGAAATGAGCAGACTTGGTCAATCTATCAACAATGACCCAAATCGCATCAATACCTTGAGAAACCCTAGGAAGACCGGTAACGAAATCCATGGTAATGTGCTCCCACTTCCATTTTGGAATTTCTAGTGGTTGTAATGGACCTTTTGGTACTTGATGCTCCGCTTTGACTCGTTGACAAGTTAAACACCTTGAGATAAACAACGCTATCTCTCTCTTCATATTGCTCCACCAAAATGTATAACAAAGATCATGATACATTTTGGTACTTCCAGGATGGATTGCAAACGGTGTGTTGTGCCTCCATCATGATTTCATACTTTAAATCAGGATTGTTAGGAACACAAAGTCTGGAGTTGACTCGAAGTATTCCTTCTTCATCGATTCTTACTTCTGGCATAACACCTTCTTGCACTTTCTTCCTCATACGCATCAGCTCCAAGTCTGTAGCTTGAGCAACTTTAACTCTATCAATTAAAGTTGGTTCTACTCGTATATTCGCCATCATCACATGGGTCCCTGGAGTCTTTAACTCTATCTCCATCCTTTGCAAGTCACACAAAATGGGCCTTTGTGTTGACAACATCGCAGTCGTACTTGCATATGATCTTCTACTCAATGCGTCAGCTACCACATTCGCTTTTCCAGGATGGTATTGAATGGTATGATCATAATCTTTCAACAAGCCAACGTCGTTGTCGCATGTTGAGTTCCTTTTTAGTGAAGAAATATTTGAGGCTTTTATGATCCGTAAAGATCTCCACCTTCTCCCCATACAAGTAATGCCTCCAAATTTTAAGTGCAAAGACAACAGCTGCCAACTCTAGATCATGAGTAGGATAATTCCTCTCATATTCCTTGAGTTGTCTTGATGCATAGGCTATGACTTTTCCATGTTGCATGAGAACGCATCCCAACCCTTTGCTCGAAGCATCACTGTAGATGACAAATCCCTCCGAGCCAGATGGTATTGTTAAAACAGGTGCTGAAATGAGTCTCCTCTTGAGTTCTTAAAAACTCTTCTCACATTCTTTGCTCCAACCGAACTTTGTATCTTTCCGAGTCAGCTGAGTTAATGGAGTAGCGATTCGAGAAAATCCTTCCACGAATCTCCGATAATAACCAGCTAAACCAAGAAAGCTACGTACTTCGGTCACTGATTTAGGTTGCTCCCAGCTTTGAATAGCTTTAATCTTTGCCGGGTCAACCGATATTCCACGACTTGATACTACGTGCCCAAGGAATGCTACCTCCTCCAACCAGAACTCGCATTTCTATAACTTGGCATAAAGCTTGTATTCACGAAGCTTTTGGAGTACCAGCCTCAAGTGTTGCTCATGATCTTCACGGCTTTTGGAATAAATAAGGATGTCATCAATAAAGACGACCACAAAGTGATCTAAATATTCCTTGAGTACCCGGTTCATCATATCCATGAAGGCAGCAGGAGCATTAGTCAATCCAAAGGACATGACTAGGAATTCATAATGCCCGTACAGAGTTCTGAAAGCCGTCTTTGGAATATCCTCAGTTCTAACCTTCAGCTGATGATATCCAGAACGAAGATCGATCTTTGAAAAGAATTGTGCTCCTTGCAACTGGTCAAACAGGTCATCAATACGTGGCAATGGGTACCTATTTTTGATGGTGACATGATTCAACTTCCGATAATCAATAAAAAGTCGCATACTCCCATCTTTCTTCTTCACGAACAGAACAGGAGCACCCCAAGGAGAAGTACTAGGACGAATAAAACCAATGTCTAACAATTCCTGCAGTTGGGTCTTTAACTCCTGAAGTTCAATAGGAGCCATTCGATATGGGGCTTTGGAAATGGGTTTTGTACCGGGTTCAAGGTCGATACAAAATTCAATTTCACGCTCTGGGGGTAAGCCAGGAAGTTCTTCGGGAAATATGTCAGGAAATTTATTAACAACAGAAATATCATTCAAAGCTGACGTATTTTTGTTTAGATCTGTGACATGAGCTAAGAAAGCTTGACATCCGTTTTTCAATAAACGAATAGCTTTATGGCTTGAGATGACAGCGATTGATTTTAATGGTTTGGTTGCTTGAATTCGCATAATAGGTCGATTAGGAATATGAAAGCTAACAACCTTACGAAAACAATCAATTTTTGCATGATGAGTAGTTAACCAATCAATCCCTAGAATCACATCAAATGCAAGTATTTTTAATGAAATCAGATCGACAGGTAATGTGTGGGTACCAACTTGAACCAAACAAGACTTATAAACCATGGATGTAATGAAGGTTTCTCCCAATGGAGTTTCAACAGATAAATCAAAGTCTAATTTCTCCGGAGTCAAATTTAATCGATGAGTGCAAGTAGGAGAAATAAAAGAATGGGTAGAACCGGTATCAAATAAAGTATAGACTTCGTTAGAGTTTATGATAAGCTTACCCGTGATGACCTCATTCGGGTTCCTTGCTTTCTGGGAGGTCACAACAAACGCTCTCTCTTGCACTACCGATTTTGACTTTTCTGGGACGGCCTTTGGTGTCTCCATCTTGGCTGAACTTGTTTTTGTTAAACGATAAAATCGAGCTAAATGACCTTCTCTCCCACAATTATAACATGCTTTAGACGGCATCGCGCAGTTTGGACTGATGTGCCCCTCCCTTCCGCATTTGAAATATATGATAGGTGGTCGTTCTTCTTCCTTAACAACGGGTGTTGGTGCTGACGTCTTTCCATCATTGTTGAATCTCCTCTTCTTAAAATGACCATTCTTATTGTTTTGGCCCTGATTACCACCGAAGTGGTTACCATTTCTAGCATGTTGATTCCCTCCACGCTTGTTGTCACCGCTTCGATGACTGCTCTCACTGGTATTATCATTTTGCCGACTGCTCTCTTTTGGTTGCGTTAACTCGTTATCGCGCTTCACTAACTGAGCCCTATTCACAACAACTGAATACAAACACAGTTTATGAGAAATAAGATGTTGACGTATCTCAGGTTTCAAACCTTGCAAAAACATTTGCGTCATTCGCTCTTCATTATCCACCAAGTGGGACGCAAACCGGGACAACTCAGCAAATTTAGCCTCATACTGCGACACGGTTATATTATTCTGCTCCAATTTGATGAACTCCACCTCCTTCATGTGACGAACACTTTCGGGAAAGTATTTGTCATTGAACAGGTCTTGGAACTTCTCCCAAGACATCTTCAGTGCGGCAGGTTGAGTACGCTTAATCGATTCCCACCAGTAATCTTCCTATCCTCGCAACATAAAGGCGGCAAAGGGAACCTTTTGCTCCTCGGAGCATCCCAAGACATCAAATATCTTGGTAATCTGCTTTATCCATGTATCCGCTATAAGTGGTTTTGGCTCTCCCTTAAACTCTGGTGGTCGCAGCTCCTTGAACTATTTAGCGGTGACCGTCCGAGAGTTTTCAGTGTTTCCACCTACATTTTGAACAGGAGCCGCTCTCGCCTGCTGTTGGATGAACTGCATAAAGCTTCGGAGCATTCCATCATTCATCATTTGGTCAGTGTTGTTGTTTGCAAGATGATTGTCACCTTCCTGATGCACATTATCCTGATTATTGATATGTGGTGAATCAACAGTCGCCTGTGCTCCATTGCTATTCTCAACATTCTCAGATGCCATTTTTAGATACTGCCACAAAATAAAAGTTAATTGATATGTCATATATTATCCTTATATTATGACCGACCAATTAAATACCATGCAAATAAACTTAGGTAGGTCATACTAGCGAAGGAATTCCCCGTCTCTACCCTCCTAGTTCTATTCTCACATCTTAGCCAGGGATCATATCCCTAAGCTTTGATACCAACTGTGACGCCCCCAAAATTAGGTATACATCACCCATCTTGGGTCGCCAGATACATGGTACTGAATACAAATACAACTTAATAATACAATCGTCGTGTACAATACGACAAAATATAAACTGTGAGTTTGAATACAAATATTATCTTCTAGAGAGTATTCATACTCAAAAGGAGTCCTCATTACATTTATTAACACACTATTACATAGAATAGTGAGGACTACTAACTAATACTATCATTCGGACCATCACTCCGTTCCCCGACTTGCCCCAGCTACGTTCTCATTTCCTGAAGAGAACAGTGAAAGAAAGGGTGAGCTCAACTAGCCCAGTAAGAAATATTATGACTAAGATAATGCAGAATAAATTATCATTAGCCTTCAACAATGTTAAACTGATAAAATATAATAGACATCAAGTTTAACTACAGCGGAACAAGCAATCCATTAAAAGAGTCAAGTAGAAAATAAACTCTACTATCTTTTATGATTTAAAAGGTTTTTCAACACTGTGATCGCTGGGACTCAGCTTAATAAAATAATCCACAGCATCGAATCACCCCTGCACTACGGCCAAGGATATTCGTGTATTCATTAATGGTCATGATCATGCCAACAACTGTCCATCAACGCACTACGGGCCAATGAGGACTTTTACCACATCATTTGTAACATTACGGTCATGATTATACCGAATAATCCCTAGTCATAATCATACCAAGTCCATCTATGCACTACAGGCCACAGATGACTTTTAACATTTTATAAACATGAGGATGATGACAATGATATAAGAATTCAATAAAACAAGTTCAAGAATTAATTTATCCAAGAATTAACAACGTCCAAATTGTCAACATGATACTGTTTTGTGGAGTAAAATTTAAGAATGCTTAGAAGAATATTTTCATGAAAAGATACTGGATGAACCGTAATTATCAAGGATATTCCACTAATTTCATGGAGTATAGAAGTTAAAACTTAACCAACTAAGTATAGTAAAGAATGGAATAACAAAAGAAATCACCCGGCATGCGATAGACCGCACATACAGGTTATTCCAACAGAATAATAAATAATGGAACCAGGTCCGGCGTAAACGCACAGACAGGATATTCCGACAGAATAATAAATAATGGAACCAGGTCCGGTGTAAAACGCACAGACGTGATGTTCCAACAGAATAATAACAAGACGGAACCAGGTCCGTTGTAAAACACACAGACAGGATGTTCCAACAGAATAATAATAAAAACGGAACCAGGTCCGGTGTAAAACACACAGACAGGATGTTCCAACAGCATAACATAAGAATGTCACCAAGTATAGGGTAGACCGCGTATACAGGTTATTCCAACAGAATAATAAATAATGAAATAACAACAGTTCTCTTCATGAATAAGAAAGAATAACACCCCTTACCGTTTTAAAGAAGAGCTGAAATAAGGAAGTAGTTAAGTAGCAGAATACTCTTCTTCTCTCTCTCTCTATAATTTCTCTCTATAGTTTCTCTCTCTAGAGTTCAGTGAATTCGTAAGAAATAATGAAGGAATGAGCTGCTATTTATAGAAAAATAAAATGTATAGTAACTAATCTATGAACGGTCCAGATTGATTACTTTAATCTAACGGTCCATATTTAAAGAAAAATCTTTTAAATAAAATATAATATATTCTATTTATAGAATAACTTTAATAAAATATTCTGTTTTATATAAAAAGATGTTTCTGTTTTATTATGTTAATAATACGAATAAAACCAAACGTCATTATCGCTAAATAATTCATATTATTAACTGACAATAATTGAATGAAACTGAGTGACTTCTCACATAAGCATTAATAATTAATACCGTGTGCTACTATGCAACCACACGTATTACTGTACTTTTACTACCGAGTAGTTCAACAGTATCAATGGTAAAACTTTCGCCGTTATTTTTAATAAAATATTTTTGTCGTTTTCTCAATCTGACAATAATTCCGTTGTGGGGTCCACCAATGATTGTGCCGTTGTACGAATATTCCCTATTAAAACGAATATTTCCCGACCAATCGAATATTATATAACAACTTGCGTACTTTGTAAAATTTATAAATATTACCCACTACTATAACATTATATCAAATTAACTCCATAATATTCAAAAATGATATTTATAGAAAATTTATCTTTATTTATAAAAGTTGGGGTCTTACACTAATGTTATAGTATTTATGTAATACTACAACCACAATTTCATTTCATAGCCAAACTGCAACAGATCCCGAAGATATAAAGCACCAAACATGTTGTCAGAATCTGTTCTTCATTTTTGGGTTACCCAGAAATGAACAACAGGTTAGGGTTGCTACTTTGAATCCTCATATCTTGCACCATAGTTCTCGTTTATGAGATATAATGGTTCCTACATGGGCTGCTTGTGTCAGGGTCCATTTATATAACACCAGATCATCCTAAAAATATCGTAACCGTAAGATCTAGTCCGGTCACAAACTTCCCAGATTTCTTCATAAGGCTGGTGGTCAACGCTGGTTTGACCACCCATATCTTTGATCCGGTGCATGATCTGGTGGGTCTAAGGGCTTTGATGTGTAGTTCTCATGTCATACTACAAAGTTCAAACATTGACATGGTCAGTAACATTAACAGTAGCAAGATTTGTGGCCTGCAAAAACGCTGTCAGAAAAATCTGGGTTTTTGGGTTACCCAGAAACCATATTTCATGAACGGTCAATGGGTTTTGACTAACAATAACTCTCAATCCAAATATGAACTGACCCCGATTCGAGTTTCAGATAAAAGCCCACATATCATACGACAAATATAAACATTTAAAACTCTAAAAACATAAACAGAGATAGATCTAGGAGACCTGACATTTGACTGTCAGACACCACTTTTCCAGATTTCCAGATTTTTTAAAACTTCTAAATAGTGCATCTAGGTGTTATAGATCCATGATCTATCAACCTAAATCGCTAAAAGACACTCTAATACACAACTTTAACGAACAAATTATAACATATAACATAAGATCACTGATTTTTAAGATTTAGGGTTTTTATACATTTTTGAGCCTTGATCTTGAATCTAATCATCATGATCTATTCTTCGCTTGCTATGGATCATACAAGGGACTGATATACTTCATATTTTTGTGAGTCTAGAGAGAGAAGTTGTGGGTTGAGAGTTTAATAGCAATTTAGCACAATTTGTTAACTTTCTCTCTCTTCAATTATTTATTCTTTTGATTCAATGTATCTATATGATCTAAGGGCTGAGATTGTTGTGATATTTTAGCACATGGGTATATCTTAGCTAGTCACTAACTACAAATAGGGCAATAATTGAAGGCTACCTCTAATAATGCACCAAGGGCATTTTAGACATTTTACATACATTATTAAGGGCATTTTAGCAACTTATTCAACCCTTTAGGATTTAGGGGTTAACCCTTAGAATTTAGGGTTTGACCCTTAGGGTTTAACCCTAAAATATTTGAAATTTTATTTCTAGGATTTCCAAATTTCGGTTTTCGAAATATAAAATTAATATTTCAAAATTATAATTAGGATTTTCTAATTATATTTGAATTTACTAATCATTATTCAAGCTTGCTAATTAGGATTAATATTTCCTAATTAAAATTACTAATTTAACAATTAGGTTTCATAATCATGCATTAGGGTTTATAACCCAAGAATTAGGGTTTCTAAATTATTAGAAAATCTAATTAATCGTTAGGGTTATCCCTAATTAGGTTTGTAATTAAAATACATAAACCTTATACATAGCATTGAAATTCCCAAATTAGGATTTTAATATCCGAATTAGGGTTTCAAATTCCCGAAACTGAAATTAGGGTTTCTAGAACTGGTTTTATGATTTCTTATAAATCGTAGGATTTTTCAAACTAAACGATGACGTTCTTATTATAATATTAGGGTTTGCCACTGATATAGTTTATCTGGGCAACCCTTGACCCTGAACCACATACTGTACATATATAATACCATATACACAGAACATATTCACTTATACCCTTAATCCTGAATAATTCACCACAAAGATTTTTAAATTCAAAAATTTCTTTACAGAAATGTCAAACCCATACACTTATTTTCTGTCTAGGTTTATTATTTAACCTTTATTCAATATTTGAAGACTTAAATAATTTTCTAAATTCTTGGGTCATCACATTCACCCCTTCTTCTAAAAATTTCGTCCACAAAATTTACCTTACACCATAAACCATTCATACACAGCATCGCATGCTACCCAATACATTCCTCACCAGAGTAAAAACTTTAAGTATTGCTGAGGGTTTTATAGACTATTGTATGTCATTTTCGCAAAGGTTTTATGAAAATTCATCCGCAAACCGTCTTAACTTATGGACATAGTGGGTAATTAGCCCGATATGCCCTGTACTTATAAAGTACTGCTGGTCTGATCTGTTTCTCATATCCGCCTTGGGCGTAAAATTGCACCTCAGTCTTATCGGATTCCGCACCAAACAATTTGGTTTGGGAAATTTTTCAAGGAACGCTTAGAGTTTCATAAACGTTGATCTAGCCGAATCTAATAGCTTAGACTCATATCAATAATTCAATTCAATCGAAATATTTAGGTATAGCCAAACCCCGTTAGCAAATTAAAATTTTAAAATTAGTTTGAAAATGACGTCATTATGTCGTATTGTATTAACATCTCGTTTAAAGATGTCGTCATTGTATGACTTTGTCATAACACATCATACAATAGTGGAACAACGATTTTAGATCAATTCAACACTAAGTATTCCTGTATTTACAACTCCATCAACTTTTTATCATCTCTGCACCAGGTTACATAGTACATAAGTGATAAAAAAAATATATTTTGATATTTCAAATCATTATTGTCTAGCTGAAGTAATTAGCATAGACTATACTTTAAACCGTTAAAAAATCTTTGCAAATCTGTTTTATTACTCAGCAGGCAACGACGTGTCGGTGGCCCGAAGTCCACTCATACATATGATCACCCGGAGTTGCGAATAAAAATTTATTTTCAAAAAGGCACATAGTGCGTATTTAGCTTGATGTCCAAAAAGTTTGAAGTCTAGCATAGCTAGGAATTTTGGAAAACCTATGTCTCCACTAATAATCATTTGCTTAAACAGTCTATCTATTCCTATTATCCTCGATACTCCATTCACATATAGCTATTCCCAGTTCATCAAACTTACCACACTTACGAGTTCAGGAACTTGCCACAATCATATGAGTTTAAGAACTTGTCCTAGACAGACCTTTGGAGTCCATTCGCTGAGGGGTTCATAAACATTTCATATAATTATGAGTCACGAACGTACCATAAGTATGAGTTTTAAGAACTCGTACTTAACCTTATATTCTCTACCTATAACCTATCTATCTGTTATACACATGAGAAAAGAATCACCTTCTCGACACGCATATAACAAATAGCATGACCCAAACATTTCAATGATTATCAGTGCCATAAACTAAGTGGTTGTTACACCAAGTACAATTTAACTCCCATACAAAGAATCATACGACCTAGCTGCTAACATGAGTCCTCAATTGAAATCCGCACCTAAACCTACTCCCATCTCAATACAAATTTCATTTAATCCATATTCATAATCCTTTCCTGAAGATGTACCAATTAATAGTACCACTGACACACAATATTCTTGGCGTAAACTTGTCTATCATTCGCTTAATCCATACCAGATCACGGGGTGATCTCATCATATATGTGACACCCCCAAATCCAGGTACTTCCATTCCCACATGTTTTGGTGTTCACTATACAAACATCATATATCTATCTACCCATAATAAATGCAAACCATGCAATAGATAGAAATAAATTCTCCCCTTATGGGGTTACAACATCTGAATAATAAATACAATCCTAGGTCATACTAACCTTAAACATCTGTGCGAAAACATAAACAAATAATAAGTCTTAAACAACATCAAGTCTTGACAATAACATTCTTAAAATTTTAATAACACGTCTTCATCACTTAATAGTTTTGCCCTTGCCTTTGCTATAAGAAGACTCGTCGGTTCTTTTGTTCTTAACTGCAATGCTATTATTACGCAATAGTGAGCACGATTGCCCACAAGTATAAAAATGAAATAGCAATATAGAATAACATGCGAGTGAATCAAGGACTTCTGAAATAAAAGCTCAACTTTTGAATCAAGAATGAATAACAAGAATTCAAAAGATTTCTGAGGGTCATAAGACCTTGAACTATGTCCTAGGTTATCAAGGGTTGTACTTGAAACCTTTAACAGTCATAAGACTATGGACTCTTCTTCTCGTACTTAGGGGGATCAACCCTTATTACCATATTGTGCACAATATCTTAATGCTAACGATAATTAATCCCTATACAGGGTTGTTCATCTCAGTTTGACATTAGAGTCCGTACCAAAGGAAGTTTGGTTTTGATAAATCAATAAGGGTTTTGAAATTTAGAATGTTCATCAACTATGGACTAGTTGAATCAATAAGGATTCGCTAGTCTAACAAGGTTCAACAAACAATAATATTTAAATTGAATAACAGTCTCAAGAGGTATACAATAGAACAATTATTGTATAACAGAATTATACTCTGAAAAGATAAATAATCTTTAGCATAACAAATTGAACTTGATTAATAATAATTAGAATTTACTCGACGAAATTTATAAACATGAATAATGATAACAAGTAATGTTAGTAAACTTGCCTCGTGCGTAGATTACACTTTAATTAAACTCGTTCCTTGATTTAAATCCTACATATCATTTACATTCATAATACCAGTCAATTATAACGTACTAGTCATCACAAGTTTATTCTTTTGTCTAACTCGAATTCATGACTATACTTAGTCAATTACTACACTTATTGTCAAAATTAAGACTTCACGAACAATAAGCTAACTATGCATTCAATCGTTCAATTCATACGTAATTGTGTTATAGACGTGTTAAGAATTTATTTTAACACCTCATTATATATCTAACAAGTTTTTATGTTCATTAGATTAAGTTAATAACACATTGCTAGACTTTAACATTTTAAAAACTCATTTCTGGGTCATTCTGCTAAGTGGCGCTGCGGTGCTACTGTTGTACAATGTCTTGGCGCTGCGGTGCCGTGGCGCTGTGGCCGGATACTTGGCGCTGCGGCGCGATTGCGCTGTAGCGCGGGACTTCAGTTCTGGAGTTGGCGCCGCGACGCAAAACTCCATTTTTTGATTCTCAGTTCGCGAAGAACACAGAGTTCAGCGAAATAAACACTACATGATCAGTAATTTCACCAATTTAACATACCCACATGCTAGAATTCATACATAATCATTACCCAACATTTATAGAATGATTTTAACCCATTAAAACACATAATTACAGAATTAAAATTTGTAAATTTCACTGTTCTTGATGTTCTTGAAGGTTTTGAACATAAATCATAAAATTTTAACACTACGGATTTGTTATAACACCAAATCCGTCCATTCCAATTTTGTTTTCTTCATTTTAGCATGCATAATTATATACAAGTGGAAATTTTACAAAACAATTTATGTTTGACATATTAAAATCACGTATAAGGGCTATATGGCCATATTTCTATACTCTATAAATTTTTGAGGCCAGAACATACGTTATAATTTTATGAAACTGATGATATGGTTTATATATATATATATATATATATATATATATATATATATATATATATATATATTATTAAATACGATATGATATATCTTAACACATACACAAACCCATAATCATACCCATTCCCATTCACAGTGCTTTTAACAAAACGTGAAGCCATTTTTATGAAAACTTAAACAACGTGAATTTAAAATTTAGGAAGGAGGAGATTACCCTTGATTACCCTGCTTGGATTACACAAGGTGATAACAAGTTAACAACTCCCAATTTCCACACTTCTTCTCCTTTAATCTCCCTAATTCTCAAACTCTCTTTCCCTCTCTGTTTTGTTTTTCCATACTTAGCAGATAATGAAAAGAAAAGAAGATGTATAATAATAAAGGAAAGGAATGACGCGTTGTGGTTAGTTACCCAATCATGGGTTAACTGTCCTCAACTTCCACTAAGGCCATGTTTGGCTAGCTTTAAAAGACTTATTCCTATTAATTTAATAAATCTCTTATACTATAGTTTAATAGTGTCACACCCCTTTACGAAATAAATCAAATATCTTATTTAATTTAATTTAAATAAAACATAATAATTTCTCATTAATTCACATAGTCAAATAATTAAATTCTCATTTATTAATAATGTTAATTATTAAATCTCTAATTAATTATTAAATTAATTAAATAACATTAGGCTTATTAAATATTTCGTTTAATTCAACAAGCTCACGTAAAAACATACATCGAATAATAAAATTCTCTGCATTAATTTAATAAATATAACACTTAATTAAATTAATCTATTACAACTTCATCAATTAATTATTTAATCTAATAATTAATTCATCGAAAAATATTTATTTAATTCAATAAATATTAAAATTAAATTACAAAATCTCGTTTGTCACATCTTTCCCCCCTTAAAAGGATTCTGTCCCCAGAATCACGACTCAATAATTTTGACCCATTACATTCTCCCGCCCCCCCATTCAAAGATTCTGTCCCCAGAATCGCTTACACACAATTAAGTAAATAAATGAGGGTAATTTTTCATCATATTCTCTTCGAGTTCCCACGTAACTTCTTCAGCGTTGTGGTTCCTCCAAATTACCTTAATAGAAGGTATTACTTTATTTTTGAGAACTTGTTCTTTTCTGTCGACAATTTGAATATGAATTTTTTTGTAAGATAATTCTTTTTCAAAATGCAGGGGTTCGTATTCAATTACATGCTTGTAATCGAGTTTGTAGGGTAGTAAAACAGAAACATGGAAGACGTTGTGGACATTCTTGAGTGCCAGAGGTAGGGCTACCTCATACACTACTTCTCCGATTCTTCTAAGTACTTCAAATGGTCCAATGAATCAATGGCTTAATTTTTCTTTCTTTCTAAACCTGATCTTTCCTTTCTAGGGAGAGACCTTCAAGAATACATAACTACCCGATTCCAACTCAACATTTTTACGACATGGATCGGCGTATTTCATCTGCCTATCTTGAGCGGCTACTAGTCGTGTTCGGATCACTTTGACTATTTCAGCTGTCTGCTGTACCAATTCTGGGCCTAACAATTGTCTTTTGCCCACTTCATCCCAGTAAAGCAGAGTTCTACACTTTCTGCCGTATAATGCTTCATAAGGCGGCATGCCAATACTAGCGTGGTAACTGTTGTTGTAGCCGAACTCTACGAGCGGTAGGTGATCGTCCCAATTTCCTTTAAAATCCATTACACAAGCTCTGAAAATATCTTCTAATGTTTAAATCGTTCTCTCGCTCTGTCCATCTGTCTGAGCGTGGTATGTTGTACTCATTCACAATTGTGTACCCATGCATTCCTGTAAACATTTCTAGAAGTTCGATGTAAAGCGCGGATCCCTATCGAAAACAATTGACACCGGAACTCCGTGTCGCGAAACAATCTCTTTGACATATAACCTCGCTAATTGATCTAAGTTGAATCTAATTTTGATCGGAAGGAAATGTGCGGATTTTGTCAGTCGGTCAATAATAACCCATACTGCGTCGTAGCCTTTCTGAGTCGTCGGAAGGCCAACCACGAAGTCCATTGTAATATGTTCCCGTTTCCATTCTAGAATATCCAACGGTTATAGCAGACCACTTCGTCTCTGATGTTCTGCTTTCACTTTCTGACAGGTCAGACACTTGGCAACACATTCTGCAACATCACGTTTCAGATTAGGCCACCAGAAATGTTATCAAAGATCTTGGTACATCTTGGTACTACCAGGGTGAATCGAATATCGTGAGCTATGAGCCTCGCTCAAAATGTCTTCCTTAATCTCTGGTACAGGCGGTACCCAAATTCTACTTTCAAATCTTAGTATTCCTTCCTTGTCCATCTTAAATCTCGGTTCAGTTCCTTCAGATATCTTTCTTATCACCTTTTTTCATTCATCGTCCTGAAGTTGAGCCTCCTTAATTTTATCCAGCAGGGTTGTACCAGATTGCATCTAAAATAATTTCTCAACTATTTCCATAGGATAATTCACTTCTAACTCTAACTTCTCTATTGCTGAAATCAATTCCTTCTGAGCTGTCAGCATCATCAACTTCTCTCGACCCTTTTTACTTAAGGCGTCGGCAACCACGTTTGCCTTACCCGGATGGTATAAAATCTCACAATCGTAGTCCTTAATTAATTCCAACCACCTTCTTTGGCACATATTCAATTCTTTCTGTGTAAAAATGTATTTTAGACTCTTGTGGTCTGTATATGTTTCACACTTCTCCCCGTAGAGTTAGTGCCTCCAGATTTTCAAAGCAAAAACCACTACAGCCAACTCCAAATCGTGGGTCGGATACCCCTTCACATAGTCTTTCAATTGCCGTAATGCATACGCAATGACTCTGCTGTTTTGCATTAGCATACAGCCAAGTCCTTTATGCGACTCATCACTATAAATAACAAAATTTTCTGTATCGTCCGGAAGAGACAACACAGGTGTTGTACTCAACCTCTTTTTCAATTCTTGAAAGCTTTCCTCACACTTCTCCGTACAAACAAATTTCACAGCTTTTCGAGTTAAATTTGTTAACGGAGTTGCGATCTTGGAAAAATCTTGAATGAATCTTCTGTAATAACCTGCCAATCCAAGAAAACTTCGTGCTTTCGACGGTGTCCTCGGCTGATCCTTGTTAATCACGGCTTCGACTTTGGATTGATCTACCGAAATTCTATTTTTATCGATCACATGACCAAGAAATTGCACCAATTCGATCTAAAATTCGCATTTCGAAAACTTGGCATACAACTTCTCTTTTCTCAACACTTCCAACGTTAATCTCAAATAATCTTCATGTTCTTCCTTGGTTTTTGAATATACCAAAATATCAGCTATAAATACCACTACGAACTTGCCCAAAAACGGCTTGAACACACCATTCATTAGTCCCATAAATGCTGCAGGAGCATTCGTTAAACCAAACGACATTACTAAAAATTCGTAGTGACCATATCGTGTTCTGAACGCTGTCTTCGGTACATCCTCTGGTCTAACCTTCAGTTGATGATAACCACTTCTCAAATCAATCTTGGAAAAGTATTTTGCTCCCTTCAATTGATCAAAAAAATCATCGATCCTCGGTAATGGATATCTATTCTTAATCGTGACCTTATTCAGTTCTCTGTAATCAATGCAGAGTCGCATCGTTCCATCCTTTTTCTTCACAACCAACACCGGCGCTCCCCACGGCGATACGCTCGGTTGAATGTACTTCTTGTCCAGTAATTCTTGTAGTTGTACCATTAATTCTTTCATCTCTACCGGTGCCATTCGGTACGGTGCCTTCGATATTGGAGTCGTTCCTGGCGCCAAATCGATCACGAAATTAATCTCTCTATCTGGCGGAAGCCCTGGTAAATCGTCTGGAAATACGTCGGCGAAGTCTCTTACTACTGTTATCTCCTCTACTTTCGAATTCTCTTTACGACTGTCGACTATATAAGCTAAATATCCCACACATCCTTGTCGTAACAACTTCCTGGCCTGCATCATTGTCAGATAACTCGCTTGTCTAAGCGACTTGCTACCATAAAACATAACTTTTGACGGAGTCATAAGGTTAATACGCTTCTTTTGGCAATCAATTACAGCCCCGTAATTAAATAACTAGTCCATTCCCAAGATAACGTCAAATTTCCCAAGTCGAATAGGGATAAGATCTACGTTCATGATATTACCCTTAATATCCACTCTACAGTTCTTATGCACGTACTTAACAGGGATTATTTCTCTATTCGTGATTTCTATGTTCATGGGGTATTCTAACTCATCCTTAGGCAATTCTAAATTCTTAGCAAATTCATCGGATATAAATGAACAAGTAGCACTCGAATCAAATAATACATAAGCATTAACTCTATTGATCAGAATGATACCTGACACCACATCACGCGACTGCACTGCATCCTGCACCGTCATATTGAAGGTCCTGGTGGTCGGTCGATTGGTGGCGGTTGGTCTGTGATGGTCAAAGCGCTTCCACTGCTATTTCCCCAGTTTCCTCCTGATCCTGCCCCTCCAGATCCTTTCTTAGGACAGTCTCTTGCCAAATGATCCTTTGAGCCACAAGTGAAGCATGCACCCTTCTTTGGGTTAGGATAGTTAGGTGCTATGTGGCCTTCTTGACCATAATTGTAGCAAACACATTTACCCTTCATACACCCTCCCAAATGAGCTTTCCCGCAAGTCGGGCATGCTTCAATCCTTTTCTTCTGACCTCCTTGCTGGTTTTCGGGTGATGTGTTGTCAGACCACCTTATCTTCTGATTATTATTACCTCCTCCCATATTACTTCCACTAGCCTTGTTATTTCCTTCATTTTCATTCTTCTTCTTCTTCTTCTGATCTTGATTGTATTTGGTTACCGCATCGCTTCCACCTTCAGCGAGTATGGCTTTCTCTAGTACCCCGACGAATGTCTTCAACTGAAACATCGATACCTTACTATACAACCAAGGCTTTAGTCCTTGTTCGACCCTTCTTGCTTTTCTCTCGTCTACGTGTACTTGATATGTGGCGAACCTTGCCAATTCATTGAATCTAGCCGCATAATCCGGTACGAACATATTCCCCAACTTCAATTCCAGAAACTGAACCTCCAATTGGTTCTACGAGGTAGTTGGGAAATACATCTCGAAAAATATCTCCTTGAACCTCTCCCAGGTAATCATACCTTCTCCTCCATGAACCTTGTTTGCTTGCCACCAAAAGCTGGCTTCAGATTTCAGCATAAACGTTGCAAAACCGGTCTTCTGGTCCTCTCTGACTCTTGCGACCTCAAAAACCTTCCCCATCTCCATAACCCAAGTCTGAGCTTCGATCGGGTTCATGAAGCCTTTCAATTCTGGCGGTTCCACCACCTTGAAATCTTTGAACGTTGTATTAGGTGGAGCTTGAGGTTGATTATTCATTGCACCAGTTAGTAAGTTCACTAATTGTTGCACAGGATTAGAATTGGCGTTATTGTTGTTATTCGTTGACTCTTCCTGAGTTGGTTGACGGTTTTGTCTTCTCTTTGGCGGTATATCTCTGTTAAAATATACGCTTATTAGATCTTTATTAAATTCTCTAAATAGTTAAGGCTTAACTCAATAATTTAACATAATCACTTAACACTTTATCTCAAACAACTTGATATATTTATTCAACTCAAAAGTTTTAACATCAAACGATATCATCACTGCTATTTACATCAACTATCCCGAGATAAAAATCTACAGGATTTAAAGCATTAAAATATTCATTCGTTCATAAACACGTCTGAATTTACATCTAAAAACCAGATAAGTTTTTCACATAATTAAACAAATCCTATCACTGTCTGTTAAGGTGTCGAATAGCCTTGCTACGTTCCTCTTCCATGATGCGAGACATCGTTCTGCGATCCAGCATGTACGATGGTAGACCTTCAAACTGGATTAGGTACCTCAAAACTCGATCATGGGCTTCATCCATTGCATTATTAAGTGTAGAGTACGTCTCCCCAAGCTTAGCCTTCTTTACACGACAATCTCTTTCTGCAAGATCAGCACAACGTGATTCTCTTACCCAGCCCTCCTCTGCTATGATCAGCCTCTCTGAGCTTTCCTTCAGTTCCTTCTTTAACTTCTCTATTTCTTTGGACTTCTCCTCGGTTTGACCCTTCTCGTGAACCAAATCCCACTCCACGTTTCCCACACGTGTGTGAAGAGCCACAATCTCCCTATCCTTCTGCTCGATGGTAATTTGCTGAATAATCAGTCGCTCAGTCAAATTCTGGACAGTGTCACGTAACTCTACGTTACGATCATATAACTCATCGTACATCTCAGCATCGATGGAGTTCGGTGGGAACTCCTCTTCTTCCTCTTCCTCCTCAGGATCTTCCTCTGGATCAGTCTCAGGCTCATGCTCCTGACCTACAACAGTGATCAACGGAGATGGCTCTCTCTATACCAACTGCTCCCTAACAACATGAATGTCTCGTGGCTCCTCCACAGTAGGCACTCGGGGTTCCTCCTCCCCAGCTTGACTATCTCCTCCAACATCCGACATCCGGACAATACACTTCAAGTTTTAGTTACTAAATCGTACTAGTGAGCACATAATTTAACACATAAACACATAAAGTCTTTTATTATCTTCAATGAATTAAGAAATTCATCTCTTAGAACTCGATAAGATTTTTCCTTTACTATGTTCTTCCTATAACCTACCGCTCTGATACCAACCTGTGACACCCCCAAATCCGGGTACATCAATTCCCACATAATTTGGTGTTCACTATACAAACATCATATATCTATCTACCCATAATAAATGCAAATCATGCAATAGATAGAAATAAATCCTCCCCTTATGGGTTTACAGCATCTGAATAATAAATACAATCCCAGGTCATACTAACCTTAATCATCTGTGCGGAAACATAAACAAATAATAATTCTTAAACAACATCAAGTCTTAACAATAACATTCTAAAAATTATAATAACACGTCTTCATCACTTAATAGCTTTGCCCTTGCCTTTGCTAGAAGAAGTCTCGTCGGTTCTTTCGTTCTTAACTGCAATGTTATTATTACGCAAAAGTGAGCACGATTTCCCGTAAGTATAAAAATGAAATAGCAACATATAATAACATGCGAGTGAATCAAGGACTTCTGAAATAAAAGCTCAACTTTTGAATCAAGAATGAATAACAAGAATTCAAAAGATTTTTTAGGGTTATAAGACCTTAAACTATGTCCTAGGTTATCAAGGGTTGAACTTGAAACCTTTAATAGTCATAAGATTATGGACTCTTCTTCTCGTACTTAGGGGGATCAGCCCTTAGTACCATACTGTGCATAATATCTTAACGCTAACGCATAAGTAATCACTATACAGGGTTGTTCATCTCAGTTTGACATTAGAGTCCACACCAAAGGAAGTTTGGTTTGGATAAATCAATAAGGGTTCTAAAATTTAGAACGTTCATCAACTATGGACTAGTTGAATCAATAAGGATTCGCTAGTCTAACAAGGTTCAACAAACAATGATATTTAAATTGAATAACAATCTCAAGAGGTATATAATAGAACAATTATTGTATAACAGAATTATACTTTGAAAATATAAATAATCTTTAGCATAACAAATTGAACTTGATTAGTAATAATGAGAATTTACTCGACGAAATTTATAAACTTTAATAATGATAACAAATAAGGTTAGGAAACTTGCCTCGTGCGTAGATTACACTTTAATTAAACTCGTTCCTTGATTTAAATCCTACATATCATTTACATTCATAATACCAATCAATTATAACGCACTAGTCATCACAAGTTTATTCTTTTGTCTACCTCGAATTCATGACTATACTTAGTCAATTACTACACTTATTGTCAAAATTAAGACTTCACGAACAATAAGCTAACTATGCATTCAATCGTTCAATTCACACGTAATTGTGTTACGGACAAGTTAAGAATTAATTTTAACACCTCATTATATGTCTAATAAGTTTTTATGTTCATTAGATTAAGTTAATAACACATTGCTAGACTTTAACATTTTAAAAACTCATTTCTGGGTCATTCTGCTAAGTGGCGCTACGGCGCCACTGTTGTACTATGTCTTGGCGCTACAGCGCGAGACTTCAGTTCTGGAGTTGGCGTCGGGACGCGAAACTCCATATTTTGATTCTCAGTTCGCGAAGAACACGGAGTTCAGCGAAATAAACACTACATGATCATTAATTTCACCAATTTAACATACCCACATGCTAGAATTCATACATAATCATTGTAACAACCCGATATTTTTCTATATAAATAAATAAGAAATTTTGCGTATAAATTTTTTTTATTTATTTTAAGGACGAGGATTGGTACAAGATAATATATATATATATATATATATATATATATATATATATATATATATATGTATTTACGTGGTAAATAAAAATATATTTATTACATAAATGTTTACAAATAATTTTATTTTAGAATTATTGATTTTTATAAAGTACATTCTTATAATAATTTATTTTATAGTAGAAATGTTTTTATTAATTATTTTCCATGAATATATAGTCATATATTATTTAAATAATATATGGAGTGATTTTTAGAATAATTATAATAATTATTTTATTATATGAATTTTAGTACATGCTATTAAGTTAATTATTTTACCTTAATTGTTAATTGTTAAGGTTAAATATGAAGAATAAATCATATATGGAATCCAAACCCTAATTTTGGATTATTGTCAAGGTATAAGAATAATAATAATATAATATTAATTATATTTTGATTTTTCAGTGTTATGAATATGCACTGTATTTCCGTATTGATAACGGTAGGTCAATTCGGTGTATTCTGACCAAACCCTAGTAATAATGCTAAACCCTAATTTGAGATCCAAATTAGAGTGCTAGATTGTTTTATAAGTGTGTTATATAAATTATGTCGTGTATTAAATGTATTAATTAGGTGAACCCTAATTAAAATTATAGAAACCCTAATTTTTAGAAAACCCTAATTATAATCTAGAAACCCTAAATAATTTTTGAAAATGAAGAACCCTAATTTGAAATTTAAATTAGAGTTCGAGATTGATTGTAATTGTGTTAATGTGATTAATTAGCAAGTATTATAATTTCAATTGCTAATTTTGGAAACCCTAAAATTTTAAACCCTAATTTGATAATTAGAAACATAATTATAAATTGGTAACCCTAATTATCAAAATCGTAAACCCTAATTGTTATTTTAGCAATGTTAATGATAATTATATGATATTAAACCCCAATGTTCCTGTATAGCGTAATTAGAAAATTAATCATAATTAGAAAATTCAAATTTCAAAATTTTAGAAACTAAAAGTTATTTAATTTTTATTTAATTTTATTTATTTTTGTGTAAACTTTAAATTGGAAATCCTAGATTTGGTTTGTGCTAAACCTTAGGGTTAAACCCTAAGGGTCAAACCCCAAGGGTTTGCAAGGATGACAATAATGCCATTAAAATTCCATGTGAAAAGACTTAAATACCCTAGTTGGATTTTATTTATTATATAAATTACAAAGCTTGACAAGTGTGATAGTTGGTGAGCTAACCTAACAACTCCACATGCTCTATAACACCAACCATCAGCCATTTATTAAGCTAAATACATTGCACATGTGTTCTATATATAGATTGAGAGAGAAAATATTGCAATTGTTAGCCATTTTAGTACCAAACACTCCAACCTTTTCTCTCCACCCAAACCCACGAAATTTTCAAGCTTTTTAGTCCCTAAGATCAGCCCCACGAAAGCCCTAACCAAATCAGAATTCAGAATCAGAGATTTAGCAAGAAAGGTATAAAACCTTAGCCAAGAAATCTGTCCAATTTTCTGTTGTTAAATGTTATGTTTGAGTGTTAGAATATGTTAGTTATAGTCTATTTTGAGGATCTGGGTTGTTATTATACAGATCCATAACATCTAAGTCTTCAAATTGATGAATCTTCAAAATCTGGAAAAAAAAATTCTTGAGGTCTGACAACGAATGTCAGACCCTATAAATCCTTGCTCGATTATGGTTTTGGTTGCTTTTAAGTTGTTTTTGGTATCTTGTAATACGATATTTAATCTACAAAAAGAATCAGGGCCATTTGATGTCTGGAATAAAAGTTATTACCGGTCAAAGGTCGTTGACCGGCATTGACCGGGCCATTTCTGGGTAACCCAGAATGAGCCCAGAAAGCTCTGACAATTTCTTCAAGAGCTTGGATTTGACAGTGGTTTGATGTTTCGTTATGGTTCTTGCATCTAAGTTGTAGTATGTTTGTTAGACTACATTATCATGCCTTAATATCACATATATAGTAAACAGGTTGAAGATTGTGGCCGGTCAAACTAGTTAAGTCGATCATGTTTACTGTTTTCTGGGTAACCCAGAAAACATAAGAACATGACGACTGACATTGTTTGACCAGACTAGATCTGACGATTGTGTTGTGATTTAGTTGATGTTATGTGATAGATCTCTTGTACTAAATGTTGTCTACAAACTGAAGTTTATATATCACAAAAACAGTACACGATCAACATGTAGTGGAAGCTCAAAATTGCATGCTCGAACTGTTCTTCATTTCTGGGCAACCCAAAAATGAAGAACAGCCTCTGACAGCTTGTTCATGGGCCTAGATCTCGCTGGTTATGTGTTGTTTGGACATGTTTGTTGTTGGATCTTGTAGTCGTGCATTTGTACTACAATATCTGACTCATACCATTCCCAAAAACATTACGAGCTAAGAATTATCCTTGGTCAAATGTGGTACCTAGTAGACCGGCATTGAAGTTCTGGGTTTGTATGAAGAACATGAAGAACACCTATAGCGACGGTTCTATCGCTATAGGTGGTATTTAGCGACAGAGAATATATTATTTTCCGGAAACTAATTAATAAATAGAAAAAAATTATTTTTAATTATTAAAAATACAAAATAAATTAATAAAAATTATTTTAAATTCTGAAAATTAGTTTTTAATTATTTTAAATATATTTCATAGATATTTAATATTTTTGGAATATTAAAAGTATATAATTTATTTAATTATAATATTAAATAAATTATTTAAAAATGATTTTAATATTGGAAAAATTTTTAAAAATTATATTATGATATAAGAAAATATTTTAAGTTATTTTTAATGACTTTTAATTTTTTTTGATAAATTTCATTAATAAATTGATATTAATGGTAATTAATTTATTTACTAAATGAATTAAATAAATTAATTAAAAATGATTTTATTATATTAAAAATCATTTTAAATGGAAATAAAGTGTTTAAAAATATTTTTAAGTTATAAAATATAACTTTAAATATTTAAAGGATAATTTCATTAATAAATTAATATTAATGATTATTAAGTTATTATTAAAAATAGTAAATTTATTTAATAATTATATTAAATAAATAGTTTAAAAATAGTTTTATTAAGTTAAAAATCATTTAAAAAGGGATATAAATGAATTAAAAATATTTTAAGTTATAATTAATGACTTTTATTATTTTGATAAATAATACATTAATACTTTAATATTAATGATAATTATTTAAAAATAATTTTTATTCTTTTAAAAATCATTTAAGTGTAATATTAATACTTTAAAAGTATTTTAAGTTATTATAAATAACTTTAACATTTTGGCAATGGTTTCATTAATAATTTAATATTAATTAAATATTAATGATAATAGAATTGTGTAATATTTAAATCATTTAATAATGATTCTGAGGTTTGAAAATTCATGATAAATTATAATAAATGTTTAAAAATTATATTAAGTCATTTAAAAATAGTATGACTGATATTAAGTTACAGAATAGAGTCTTAGACTCGATAATTACCCGACAAAGTTGTCGGTACACCAACATGTTTCAGAAATTGATCTGGACTTAGATAATGTGATTAGATAAGTGATTATTTGTGATTCAATGATTGTTAAATCTATGTGCCAATGTGATTAGGGTATGTGCTGACTGCAATAAACAGTGTTATGTGTTATAGTATGGTGTTCTAATAGAACAAACGATCTTATTAATGATAGGTCGTGAGATAAGCGATAAATCTAAATTGCAAACTATAAGCAGCACTTCAGGCAAGTATCTAACCTTTCCATTTTCTTTATGCAATGGACATGAGTAAGAATGTTTCTAAACTATATTATTACTGTTCAGATTATTAACCTTATATTATATACGCTCATTGCTTATCGATATGTTAGTATATGGTAATTTAGATATATATATATTCTGTTCGTTAATTTCTGTAAATGGTTAAACAAGTGTCCCCACTTGGATAATCATTGTATTTAATCACATGTTGATATACCTTTGTCAATTACTCGTATATATATATATGTTGAATTATAGATTATTGTTGAAACAAGATAAAACCTTTTATTTGGAACCCAGTCAAGTATGAACATCCCTACATAGGAAAACTTTTATGTGCCCAAGGCGGAATAGAGTGAACGATCCTATCGTTCTTGTAATGTAGTATTGATCAATGCAGGGCATAACGGGCTGATCACCCCCCATACCCGTAAGTTATGTCGGTTTACAGATGAATTTCTGTTTAACCTTTTCGAAAATGAAAACAATGTTCATGGCATGTCACCATAACCCCAGTTATAGTCATTATGTAGTTTCAAAAATTTGAAAGAGAGTTGTTATGTTACTATTATCGGTTCAGAATACTTCACAACTATTGACTTGTTGTAGAAGAATAGTACAAAGAAAATATTTAAATTCTTTCAGCTTATATAATTGCTATTACTTGATGGGCACTCAAATGCTCATCCTTGCTTAAATTTAAATGTTTTCAGCTAAGTGCGAACGATCAGAGAGCTCTGCTAAGAACAAAAGAAAAGGGAAGGTTGCTGAATGAACGAATTACTATGTTATGTAATAATTTGATATTATTAAGACAAGTATGACATATATTATCTATCATGGGTTGTAATGAATGTTTAAAGGTTACGTACTTGGGAGCTAGACTCTGATAATTATGTAAATTAAGTTTGACTTTTATATTATTGTTATTATTATTAGTATTATTCTGCTCATAGAAATTGTATCGTGAAGAGCCGAGTTCGGTTTTCAAGTACCCGAATTTGGGGTCGTCACAGGATGGTATCAGAGCTTAGGGGTTAAAAACCTTAGGTGGGCTAGACCTTAGGCTATAACCTTAGAACAGAGGGAAACGTTGAAAATATAAATAACTCATATAGAGTTTAAAAAGAGATGAATTGACTAAATTCATCGTCAAACAAAATAAAAGATAACTTGTATAAAACTCTTATTTGTTGTGTGTATATACTATATGCTAATCAGGATAATTTATGTGTGTAGATGTCAGGTGAAAAAGGATTCGATTACCTTCGGATCGTAAAGAAAGAGCCAATATCGAAGTCGATAGCTGACATAGAGGCTCACAATGAAAATAACTCAGAAAATATGGTTATTGTGGAAAACATAGTACCAGATCCGGAGATGGTGGAGCTGACAGATAGCAATTCAGACACTAAAGTTGAAGCTGATCAAGCATCAACAGAGGTGCAGAATCTGAAGAACAAGGTTTCTTCTTTGGAAAGGCTGTGGGAGATAGAAAAGATGTTGAATAGTCAGTTGCGTCAAGCGTTAATAGAAACAATGGAAGGACAAGATAAGCTTAAGATCTAAATTGGTCAGATGGGAGCCACAAGCAACACATCGTGTGCAGCTCCGGACAAGAAGGGGAAAAGAAAGATAGAAGACCATGACTTAGGAAAATCCAATAAGAAGAAATGGAAAAGAATATGTTATCTTTGCGGCTATGAGGGACATACTACTCTGTATTGTCCTGACTACAAAAAAGGAGCATGTTTTATCTGTGGGATAGAAGGTTATCAGGCGAAAAGTTGTCCAATGAAAAAGAATAATAAATAAGTAGTATAGGTTCTGTTGTGATGTAGGTATGTTTAATATGTGTGCTTAGTATGTCTGTGTAATGTAATATTCTAAAACTTTTGTGTTGGTCAAGTCTGTAAATCCCGACTTTTGTAGTCACAAAGGGATGAATGATGTTTAAAGCATTATATGCTATGCTATGTTAAATATTTGTTGAATGAATATGAATCTAAGTTTGAGAAATAAAACAAGTTTAGAATATTAAACTTATTTGATAAGGTTTAGAATGTAAGTTAAATTATGATTTTATTTAATCAGATAATGCCGCCAAGACGTCGAACTCGCAACCAAAGGGCAGAAGAGTCTGTCAATAATGTTGAGGGACAACAACAAGCTGATCCAATGCAGCAATTTGCAAACATGTTAGCTCAGGTTATGCAACAGGGAATACCAGTCGATGGAAACCAGCCGGACAACCGCTTAGCGAACTTCAAAGACTTTAAGGCTGTAGGACCACCGGAATTCAAAGGTACAACTGATCCTGTTGAAGCCCAAACTTGGGTTAAGGAAATTGAAAAAGCGTTTGTGGTAGCTAGGGTAGATGAAGGGCAGAAGACTGCTTTTGTCACTTACATGATGAAGGGTGAGGCAAACTTTTGGTGGGAAGCAAATCAGGCAAGGGCAGGAGAAGGTTTAGTCACATGGGATAGATTTAAAACTTTATTTTTCGAGAATTATTTTTCCCCTAGTATGCAGGCTAGGATGGAGGTGAAATTTTTAGAGTTAAAGCAGGAGAATATGACGGTGCCTGAATACGTCGCCAAATTCAATGAGTTAGCTAGGTTTGCCCCGCATCAAGTCGATACGGAGGCTAGGAAAGCGAGAAGGTTTGAGCTGGGATTGAAACCCTGGCTCTACAACAAAGTGGCGGTATTGCAAATTCCTACATTTGCAGCACTCATGGAGAAAGCGATCATAGCTGAGGAGGGAAGTGAGGCCATGAGCCTTTACAATAAGGAGAGGAAGAATAAGGGTAATACCGAAGGAGCTGGAAAAGTAGGAGTTAATAGTGGGAGCAAGAGTGGAGATAGCAAGAGGAAGGTAAGCAGTTTTGCAAGTGTACAAGTGAAACAAGAAGGTGTTAAGAAACAGATAGTGCCATGTAAGACATGTGGAAAGAATCACTCGGGAGAGTATTTGAAAGGAAAATTTGTTTGCTACAAGTGCGGGCAGAGGGCCATATCTCTCCCAACTGCCCCAATCCTAGGATGAATAGTGGATGTTTTATATGCGGATCGACAGAGCACAGGGTGAAAGATTGTCCGAAGAGGAGGGTGGAGACAGGAAGTGTGAACATGGGCACTGGCAGTGGAACTTTAGCAATCACCGGACCGACTTCGTCAAGCAAGCCAACAAAATCTAATACGAGGGTCTACAACATGACGGTTCAGGATACAGCATCAGCTGGCACTGAAACTCCATGTATTATTCGTATGCCTTTTATTTTCTTATACATGATTTTCCTATATATAGTAAATTATTTTATAAAGAAAGTTTGAGGAGGAATTTGAGTTCTTTTAGAAACCAATTTTTCCGTTTAATCAGAAAGACAAGCTTTATGTGAATAGTTAAAGATCAGTTCGATCAAAGTTGATCGAGATCTGCTTTCAATGATTATGTATGCTATGTGCCGTGTATGTATAGGTTTTAAAACGGTGATTTCGGGGACGGAATCTTTATAAGGGAGGGTGAATGTAACAACCCGATATTTTTCTATATAAATAAATAAGAAACTTTGCGTATAAATTTTTTTTATTTATTTTAAGGATGAGGATTGGTACAAGATAATATATATATGTATTTATGTGGTAAATAAAAATATATTTATTACATAAATATTTACAAATAATTTTATTTTAGAATTATTGATTTTTATAAAGTACATTCTTATAATAATTAATTTTATAGTAGAAATATTTTTATTAATTATTTTCCATTAATATATAGTCATATATTATTTAAATAATATATGGAGTGATTTTTAGAATAATTATAATAATTATTTTATTATATGAATTTTAGTAAATGCTATTAAGTTAATTATTTTACCTTAATTATTAAGGTTAAATATGAAGAATAAATCATATATGGAATCCAAACCCTAATTTTGGATTATTGTCAAGGTATAAGAATAATAATATAATATTAATTATATTTTAATTTTTCAGTGTTATGAATATGCACTGTATTTCCGTATTGACAACGGTATGTCAATTCGGTGTATTCTGAATAAACCCTAGTAATAATGCTAAACCCTAATTTGAGATCCAAATTAGAGTGCTAGATTGTTTTATAAGTGTGTTATATAATTTATGTCGTGTATTAAATGTATTAATTAGGTGAACCCTAATTAAAACTCTAGAAATCCTAATTTTTAGAAAACCCTAATTATAATCTAGAAACCCTAAATAATTTTTGAAAATGAGGAACCCTAATTTGAAATTTAAATTAGAGTTCGAGATTGGTTGTAATTGTGTTAATGTGATTAATTAGCAAGTATTATAATTTCAATTGCTAATTTTGGAAACCCTAAAATTTTAAACCCTAATTTGATAATTAGAAACCTAATTATAAATTGGTAACCCTAATTATCAAAATCGTAAACCCTAATTGCTATTTTAGCAATGTTAATGATTATTATATGATATTAAACCCTAATGTTCCTGTATAACGTAATTAGAAAATTATTCATAATTAGAAAATCCAAATATCAAAATTTTAGAAACTAAAAGTTATTTAATTTTTATTTAATTTTATTTATTTTTGTATAAACTTTAAATTGGAAATCCTAGATTTGGTTTGTGCTAAACCTCAGGGTTAAACCCTAAGGGTCAAACCCCAAGGGTTTGCAAGGATGACAATAATGCCATTAAAATTCCATGTGAAAAGACTTAAATACCCTAGTTGGATTTTATTTATTATGTAAATTACAAAGCTTGACAAGTGTGATAGTTGGTGAGCTAACCTAATAACTCCACATGCTCCATAACACCAACCATCAGCCATTTATTAAGCTAAATACATTGCACATGTGTTCTATATATAGATTGAGAGAGAAAATATTGCAATTGTTAGCCATTTTAGTACCAAACACTCCAACCTTTTCTCTCCACCCAAACCCACGAAATTTTCAAGCTTTTCAGTCCCTAAGATCAGCCCCACGAAAGCCCTAACCAAATCAGAATCCAGAATCAGAGATTTAGCAAGAAAGGTATAAAACCTTAGCCAAGAAATCTGTCCAATTTTATGTTGTTAAATGTTATGTTTGAGTGTTAGAATATGTTAGTTATAGTCTATTTTAAGGATCTGGGTTGTTATTATACAGATCTATAACATCCTTGCTCGATTATGGTTTTGGTTGCTTTTAAGTTGTTTTTGGTAGCTTGTAATATGATCTTTAGTCTACAAAAAGAATCAGGGCCATTTGATGTCTGAAATAAAAGTTATTACCGGTCAAAGGTCGTTGACCGGCATTGACCGGGCCATTTCTGGGTAACCCAGAATGAGCCCAGAAAGCTCTGACAATTTCTTCAAGAGCTTGGATCTGACAGTGGTTTGATGTTTCGTTATGGTTCTTGCATCTAAGTTATAGTATGTTTGTTAGACTACATTATCATGCCTTAATATCACATATATAGTAAACAGGTTGAAGAATGTGGCCGGTCAAACTAGTTAAGTCGATCATGTTTACTGTTTTCTGGGTAACCCAGAAAACATAAGAACATGACGACTGACATTGTTTGACCAGACTAGATTTGACGATTTTGTTGTGATTTAGTTGATGTTATGTGATAGATATCTTGTACTAAATGTTGTCTATACACTGAAGTTTATATATCACAAAAACAGTACACGATCAACATGTAGTGGAAGCCCAAAATTGCATGCTCGAACTGTTCTTCATTTCTGGGCAACCCAGAAATGAAGAACAGCCTCTGATAGCTTGTTCATGGGCCTGGATCTCGCTGGTTATGTGTTGTTTGGACATGTTTATTGTTGGATCTTGTAGTCGTGCATTTGTACTACAATATCTGACTCATACCATTCCCAAAAATATTACGAGCTAAGAATTATCCTTGGTCAAATGTGGTACCTAGTAAACCGACAATGAAGTTCTGAGTTTGTATGAAGAACATGAAGAACACCTATAGCGACGGTTCTGTCGCTATATGTGGTATTTAGCGACAGATAATATATTATTTTCTGGAAATTAATTAATAAATAGAAAAAAATAGTTTTTAATTATTAAAAATACAAAATAAATTATTAAAAATTATTTTAAATTCCGAAAATTAGTTTTTAATTATTTTAAATAAATTTCAAAGATATTTAATATTTTTGGAATATTAAAAGTATTTAATTTATTTAATTATAATATTAAATAAATTATTTAAAAATGATTTTAATATTAGAAAAATCATTAAAAATTATATTATGATATAAGAAAATATTTTAAGTTATTTTTAATGACTTTTAATATTTTGTGATAAATTTCATTAATAAATTGATATTAATGGTAATTAATTTATTTACTAAATGAATTAAATAAATTAATTAAAAATGATTTTATTATATTAAAAATCATTTTAAATGGAAATAAAGTGTTTAAAAATATTTTTAAGTTATAAAATATAACTTTTAATATTTAAAGGATAATTTCATTAATAAATTAATATTAATGATTATTAAGTTATTATTAAAAATAGTAAATTTATTTAATAATTATATTAAATAAATAGTTTAAAAATAGTTTTATTAAGTTAAAAATCATTTAAAAAGGGATAGAAATGAATTAAAAATATTTTAAGTTATAATTAATGACTTTTAATATTTTGATAAATAATACATTAATACTTTAATATTAAAGATAATTATTTAAAAATGATTTTTATTCTTTTAAAAATCATTTAAGTGTAATATTAATACTTTAAAAGTATTTTAAGTTATTATAAATAACTTTAACATTTTGGCAATGGTTTCATTAATAGTTTAATATTAATTAAATATTAATGATAATAAAATTGTGTAATATTTAAATCATTTAATAATGATTCTGAGGTTTGAAAATTAATGAACAATTATAATAAATGTTTAAAAATTATATTAAGTCATTTAAAAATAATATGACTGATATTAAGTTACAGAATAGAGTCTTAGACTCGATAATTACCCGATAAAGTTGTCGGTACACCGACATGTTTCAGAAATTCATCCGGACTTAGATAATGTGATTAGATAAGTGATTATTTGTGATTCAATGGTTGTTAAATCTATGTGCCAATGTGATTAGGGTATGTGTTGACTGCAATAAGCAGTGTTATGTGTTATAGTATGTTGTTCTAATAGAACGAACGATCTTATTAATAATAGGTCGTGAGATAAGCGATAAATCTAAATTGCAAACTGTAAGCAGCGCTTCAGGCAAGTATCTAACCTTTGCATTTTTTTATGCAATGGACATGAGTAAGAATGTTTCTAAACTATATTATTACTATACAGATTATTAACCTTATATTATATACGCTCATTTCTTATCAACATGTTAGTATATGGTAATTTAGATATATATATATATATATATATATATATATATATATATATATTCTGTTCGTTAATTTCTGTAAATAGTTAAACAAGTGTCCCCACTTAGATAATCATTGTATTTAATCACATGTTGATATACCTTTGTCATTATATATATATATATATATATATATATATATATATATATATATATATATATATATATATATATATATATATATATATATATATATATGTTGAATTATAGATTATTGTTGAAACAAGAAAAAACCTTTGATTTGGAATCCAGACAAGTATGAACATCTCTACATGGGAAAACTTTTATGCGCCCAAGGCGGAACAGAGTGAACGATCCTATCGTTCTTGTAATGTAGTATTGATCAATGCAGGGCATAACAGGCTGATCACCCCCCGTGCCCGTAAGTTATGTCGGTTTACAGATGAATTTCTATTTAACCTTTTCGAAAATGAAAACAATGTTCATGGCATGTCACCATAACCTCAGTTATAGTCATTATGTAGTTTTAAAAATTTGAAAGAGAGTTGTAATGTTACTATTATCGGTTCAGAATACTTCACAACTATTGACTTGTTGTAGAAGAATAGTACAAAGAAAATATTTAAATTCTTTCAGCTTATATAATTGCTATTACTTGATGGGCACTCAAATGCTCATCCTTGCTTAAATTTAAATGTTTTCAGCTAAGTGTGAATGATCAGAGAGCTCTACTAAGAACAAAGGAAAAGGGAAGGTTGCTGAATGAACGAATTACTATGTTATGTAATAATTTGATATTATTAAGACAAGTATGACATATATTATCTATCATGGGTTGTAATGAATGTTTAAAGGTTACGTACTTGGGAGCTAGACTCTGATAATTATGTAAATTAAGTTTGACTTTTATATTATTGTTATTATTATTAGTATTATTCCGCTCATAGAAATGGTATCGTGAAGAACCGAGTTCGGGTTTCAAGTACCCGAATTTGGGGTCGTCACAATCATTACCCAACATTTATAGAATGATTTTAACCCATTAAAACACATAATTACATAATTAAAATATGTAAATTTTACTGTTATTGATGTTCTTGAAGGTTTTGAACATAAATCATAAAATTTTAACACTATAGATTTGTTATAACACCAAATCCGTCCATTCAAATTTTGTTTTCTTCATTTTAGCATGCTTAATTATTTAAAAGTGGAAATTTTACAAAACAATTTATGTTTGACATTTTAAAATCACGTGTAAGGGCCATATGGCCATATTTCTATACTCTGTAAAATTTTTGAGGCCATAACATACGTTATAATATTATGAAACTGATGATATGATTTATAATATATATATATATATATATATATATATATATATATATATATATATATATATATATACGATATGATATATCTTAACAAATACACAAACCAATAATCATACCCTTTTCCCATTCACAGTGTTTTTAACAAAACGTGAAGCCATTTTTATGAAAACTTAAACAACGTGAATTTAAAATTTGGGAAGGAGGAGATTACCCTTGATTACTCTGCTTGGATTACACAAGGTGATAACAAGTTAACAACTCCCAATTTTCACACTTCTTCTCCTTTAATCTCCATAATTCTCAAACTCTCTTTCCCTCTCTGTTTTGTTTTTCCAGACTTAGCAGATAATGAAAAGAAAAGAAGACGTATAATAATAAAGGAAAGGAACTGACATGTTGTGGTCAGTTACCCAATCATGGGTTAACTGTCCTCAACTTCCACTAAGGCCGTGTTTGGCTAGCTTTAAAAGACTCATTCCTATTAATTTAATAAATCTCTTATACTATAGTTTAATAGTGTCGCACCACTTTATGAAATAAATCAAATATCTTATTTAATTTAATTTAAATAAAATATAATAATTTCTCATTAATTCACATAGTCGAATAATTAAATTCTCATTTATTAGTAATGTCAATTATTAAATCTCTAATTAATTATTAAATTAATTAAATAACATTAGGCTTATTAAATATTTTGTTTAATTCAATAAGCTCACGTAAAAATATACATCGAATAATAAAATTCTCCACATTAATTTAATAAATATAACACATAATTAAAATAATCTACCACAACTTCATCAATTAATTATTTAATCTAATAATTAATTCATCGAAAAATATTTATTTAATTCAATAAATATTAAAATTAAATTACAAAATCTCGTTTGTCACATCTTTCCCCCCTTAAAAGGATTCTGTCCCCAGAATCACGACTCAATAATTTTGACCCGTTACAAAACCGGTCTTCTGGTCCTCTCTGACTCTTGCGACCTCAAAAACCCTCTCCATCTCCATAACCCAAGTCTGAGCTTCGATCGGGTTCATGAAGCCTTTCAATTCTGACGGTCCCACCGCCTTGAAATCTTTGAACATTGTATTAGGTGGAGCTTGAGGTTGATTATTCATTGCTCCAGTTAGTAAGTTCACTAATTGTTGCACGGGATTAGCATTGGCGTTGTTGTTGTTGTTATTTGTTGACTCTTCCTGAGCTGATTGACGGTTTTATCTTCTCCTTGGCGGCATATTTCTGTTAAAATATACGCTTATTAGATCTTTATTAAATTCTCTAAATAGTTAAGGCTTAACTCAATAATTTAACATAATCACTTAACACTTTATCTCAAACAACTTGATATATTTATTCAACTCAAAAGTTTTAACATCAAACGATAGCATCACAGCTATTTACATCAACTATCCCGAGATAAAAATCTGCAGGATTTAAAACATTAAAATATTCATTCGTTCATAAACACGTCTGAATTTACATCTAAAAACCAGATAAGTTTTTCACATAATTAAACAAATCCTATCACTACCTGTTAAGGTGCCGAATAGCCTTGCTACGTTCCTCTTCCATGATGCGAGACATTGTTCTGCGATCCAGCATGTACGATGGTAGACCTTCAAATTAGATTGGGTACCTCAAAACTCGATCCTGGGCTTCATCCATTGCATTATTAAGTGTAGAGTATGTCTCCCCAAGCTTAGCCTTCTTAACACGACAATCCCTTTATGCAAGATCAGCACGACGTGATTCTCTTACCCAGCCCTCCTCTGCTATGATCAGCCTCTTTGAGCTTTCCTTCAGTTCCTTCTTTAACTTCTCTATTTCTTTGGACTTCTCCTCGGTTTGACCCTTCTCGTGAACCAAATCCCACTCCACATTTCCCACACGTGTGTGAAGAGTCACAATCTCCCTATCCTTCTGCTCGATGGTAATCTGCTGAATAATCGTCCGCTCAGTCAAATCCTGGACAATGTCACGTAACTCTACGTTACGATCACATAACTCGTCGTACATCTCAGCATCGATGGAGTTCGGTGGGAACTCCTCTTCTTCCTCTGGATCAGTCTCAGGCTCATGCTCCTGACCTATAACAGTGATCAACGGAGATGGCTCTCTCTGTACCAACTGCTCCCTAACAACATGAGTGTCTCGGGGCTCCTCCTCAGTAGGCACTCGGGGTTCCTCCTCCCCAGCTCGACTATCTCCTCCAACATCCGACATCCTGACAACACACTTCAAGTTTTAGTTACTAAATCGTACTAGTGAGCACATAATTTAACACATAAACACATAAAGTCTTTTATTATCTTCAATGAATTAAGAAATTCATCTCTTCGAACTTGGTAAGAGTTTTCCTTCACTATGTTCTTCCTATAAGGCTATTACCTAAGGTTGTTCCCCCACCTAAGGTTCATAACCTACGGCTCTGATACCAACTTGTGACACCCCCAAATCCGGGTACTTCAATTCCCACATGATTTGGTGTTCACTATATAAACATCATATATCTATCTACCCATAATAAATGCAAACCATGCAATAGATAGAAATAAATCCTCCACTTATGGGGTTACAACATTTGAATAATAAATACAATCCCAGGTCATACTAACCTTAAACATCTGTGCGAAAACATAAAAAAATAATAAGTCTTAAATAACATCAAGTCTTGACAATAACATTCTTAAAATTTTAATAACACGTCTTCATCACTTAATAGCTTTGCCCTTGCCTTTGCTAGAATAAGGCTCGTCGATTCTTTCATTCTTAGCTGCAATGTTATTATTACGCAAGAGTGAGCACAATTGCCCACAAGTATAAAAATGAAATAGAAACATATAATAACATGCGAGTGAATCAAGGACTTCTGAAATAAAAGCTCAACTTTTGAATCAAGAATGAATAACAAGAATTCAATAGATTTTTGAGGGTCATAAGACCTTGAACTATGTCCTAGGTTATCAAGGGTTGTACTTGAAACCTTTAACAGTCATAAGACTATGGACTCTTCTTCTCGTACTTAGGGGGATCAGCCCTTAGTACCATACTGTGCACAATATCTTAACGCTAACGCATAAGTAATCCCTATACAGGGTTGTTCATCTCAGTTTGACATTATAGTTCGCACCAAAGGAAGTTTGGTTTGGATAAATCAATAAGGGTTCTGAAATTTAGAACGTTCATCAACTATGGACTAGTTAAATCAATAAGGATTCGCTAGTGTAACAAGGTTCAATAAACAATGATATTTAAATTGAATAACAATCTCAAGAGGTATACAATAGAACAATTATTGTATAACAGAATTATACTCTGAAAAGATAAATAATCTTTAGCATAACAAATTGAACTTGATTAATAATAATGAGAATTTACTCGACGAAATTTATAAACTTGAATAATGATAACAAGTAAGGTTAGGAAACTTGCCTCGTGCGTAGATTACACTTTAATTAAACTCGTTCCTTGATTTAAATCCTACATATCATTTACATTCATAATTCCAGTCAATTATAACGTACTAGTCATCACAAGTTTATCCTTTTGCCTACCTCGAATTTATGACTATACTTAGTCAATTACTACACTTATTGTCAAAATTAAGACTTCACGAACAATAAGCTAACTATGCATTCAATCGTTCAATTCACACGTAATTGTGTTATGGACGTGTTAAGAATTTATTTTAACACCTCATTATATGTCTAACAAGTTTTTATGTTCATTAGATTAAGTTAATAACACATTGCTAGACTTTAACATTTTAAAAACTCATTTCTGGGCCATTCTGCTAAGTGGCATTGCGGCGCCACTGTTGTACTATGTCTTGGCACTGCGGCGCGGGACTTCAGTTCTGGAGTTGGCGCCGTGACGCAAAACTCCATATTTTGATTCTCAATTCGCGAAGAACACTAAGTTTTGCAAAATAAACACTACATGATCATTAATTTCACCAATTTAACATACCCACATGCTAGAATTCATACATAATCATTACCCAACATTCATAGAATGATTTTAACCCATTAGAACACATAATTATAGAATTAAAATATGTAAATTTCACTGTTCTTGATGTTCTTAAAGGTTTTGAACATAAATCATAAAATTTTAACACTACGGATTTGTTATAACACCAAATCCGTCCATTCAAATTTTGATTTCTTCATTTTAGCATGCATAATTATATACAAGTGGAAATTTTACAAAACAATTTATGTTTGACATATTAAAATCGCGTATAAGGGTCATATGGCCATATTTCTATACTCTGTAAATTTTTGAGGCCATAATATACGTTATAATAGTATGAAACTGATGATATGGTTTATAATATATATATATATATATATATATATATATATATATATATATATAATTAAATACGATATGATATATCTTAACACATACACAAACCCATAATCATACCCTTTTCCCATTCACAGTGTTTTTAACCAAACGTGAAACCATTTTTATGAAAACTTAAACAACGTGAATTTAAAATTTGGGAAGGAGGAGATTACCCTTGATTACTCTACTTGGATGACACAAGGTGATAACAAGTTAACAACTCCCAATTTCCACACTTCTTCTCCTTTAATCTCCCTAATTCTCAAACTCTCTTTCCCTCTCTGTTTTGTTTTTCCAGACTTAGCAGATAATGAAAAGAAAAGAAGACGTAAAATAATAAAGGAAAGGAACTGACGCGTTGTGGTCAGTTATCCAGACATGGGTTAACTGTCCTCAACTTCCATTAAGGCCGTGTTTGGCTAGCTTTAAAAGACTCATTCCTATTAATTTAATAAATCTCTTATACTATAGTTTAATAGTGTCACACCCCTTTATGAAATAAATCAAATATCTTATTTAATTTAATTTAAATAAAATATAATAATTTCTCATTAATTCACATAGTGAAATAATTAACTTCTCATTTATTAATAATGTCAATTATTAAATCTCTAATTAATTATTAAATTAATTAAATAACATTAGGCTTACTAAATATTTCGTTTAATTCAATAAGCTCACATAAAAACATACATCTAATAATAAAATTCTCCATATTAATTTAATAAATATAACACATAATTAAATTAATCTACCACAACTTCATCAATTAATTATTTAATCTAATAATTAATTCATCGAAAAATATTTATTTAATTCAATAAATATTAAAATTAAATTACAAAATCTCATTTGTCACATCTTTTACCCTTAAAAGGATTCTGTTCCCAAAATCACGACTCAATAATTTTGACCCGTTACATTCTCCGCCCCCCTTACAAAGATTCTGTCCCTAGAATCGCTTACACACAATTAAGTAAATAAATTAGGGTAATTCTTCATCATATTCTCTTCGAGTTCCCACGTAACTTCTTCAGCGTTGTGGTTCCTCCAAATTACCTTAACAGAAGGTATTACTTTATTTTTGAGAACTTGTTCTTTTCTGTCGACAATTTGAACAGGAATTTATTCGTAAGATAAGTCTTTTTCAAAATGAAGGGGTTCGTATTCAATTACATGCTTGTAATCGGGTTTGTAAGGTCGTAAAATAGAAACATGGAAGACATTGTAGACATTCTCGAGTGCTTGAGGTAGGGCTACCTCATACGCAACTTCTCAGATTCTTCTAAGTACTTCAAATGGTCCAATGAATCGTGGGCTTAATTTTCTTTTCTTTTCGAACCTGATCTTTCCCTTCCAGGGAGAGACCTTCAAGATTACATAACTACCCGATTCAAACTCAACATTTTTACGATGTGGATCGGCGTATTTCTTCTGTCTATCTTGAGCTGCTACCAGTCGTGTTCGGATCACTTTGACTATTTCTGCTGTCTGCTGTACCAATTCTGGGCCTAACAATTATCTTTCGCCCACATCATCCCAGTAAAGTGGACTTCTGCACTTTCTATCGTATAATGCTTCATAAGGCGGAATGCCAATACTAGCGTGGTAACTGTTGTTGTAGCCGAACTCTACGAGCGGTAGGTGATCGTCCCAATTTCCTTTAAAATCCATTACACAAGCTCTTAACATATATTATAATGTTTGAATAGTTCTCTCGCTTTTTCCATCTGTATGAGCATGGTATGATGTACTCATTCGCAATTGCGTACCCATGCATTCCTGTAAACATTTCTAGAAGTTTGATGTAAAGCGCAGATCCCTATCGGAAACAATTGACACCAGAACTCCGTGTCGCGAAACAATCTCTTTCAAATATAACCTCGCTAACTGATCTAAGTTGAATCTGATTTTGATTGGAAGGAAATGTGCGGACTTCGTCAGTCGGTCAACGATAACCCATACTGCGTCGTAGCCTTTCTGAGTCGTCGGAAGGCCATCCACGAAGTCCATTATAATATGTTCCCATTTCTATTCTGGGATCTCCAACGGTTGTAGCAACCCACTTGGTCTCTGATGTTCTGCTTTCACTTTCTAACAGGTCAGACACTTGGCAACACATTCTGCAACATCACGTTTCAGATTAGGCCACCAAAAATGTTGTCGAATATCTTGGTACATCTTGGTACTACCAGGGTGAATCGAATATCGTGAGCTATGAGCCTCGCTCAAAATGTCTTCCTTAATCTCTGGTACAGGCGATACCCAAATTCTACTTTCAAATCTTAGTATTCCTTCCTTGTCCATCTTAAATCTCGGTTCAGTTCCTTCAGATATCTTCCTTATCATCTTTTTGCATTCATCATCCTGAAGCTGAGCCTCCTTAACTTTATCCAGTAGGGTTGTACCAGATTGCATCTGAAACAGTTTCTCATCTATTTCCATAGGATAATTCACTTCTAACTCCAACTTCTCCATTGCTGAAATCAATTCCTTTTGAGCTGTCAGCATCATCAACTTCTCCTGACCCTTTCTACTTAAGGCGTCAGCAACCACATTTACTTACTCGAATGGTATAAAATCTCAAAATCGTAGTCCTTAATTAATTTAAACCACCTTCTTTGGCGCATATTCAATTCTTTCTATGTAAAAATATATTTCAGACTCTTGTGGTCTGTATATATTTCACACTTCTCCCCATAGAGATAGTGCCTCCAGATTTTCAAAGCAAAAACCACTTTAGCTAACTCCAAATCGTGGATCGGATACCCCTTCCCATAGTCTTTCAATTGTCGTAATGCATACGCAATGACTATGCCGTTTTGCATTAGCACACAGCCAAGTTCTTTATGCGACGCATCACTATAAATAACAAAATTTCCTATATCATCCGGAAGAGACAACACAGGTGATGTACTCAACCTCTTCTTCAATTCTTGAAAGCTTTCCTCACATTTCTCCGTCCAAACAAATTTCACTGCTTTTCAAGTCAAATCCATTAAAGGAGTTGCGATCTTGGAAAAATCTTGAATGAATCTTCTGTAATAACCTAGCAATCCTAGAAAACTTCGTACTTCCGACAGCTTCCTCAGCTGATCGCAGTTAATCACGGCTTCGACTTTGGATGAATCTACCGAAATTCCATTTTTATCGATCACATGACCAAGAAATTGCACCCGTTCGATCCAGAATTCGCATTTAGAAAATTTGGTATACAACTTCTTTTTCTCAACACTTCCAACGTTAATCTCAAATACTCTTCATGTTCTTCCTTGGTTTTTGAATATACCAAAATGTCATCTATAAATACCACTACGAACTTGCCCAAAAACGGCTTGAACACACCATTCATTAGTCCCATAAATGCTGCAGGAGCATTCGTTAAATCAAACGACAATACTAAAAATTCGTAGTGACCATATCGTGTTCTGAACGCCGTCTTCGGTACATCCTTTGGTCTCACCTTCAGTTGATGATAACCACTTCTCAAATCAATCTTGGAAAAGTATTTCGCTCCCTTCAATTGATCAAACAGATCATCGATCCGCGGTAATGGATATCTATTCTTAATCATGACCTTATTCAGTTCTCTGTAATCATTACAGAGACGCATCGTTCCATCCTTCTTCTTCACAAACTACGCCGGCGCTCCCCATGGCGATACGCTCAGTTGAATGTACTTCTTGTCCAGTAATTCTTGTAGTTGTACCATTAATTCTTTCGTCTCTACCGGTGCCATTCGGTATGGTGCCTTCGATATTGGAGTCGTTCCTGGCGCCAAATCGATCACGAAATCAATCTCTCTATCTGGCGGAAGTCCTGGCAAATCATCTGGAAATACGTCAGTAAAATCTCTCACTACTGGTATCTCCTCTACTTTCGAATTCTCTTTACGACTGTCGACTATATAAGCAAAATATCCTACACATCTTTGTCGTAACAACTTCCTGGCCTGCATCATCGTCAGACAACTCGCTTGTCTAGGCGACTTGCTACCATAAAACACAACCTTTGACGGAGTCATAAGGTTAATACGCTTCTTTTGGCAATCAATTACCGCCCCGTAATTGAATTACCAGTCCATTCCCAAGATAACGTCAAATTCCCCAAGCTGAATAGCGATAAGATCTACGTTCATGATATTACCTTTATTATCCACTCTACAGTTCTTATGCACGTACTTAACAAGGATTATTTCTCTATTTGCAATTTCTATGTTCATGGGGTATTATAACTCATCCTTAGGCAATTCTAAATTCTTAGCAAAGTCATCGGATATAAATGAACAAGTAGCACCCGAATCAAATAATACATAAGCATTAACTCTATTGATCAGAATGATACCTGACACCACATCACGCGACTGCACTGCATCCTGCACCGTCATATTGAAGGTCCTGGTGGTCGGTCGATTGGTGGCGGTTGGTCCTGTGATGGTCAAAGCGCTTCCACTGCTATTTCCCCAGTTTCCTCCTGATCCTGCCCCTCCAGATCCTTTCTTAGGACAGTCTCTTGCCAAATGATCCTTTGAGCCACAAGTGAAGCAGGCACCCTTCTTTGGGTTAGGACAGTTAGGTGCTATGTGGCCTTCCTTACCACAATTGTAGCACACACGTTTACCCTTCATAAACACTCCCAAATGAGCTTTCCCGCAGGTCGGGCATGCTTCAATCCTTTTCTTTTGATCTCTTTGCTGGTTTTCAGGTGATGTGTTGTCAGACCACCTTATCTTCTGATTATTATTACCTCCTCTCGTATTACTTCCACTAGCCTTGTTATTTCCTTCACTTTCATTCTTCTTCTTCTTCTGATCCTGATTGTATTTGGTTACCGCATCGCTTCCACCTTCAGCAAGTATGGCTTTCTTTAGTACCCCGATGAATGTCTTCAACTGAAACATCGATACCTTACTATACAACCAAGGCTTTAGTCCTTGTTCGAACATTCTTGCTTTTCTCTCATCCGTATGTACTTGATATGTGGCGAACCATGTCAACTCGTTGAATCTAGCCGCATAATCTGGTACGGACATATTCCCCTGCTTCAATTCCAAAAACTGAACTTCAAATTGGTTATGCGAGGTAGTCGGGAAATATATCTCAAAAAACATCTCCTTGAACCTCTCCCAGGTAGTCATACCTTCTCCTCCACGGACCTTGTTTGCTTGCCACCAAAAGTTGGCTTTAGATTTCAACATAAACGTTGCAAAAGCGGTCTTCGGGTCCTCTCTGACTCTTGCGACCTCAAAAACCTTCTCCATCTCCATAACCCAAGTCTGAGCTTCGATCGGGTTCATGGAGCCTTTAAATTCTGGCGGTCCCACCGCCTTAAAATCTTTTAACGTTGTATTAGGTGGAGCTTGAGGTTGATTATTCATTGCTCCAGTTAGTAAGTTCACTAATTGTTGCACGGGATTAGCATTGGCGTTATTGTTGTTATTCGTTGACTCTTCCTGAGGTGGTTGACGGTTTTTTCTTCTCCTTTGCGGCATATTTCGGTTAAAATATACGCTTATTAGATCTTTATTATATTCTCTAAATAGTTAAGGCTTAACTCAATAATTTAACATAATCACTTAACACTTTATCTCAAACAACTTGATATATTTATCCAACTCAAAAGTTTTAACATCAAACGATAGCATCACTATTATTTACATCAACTATCCCGAGATAAAAAACTACATGATTTAAAACATTAAAATATTCATTCGTTCATAAATACGTCTGAATTTACATCTAAAAACTAGATAAGTTTTTCACATAATTAAAAAATCCTATCACTGCCTGTTAAGGTGCCGAATAGCCTTGCTACGTTCCTCTTCCATGATGTGAGATATCGTTCTACGATCCAGCATGTACGATGGTAGACCTTCAAACTAGATTGGGTACCTCAAAACTCGATTCTGGGCTTCAACCATTCCATTATTAAGTGTAGAGTATGTCTCCCCAAGCTTAGCCTTCTTTACACGACAATCCCTTTCTGTAAGATTAGAAGATCAGCACGACGTGATTCTCTTACCCAGCCCTCCTCTGCTATGATCAGCCTCTCTGAGCTTTCCTTTAGTTTCTTCTTTAACTTCTCTATTTCTTCAGACTTCTCCTCGGTTGGACCCTTCTTGTGAACCAAATCCAACTCCACATTTCCCACATGTGTGTGAAGAGTCACAATCTCCCTATCCTTCTGCTCGATGGTAATCTGCAGAATAATCGTCCGCTCAGTCAAATCCTGGACAGTGTCACGTAACTCTACGTTACGATCATATAACTCGTCGTATATCTCAGCATCGATGGAGTTCGGTGGGAACTCCTCTTCTTCCTCTTCCTCCTCAGGATCTTCCTCTGGATCAGTCTCAGGCTCATGCTCCTGGCCTATAACAGTGATCAACGGAGATGGCTCTCTCTGTACCAACTATTCCCTAACAACATGAATGTCTCGGGGCTCCTTCTTAGTAGGCACTCGGGGTTCCTCCTCCCCAGCTCGATTATCTCCTCCAACATCCGATATCCTGACAATACACTTCAAGTTTTAGTTATTAAATCGTACTAGTGAGCACATAATTTAACACATAAACACATAAAGTCTTTTATTATCTTCAATGAATTAAGAAATTCATCTCTTAGAACTCGATAAGAGTTTTCCTTCACTATGTTCTTCCTATAAGGCTATTAGCTAAGGTTGTTCCCCCACCTAAGGTTCATAACCTACGGCTCTGATACTAACCTGTGACACCCCCAAATCCGGGTACTTCAATTCCCACATGATTTGGTGTTCACTATACAAACATCATATATCTATCTACCCATAATAAATGCAAACCATGCAATAGATAAAAATAAATCCTCCCCTTATAGGGTTACAACATCTAAATAATAAATACAATCCCAGGTCATATTAACTTTAAACATCTGTTCGGAAACATAAACAAATAATAAGTCTTAAACAACATCAAGTCTTGACAATAACATTCTTAAAATTTTAATAACACATCTTCATCACATAATAGCTTTGCCCTTGCATTTGCTAGAAGAAGGCTCGTCGGTTCTTTCGTTCTTAACTGTAATGTTATTATTACGTAAGAGTGAGCACGATTTCCCACAAGTATAAAAATGAAATAGCAACATATAATAACATGCGAGTGAATCAAGGACTTCTGAAATAAAAGCTCAACTTTTGAATCAAGAATGAATAACAAGATTTCAAAAGATTTCTGAGGGTCATAAGACCTTGAATTATGTCCTTGGTTATCAAGGTTTGTACTTGAAACCTTTAACAGTCATAAGACTATGGACTCCTCTTCTCGTACTTAGGAGGATCAACCCTTAGTACCATACTGTGCACAATATCTTAACGCTAACGCATAAATAATCCCTATATAGGGTTGTTCATCTAAGTTTGACATTAGAGTCCGCACCAAAGGAAGTTTGGTTTGGATAAATCAGTAAGGGTTTTGAAATTTAGAACGTTCATCAACTATGAACTAGTTGAATCAATAAGGATTCGCTAGTCTAGCAAGGTTCAACAAACAATGATATTTAAATTGAATAACAATCTCAAGAGGTATACAATAGAATAATTATTTTATAACAGAATCATACTTTGAAAAGATAAATAATCTTTAGCATAACAAATTGAACTTGATTAATAATAATGAGAATTTACTCGACGAAATTTATAAACTTGAATAATGATAACAAGTACGGTTAGGAAACTTGCCTCGTGCGTAGATTATACTTTAATTAAACTCGTTCCTTGATTTAAATCCTACATATCATTTACATTCATAATACCAGTCAATTATAACGTACTGGTCATCACAATTTTATTCATTTGTCTACCTCGAATTCATGACTATACTTAGTCAATTACTACACTTATTGTCAAAATTAAGACTTCACGAACAATAAACTAACTATGCATTCAATCGTTTAATTCACACGTAATTGTGTTATGGACATGTTAAGAATTTATTTTAATACCTCCTTATATGTCTAACAAGTTTTTATGTTCATTAGATTAAGTTAATAACACATTGCTAGACTTTAACATTTTAAAAACTCATTTTTGGGCCATTCTGCTAAGTGGCGCTGCGGCGCCACTATTGTACTATGTCTTGGCGCTGCGGCACCGTGGCGTCGTGGCACTGTGGCGTCGTGGTGTTACAACGCGGTGGCGCTGCAGCGCGGGACTTCAGTTCTGGACTTGGCACTGCGACACGAAACTCCATATTTTGATTCTCTGTTGGCGCAGAACACAGAGTTCAGCGAAATAAACACTACATGATCATTAATTTCACCAATTTAACATACCCACATGCTAGAATTCATACACAATCATTACCCAACATTTTTAGAATGATTTTAACCCATTAATACACAAAATTACGGAATTAAAATATGTAAATTTCACTGTTCTTGATGTTCTTGAAGGTTTTGAACATAAATCATAAAATTTTAACACTACGGATTTGTTATAACACCAAATCCGTCCATTCAAATTTTGTTTTCTTCATTTTAGCATGCATAATTATATACAAGTGGAAATTTTACAAAACAATTTATGTTTGACATATTAAAATCACGTATAAGGGTAATATGGCCATATTTCTATACTCTGTAAATTTTTGAGGCCATAACATACGTTATAATATTATGAAACTGATGATATGGTTTATATAATATATATATATATATATATATATATATATATATATATATATATTATTAAATACGATATGATATATCTTAACACATACACAAACCCATAATCATACCCATTCCCATTCACAGTGCTTTTAACAAAACGTGAAGCCATTTTTATGAAAACTTAAACAACGTGAATTTAAAATTTAGGAAGGAGGAGATTACCCTTGATTACCCTGTTTGGATTACACAAGTTGATAACAAGTTAACAACTCCCAATTTCCACACTTCTTCTCCTTTAATCTCCCTAATTCTCAAACTCTCTTTCCCTCTCTGTTTTGTTTTTCCAGACTTAGCAGATAATGAAAAGAAAAGAAGACGTATAATAATAAAGGAAAGGAACTGACGCGTTGTGGTCAGTTACCCAATCATGGGTTAACTGTCCTCAACTTCCACTAAGGCCGTGTTTGGCTAGCTTTAAAAGACTCATTCCTATTAATTTAACAAATCTCTTATACTATAGTTTAATAGTGTCACACCCCTTTACGAAATAAATCAAATATCTTATTTAATTTAATTTAAATAAAATATAATAATTTCTCATTAATTCACATAGTCAAATAATTAAATTCTCATTTATTAATAATGTCAATTATTAAATCTCTAATTAATTATTAAATTAATTAAATAACATTAGGCTTATTAAATAATTTTTTTTAATTCAATAAGCTCGCGTAAAAATATACATCGAATAATAAAATTCTCCACATTAATTTAATAAATATAACACATAATTAAATTAATCTACCACAACTTCATCAATTAATTATTTAATCTAATAATTAATTCATCGAAAAATATTTATTTAATTCAATAAATATTAAAATTAAATTACAAAATCTCGTTTGTCACAGCATATATTACTATTCATTTCTATTCTATGATCGTTTTTCTTTTAGATCTTCTATCACTATACTTTTAGTCTTTTAGACTCGTTCTACTCATCACTATTGTTCACTTTTATTATCAGAGTTAGGAAACTTTGTATCTTATAACTCGCCGAGATTCGTCTTTGAATCTTACCGACACACTAACTATATTTGAGTTAGTACTTATCTCAATCATTGCGGTTATTAGTCTCATGTAACCCTACCTAAGGTTTATAACCTACATCTTTGATACCAACTGTAGCATCCCCAAATCCGGGTCCCAAATGTAAGACCCCAACAAATTATTAAATAAAATTAAATTTCCTTTATTTATTATTTTAAAATAGTAAGGGTTGATTTGATTAATGTGGTTAGTTATGGGTAAAATGCGCAAATATTTCAAATATGCAAGTGGTTATAAAATATTCATTTTTGTCGGTGAATATTCGTTTGGTCGTGGAATATTCTTGTTGTCGGGAAATATTCGTACGACGGCGTAACCTTGTGTGGGCCCCATAACAAAAAGTGATTGGATGCATAAAATGGCAAGTATAAGTTGTTTATAAATAACGACATAGTTGTTACCGTTAATACTGTTGGAATACCCGGTGGTTAAAATGCAGTAGCACACAGTATTGCACCAATTATTGATTCTTACGTAAGAAGGCAGTACTCAATAATTGTTACGGTAATTACTATTCAATATTTTATTTTATTGATTCAATAATTGCTACTTTGATATTTTATATTATTGTTGTTTCAATAATTGTTACTGCACAGTATTTTTCATTATCAGATCAATAATTCATATTATTTGGATAATATTATTAGATAGAATTATTGGCAATGTCTAGAAAGTTCTGACTAAGGAGAGGTTTGCTCATCTAATTGCGCGCCAGTAAGGAGAAATCCTTATTGGAAAGCCCTCTCTTTCCTAGGAACGGCCTGGTTGTCATAATTGTGATTCTGTAATATTATTTGTGAATAATTAATTATTGAGGAAATATTTATTTGATGTGGATATAAATGATGGATTTATTTATGTGGTTATAAATGAAGGAATTAGTGTTAAGATTTTTTATCAGTATTTTGTCAGATTGGAGGTATTAAAAGATCAAATTGGTGTTCTTAAAGCTCCACTGCGTGAGTTATAATTTTGATCCGACCGTTAGATCGTTGTGATTTTTGGATATGTTATACATATATAAGTTGAGTATATATCCACAAATTTTGAACAGTTAAAAATTAATGTATGATTTGTTATGAATTTTTAAAGTTGTTGAAAATCGTCCGTTTGTGGATTTCGAATATTTTCTGTCCGGAATTTGAAAAAACTCAAAGCTACAAAGTTGTAGAGAATACGATTTTGTGTGGAATGGAAATATAATTCGTATTTTTCTGATAAACGGGCTATTTTCTATGAATTACTGAAGTTTCGAAAAATAAAATAATTTTTATTAAATTATAGGTGAGACCCACTTTTTGGTTGGTGTTGAATGCACATGGGCTGCTATATTTTTTCAGAATTGAGGTGCTGATTTTGGTCAAGTAGCATGCGTAGGAAGAAAAGAAATAATACTAATATTTTATTATTTTAGTCTCCTTTGGCGTTCTAGCATTTTCCTATAAATAGGCGCTTAAGTTAGAATTGAAAATCACACCAGAAACAAGTTTTCTTTCTCTCTAGATTATCGAGTGTATTTTGTGAGTATTTTGATACTTTGAGAGTTGTTATTCAGTACAAGTTTCTGTCAGCATTATATCCGAAATTCAGTCAGAAGTACCATTATTTTGAGGTATGGGATGTTATTTTCTTCTTAAATGATATTATTTTCTTCAATATCATTATGCTAAGATATTGTTATGAATTTTATTGTGGAATTTCTACCTTTTTGTGTCGAGGTTACTATTCACGTATATGGTACTATTCACAAATACGACACTACTCACTGAAAAATGAAATTTTCTCTTTTTCTTCCCAGATGTCTTTTATGGTTACTATCTTTGATTGTATCCATGTTTTGATCTTTATTTTTTAATTCTGCTTCACAATTGGTTATTATGAAGTATTATTGATCTTAGATAAACTGTTATACGAATCCCTACTATTTGTTCTTCTATCTCACTGGATTCGTTTTCTTTAAAATATTTTTCATCATCCTCAGTCTTAAATGATGATGTTACTGAATATCTTTGGCCTGTAGTACAAAGATGAATTATTATATGTTGAATATCTTTGGCCTGTAGTGCAAAGATGAACAGGTGTTGGGATAGACATGACCGACTGGTGATAAAAATGAACACCTTTGGCCTGTATTGCAAAGATGAATATTTGATTAAAGATGTATATTGATTGATGTTACAGGGATAAAATATTGAGGATGGACTTTTAAATCTTAGAAGATAGTAGAACTTATTCTCTACTTGACTCTTCTAATGAATTGTTGTTTCCGCTGCAGTTGTTAATTTAAAACTTGTTGTCCATTATATTTATCAGATTTTCCCTGTTGAAGACTAATGATAATTTGTTGTATATTATCTTAATCATAATATTCTTTACCGGGCTAGTTGAGCTCACCCTTTTCCTTTTTGTTCCATTTTTCTTCTCAGGAGGTGAGAACATAGCAGGATCTAGTCGGGGTATGGAGTGATGGTTCTAGAAAGATATTTTAGCAGTCCTCACTATTTCTGTAAAATAGTGTTTGAATAATTGTAATGAAGATTTATTTGAGTGTGGATATTGTCTAGAAGACAATATTTGTATTTAAACTCACTGTATGTGTTGTCGTATTTTGCACGACAATTGTATTATTGAAGTTGTAGTTTACTTTTTGTACCATGTATTTGGCGACTCAGAATGAGTGTTGTATACCTATTTTGGAGGCGTCACAGTTGGTATCAGAGCTTAGGGATATGGTCTCTGGCGGAGATCGGGGAATAGAACTAGGAAAGGAGAGACGAGTAAATCCTTCGCTAGTGTGTCCTACCTAAGCTTATTTGTTGGATGGTCATAATATAAGGATATTATGTGATATGTTAATTTGTTTAATTAACCCTTGTTTTATGGCAGTATTTGAGAATGGCAGTCGAGAACGTTAACAATGGAGTATATGAGACTGTGGAACAACCTTTAGTCACAAACCAGGAGAACGTGCAACAAGACGATAATATTCCTCCTGTAAACAACGTTACCAAGCAAACAATGAATGATGGAATGTTTAGGAGCTTTTTATAGTTCATGTAAAATCAGACGAGGGAGACTCATATGCAGAATACGAGTGGAAATGATAGCAGCGCGCGGTTTGTCACGGTAAAGCAGTTCAAAGAGTTGGGACCACCAGAATTCTGGGGAAAGCCAGATCCGATTAAGGCGGAGACGTAGGTCAAGCAAATTACCAAGATATTCGATATCTTGGGATGCACGGAGAAACAAAAGGTTCCATTCGCCACTTTTATATTCCGTAATGAGGCAGATTACTGGTGGCAATATGTGAAACGTACCCATCCAACTACACTCAGCATGTCTTGGGAAACGTTTCAAAAACTGTTTAATGACAAGTACTTTCCTGAAAGTATTCGTCATATGAAGGAGGTAGAGTTTATTAGACTAGAACAAAACAACATGATGGTGTCCCAGTACGAGGCGAAGTTCGCAGAGTTATCCAGGTTTGCACCTCATTTGGTGGAGAACGAGAAACGTATGACGATGATGTTTTTGAGAGGTCTAAAACCCGAGATTCGACAATATCTTATCTCTCATAAATTTTCTTTATATTTGGATGTTGTAAATATGGCTCGATTATTAGAGCGAGATAATGAGTATGTTCAACCGAGGGACAACAACCAGGTCAGACCGGTGATAGCAGTCATCGGAGCAATGATAACTAGCGGGGAGGAAGGAATACATACAAAAGCGGTAATCACTCTGGTGGTAACCTTGGCCGTGAAAATAGAAGAAGCGAGTCGGGAGGAGATTTTAAGAAGAGAAGGTACCACAATGATCACGTGAAGATGACAACACAAACATCAACTGTTTCTATGGGAGGAGAACGACCACCGGTCGTATGTTACAAATGCGGGAAAGAAGGACACATCAGCCCAAACTGCCCACAACAATCCAATGTATGTTATAACTGTGGAAAGGAGGGTCATATAGCTCGAGAGTGTTCTGTAGCAAAACCAAGTTTAGCAGGGATGGTGACTCCAAAAGCTATCTCGGATAAGTCAAAATTAGTGGTTCCTGGAAGAGCGTTTATCGTGACTGGCCAAAACGCAAGAAACTCGAACGAGGTGATCATGGGTAAGCTAATCTTAAATTCTTGCGAAGTTTATACCTTACTAGATATCGGTTCTACACATTCATTTATCTCTCCTGCTTGTGCTCAACATTTAAACTTGACTCCGGAGAAATTAGACTTTGATTTATTAGTGGAGACTCCGTTAGGAGAAACTTTCGTTACGTCCACTGTTTATAAATCTTGCTTAATCCAAGTTGGCACCATCACATTACCTGTGGATCCTATCTCTTTAAAGATACTTACTTTTGATGTGATTTTAGGAATTGATTGGTTAACTACTCATCATGCCAAAATTAATTTTTTTCGTAAGGTTGTTAGTTTTCATATTCCTAACCAACCTGTCATACGAATTCAAACAACTAAACCACTAAAATCATTCACTGTCATATCAAGCCATAAAGCTATTTGTTTATTAAAAAATAGATGTCAAGCTTTCTTAGCCCATGTTATAGATTTGAATAAAGACACATCAGATTTGAATAAAATTTCTATTGTTAATGAATTTCCTAACGTATTTCCTGAAGAACTTCCTGGTCTACCCCCAGAACGTGAAGTTGAATTCTTTATTAACCTTGAACCTGGTATAAAGCCCATTTCTAAAATCCCATATTGAATGGTTCCTATTGAACTTCAGGAGTTAAAAGTCCAATTATAGGAGTTGTTAGACATCGGTTTTATTCGTCCTAGTACGTCTCCTTGGGTTGCTCCTTTTTTATTCGTAAAGAAGAAAGACGGGAGTATGCGATTTTATATTGACTATCGAGAATTGAACCATGTCACCATCAAGAATAGGTATCCGCTACCTCGTATTGATGACCTGTTCGACCAGTTGCAAGGAGCACAAATATTTTCAAAGATCGATCTTCGTTCTAGATATCATCAGCTGAAGATTAAAACTGAGGATATTCCAAAAACTGCCTTCAGAACTCGGTACGGGTATTATAAATTCTTAGTCATGTCTTTTGGATTGACTAATGCTCCTGCTGCTTTTATGGATATGGTGAACCATGTGTTCAAAGAATATTTGGATCAGTTCGTTGTTGTCTTTATTGACGACATCCTCATCTATTCCAAAAGCCGTAAATATCATGAGCACCATTTGAAGCTAGTACTTCAAAGGCTTCGCGAAAACAAGCTATATGCCAAGCTGAAGAAATACGAGTTCTAGCTTGAGGAAGGAGCATTCCATGGGCACGTGGTGTCAAAATATGGAGTATCTATTGACCCAGCGAAGATTGAAGCAATCCAAAGTTGGGAGAAACCGAAGTCGGTGACCGAAATACGTAGTTTTTTGGGCTTAGCTGGTTATTATTGGAAATTTGTGGAAGGATTTTCTCGAATCGCTACTCCGTTAACTCATCTGACTCGGAAAGATACAAAATTCGTATGGAGTGAGGAATGCGAGAAGAGTTTCTAAGAGCTGAAGAGGAGACTCATTTCGGCACCTGTTCTGACAATACCATCTGGTTCAGATGGATTTGTTATCTACAACGATGCTTCAGGAAAAGGGTTAGGATGCGTTCTCATGCAATATAGGAAAGTCATAGCCTATGCCTCACGATAACTCAAAGAATATGAGTGGAATTATCCTACTAATGATTTGGAGTTAGCAGCAGTCGTTTTCGCGTTGAATATTTGGAGACACTACCTGTACGGGGATAAAGTGGAGATCTATACGGATCATAAAAGCCTCATTTCTTCACCTAAAAGAAACTCAACATGCAGCAACGACATTGGCTCGAGCTTTTGAAAGATTACGACCATACCATCCAATATCATCCTAGAAAAGCAAACGTGGTAGCTAACGCATTGAGTAGGAGAACATATGCGGGTACGAGTGCAAGATTGTCAACACAAAGGCCTATTTTGTATGACTTGCAAAGGATGGAGATAGAGGTAAAGGCTCCAAGTACCCACGTGATGATATCAAATATACGAGTAGAACCGACTTTAATTGATAAAGTTAAAGCTGCTCAAGCTACAGATATGGAGCTAATGCGTATGAAGAAGAAAGTGTAAGAAGGTGTTATTCCAGAAGCAAGAATCGATGAAGAAGGAATACTTCGAGTCAACTCCAGACTTTACGTTCCTAATGATTCTGACTTGAAGCATAGAATCATGATGGAGGCACACAACACACCATTTGCAATCCATCCTGGAAGTACCAAAATGTATCATGATCTTTGACATATATTTTGGTGGAGCAATATAAATAGAGAGATTGCGGAGTTTATCTCAAGGTGTTTAACTTGTCACTGTGTAAAGGCGGAGCATCAAGTGCCAAAGGGTCCATTGCAACCACTTGAGATCCCGAAATGGAAATGGAAACACATTACCATGGATTTCGTTACAGGTCTTCCCAAGGTATCTCAAGGCATAGATGCGATTTGGGTCATTATTGATAGATTAACCAAGTCTGCCCATTTCTTGCCTATACGTGAGGCTTATTCCCTTGAACGTCTTGCTCGTATGTACGTGAATGAGATTGTGAGATTGTATGGCATGCCAGTATCCATAGTTTTGGATCGTGACCCAAGATTCACTTCACAATTTTGGGTTAGCTTGCAGAAAGCTATGGGCACAGATTTATGATTTAGTTCGGCATACCATCCTCAAACGGACGGACAATCGAAAAGGAGTATTCAAACCCTTGAAGATCTATTAAGACTATGTGTTCTAGATTTCAAAAGAAGTTGGGATAAGTACTTGCCACTGGTGGAATTCTCCTACAACAACAGTTATCAGGCAAGTATAGGTATGGCTCCATTTAAGGCCTTGTATGGACAAAAGTGTCGTTCTCCAGTATGCTGGGATGAGGTGGGTGAAGAAACTTTGTTGGGACCAGAATTAGTACGCATGACTATAGAAAATATCCAAATGATTCTATAACGTATACAAACGGCACAAGATCGACAAAAGAGTTATGCGAATCTTCATCGAAAGGACGTAGATTTTAATATTGGGGATCATGTATTGTTACGTATTGTTCCATGGAAGGGAGTTACAAGATTTGAAAAGAGAGGAAAGCTCAATCCAAGATTTGTTGGTCCATTTGAAATTCTTGACCGAATAGGAAATGTGGCCTATAAACTCGCATTACCTCCAAGCATGTCTCGTGCTCATAATATTTTTCACATATCTATGCTTCGTAAATATGTGAAGGACCCGAACCACATTATTAAATTAGAACCGGACTAGATAGCAGAAGATTTAACGTACAAGGATGTACCCGTTAAGATCTTGGATAGAAAAGAGCATGTCCTACGCACAAAAATTATACCACAAGTAAAGGTTTTGTGGAGAAACCATGCTATTGAGGAAATGACCTAGGAATTAGAATCAGAAATGAAAGCGAGATATCCTCACCTTTTCGAAACACCAGGTACGTACGTCAATTTTGAGGACGAAATTTCATAAGAAGGGGAGGTTGTAAGACCCCAACTTATTATTAAATGAAATTAAATTTTCTCTATTTATTATTTTGAAATAGTAAGGGTTGATTTTATTAATGTGGTTAGTTATGGGTAAAATGCATAAATATTTCAAATAAGCAATTGGTTATAAAATATTCATTTTTGTCAGTGAATATTCGTTTGGTCGTGGAATATTCTTGCTGTCGGGGAATATTCGTACGACGGCGCAGCCTTGTGTGGGCCCCATAACGGATAGCGATTGGATGCAAAAAATGACAAGTATAAGTTGTTTATAAATAACGGCGTAGTTGTTACCGTTAATACTGTTAGAATACCCGGTGGTTAAAACGTAGTAGCACACAGTATTATACCAATTATTGATTCTTACGTAAGAAGGCACTACTCAATAATTGTTACAGTAATTACTATTCAATATTTTATTTTATTCATTCAATAATTGCTACGTTGATATTTTATATTATTGTTGTTTCAATAATTATTACTGCACAGTATTTTCCATTATCAGATCAATAATTCATATTATTTGGATAATATTATTAGATAGCATTATTGACAATGTATAGAAAATTCTGTTTAAGGAGAGGTTTGGTCATCTAATTGTGCGTCAGTAAGGAGAAATCCTTATTGGAAAAACCCCCTCTTTCTTGGGAACGGCCTAGTTGTCATAATTGTGATTTTGTAATATTATTTGTGAATAATTAATTATTGAGAAAATATTTATTTGATGTGGATATAAATGATAGATTTATTTATGTGGTTATAAATGAAGGAATTAATGTTAAGGTATTTTATCAGTATTTTGTCTGATTGGAGGTATTAAAAGATCAAATCGGTGTTCTTAAAGCTCTACTGCGTGAGTTATAATTTTTATCTGACCGCAAGATCGTTGTGATTTTTGGATATGTTATACATATATAAGTTGAGTATATATCCATAAATTTTGAACCGTTAAAAATTAACGTATGATTTGTTATGAATTTTAAAAGGTGTTGAAAATAGTCCGTTTGTGGATTTCAGATATTTTCTGTTTAGAATTTGGAAAAACTCAAAGCTACAAAGTTTTAGAGAATTCGATTTCATGTGTAATGGACATATAATTCGTATTTTTCTGATAAACGACCTATTTTATATGCATTACTGAAGTTTCAAAAAATAAAATAATTTTTATTAAATTATGGGTGGGACCCACTTTTTGGTTGGTGTTGAATGCACATGGGCTGCTATATTTTTTCAAAATTGAGGTGCTAATTTTGGTCAAGAAGCATGTGTAGGAAAAAAAGAAATAATAATAATATTTTATTATTTTAGTCTCCTTTGGCGTTCTAGTATTTTTATATAAATAGGCGCTTAAATTAGAATTGAAAATCACACCAGAAACAAGTTTTTTCTCTCTCTCGATTATCGAGCGTATTTTGTGAGTATTTTGATACTTTGAGAGTTGCTATTCCGTACAAGTTTCTGTCAGCACTATATCCGAAATTCAGTCAGAAGTACCGTTATTTTGAGGTAAGAGATGTTATTTTCTTCTTAAATGATATTATTTTTTTTAATATCATTATGCTGAGATATTGTTATAAATTTAATTATGAAATTTCTACCTTTTTGTGTCGGGATTACTATTCACGTATACGGCACTATTCACGTATACGGTACTATTCACAAATACGACACTACTCACTGAAAAATAAAATTTTCTCTTTTTCGTCCCAGATGTCTTTTATGGTTACTATCTTTGATTGTATCCATATTTTGATCTTTATTTTTGAATTCTGCTTCACAATTGGTTATTATGAAGTATTATTGATCTTGGATAAACTGTTATACGAATCCCTACTATTTGTCCTTATGTCTCACTGGATTCGTTTTCTTTAAAATATTTTTCATCATCCTCAGTCTTAAATGATGATGTTACTGAATATCTTTAGCCTGTAGTGCAAAGATGAATTATTATATGATGAATATCTTTGGTCCGTAGTGTAAAGATGAACATGTGTTGAGATGAACATGACCGACTGGTGATACAAATGAATATCTTTAGCCTGTAGTGTAAAGATGACTATTTGATTAAAGATATATATTGATTGATGTTAAAAGGATAAAATATTGAGGATGGACTTTTAAATCTTAGAAGATAGTAGAACTCATTCTCTACTTGACTCTTCTAATGAATTGATGTTTTCGCTGCAGTTGTTGATCTAAAACTTGTTGTCTATTATATTTTATCAGATTTTTCCCTGTTGAAGACTAATGATAATTTGTTGTATATTATCTTAGTCATAATATTCTTTACTGGGCTAGTTGAGCTCACCCTTTTCTTTTTGTTCCATTTTTCTTCTCAGGAGGTGAGAACATAGCAGGATCTAGTCGGGGTATGGAGTGATGGTTTTAGAAAGACGTTTTAGTTGTCCTCACTATTTCTGTAAAATAGTATTTGAATAATTGTAATGAGGACTTATTTGAGTGTGGATATTGTCTAGAAGATAATATTTGTATTTAAACTCACAGTATGTGTTGTCTTATTTTGCACGACAATTGTATTATTAAAGTTGTAGTTTACTTTTTGTACCATATATTTGGTGACTCAGAATGGGTGTTGTATACCTATTTTGGGGGTGTCACACCAAATCACCACGGATCTTGGTATGCTAACTCTATAACTATTACTATTTGCGAAAGATATAAACATAAATTATTTATACAATAAACTTTATACATAATTCTCCAAGGTCGAGTAACCTTAACTTATTACCCAATTCATAACATGTCTAACATATTTCAATATTATCATACTATACTATTACAATTAAGCTGCACATAAAATCCAATGCTGGACTCGTCTTTATCTTTTCCTTGTATCCGACGCATTCGTCTTAATCTGCAATGTTTATCATGATATAGCAAGGGTGAGCATAAGTTTGCTTGGAAAGTATAAATTTATTTAAAGATATATCATGATGGAAACAATTGAATAATAAGCTAGCTATAATTCTATAATATAATTGAGAACTAGCATGAACAAACTTTCATAGTTGAATGAACATTGAACGTGAACATAGCAATTATATCTGAACCGAATGGTAATGAAGGTGATCAACCTTTCATACCTGATGAATACATGCATTATGCACAAAGTACGAATAAATAACTAATAGACATGGAAATCAGTAATGATTAACCACAGGAATATTTGAATGAAACAACTCGAGGTCGAGTTAAGAAGAACTTGCTTGTACCGTTGATTACCGCTAAGCAATTATTAAGCTTCGTCTGAAGACCTAATATTAATAATATTTATTTCTAAGTTAGAATAATATCATCACAGTATTTAAATAACCTAAACACATAAACACATAACCCTATCCGTCTATACAACACATGAAATCTAATCTCAAGTTAAACTATTTCAGTCCGAGTCGAGTTTGACACTATTCTAACTTCCCGACGACTTTAGTCAGATAAATAACGAGTTTAAGTTCAATTAAACACTACTTAACACTTAACAATTATCTTAGATAATTTTCTTATCAGTCAAAACATTTTTCATAAGCTCATAATAATTTTCACATAATTATTATCATTTAAAATAATTTTTTGATCATTAATATCGTATTTAAATGCATTAAATACCACATAATTCCTTTATCATTAATATTTATTTAATACTAAATATTAATGAAATACATGTCATAATATTATAATATATTTATAATATATCAAAGTATTTTTAATACCTTAAAATCACATTTATATGATTTTTAAACCTTTAATTTCATTATCCGATAATTACTTTTAATATTAAAATATTAACATTTTCTTGGTAAAATATCAAAAGTTATATTTTATAACTGCAAATATTTTTATAACACTTAAATCATTTTTCTATGATTTTTAAATCATTAATCCTATTTTTTCATAATTTATTTAATATATTTATTAAATAAACTAATTACCATTAATTTTAATTAATTAATAAAATTCATCACAAAATATTAAAAGTCACTAAAAATAACTTAAAATATTTTCTAACACCATAATATATTTTTAAATAATTTTTCAAGCATTAAAACCATTTTAAATTAATTTATTTAATATTATAATTAAATAAATTAAATACCATTTATATTTCAAAAATATTAAATATTTATGAAATATACTCAAAATAATTAAAAACTAATTTTCGGACATTAAAATAATTTTTCATAATTTATTATGTATTTTTAATAATTAAAAATCATTTTTATCTAATTATTAATTAAGATAATTAATTTTTGAAATAAATTGTCGCTAAAGGGGCATTGGGCGACAAAACCATCGCTGATTGTGTTCTTGAGTGTTCTTGAGTGAAACCCAGGTATGCATGCCAGTTTACCGGATGCTAGGTTTGACCACTCACAGATCATAGATCTTAAGGATTCTGCTTTGTATAAAGTGCTAATGTTATAGTATTTATGTAATACTACAACCACAATTTCTTTTCATAGCTAAACTGCAACAGATCCCGAAGATATAAGGCACTAAACATGTTGTCAGAATCTTTTCTTCATTTCTGGGTTACGCAGAAATGAAGAACAGGTTAGGGTTGCTACTTCGAATCCTCATATCTTGCACCCTAGTTCTCGTTTATGTGATATAATGGTTCCTACATGGAGTGCTTGTGTCACGGTCCATTTATATAACACCAGATCATCCTAAAAACATCATAACAGTAAGATCTAGTCCGGTCAAAAACTTGTCAGAAACGTGTTCTTGAGAAATCTGGGTTTCCCAGATTTCTTCATAAGGCTGGTGGTCAACGCTGGTTTGACCACTCATATCTTTGATCTGGTGCATGATCTTGTGGTCTAAGGGCTTTGATGTGTAGTTCTCATGTCATACTACAAAGTTCAAACATTAACATGGTCAGTAACATTAACAGTAGCAAGATCTGTGGCCTGCAAAAACGCTGTCAGAAAAATCTGGGATTCTGGGTTACCCAGAAACCAGATTTCATGAACGGTCAACGGGTTTTGACCAATAATAACTCTCAATCCAAACATGAACTGACCCCGATTCGAGTTTTAGATAAAAGCCCACATTTCATACTACAAATATAAACATTTAAAACTCTAAAAACACAAACAAAGATAGATCTAGGACCTGACATTTGACTGCCAGACACCACATTTCCAGATTTCCAGATTTTTGAAAACTTCTAAATCGTGCATCTAGATGTTATAGATCCATGATCTATCAACCCAGATCGCTAAAAGACACTCTAATACACAACTTTAACCAACAAATTATAACATATAACATAAGATCACTGATTTTTAAGATTTAGGGTTTTTATACCTTTTTGAGCCTTGATCTTGAATCTGATCATCATGATATGTTCTTAGCTTGCTATGGATCATACAAGGGACTGATATACTTTATATTTTTTTGAATCTAGAGAGAGAAGGTGTGGGTTGAGAGTTTGATAGCAATTTAGCACAATTTGTTAACTTTCTCTCTCTTCAATTATTTATTCTTTTGATTCAATGTATCTATATGATCTAAGGGCTGAGATTGCTGTGATATTTTAGCACATTGGTGTATCTTAGCTAGTCTAAACTACAAATAGGGCAATAATTGAAGGCTACCTCCAATAATGCATCAAGGGCACTTTAGACATTTTACATACATTTTTAAGGGCATTTTAGTAACTTGTGCAAACTCTTAGGGTTTAGGGTTTTATCCTAAAATATTTGAAATTTTATTTTTAGGATTTCCAAATTTTGGTTTTCGAAATAGAAAATTAATATTTCAAAATTATAATTAGGATTTTCTAAATATATTAAAATTTACTAATCATTATTCAAGCTTGCTAATTAGGATTAATATTTCCTAATTAAAATTACTAATTTAACAATTAGGTTTCATAATCATGCATTAGGGTTTATAACCCAAGAATTAGGGTTTCTAAATTATTAGAAAATCTAATTAATCATATGTAATAACCCAAAATTTTCAAAATAGTTAAATAAGAAATTTTGGATATAATTTTTTTTATATATAAAGGTAGGCATATGTGTAAAGTAAAATATATATACTTATGTGATAAATAAAATTTATTTATTACATGAATAATTGTAAATAATTTCTTTTTAAGAATTATTAATCGTTATAGATTATATTCCTATAATAAATTAATTTTATAATAATAATAATATTAATTATTTTTCATGAATATATGATTATTGTATATATGATATGATTATAAAGATTATTATGATATGTATTTTTATTATAGTTAAGTTAATTATTTTAACTTAATTAATAATGGTATATATGGAGGTTATGTCGGATATGGATTCAAAATCCTAATTTTGGATTTTGAATAAGGAATGAGAATATTAATATAATATTAATTATATTTCAGTGATATAAACATGCCTGATATGTGTGTAATGCTAATGGTTATGGTAGGATATTGATTAAGGGATGATGGTAATTAATTAATAATATGTTATTAATATTGTTAGTAGTATGTCTATAAATATAATAAGAGATATTTAGATAATTAATGGCTATGGAGATCCATAATTACATTAATCAATGAGGAACAGATTAATTAATAATTGTGTTAATTAACCAAGAGAATGATTAATTTATTTAACATGAAACAAGTAAGCTATTAATATAATAAAATTATATTGACTGTTATATGCATGCGGGCAATAATTAAAAATATAAAATACAACTATATTATATAGTGTAGTGTGACATTTATGTGACTATATATAACAACCTTATATTAGGTATTATTAAACTATATGATATGAATACATCATGAAATGTGTATGTAACAATATGAATGTGAGTAGACATTTAAAATATGGTTATATGAGTGGTGGAAATAATTATGGAACTACCTGGGCAATAATACCTGACTGCATTATTTTGCTGCGTATATTTGATGTACATAGATTATATGATGTGAGTATATATTTAATCCCTAAATTCCTAATATAGTAACAATTGTACATTTAGATTACATTATGGGAATTAAATAAATCAAACCAAGCCAAGATAACATGAAATGTTGAGATTTTCTCTCTTCTCCCATAATTAGTGTCACCAAGTATAATGAATAGTAACTAAAAGCTATTATACGTCTTCTTCCACAAGGCTAGCTCTAGGTGATGATGGCTGAGCTTGAGGGTCGTTGGCCAACCCTTGAGCAACCATTGTTTCATTGCATTGCACCTTGGATTCAAGTTTTGTGTAACATAAATGTCTAGTCCATCCTCCTCCTTTAAATAGCAGACTAAAATCTCAGTGGTGTGGCTTGGAGTTGTCTGAGAATTTCTAAGTAGAAGGTTGAGAGCATACAAGTGTTCTAGGAGCTTGAGAGTTCATTAGGAGCAAGTTTCATTAATATTGCAGGGGTATAATTCCATTCTATGCTTTCCATTTTCTGTTTCTATTAAACAGAGCTTTGAATTCTTAAATTTCAAATTCTTGATGTTGTAAGATTGGATGTTAATGAGGGTGGGTAATGTTCATATAGTTGTTATATGGCCTTATGAGTATGTTTAAACTGTTACATGAGTGCTTAGAATTAATTTCATGGGTAAATTCTGTGTTTGGGCAAACTCGAATAAATTTTCTAAATATAGTTGCATCACATGAATGTTTATATTCTAATGGATTAAGAGGTCATGTTACGTCTATAATATCCCTATACATGACCGATATATATTTAACATATAGAAACTACTAGCAAGGTTCCTAAGGAAAATACGTGAATGTTAACATACTACTTTGGAAGTTAGAATCTAACTTATTTGAGCATGTTTGATGGTACTTTTAGATGTGCTAATGTATCCTACATGTATACCTACTATGTTAAGAATTGTGAAACTAAGATTAAAATTGAATAAAGCATGTTTTCAAAATGATCACTAGAATAAATTGCATGTATGCAATATCAATACTCACAAGCATGCCTAATATAAGTTTTATAACTACCTTGTATGTTTAGAAGGCAAGCATGTTAGACCGTGTGATTTTATGACCTTGAACGACATTAAATTGTTGAAATGTTTAACTTAGAACCATGATATGAAAGTGGGAAACCTAGATTGACTTAAGAAGCAAGAAATGACCTTTTCCATGGTAGTATGTATGTTGTGTTCTTGCCGGACAGAAATCACAAGGCAACAGCTAAGTCTTGTCTTGGCCAGAGGGCTGCGTAGCTGCGCCGGCCCTAGGCCTAGCCATGGCGCAACTGCGCCAGTCTGGAATCTGAGTTTCTAAAATCTAATTTTTGACAGTTAACTTGTATGATGTCTTTACTACTAGAAATGGTTTAAAATCTACTAATATATGTGTATATGTGAGGACTAAGTAATAAGATAGTGTTCTCTTAGATAATGAAAGTTCATGGGTGAAAATACCTTAGCCTTGAGCATTCTTAAATTGCTTATGAAATAACTAAATAATTGATTACGTGATAAACATATAAGCTAATTTTGTATCATATGTGCATACTTGAATTATGTCGAGCTTGATTAACGAATGTGTTAGCTAATGAACATCTTATGCATGTAATACGTTATAAATATGGTTCGAAAGTGGTGATTTATTAACGTGGATAATCTACGCTTAAGGAAAGTTCCTTGAACTCTACTTTTATTGAGCAAGTATCCTACCTTTGCATTTCCTTTATGCAATGGACAAAAGTAAGAGAGTTTTAGAATTATATTGTATTTGTACCAGATTATTAACCCTTTTGTTATATATGTTATATCCGATCATTGATTATCAACATGGTACTATATTGTAATTCATATATATATATATATATATATATATATATATATATATATATATATATATATATATATAAGAAAAAGTCGTCTAATCTAATTGAACAGCTAGACACAGATTTAGAAATATAGTTGAATATGATAAAACCTTTTTGTATTCAATCAAATTGCTTTGGTTTGGATTCCCGACTAAGTATGAACATCCCGAATATGGGAAAACTTTTGTGCCCCTGAGGTAGATATGGTGAACAAGAATATCGTTCTGATATGTAGTATTGATCAATACAGGGCATAACGGGCTGATCATCCCCCGTGCCCGTAAGTTATGACAGTTTGCGGATGAAGTCCTGCCAAACCTATTCAAAAATTGAAAACAATGTTCATAGTATGTTACCTTAACCTTATTTATAGTCAGTACGTAGTTTCAAAAATTTGATAGAGAGTTGTTATGTTATTATTATCGCTTCATATTACTTCAAAACTATTAATTCGTTGTACAAGGGTAGTACAAAGAAAACATTTAATCCTTTCAGTTAATATTTATAATTGTTGTTACTTGCTGGGCACTCAAATGCTCATCCTTGCTTAATTTAAATATTTTCAGTTAAGTATGATCAACCAGAGGGCTCTGCCAGGAACAAAGGGAAAGGAAAGCTTTCAGAATAAGTTATGTTATTATATGTAATAGCTAGACTTAAATAAGATGATAATATTTATTAAGTATTATGTAATGAATGTTTTAAGGTCGCGTACCTGTGATTTAGATAACTCTGATATGTAAAGTATGTTGTTATTTATGCCAATATTATTATTATTCCGCTCAAAGAAATGGTATCGTGAAACACTGAATTCGGGTTTCAAGTACCTGAATTTGGGGGTATCACAAGTTGGTATCAGAGCTTTAGGGTTAGAAACCATAGGTGGGGGTAGACCATAGGCTATAACCCTAGAGCAGAGAAAAACGTTGAAAATACAAATAACTTATATAGAGTTTTAAGGGAGATGAATTGAATAAATTTATCATCAAATCAAATAAAAGATAACTTATATAAAATTATTACTTATTGTGTGTATATGTTATATACTAATCTAAATAAATTATGTGTAGATGTCAGGAGGAAAAGGATTAGGATACCTTCAGATCGTAAATGAGGAGTCAATCTCCATAACCGAGCCAATGTCAAAGCCAATAGCTGAAATAAAGGCTCACGTTGAAAATAACCTTGATGAGGTTATTACTTTGGAAAACGTAGTACCAGCTCCGGAGATGGTGGAGCTGACAGATAGTGATTAAGACACTAAAGTTGAAGCTGAACAAGCATCAACAGAGTTGCAGGATCTGAGGAACAAGGTTTCTTCTTTGAAAAAGTTGTGGGAAATAGAAAAGCTGCTAAATAGACAATTGCAAAAAGCCTTACTAGAAATAATGGAAGAACAAGATAAGCTTAAAATCCAAATTAATCAGATAGGAACCACAAGCAACACATCGTGTGCAGCTCCGAGCACAAAGGGGAAAAGAAAGATAGAAGATCACGACTTAGGAAAATATAATAAGAAGAAATGGAAAAAGATATGTTATCTTTACGGCTATGAGAGACATACCACTCTTTATTGTTCCGATTATAAACCAGGTGCATGTTTTATTTGTGGATTGGAAGGTCATCAGGTGAAGGGTTGTCCAAGAAAAACACGTAGTAAATAGGTAGTATAGGTTCTGTTGTGTAGGTGTGTTTAATATAATATATATGATAAGTATGTCTGTGTAATGTAATGTTCCCAACTTTTGTATTAGTCAAGGTTGTAAATCCCGACCTTTGTGGTCACAAAGGGATATCGGATGTTTAAAGCAGTATGTGCTATGATATGTACTATGAATTAGTTGAATGAATATGAATCTATGTTTGATTAATGGAATAAGTTTGAAATATTAAACTTATACGATAAGGTATAGAATGTAAGTTAATAAAATATAGATTTTGTTTTATTTAACCAAAAAATGCCGTCAAGACGTCAAACTCAAAACCAAAGGGCATAAGAGTCTGTCAACAATGCTGGAGGACAACAACCAGGCCATGCAGAATGGAATGCTAGCAGAGGGAAATCAACCAGACAATCGATTTACAACCTTCAAGGATTTTAAGGCCGTAGGACCGCCAGAATTTAGAGCTACCACTGACCCGATAGAAGCACAAACTTGGGTTAAGGAAATAGAAAAAGCATTTGTAGTCGCTAGGGTGGATGAGGGGCATAAGATAGCTTTTTCTACCTATATGATGAAAGGAGAAGCGAATTTCTGGTGGGAGGCAAATCAAGTTAGGGCAAGAGAGGGAGTGATAACATGGACTAGGTTTAAGATGCTATTCTTTGAGAACTATTTCTCGGCTAGTGTACAGGCTAGGATGGAGGTGAAGTTTCTGGAATTAAAGCAGGAGAACTTGACAGTTGCGGAGTCTGTCGCAAAGTTTAATGAATTAGCTAGGTTCGCTCTACACCAAGTTGATACGGAGGCTAGAAAGGAAAGAAGGTTTGAGCTAGGCCTAAAACCCTAGCTCTACAATAAGGTGTCGGTGTTGCAGATCAATACGTTTGTCGCACTCTTAGAAAAGGCTATCATAGCTGAAGGGGAAAGTGAGGCCATGAGCCTCTACAATAAGGAAAGAAAGAATAATGGTGAGGTAGCCAGGAAGGTAGAAGCAGGTAATGGTAGGGGAATAGAAAAAGAAAGTGGAACAATTTTGGAAATATCCAAGTCAAACAGGAAGGTGTAAGGAAGCAAGCTGTGCAGTGTAAGAATTATGGGGAGAATCATTCAGGTGAGTGTCTTAGTGGTAAGTTTGTGTGCTATAAGTGTGAGCATGAGGGATATATCACTCATAACTACCCCAATCCTATGATGAGTGGTGGGTGTTTTCTGTGTGGATCAACAGAGCATAAGGTGAAGGACAGTCCAAAAAGGAGATTGGATATAGGAAGCGTGAATACGGGGAAAGGCAATGGAACAATGGCGATAACGGGACCAACTTCGACGAAATCAACTGCAAGAGCCTTCAACATGACGGTTCAGGATACTGTAGCAGCCGGGGATGGGACTCCGAGTATTATTCGTATGAATGTTATTTTCATATATATGATTTTTCTTAAATATAGTAAATTATGTTATAAAGAAATTTTGAAGAATAAATTTGAGTTCTATTAGAAATCAAATTACTGTATAATCAGATAGATAAGCTTTATGTCGAGTAGTTAAAAACCAGTTTGATCGAATCTGATCGAGATCTACTTGAAATAACTTTGTATGCTATTTGCCCTAGTGTCTATAAGTTTTAAAGCGGTGATTCCGGAGACAGAATCCTTATAAGGGAGGGTGGATGTAATAACTCAATATTTTCAAAATAATTAAATAAGAAATTTTGGATATAATTTTTTTTATATAAAGGTGGGCATATGTGTAAAGTAAAATATATATACTTATGTGATAAATAAAATTTATTTATTACATGAATAATTGTAAATAATTTCTTTTTAAGAATTATTAATCGTTATAGATTATATTCCTATAATAAATTAATTTTGTAATAATAATAGTATTAGTTATTTTTCGTAAATTTATGATTATTGTATATATGATATGATTATAAAGATTATTATGATATGTATTTTTATTATAGTTAAGTTAATTATTTTAACTTAATTAATAATGGTATATATGAAGGTTATGTATGATATGGATTCAAAACCCTAATTTTGGATTTTGAATAAGGAATGAGAATATTAATTATATTTCAGTGATATAAACATGCCTGATATGTGTGTAATGTTAATGGTTATGGTAGGATATTGATTAAGGGATGATGGTAATTAATTAATAATATGTTATTAATATTGTTAGTAGTATGTCTATAAATATAATAAGAGATATTTAGATAATTAATGGCTATGGAGATCCATAATTACATTAATCAATGAGGAACGGATTAATTAATAATTGTGTTAATTAACCAAGAGAATGATTAATTTATTTAACATGAAACAAGTAATCTATTAATATAATAAAATTAATTGACTGTTATGTGCATGCGGGCAATAATTAAAAATATAAAATACAACTATATTATATAGTGTAGTGTAACATTTATGTGACTATATATAACAACCTTATATTAGGTGTTATTAAACTATATGATATGAATACATCATGAAATGTGTATGTAACAATATGAATGTGAGTAGACATTTAAAATATGGTTATATGAGTGGTAGAAATAATTGTGGAACTACCTGGGCAATAATACCTGACTGTATTATTTTATTAACTATATTTGATGTACGTAGATTATATGATGTGAGTATATATTTAATCCATAAATTCCTAATATGGTAACAATTGTACATTTAAATTACATTATGAGAATTAAATAAACCAAACCAAGCCTAGATAACATGAAATATTGAGATTTTCTCTCTTGTCCAATAATTAGTGTCACCAAGTATAATGAACAGTAACTCAAAGCTATTATATATATTATTCCACAAGGCTAGCTCTAGGTGATGATGGCTGAGCTTGAGGGTGGTTGGCCAACCCTTGAGAAACCATTGTTTCATTGCATTGCACCTTGGATTCAAGTTTTGTGTAACATAAATGTCTAGTCCATCCTCCTCCTTTAAATAGCAGACTAAAATCTCAGTTGTGTGGCTTGGAGTTGTCTGATAATTTCTAAGTAGAAGGCTGAGAGCATACAAGTGTTCTAGGAGCCTGAGAGTTCATTAGGAGCAAGTTTCATTCATATTGCAGAGGTATAATTCCATTCTATGCTTTCCATTTTCTGTTTCTGTTAAACAGAGCTTTGAATTCTTAAATTTCAAATTCTTGATTTTGTAGGATTGGATGTTAATGAGGGTGGGTAATGTTCATATAGTTGTTATATGGCCTCCTGAGCATGTTTAACCTGTTACATGAGTTCTTAGAATCAATTTCATGGGTAAATTCTGTGTTTAGGCTAAACAGTTGCCGAAGCAGACTGTTCCTAGCTCGAACCAGGCATGGCGCAGCTGTGCCATATTGATACTGAGGCGCAACGCAACTGCGCCAGTTGGTGAATTTATTTTTGACTTTTGTTTTGCAATCTGTTATAATACTATAACTTATAATAGCATGCAAGCATGTGTAATGTGTATGTGTAAGTATATTATGCTAAGTGGAGTATGTATTAATTGATTTGCATGATTAACAAAAGAATATAGTTTTGATGGAAAATAGGACTTTAGAAAGGAACTTGATATGTATATATGCCATGTTATAAATTGACTTTGTAAGTATGTTGGTATGATTTAAAAATGCATGTATAACCCGTTAACTTGTGTTTATTTGATTCATAGTTCACACCTTATTTAGGATTTGTATTAAAGAAGTTTTTTAACTTAGTATAGTGAGCTAACTTGCATGACTACTATATACACTATATTCTGACCTTGTGAGCATGATAACATGTTGACAACATATGATTAGAGCCTTAAATTTGTCTTGTATGTATTAAATTGCATTGTTCAAGTTTAAAATAGTTTTAAAAGCAAACTCGAATATATTTTCTAAATTTAGTTGCATCACATGAATGTTTATATTCTAATGGATTAAGAGGTCATGTTACGTCTATAATATCCCTATACATGACCCATATGTATTTAACATGTAGAACCTACTAGCGAGGTTCCTAAGGAAAATACGAGAATGTTAACATACTACTTTGGAAGTTAGAATTTGACTTATATGAGCATGTTTGATGGTACTTTTAGATGTGCTAATGTATCATACATATATACCTACTAAGTTAAGAATTGAGAAATTAAGATTAAAATTGAATAAAGCATGTTTTCAAAATGATCACTAGAATAAATTGTATGTATGCAATATCAATACTCACATGCATGCCTAATATGAGTTTTATAACTACCTTGTATGTTTAGAAGGCAAGCATGTTAGACCGTGTGATTTTATGACCTTGAACGACATTAAATTACTGAAATGTTTAACTTAGAACCATGATATTAAAGTGGGAAACCTATATTGACTTAAGAACCAAGAAATGACCTTTGCCATGGTAGTATGTATGTTGTGTTCTTGCCGGACAGAAACCACAAGGAAACAACTAAGTCTTGGCTTGGCCAGAGGGCTGCGCAGCTGCGCTGGCCCTAGGCCTAGCCATGGCGCATCTACGCCAGTCTGGAATCTGAGTTTCTACAATCTGATTTTTGACAGTTAACTTGTATGATGTCTTTACAACTAGAAATGGTTTAAAATCTACTAATATATGTCTATATGTGAGGACTAAGTAATAAGATATTGTTCTCTTAGATAATGAAAGTTTATGGGTGAAAATGCCTTAACCTTGAGCATTCTTAAACTGCTTATGAAATAACTAGATAATTGATTACGTGATAAACATATAAGCTAATTTTGTATCATACGTGCATACTTGAATCATGTCGAGCTTGATTAACGAATGTGTTAGCTAATGAATATCTTATGCATGTAATACGTTATAAATATGGTTCGAAAGTGGTGATTTATTAACGTGGATAATCTACGCTTAAGGAAAGTTCCTTGAACTCTATTTTTATTGAGCAAGTATCCTACCTTTCCATTTCCTTTATGCAATGGACAGAAGTAAGAGAGTTTTAGAATTATATTGTATTTATACCAGATTTTTAACCCTTTTGTTATATATGTTTTATCTGATCATTGATTATCAACATGGTACTATATTGTAATTCATAGTATTTTAAATCAAGGTCAAGCTAGTCACCCATGTTATACTCAAAAAGATCTAGTAGAAGAAGAGAGTTCTTCCTCTCCTACTCCTTCTGAGCTTCCCACTCAGTCTGATTTTGAAATTCCGATTAACAATCAGTTAAGAGTTATTAAGAAAGATTTTAGTCTTGATTGGGTTAATCTTGTAAAAGATTTTAATTCCAAAAATAATAAAGATAAAAGACATTTATTTCGTTCAAATCATCCAACAGAAAAGGAGCGAGATAAAATTGTTAATAGATGGAAACGATTCATAAAAAATGAAAAAATAAACATTACCTTTTATGACTGGTATGATCAATACCAAAGTAAGTGTAATGTTATATCAAAAAGTCAATGGCTAAAGGAAGATAAGTCTAAGGTCTGTTCTAGTCATCCCCCGCTAGAAACAATCCTTATCCCAGTTAAGAACACATCTGTTGTTGCCAGTCCCTTTAAAATTTCTGATGGCAATAAAGATGATAAAAAAATTATTGAACAATTAAATTTTAGTAATCAATATCTAGCAACTGTTGGAAGACAGCTTGATAGAATTGAAGAAAAATTTGAAGAAACAAGTATAAAACGGCCTAATGCAAAAATTGAACATCCTTTGATTAACTTACCTGAAAATAGAAGTAAATTAGGTTTACCTAATGATGATAGCAACTTAATTAAATCTATTGACAAGTTATTCAAAAAACTAAAAACTGAAGCTGGTCCAAGTGGTACTGTCTCTACTTTAGATCAAGTTGAAACTGAAGTTGAAAGTGATAGTCAAACTGACTATTCTAATTCTACTTCAAACCCAGATTTAAATGACCAATTGAATAAGGTAACAGTCAAAAACACTAGTTTAACCAGGAATTGGTATTCTAGACCTACTCCTCCGGATCTGCAATTCGAAGAGAGAAACCTAGATAAACAATTTTCTGTTTCAGCTAATAAAATTTATGAATGGAACATTGATGGTCTTAGTGAACAAGAAATTTTAAACAAATTAAATCACATGTCTATGGTAGCAAATAGCTATATCACTAAATTCAACAATCTGTCACAACCAGAAATCGTTGAATTAATAGCTAGTGGATTCACGGGTATTCTCAGATCTTGGTGGGAAAGACATCTCACGGAAGATACTAGACTATCCATTATTTATGCTATCCAGTTAGACGACGACGGCAACCCCATCTTTGATGAAGATGTCGGTATTGGTCCGCCAGATGGAGTAAATACTTTAATTTTTACCATAATAAAATATTTTGTAGGAACCCCTAGTAACATAACAGAAAGAATTCACGATCAACTCAGTAATCTCACTTATCCCACTCTTAGTGACTTCAGGTGGTACAAAGATGTGTTTACCTCTAGAGTTATGCTGCGAAATGATAGCAACAAGCCGTTTTGGAAAGAAAAGTTTGTAAATGGTTTGCCTTCATTGTTCGCTCATAAAGTTAGAGAAGAGTTGAGTAAAAACTTAGGATATATTGATTATGATAATCTCACTTACGGTGACATAATCAGCTATATTCAAAAAATAGGTTTAAAAATGTGCATTGATTTCAAATTAGCTAAACAAGCTAGTAAAGATAAGAAAAAAGCAAATATGAGTTAGGTACATTTTGTGAACAATATGGTCTGCCTCCAATTGCTCCCTCTAGAAGAAAGCATAAACACAGACATATTGATCATCCTAAAACACATAAACGTCACAAACGTATACATGCTCATAAAAAGAATAATAATCAAAACGATTATTATAATAAACCCAAACCAGTTAATAAAAAATATAATAAAAGGACTAAAAAATATGATAAGAGTAAAATCGTTTGCCACAATTGTGGGCAAAAAGGCCACTGCACAAATGAATGTAAAGTAAAACAAAAATTATCTCAGTTAAATATCTCTAATGAAGATACAGAACAATTATTAGAGTTAATGAGAATAGGAAACAATGCAGATAATGATGAAGGATCTGACATCCCCTATTCTTCTAAAAGCAGTACCAGCAACAATGAATCTGATAGTAATGAAAATTGTTGTACTAAAAGATTAAGTGTTATTACCAAAGAGGATGAAGAAAGCTCTTTGTTAATCGACTTAATTAGTAAAATTTCTGACCCTGAACTTAAAGTTCAATATACTAAGAAATTAAAAGATTTATTAACCAAAGATACTAGAGTTAAAGGCAAGATTTTTAAAGCTAAAGATAAACCGATATTCAGCCTTAATAAAACTCTAGAAAGATTTAAAACCCCAGTTAAAGAAGTTACCCTTCCGGAGTTAAATCAAGAAGTTAATAAACTTAAAAAGGAAATCTCTAATTTAAAAATTGAAGTCTCTAATTTAAGAAAAGACTTAGAGAGCCAGAAATCTGATCTACAAGTTCATGATTCCTCCCCTAGTGATGAAGATCGCGATGAGCCAGAATCTTCAGGAATCAAAGATGAGCCAGATCTATTCGTTCAAGGTCTTTCTCTTAAAAGAGTAAAAGATATTACCATTCAAAAGTGGTATATCTCCATTAATTTGGTTGTTGATAAAACCTTTTCAATAAAACTTCCCGCCTTAGTGGATACTGGTACGGATTTAAATTGTATCCAGGAAGGTCTTATTCCAACCAAATACTATAAGAAGACTAATGAAAAATTAAATTCAGCTAATGGTAGTCAGATGGAAATAAAATATAAATTGCCTAAAGTGCATATCTGTCAAGATGATATGTGTTTTAAAACATCATTTGTTTTAATTCGCAATCTTACTGATAAAATTATTTTAGGGTTACCATTTATTTATTTATTATATCCATTTACTACCAGTAATGAAGGATTAAGCTGTAAACATTTAGGTAAAAGAATAACGTTTAAATTTCTTATTAAACCAAAAGAAAGAGATTTAAAATTTATTCAAGAAGAGTCCATTTCTAAATCATTAAATTTATTAAATTGTAAATCCACCCATTTAAATTTCTTAAAAGAAGAAATTAAATATAAAAGAATTGAAGAACAACTTCAAAATAAAGATGTTCTTGAAAAAATTGAAGAGTTAAAAACTTATTTAAAGGACAACCTTTGTTCTGATTCTCCTAATGCCTTTTGGCATCGAAAAAAACATGTTGTAAGGTTCCCTTACGCTAAGGAATTCAAAGAACATTTAATTCCTACTAAGGCCAGGCCTATTCAAATGAATCATGAACAAATAGAGTTATGTAAAAGAGAAATTAATGATCTCCTTAGTAAAAAATTAATTAGACCTAGTAAATCCCCTTGGTCATGTCCTGCCTTTTTTGTTAACAATGAAGCAGAAAAGGAAAGAGGTGTTCCCAGGTTAGTTATCAACTACAAGCCATTAAATAAAGTCCTAGAGTGGATTAGATATCCTCTACCTAATAAAGATGACCTTCTTAACCGGTTGAGTAATGCCACCATCTTTAGCAAATTTGACCTCAAATCTGGTTTCTGGCAAATTGCTATTCACCCAGAAGACAGATATAAAATTGCATTCACCACTCCATTTGGTCATTATGAATGGAATGTCCAAGCATTTGGCTTAAAAAATGCTCCCAGTGAATTCCAAAATATCCTCAATGATATTTTGAATCCCTTCAGTCATTTTATTGTTGTATATATTGATGATATTCTCATTTTTTTCAATTCCATTGAAGAACATGTCAAACATTTGAAATCGTTTTTCAAAACGGTCAAAGACAATGGACTTGTTCTTTCACTTTCCAAATGCAGCTTGTTTCAAGCTAAAGTTCGGTTTCTTGGATTAATTATATATCGCGGACTCATACGGCCAATTGATAGAGCTATTCAATTCGCCGACAGATTCCTAGATAAAATTACCCATAAAATCCAACTGCAGAGGTTTCTGGGCTCGCTCAATTATATTGGCAAGTTCTACAAAAATCTCAGAAAAATTTGCAAACCTCTCTTTCAGCATTTGCAAGACAATCCTCCTCCATGGACTGACATTCATACTTCTGTCGTCCAACAAGTTAAAAAATACGTCAAGACATTGCCCTGTCTTGGTATTTCAAATGATTCTGCATTTAAGATTGTTGAAACTGACGCCTCAGATATTGGATTCGGAGGTATTCTCAAACAAAAATTAACTTCAGATTCCCCAGAACAAATCGTCCGTTTTCATTCCGGTGCATGGAATAGTACACAGTTAAATTACAGTACTATTAAAAAAGAAATACTTTCTCTTGTATTATGTATTAATAAATTTCAAATTGATTTATTAAATCAAAAATTTTTAGTTCGAATTGACTGCAAATCTGCAAAATATATGTTAGAAAAAGATGTTGAAAACATAGCCTCTAAACACTCCTTTGCTAGATGGCAAGCCCTTTTAAGTATCTTTGATTTTGAAATTGAATACATTAAAGGCAATAACAATTCCATTCCTGATTTTCTCACTCGGGAATTTATTAACACAGGTACCGTGCATCCTTCATGAGTATCCGCGGTGCATCAACCTCTCGTGGTCTGGGTCGCCCTACTGGCCCTACTAATCAGTCAAGAGGAGCCTTGGTTCCTCATCTAGTAAACCCAATTTACCAAACCAGTAAAAAGTTCACCGTCCTTGGGACAATGCCCAAGCCCTATAGTTCAGCTTTAGCTAGTAACCCAATTCCCGTCGACCCCTTTCAGTCAAAAGCCTCTAGTTCAAATCCCAGTAATCCTCCCTCTGAGTATATGCTTAGATGGACCAATCTCTTATTCCATATTGAGCCCCACATGAAACCCAGAAATGACCCAGTAAAATTGACCTCCCAGTTTTTCCCTTCTGGTTGGCATTTCATGCCTCTTGCTCCTTATAAATCCCTTGTGCATTATAAGGACATTCTTGTTGAAACAGAGTCAATTTTTATTAAGCCCATTTATGCCAATAATGATAAAGCCAAAGTTCTTTACCATTCGTTGTATATTAAACAGTTTATTTAGATGTCCGAATGGGGAAAACATCCCTCTGATCTTATGCAACTTTCAAATCAGGATAACTCTTTTTGTTATTATGATTATATGGAAGCCTGGTATAAAGTTTTTCTTCATCAAAATGAGTCACACAATCATTCTTGGTTTGTTCAATTTGACCATAAGTTCAAAAGTCATTTCCCATATTGGTTTTCCCATTAGTGGTCGAGATTTGGTTCTACCTATGACCTTCTTCCCGATCCTCTGAAAGTCCAACTCAATCATTTTTGCAATCACAAAAAATTAGATTCAACATATGAAGGTGTCCCAGTCCTTCTTCAGTTTGTAAGTAAATATAAGATTCCCTGGATTCTTCGATGGGAATACAGCATTCAAAACTCCACCAGTGAAATCAGTCATAATGCTTCCCCTACATCTCCATCGGCAGATCCTTTTCCCCTAGTCACTCGCCAATGGTTTGTCAAATGGTGGGATAAATTTGACGTCAATAGAATTGTAGGTCAAGTCCAGTTAGAATTCCCTACTTCTCTCAAGGTTCTCCCAGTCTCTACAGCAGAACCTTCTAGTCAAAAATCAAAAGAGTCAAGTGTCAGTAAAAAATCAAAAGAGTCCAGAGTCAGTCCCACTGGTTCGACTTGTTCCCGTAGCATTTCTGATTTTAAAGATTGTTCCGGAAAAGAGTTAAAATTAATTGCCCAGGCATTAAATAAAAGAATTGATGAACTATATGAGGATGCCTCTACAGGTTCTTCATCAGCTTCCCACAGTCAGTATGATGAAGATGATGACCCTTACGGCACCATTAATCTACAGGATGCTCAGGACCCATTTGCCTAACATTTCTTCTCAGTCACATGCACCTGCTCCCTGCAGCCAGTCAAAAGATGCCCTCAGCCGAAAACAGATTCGTCTTTTCTAACTAAAGCAGCTCCTTTCCACCGAAAGCATCTCTCAAGTCAAAAGTTGTGGTCACTTTGTCAAAAGTTGCCAGACGCGTCAATGAATAGTAAAAAAGTCAGCACTGTTCATGAATAGTAACTTTTGTCTGTAATCATTTATTTTGTAATAGTAACTTTGTAATAGTTCTTTCCCTATTCTATAAAAGGAAATCGAACTTAGTTATTGAGGCAGACTTCGAAAAACTCTGAGCTCCTTCTCAGATGAATCTTTAGCCTCCACCGCTGTTAAGCCTTTCTTAGCCCCTTTCTACTCTTCTACATTTCTTAATGTTTTAAGTAAGTCAAGTCAATTCAATATATTTAATGGTATCAGAGCCATGTTGTTTTAGTTCTAGTTGCCAGTAAGATATTTACAACTGTTCATGTTCAACCATTTTCAAAATTTCTCTTTTATTCTTATTCCAAAGTCACCTGATTTACTGTAGTCCACCTTGTTTATGTCAAACCTTTGTAAGTCTCTTGGGTGAGCAGTGTTGGTTTTTGAACATAGGTATGAGTCTGCTTAAGGTAATAGGGTATGAATGGAAGAATAATGAATAAAAATTTATTTTGAACTTGGTAAAATGAATAGATTGTTTAGATCTAACTCCTCAACTAGTAACCGGTCGACCTTGCCTCCTGTTCCAGACATAGTAAACCAGGAAATTCACAGTTATGAAAACATCAGTCAAGCCTTGCACAATTGGAATATACCTAGGGTCTCCCCTAAGGAAATTTATCAGTCAACATTTTTGGACAATTTTAAAACAGATTATAATGTCAAAACTGTTGAAAAGGTTTATGCCATTAATAAAGAATACGAAAATTGTAGTCTTTTGGATCCCGAAGTCATTAAAAAACATAAAAAGAAAGGTTATAATTTTATTCACATTGGATTAGTTCAAGTGGCTGTTAAACCATTAAACATTAAAGGAATTAATTCAAGTATTTATCTCTGCCTTCGAGATGCCCGATTCTTGAATTATTATCCTAGCATGATCGGCGCAATGGAATCTAGTCTGCATAATGGACCTATCCATTTCAATTGCTTTCCTGAATTCACATTGAGCCTAAGTGATAAAAATTTATTAAAAGCCTTGACATTAAATATTAAAACTGCTGGAGAAATTACTCAAATGATTGAGGGTTCTCAGCCGATAACTTTGATTTATCGGATTTATTATAAGACCATGAAAACTAACCTAAACGTTCATGCTCTCAATAAAAGTCCGAAAGATCAAACTGTCCTAATTCAAAGTTCAACTAGTGATGCTAATATTCAAATTCCGAGAACCATTCTCTAGAAAGATATTACTCTCCCTAGTCAATGGACTTTACCTAGTGAATTGCCTGAATAACCTGTAGTTAACAATCTAATAAACCTTGAAAATGTTAGACAATTTTCTGATGGAACCGTAAAAATAAGTTTTGAACGCAGTAAAAGACTGATTATTATTGAAGACTCTGCTAGTACTATAGCATCATCAAGAAGAGACACTGAAATTCTTAATAACCCTTCTTTAAGAGATCATAAATTAAAAGGTATTTTAAATCAAGGTCAAGCTAGTCACCCATGTTATACTCAAAAGGATCTAGTAGAAGAAGAGAGTTCTTCCTCTCCTACTCCTTCTGAGCTTCCCACTCAGTCTGATTTTAAAATTCCGATTAACAATCAGTTAAGAGTTATTAAAAAAGATTTTAGTCTTGATTGGGTTAATCTTGTAAAAGATTTTAATTCCAAAAATAATAAAGATAAAAGACATTTATTTCGTTCAAATCATCCAACAGAAAAGGAGCGAGATAAAATTGTTAATAGATGGAAACGATTCATAAAAAATGAAAAAAATAAACATTACCTTTTATGACTGGTATGATCAATACCAAAGTAAGTGTAATGTTATATCAAAAAGTCAATGGCTAAAGGAAGATAAGTCTAAGGTCTGTTCTAGTCATCCCCCGCTAGAAACAATCCTTATCCCAGTTAAGAACACATCTGTTGTTGCCAGTCCCTTTAAAATTTCTGATGGCAATAAAGATGATAAAAAAATTATTGAACAATTAAATTTTAGTAATCAATATCTAGCAACTGTTGGAAGACAGCTTGATAGAATTGAAGAAAAATTTGAAGAAACAAGTATAAAACGGCCTAATGCAAAAATTGAACATCCTTTGATTAACTTACCTGAAAATAGAAGTAAATTAGGTTTACCTAATGATGATAGCAACTTAATTAAATCTATTGACAAGTTATTCAAAAAACTAAAAACTGAAGCTGGTCCAAGTGGTACTGTCTCTACTTTAGATCAAGTTGAAACTGAAGTTGAAAGTGATAGTCAAACTGACTATTCTAATTCTACTTCAAACCCAGATTTAAATGACCAATTGAATAAGGTAACAGTCAAAAACACTAGTTTAACCAGGAATTGGTATTCTAGACCTACTCCTCCGGATCTGCAATTCCAAGAGAGAAACCTAGATAAACAATTTTCTGTTTCAGCTAATAAAATTTATGAATGGAACATTGATGGTCTTAGTGAACAAGAAATTTTAAACAAATTAAATCACATGTCTATGGTAGCAAATAGCTATATCACTAAATTCAACAATCTGTCACAACCAGAAATCGTTGAATTAATAGCTAGTGGATTCACGGGTATTCTCAGATCTTGGTGGGAAAGACATCTCACGGAAGATACTAGACTATCCATTATTCATGCTATCCAGTTAGACGATGACGGCAACCCCATCTTTGATGAAGATGTCGGTATTGGTCCGCCAGATGGAGTAAATACTTTAATTTTTACCATAATAAAATATTTTGTAGGAACCCCTAGTAACATAACAGAAAGAATTCACGATCAACTCAGTAATCTCACTTGTCCCACTCTTAGTGACTTCAGGTGGTACAAAGATGTGTTTACCTCTAGAGTTATGCTGCGAAATGATAGCAACAAGCCGTTTTGGAAAGAAAAGTTTGTAAATGGTTTGCCTTCATTGTTCGCTCATAAAGTTAGAGAAGAGTTGAGTAAAAACTTAGGATATATTGATTATGATAATCTCACTTACGGTGACATAATCAGCTATATTCAAAAAATAGGTTTAAAAATGTGCATTGATTTCAAATTAGCTAAACAAGCTAGTAAAGATAAGAAAAAAGCAAAATATGAGTTAGGTACATTTTGTGAACAATATGGTCTGCCTCCAATTGCTCCCTCTAGAAGAAAGCATAAACACAGACATATTGATCATCCTAAAACACATAAACGTCACAAACGTATACATGCTCATAAAAAGAATAATAATCAAAACGATTATTATAATAAACCCAAACCAGTTAATAAAAAATATAATAAAAGGACTAAAAAATATGATAAGAGTAAAATCGTTTGCCACAATTGTGGGCAAAAAGGCCACTACAAAAATGAATGTAAAGTAAAACAAAAATTATCTCAGTTAAATATCTCTAATGAAGATACAGAACAATTATTAGAGTTAATGAGAATAGAAAACAATGCAGATAATGATGAAGGATCTGACATCCCCTATTCTTCTAAAAGCAGTACCAGCAACAATGAATCTGATAGTAACAAAGAAGAAGTCACTATTTGTGCTAATAACTGTAATGAAAATTGTTTTACTAAAAGATTAAGTGTTATTACCAAAGAGGATGAAGAAAGCTCTTTGTTAATCGACTTAATTAGTAAAATTTCTGACCTTGAACTTAAAGTTCAATATACTAAGCAATTAAAAGATTTATTAACCAAAGATACTAGAGTTAAAGACAAGATTTTTAAAGCTAAAGATAAACCGATATTCAGCCTTAATAAAACTTTAGAAAGATTTAAAACCCCAGTTAAAGAAGTTACCCTTCCGGAGTTAAATCAAGAAGTTAATAAACTTAAAAAGGAAATCTCTAATTTAAAAATTGAAGTCTCTAATTTAAGAAAAGACTTAGAGAGCCAGAAATCTGATCTACAAGTTCATGATTCCTCCTCTAGTGATGAAGATCACGATGAGCCAGAATCTTCAGTAATCAAAGATGAGCCAGATCTATTCGTTAAAGGTCTTTCTCTTAAAAGAGTAAAAGATATTACCATTCAAAAGTGGTATATCTCCATTAATTTGGTTGTTGATAAAACCTTTTCAATAAAACTTCCCGCCTTAGTGGATACTGGTGCGGATTTAAATTGTATCCAGGAAGGTCTTATTCCAACCAAATACTATAAGAAGACTAATGAAAAATTAAATTCAGCTAATGATAGTCAGATGGAAATAAAATATAAATTGCCTAAAGTGCATATCTGTCAAGACGATATGTGTTTTAAAACATCATTTATTTTAATTCGCAATCTTACTGATAAAATCATTTTAGGGTTACCATTTATATATTTATTATATCCATTTACTACCAGTAATGAAGGATTAAGCTGTAAACATTTAGGTAAAAGAGTAACGTTTAAATTTCTTATTAAACCAAAAGAAAGAGATTTAAAATTTATTCAAGAAGAGTCCATTTCTAAATCATTAAATTTATTAAATTGTAAATTTAAATTTCTTAAAAGAAAAAATTAAATATAAAAGAATTGAAGAACAACTTCAAAATAAAGATGTTCTTGAAAAAATTGAAGAGTTAAAAACTTATTTAAAGGACAACCTTTGTTCTGATTCTCCTAATGCCTTTTGGCATCGGAAAAAATATGTTGTAAGGCTCCCTTACGCTAAGGAATTCAAAGAACATTTAATTCCTACTAAGGCCAGGCCTATTCAAATGAATCATGAACAAATGGAGTTATGTAAAAGAGAAATTAATGATCTCCTTAGTAAAAAATTAATTAGACCCAGTAAATCCCCTTGGTCATGTCCTGCCTTTTATGTTAACAATGAAGCAGAAAAGGAAAGAGGTGTTTCCAGGTTAGTTATCAACTACAAGCCATTAAACAAAGTCCTAGAGTGGATTAGATATCCCCTACCTAATAAAGATGATCTTATTAACCGGTTGAGTAATGCCACCATCTTTAGCAAATTTGACCTCAAATCTGGTTTCTGGCAAATTGCTATTCACCCAGAAAATAGATATAAAACTGCATTCACCACTCTATTTGGTCAATATGAGTGGAATGTCCAAGCATTTGGCTTAAAAAATGCTCCTATTGAATTCCAGAATATCCTCAATGATATTTTGAATCCCTTCAGTCATTTTATTGTTGTATATATTGATGATATTCTCATTTTTTCCAATTCCATTGAAGAACATGTCAAACATTTGAAATCGTTTTTCAAAACGGTCAATGACAATGGACTTGTTCTTTCACTTTCCAAATGCAGCTTGTTTCAAGCTAAAGTTCGGTTTCTTGGATTAATTATATATCGCGGACTCATACGGCCAATTGATAGAGCTATTCAATTCGCCGACAGATTCCCAGATAAAATTACCCATAAAACCCAAGTGCAAAGGTTTTTGGGCTCGCTCAATTATATTGGCAAGTTCTACAAAAACCTCAGGAAAATTTGTAAACCTCTCTTTCAGCGTTTGTAAGACAATCCTCCTCCATGGACTGACATTCATACTTCTGTCGTCCAACAAGTCAAAAAATACGTCAAGACAGTGCCCTGTCTTGGTATTTCAAACGATTATGCATTTAAGATTGTTGAAACTGACGCCTCAGATATTGGTTTCAGAGGTATTCTCAAACAAAAATTAACTTCAGATTCCCCAGAACAAATCGTCCGTTTTCATTCCGGTGCATGTAATAGTACACAGTTAAATTACAGTACTATTAAAAAAGAAATACTTTCTCTTGTATTATGTATTAATAAATTTCAAATTGATTTATTAAATCAAAAATTTTTAGTTCGAATTGACTGCAAATCTGCAAAATATGTGTTAGAAAAAGATGTTGAAAACATAGCCTCTAAACATTCCTTTGCTAGATGGCAAGCCATTTTAAGTATCTTTGATTTTGAAATTGAATACATTAAAGGCAGTAACAATTCCATTCCTGATTTTCTCACTCGGGAATTTATTAACACAGGTATCGTGCATCCTTCATGAGTATCCGCGGTGCATCATCCTCTCGTGGTCCGGGTCGCCTTACTGGTCCTAGTAATCAGCCATGAGGAGCCTTGGTTCCTCATCCAGTAAACCCAATTTACCAAACTAGTAACAAGTTCACCGTCCTTGGGACAATGCCCAAGCCCTATAGTTCAGCTTTAGCTAGGAACCCAATTCCCGTCGACCCCTTTTAGTCAAAAGCCTCTAGTTCAAATCCCAGTAATCCTCCCTCCGAGTATATGCTTAGATGGACCAATCTCTTATTCCATATTGAGCCCCACATGAAACCCAGAAATGACCCAGTAAAATTGACCTCCCAGTTTTTCCCTTCTGGTTGGCATTTCATGCCTCTTGCTCCTTATAAATCCCTTGTGTATTATAAGGACATTCTTGTTGAAACAGAGTCAATTTTTATTAAGCCCATTTATGCCAACAATGATAAAGCCAAAGTTCTTTACCATTCGTTGTATATTAAACAGTTTATTCAGATGTCCAAATAGGGAAAACATCCCTCTGATCTTATGCAACTTTCAAATCAGGATAACTCTTTTTGTTATTATGATTATATGGAAGCCTGGTATAAAGTTTTCCTCCATCAAAATGAGTCACACAGCCATTCTTGGTTTGTTTAATTTGACCATAAGTTCAAAAGTCATTTCCCATATTGGTTTTCCCATTGGTGGTCGAGATTTGGTTCTACCTATGACCTTCTTCTCGATCCTCTGAAAGTCCAACTCAATCATTTTTGCAATCACAAAAAATTAGATTCAGCATATGAAGGTGTCCCTGTCCTTCTTCAGTTTGTAAGTAAATATTCGATTCCCTGGATTCTCCGATGGGAATACAGTATTCAAAACTCCACCAGTGAAATCAGTCACAATGCTTCCCCTACATCTCCATCGGCAGATCCTTTTCCCATAGTCACTCGCCAATGGTTTGTCAAATGGTGGGATAAATTTGACGTCAATAGAATTGTAGGTTAAGTCCAGTTAGAATTCCCTGCTTCTCTCAAGGTTCTTCCAGTCTCTACAGCAGAACCTTCTAGTCAAAAATCAAAAGAGTCCAGAGTCAGTCCCACTGGTTCGACTTTTTCCCGTAGCATTTCTGATTTTAAAGATTGTTCCGAAAAAGAGTTAAAATTAATTGCCCAGGCATTAAATAAAAGAATTGATGAACTACATGAGGATGCCTCTACAGGTTCTTCATCAGCTTCCCACAGTCAGTATGATGAAGATGATGACCCTTACGGCACCATCAATCTACAGGATGCTCAGGACCCATTTGCCTGACATTTCTTCTCAGTCACATGCACCTGCTCCCTGCAGCCAGTCAAAAGATGCCCTCAGCCGAAAGCAGATTCGTCTTTTCCAACTAAAGCAGCTCCTTTCCACCGAAAGCATCTCTCAAGTCAAAAGTTGTGGTCACTTTGTCAAAAGTTGCCAGACGCGTCAATGAATAGTAAAAAAGTCAGCACTGTTCATGAATAGTAACTTTTGTCTGTAATCATTTATTTTGTAATAGTAACTTTGTAATAGTTCTTTCCTTATTCTATAGAAGGAAACCGAACTTAGTTATTGAGGCAGACTTCGAAAGACTCTGAGCTCCTTCTCAGATGAATCTTTAGCCTCCACCGTTGTTAAGCCTTTCTTAGCCACTTTCTACTCTTCTACATTTCTTAATATTTTAAGTAAGTCAAGTCAATTCAATTTGTATTCAGTTTGTATATTTGTAAACAGTTTTAATTTCAATCAATAAAATTATAAATATTTAAGTATGTGTACAATTTGCACCTCTGATTGCCTCTCTGATTTACACTACTTGCTTCCGCCTGTATATATATATATATATATATATATATATATATATATATATATATATATACAATGGACTTGTTCTTTCACTTTCCAAATGCAGCTTGTTTCAAGCTAAAGTTCGCATTTATCTCTGCCTCAGAGATGCACGATTTTTGAATTATTATCCTAGCATGATCGGCGCAATGGAATCTAGTCTGCATAATGGACCTATCCATTTCAATTGCTTTCCTGATTTCACATTGAGCATAAGTGATAAAAATTTATTAAAAGCCTTGACATTAAATATTAAAACTGTTGGAGAAATTACTCATATGATTGAGGGTTCTCAGCCGATAGCTTTGATTTACCGGATTTATTATAAGACCATGAAAACTAACTTAAACGTTCATGCTCTCAATAAAAGTCCGAAAGATCAAACTGTCTTAATTTAAAGTTCAACTAGTGATGCTAATATTCAAATCCCGAGAACCATTCTCTGGAAAGATATTACTCTCCCTAGTCAATGGACTTTACCTAGTGAAATACCTGAACAACCTATAGTTAACAATCTAATAAACCTTGAGAATGTTAGACAATTTTCAGATGGAACCGTAAAAATAAGTTTTGAACGCAGTAAAAGACCGATTATTATTGAAGACTCTGCTAGTACAATAGCATCTTCAAGAAGAGACACTGAAATTCTTAATAACCCTTCTTTAAGAGATCTTAAATTAAAAGGTATTTTAAATCAAGGTCAAGCTACTCACCCATGTTATACTCAAAAGGATGTAGTAGAAGACGAAAGTTCTACCTCTCCTACTCCTTTTGAGCTTCCCACTCAGTCTGATTTTGAAATTCCGATTAACAATCAGTTAAGAGTTATTAAAAAAGATTTTATTCTTGATTGGGATAATCTTGTAAAAGATTTTAATTCTAAAAATAATAAAAATAAAAGACATTTATTTCGTTCAAACCACCCAACCGAAAAGGAGCGTGATAAAATTGTTAATAGATGGAAACGATTCATAAAAAATGAAAATATAAACATTACCTTTTACGACTGGTATGATCAATATCAAAGTAAGTGTAATGTTATAACAAAAAGTCAATGGGTAAAAGAAGATAAGTCTAAGGTATGTTCTAGTCATCCTCCGCTAGGAACGATCCTTATCCCAGTTAAGAACACATCTGTTGTTGCCAGTCCCTTTAAAATTTCTGATGGCAATAAAGATGATAAAAAAATTATTGAACAATTAAATTTTAGTAATCAATATCTTGCAACTGTTGGAAGACAGCTTGATAGAATTGAAGAAAAATTTGAAGAAACAAGTATTAAAAAACCAGATGCAAAAATTGAACATCCTTTGATTAACTTACCTGAAAATAGAAGTAAATTATGTTTACCTAATGATGATAGCAACCTAATTAAATCTATTGACAAGTTATTCAAAAAACTAAAAACTGAACCTGGTCCAAGTGGTACTGTTTCTACTTTGGATCAAGTTGAGACTGAAGTTGAAAGTGAAAGTCAAGCTGACTGTTCTGATTTTACTTCAATCCCAAACTTTAATGATCAATTGAATAAGTTAACAGTCAAAAACACTAGTTTAACCAGAAATTGGTATTCTAGGCCTACTCCTCCGGATCTCCAATTCAAAGAGAGAAACCTAGACAAACAATTCTCTGTTTCAGCTAATAAAATTTATGAATGGAACATTGATGGTCTGAGTGAACAAGAAATTTTAAACAAATTAAATCACATGTCTATGGTAGCAAATAGCTATATTACTAAATTCAACAATCTGTCACAACCAGAAATCGTTGAGTTAATAGCTAGTGGATTCACGGGTATTCTCAGATCTTGGTGGGAAAGACATCTCACGGAAGATACTAGACTATCTATAATTCATGCTATCCAGTTAGACGATGACGACAACCCCATCTTTGATGAAGATGTCGGTGTTGGTCCGCCAGATGGAGTAAATACTTTAATTTTTACCATAATAAAACATTTTGTAGGAACTCCTAGTAACATAACAGAAAGGATTCACGATCAACTCAGTAATCTCACTTGTCCCACTCTTAGTGACTTCAGGTGGTACAAAGATGTGTTTACCTCTAGAGTTATGCTGCGAAATGATAGCAACAAGCCTTTCTGGAAAGAAAAGTTTGTAAATGGTTTGCCGTTATTGTTCGCTCATAAAGTTAGAGAAGAGTTGAGTAAAAATTTAGGATATATTGATTATGATAATCTCACTTATGGTGACATAATCAGTTATATTCAAAAAATAGGCTTAAAAATGTGTATTGATTTTAAATTAGCTAAACAAGCCAGTAAAGACAAGAAAAAGCTAAATATGAGTTAGGAACATTTTGTGAACAATATGGTCTGCCCCCCATTGCTCCCTCTAGAAGAAAGCATAAACACAGACATATTGATCATCCTAAAACACATAAAAGTCACAAACGTAAACATACTTATAAAAAGGATAATAATCAGAACGATTATTACAATAAACACAAACCAATTAATAAAAAATATAATAAAAGGAATAAAAAATATGATAAGAGTAAAATCGTTTGCCACAATTGTGGGCAAAAAGGCCACTACAAAAATGAATGTAAAGTAAAACAAAAATTATCTCAGTTAAATATCTCTAATGAAGATACAGAACAATTATTAGAGTTAATGAGAATAGAGAACAATATAGATAATAATGAAGAATCTGACATCCCCTATTCTTCTAAAAGCAGTACCAACAACAATGAATCTGATAGTAACGAAGAAGAAGTCACTATTTGTGCTAATAATTGTAATGAAAATTGTCTAACATTCTCAAGGTTTATTAGATTGTTAACTATAGGTTGTTCAGGTATTTCACTAGGTAAAGTCCATTGACTAGGGAGAGTAATATCTTTCCAGAAAATGGTTCTCGGGATTTGAATATTAGCATCACTAGTTGAACTTTGAATTAAGACAGTTTGATCTTTCGGACTTTTATTGAGTGCATGAACGTTTAAGTTAGTTTTCATGGTCTTATAATAAATCCGGTAAATCAAAGCTATCGGCTGAGAACCCTCAATCATATGAGTAATTTCTCCAGCAGTTTTAATATTTAATGTCAAGGCTTTTAATAAATTTTTATCACTTAGGCTCAATGTGAAATTAGGAATGCAATTGAAATGGATAGGTCCATTATGCAGACTAGATTCTATTGCGTCGATCATGCTAGGATAATAATTCAAAAATCGTGCATCTCTGAGGCAGAGATAAATGCTTGAATTAATTCCTTTAATGTTTAATGGTTTAACAGCCACTTGAACTAATCTAATGTGAATAAAATTATAACTTTTCTTTTTATGTTTTTGATGACTTCAGGATCCAAAAGGCTACAATTTTCGTATTCTTTATTAATGGCATAAACCTTTTCAACAGTTTTGACATTATAATCTGTTTTAAAATTGTCTAAAAATGTTGACTGATAAATTTCCTTAGGGGACACCCTAGGTATATTCCAATTGTGCAAGGCTTGACTGATATTTTCGTAACTGTGAAGTTCTTGGTTAACTATGTCTGGGACAGGAGGCAATATTGACCGGTTACTAGTTGAGGAGTTAGATCTAAACAATCTATTCATTATTACCAGGTTCAAAATAAATTTTTATTCATTATTCTTCCATTCATACCCTATTACCTTAAGCAGACTCATACCTATGTTCAAAAACCAACACTGCTCACCCAAGAGACTTACAAAGGCTTGACAAGAACAAGGTGGACTACAGTAAATCAGGTGACTTCTGAATAAGAATAAAAGAGAAATTTTGAAAACGGTTAAAGATGAACAGTTGTAAATATCTTACTGGCAACTAGAACAGAAACAACATGGCTCTGATACCATTTTTAGGCGGAAGTAAGAAAACTAGAATCAGAGGTGCAAATAATGTAACAGTTTAATTACTAAAACATATAATTTTATTGATTAGAAATGAAAATGTTTACAAATGTACAAACGGTTTACAAATTACAAATTGAATTGACTTGACTTACTCAAAACATTTAAGAGAAGTAGAATAGTAGAAGGAGGGGCTAAGAAAGGCTTAACAGCGGTAGAGGCTTAACATTTTAGATTGTTTAGATCTAACTCCTCAACTAGTAACCGGTCAATATTGCCTCCTGTCCCAGACATAGTTAACCAGGAACTTCACAGTTATGAAAATATCAGTCAAGCCTTGCACAATTGGAATATACCTAGGGTCTCCCCTAAGGAAATTTATCAGTCAACATTTTTAGACAATTTTAAAACAGATTATAATGTCAAAACTGTTGAAAAGGTCTATGTCATTAATAAAGAATACGAAAATTGTAGCCTTTTGGATCCCGAAGTCATCAAAAAACATAAAAAGAAAGGTTATAATTTTATTCACATTGGATTAGTTCAAGTGGCTGTTAAACCATTAAAGGAATTAATTCAAGCATTTATCTCTACCTCAGAGATGCACGATTTTTGAATTATTATCCTAGCATGATCGGCGCAATGGAATCTAGTCTGCATAATGGACCTATCCATTTCAATTGCTTTCCTGATTTCACATTGAGCCTAAGTGATAAAAATTTATTAAAAGCCTTGACATTAAATATTAAAACTGCTGGAGAAATTACTCATATGATTGAGGGTTTTCAGCCGATAGCTTTGATTTACCGGATTTATTATAAGACTATGAAAACTAACTTAAACGTTTATGCTCTTAATAAAAGTCCGAAAGATCAAACTGTCTTAATTCAAAGTTCAACTAGTGATGCTAATATTCAAATCCCGAGAACCATTCTCTGGAAAGATATTACTCTCCCTAGTCAATGGACTTTACCTAGTGAAATACCTGAACAACCTATAGTTAACAATCTAATAAACCTTGAGAATGTTAGACAATTTTCAGATGGAACCGTAAAAATAAGTTTTGAACGCAGTAAAAGACCGATTATTATTGAAGACTCTGCTAGTACAATAGCATCTTCAAGAAGAGACACTGAAATTCTTAATAACCCTTCTTTAAGAGATCTTAAATTAAAAGGTATTTTAAATCAAGGTCAAGCTAGTCACCCATGTTATACTCAAAAGGATCTAGTAGAAGACGAAAGTTCTACCTCTCCTACTCCTTCTGAGCTTCCCACTCAGTCTGATTTTAAAATTCCGATTAACAATCAGTTAAGAGTTATTAAAAAAGATTTTATTCTTGATTGGGATAATCTTGTAAAAGATTTTAATTCTAAAAATAATAAAAATAAAAGACATTTATTTCGTTCAAACCACCCAACAGAAAAGGAGCGTGATAAAATTGTTAATAGATGGAAACGATTCATAAAAAATGAAAATATAAACATTACCTTTTACGACTGGTATGATCAATATCAAAGTAAGTGTAATGTTATAACAAAAAGTCAATGGGTAAAAGAAGATAAGTTTAAGGTCTGTTCTAGTCATCCTCCGCTAGAAACGATCCTTATCCCAGTTAAGAACACATCTGTTGTTGCCAGTCCCTTTAAAATTTCTGATGGCAATAAAGATGATAAAAAAATTATTGAACAATTAAATTTTAGTAATCAATATCTTGCAACTGTTGGAAGACAGCTTGATAGAATTGAAGAAAAATTTGAAGAAACAAGTATTAAAAAACCAGATGCAAAAATTGAACATCCTTTGATTAACTTACCTGAAAATAGAAGTAAATTAGGTTTACCTAATGATGATAGCAACCTAATTAAATCTATTGACCGGTTACTAGTTGAGGAGTTAGATCTAAACAATCTATTCATTATTACCAGGTTCAAAATAAATTTTTATTCATTATTCTTCCATTCATACCCTATTACCTTAAGCAGACTCATACCTATGTTCAAAAACCAACACTGCTCACCCAAGAGACTTACAAAGGCTTGACAAGAACAAGGTGGACTACAGTAAATCAGGTGATGCTAGTGATGCTAAGGATATATATATATATATATATATATATATATATATATATATATATATATATATATATATATATATACGTTAAGGATCAAGAGCATTCTCCTTAAATAGCATTCCTCCTTAAATAACATTCTTTTATTAAAACTACGTCATTTTGGAGGGATGCGGTGGTATTTTTGTAAATACACGGTGGCATTGTATTTATAAAAATGCCACCGCGTCCCTCCAAAATGACGTAGTTTTAATAAAAGAATTTTATTTAAGGAGGAATGCTATTTAAAAAAAATGCTCTTGATCCTTACCGTATATATATATATATATATATATATATATATATATATATATATATATAGAAAAAGTCGTCTAAGCTAATTGATCAGCTAGACACAGATTTTGAAATATAGTTGAATACAATAAAACCTTTTTGTATCCAATCAAATTGCTTTTATTCGGATTCCCGACTAAGTATGAACATCCAGAACATGGGAAAACTTTTGTCCGCCTGAGGCATATATGATGAACGAGAATATCGTTCTTATATGTAGTATTGATCAATGCATGGCATAACGGGCTGATCATCCCCTGTGCCCATAAGTTATGACAGTTTGCGGATGAAGCTCTGCTAAACCTATTCAAAAATTGAAAACAATGTTCATAATATGTGTAACTTAACCTTATTTATACTCAGTACGTAGTTTCAAAAATTTGATAGAGAGTTGTTATGTTATTATTATCGGTTCAGATTACTTCACAACTATTGATTCGTTGTAGAATGGTAGTACAAAGAAAATATTTAATCCTTTCAGCCAATATTTATAATTGTTGTTATTTGTTGGGCACTCAAATGCTCACCCTTGCTTAATTTAAATATTTTCAGTTAAGTATGATCAACTAGATGGCTCTGCCAAGAACAAAGGGAAAGGAAAGCTATCAGAGTAAGTTGTGTTATCATATGTAATAGCTAGACTTAAATAAGATGATAATATTTATTAAGTATTATGTAATGAATGTTTTAAGGTCGCGTACCTGGGATTTAGATAACTCTGATATGTAAATTAAGTTGTTATTTATGCCAATATTATTATTATTCTGCTCAAAGAAATGGTATCATGAAGCACTGAATTCGGGTTTCAAGTACCTGAATTTGGGGGCGTCATAGGTTGGTATCAGAGCTTTACGGTTAGAAACCATAGGTGGGGGTAGACCTTAGGCTATAACCCTAGAGTAGAGAAAAACGTTAAAAATATAAATAACTCATATAGAGTTTTAAGGGAGATGAATTGAATAACTTCCTTGTCAAATTAAATAAAAGATAACTTATAGAAAATTATTATTTATTGTATGTATATGTTATATACTAATCTAAATAAATTATGTGTAGATGTCAGGAGGAAAAGGATTAGGATACCTTCGGATCGTAAAGAATGAGTCAATCTCCATAACCGAGTCAATGTCAAAGCCAATAGTTGAAATAGAGGCTCACGTTGGAAATAACTTTGATGAGGTGATTACTTCAGAAAATGTAGTACCAGTTCTAGAGGTGGTGGAGTGACAGATAGTTATTCGGATACTAAAGTTGAAGCTGAACAAGCATCAACAGAGGTGCAGGATATGAGGAACAAGGTTTCTTCTCTGGAAAAGTTGTGGAAAATAGAAAAGCTACTAAATAGTCAATTGCGAAAAGTCTTACTAGAAGCAATGAAGAACAAGATAAGCTTAAAATCCAAATTGATCAGTTGGGAGCCACAAGCAACACATCGTGTGCAGCTCCGAGAAAGAAGGGGAAAAGAAAGATAGAAGATCACGACTTAGGAAAATATAATAAGAAGAAATGGAAAAAGATATATTATCTTTGCAACTATGAGGGACATACCACTCTTTATTGTCCCGATTATAAACCAGGTGCATATTTTATTTGTGGATTGGAAGGTCATCAGGCGAAGGGTTGTCCAAGAAAAATACGTAGTAAATAGGTAGTATAGGTTCTGCTGTGTTGGTGTGTTTAATGTAATATATATGATAAGTATGTCTATGTAATGTAATGTTCCCAACTTTTGCATTAGTCAAGGTTGTAAATCTCGACCTTTGTGGTCACAAAGGGATATCGGATGTTTAAAACAGTATGTGCTATGATATGTACTTTGAATTAGTTAAATGAATATGAATCTATGTTTGATTAATGGAATAAGTTTGAAATATTAAACTTATACGATAAGGTATAGAATGTAAGTTAATAAAATATAGATTTTGTTTTTTTAACCAGAAAATGCCGCCAAGATGTCAAACTCGAAACCAAAGGGCATAAGAGTCTATCAACAATGCTGGAGGACAACAACCAGACCTGATGCAAAATTTCGCGAACATGGTAGCTCAGGCCATGCAGAACGAAATGCCAACAGCGGGAAATCAACCAGACAATCGATTTGAGAACTTCAAGGATTTTAAGGCCGTAGGACCGCCAAAATTTAGAGGTACCACTGACCCGATAGAAGCCCAAACTTGGGTTATAGAAATAGAAAAAGCATTTGTAGTCTCTAGGGTAGATGAGAGGCAAAAGAAAACTTTTGCCACCTATATGATGAAAGGAGAAGCGAATTTCTGGTGGTAGGCAAATCAAGCTAGGGCAGGAGAGGGAGTAATAACATGGACTTGGTTTGAGACGCTATTCTTTGAGAACTATTTCTCGGCTAGTGTACAGGCTATGATGGAGGTGAAGTTTCTGGAATTGAAGTAGGAGAACTTGACAGTTGCGGAGTATGCCGCAAAGTTCAATGAATTAGCTAGGTTCGCTCTACACCAAGTGGATACAGAGGCTAGAAAGGCAAGAAGGTTTGAGCTAGGCCTAAAACCTTGACTCTACAATAAGGTGGCGGTGTTGCAGATCAATACGTTTGCCGCACTCTTAGAAAAGGCTAACATAGCTGAAGGGGGAAGTGAGGACATGAGCCTCTATAATAAGGAGAGAAGGAATAAGGGTGAGGGACCCGGGAAGGTAGAAGCAGGTAGTGGTAGTGGGAATGGAAAAAGAATGTGGAATAATTTTAGAAATGTCCAAGTCAAACAGGAAGGTGTGAGGAAGCAGGCTGTGCAGTGTAAGAATTGTGGGAAGAATCATTCAGGTGAATGTCTTAGTGGTAAGTTTGTGTGCTATAAGTGTGGGCAGGAGGGACATATTTCTCCTAATTGCCCCAATCCTATGATGAGCGGTGGGTATTTTCTGTGTGGATCAACGGAGCATAAGGTGAAGGACTGTCTAAAAAGGAGAATGGTTATATGAAGCGTGAATGCGGGGAAAGGCAGTGGAACAATGGCGATAACGGGACCAACTTCAACGAAATCAACCACAAGAGTCTTCAACATGACGATTCAGGATACTGTAGCAACTGGGGATAAGACTACGGGTATTATTCGTATGACTGTTATTTTCATATATATGATTTTTCTTAAATATAGTAAATTATGTTATAAAGAAATTTTGAAGAAGAAATTTGAGTTCTATTAGAAATCAAATTTCTGTACAATCAGATAGATAAGCTTTATGTTGAGCAGTTAAAAATTAGTTCGATCGAATCTGATCGAGATCTACTTGAAATGACTTTGAATGCTATTTGCCCTAGTGTCTATAAGTTTTAAAGCGGTGATTCCGGGGACGAAATCCATATAAGGGAGGGTGGATGTAATAACCCAATATTTTCAAAATAATTAAATAAGAAATTTTGGATATAAATTTTTTTTAATATAAAGGTGGGCATATGTGTAAAGTAAAATATATATACTTATGTGATAAATAAAATTTATTTATTACATGAATAATTGTAAATAATTTATTTTTAAGAATTATTAATCGTTATAGATTATATTCCTATAATAAATTAATTTTGTAATAATAATAGTATTAGTTATTTTTCGTGAATATATGATTATTGTGTATATGATATGATTATAAAGATTATTGTGATATGAATTTTTATTATAGTTAAGTTAATTATTTTAACTTAATTAATAACGGTATATATGAATGTTATGTCGGATATGGATTCAAAACCCTAATTCTAGATTTTGAATAAGGAATGAGAATATTAATATAATATTAATTATATTTCAGTGATATAAACATGTCTGATATGTGTGTAATGTTAATGGTTGTGGTAGGGTATTGATTAAGGGATGATGATAATTAATTAATAATATGTGATTAATATTGTTAGTAGTATGTCTATAAATATAATAAGAGATAGGTAATTAATGGCTATGGAGATCCATAATTATATTAATTAATGAGGAACGGATTAATTCATAATTGTGTTAATTAATCAAGAAAGTGATTAATTTATTTAATATGAAACAACTAAGCTATTAATATAATAAAATTATATTGACTGTTATGTGCATGTGGGCAATAATTAAAAATATAAAATACAACTATATTATACAGTGTAGTGTGACATTTATGTGACTATATATAACAACCTTATATTAGGTCTTATTAAACTATATGATATGAATACATCATGAAATGTGTATGTAACAATATAAATGTGAGTAGACATTTAAAATATGGTTATATGAGTGGTAGAAATAATTATGGAACTACTTGGGCATTAATATTTGGCTGCATTATTTTATTGCGTATATTTGATGTACATAGATTATATGATGTAAGTATATATTTAATCCCTAAATTCCTAATATGGTAACAATTGTACATTTAGATTATATTACGGGAATTAAATAAACCAAACCAAGCCTAGATAACATGAAATGCTGAGATTTTCTCTCTTGTCCCATAATTAGTGTCACCCAGTACAATGAACAGTAACTCAAAGCTATTATATGTCTTCTTCCATAAGGCTAGCTCTAGGTGATGATGGCTGAGCTTGAGGGTGGTTGGCCAACCCTTGAGCAACCAAGGGTGGCTTGGAGTTGTGTAGCGCCCCCAAATCCGGGTATCTTCCAACCCGACAGATGGTGCTATACTGTACAACATTTATACATTCATCCAATTGAATAGTCTCAAAGAACGAATATAACTTCTATATATATTAAAGTAATATTTACAATTTCCCAGGTTCTATACCCATTACAAAGGTTCTTTGTAATAATATCAGTTACATTATAACAATAGACCTATACTATTACAAGACAGCTTAACAATCTGCCTTAGCTTTTCCTTTATCCCTTTTTGATCCTTCGAGACGTTCAGTCTTAGCTGCATTCATATGGTTCAAGCAAGGGTGAGCATGGCTAGCTCAGCAAGTATAACAATTCAATAACAACATGCTTGACACATACGAATCGTATATCTTTAATAACTGAACAATAGTTATGAAGTACTATTGACAATTCAACATAGCACTTCATCTTTTATTTTAAAAGGTTTTACAATAACAACAATATTTAGTAAAATATTCACTCCGGTCAAAGACCTCGAGTATTCATTCTTTATTGAAAAAGGACAACCCGAAACGAGTTCCGTAAGCCCGATATTACTTACGAGCACTTCTAGGTGATCAGCCTATTGTACTCTATGTTGATCAACACTACATCCATTAAACGTATGTACGTTTAATCATTTGGCAACCTCATGTGCCTGTCGTTTTACCGACAAAACATTTGTTTAATATTTCAGTCTTTTTTTTTTGAAAACCATATCAAGTAGTTGACAAAAGAGAGCAACATTTGATAATGCAAGAGTAGATTATCAAGTTTAGCAAAAAGGATTGGCTTTAATCTCAACATACCTCAATTCATGCGAAAGAATACATGAATCTTAAACTTGTTCAGATTGAACTGATACAAGAGTTAGAATACTTGCCTTCAGCGTCTGCTACCGTATATTAACTTTATGTTTAAGTCTTTCAAGTCCCTACAGTACATGATAACATAATGCCTTACATTAGGTCATATATAATAAAGTATGTATATGACTATATCTTACCTTTCTTCTCAATCTAATTGTGTATTAGATTCAGTTACTATTTGTTTCGATTTATCATTACCATTGCATTTATCCTTGACTAGGCTATCTTATCCTTTACATTACATTCCTTAAGGTTTAACAAAGTTTAACAATGTTACATTATCGACCTTAAGTTATGTTTGCTTTCCATCAATTTAGGTTTTCTTTTCTTTGTACATAGAAACCTTCATTACTATCTTTGTTCTGAAACTGGCGCTGCGACGCCGGTCCTATACTTACATCTCGCGCTGCGGCGCGAGCCTTATCCTAGCATGTCCTAGACTTGGCGCTGGGGCGCGAGTCCTTACGTAATGGGTTGCGTACTGTGCATGGCGCTGGGGCGCGGGTCTTTTGCCTTGGGTTGGAGTCGCCAAATCTGTGCACCATATATAAATTGAAGTTTTGAAATTTTGCGAACTTCCCGAATACATAACTTCTTCGTTGTAAGTCCGAATTGACTCGTTCAAAAGCCTACGATTCACAAATTTTGTAATCTACATGATCATCCAAGAATTTAATTTATTTGACTTCATTTGCTAAAAATTCACCTATTGGTTCATTTTTTAACGAAACGATAAACATTCGTGAACGTTCAACGCTCATTTCTTCGTTCTAAGTCGAAATCCGATCATTTTCGAGTCCGCAACTCTTAAATGCCAAATATGACTTAACTCCATTGTAAATCAATAATTCCGTGATAAAACATAAAATTTGACTTCCATTCCGAGAATTTTACGAATTCGACGATTGTCGTCCAATCGTGCAATTTTCGGCAAATCTTGATTCTTACGATTTGTTCAACATTACAAATGAAGTTCATTCATCATGTGAACATCTCAACATACATAATACAACAACTTATTTTCATTGTTGAATTTTGACTCCTCATGAGCTTATAACTTATCAACTTATAAACTACCTAAGATTTGATTATTCATGACTTATGACAATTAGAGTTTCTTAATCACCATACTTTACATGTGCTTCACATATAACTTACTTAGGTATACATGATACATCTGATCATATAAATTCTTTTATCTTTATATCAATTCTCTTAATAAACTCCTTATAAGTTCATATTATCTTCACATAAGTGTATAACTTATGTTAGTTTAAATGACTTATTACCCACTTTTGTGGCTTAAGTCCATGACTTATATATTCTTCTTGCTTCTTATCATTTATGTTTCTTAATCCATCTTTTCTTATCAACCTATCATGATAGAGATAGAAGATAATTGGAGAAGAAGTCTTACTTTTGTGAAGTCTTGGTAAGGTAGCTTGCTTCTTCTTCTTGGTTTATGGAAGTGACTTATTGCTAGCTTATTCTCTCTAACACTTAAGCACTTTAGTAGTCTAGATTATTTGAACAACCAACAAATGCTTGTAAGTCTTCTCTATTTATAGAACTTGAAAAATTAGGATAGTTTAGTCTTTAAATCTTCCCACATCCTTTAAGCCACCTCCTTACTATTCATTACTTGACTAACACAACACTTATCCTATACTTGGTCATTACTCATTTAACTTGGTCATTACTCTTAATACTTGGTCCCTACATTAACTTGGTAACCACATATTAACCATATAATTATGGTTTGCCCCATGGGTCAACAAATTCATGGATTCTAATTTGGGCTTGGATTAATTAAATCATTGGGCTTTGCATTAATAAACACTAGCTTGTTCATTAATCAATTATTGGGCCTCTTCCTTTAATTCACTTGGACTTATATTAATTCTTATCAATCTTCCCAAGTCCATTAACATTTCTTAATACATATACTCATAGTTTATGTATTATTTTCGTATTCTAATTCCTATAGAATTTATATACGAAATTTCATCCTTCATACAACTCGTATAATACTTCATATTATACTCATTCCCATTTCTTTGTACAATACATAAGTATCATACCATTATTAAATATTCATTACTATTTCGCCTTCCTTAACGTTTATAAATTAAGTCCATAAGCGAAATATTGTTTTTTCCATAACTAGATTTTTATTACATAATCCATCTTACCTTATTATTCCATCATTACGTATTTCTCGGAAATCCAAAATTATATCCCGACCAAATACCGATGAATAGTATTTTTCAGAAAATTTCTCAGAAAACTTTTATTTTCGTCTTAGAAATTCAAACACTTTAATTCATCCACTTAGCTCAAATACTACGACATTCGAACGTCACTAGGTTATATAACGACAACCATCTTGATAACACATATGATAAGATTTTATTATTATTTAAATTAATAAAAATCATTTTACAATAAGATCCGAATTTCTCGGTCGTTACATTCTTCCCCCTTATAAAGATTCTGTCCCCAGAATCTCGTCTTACTTTAATCAAATAGATGTGGAAAATTTTTCTTCATCTTTTCTTCTAGCTCCCACGTTGCTTCTTCAGCATCGTGGTTCCTCCATAATACCTTCACTGATGGTATTACCTTGTTCCGCAGAACTTGTTCCTTTCTATCAATGATTTGCATCGGCAACTCTTCATACGTTAAGTCCTTCTCGATATGAATTGGCTCATACTCGATTACATGCTTATAGTCCGGCTTATGTGGACGTAATACAGATACGTGAAACACGTTATGTATTCGTTCTAGGTCTGGAGGTAATGCTACCATATACGCTACCTCTCCCACTCTTTTTAATACCTCAAAAGGTTCTATAAACCTTGGACTTAACTTTCCTTTCTTTCTAAAGCGTATCTTTCCTTTCCAGGGAGATACCTTTAGAAAAACATACGAACCCACCTCAAACTCTCGACCTAATCTATGCGAGTCCGCATACTTCTTTTATCTGTCCTGAGCCGTGACGAGACGCATCCGAATTAACTTTACCACCTCCGCTGTTTGCTGCACTAATTCTGGTCCTAGCATACGGTGTTCTCCCACCTCATCCCAACACAAAGGTGTTCTGCATTTTCTTCCATACAGAGCTTCATAAGGCGGCATACCTATGCTTGCATGATAACTATTGTTATACGCAAACTTTACTAGTGGTAGGTGATCATCCCAACTACCCTTGAAATCCATGACGCAAGACCTCAACATGTCTTCTTACGTCTAAATTGTTCTCTCGCTCTGCCCATCAGTCTGAGGATGATAAGTCGTACTTAACTTCAGTTGTGTTCCCAACTGCTCTTGCAAACTCCTCTAAAAGTTCGATGTGAATCGTGGATCACGATCTGACACAATCGATACCGGTACTCCATGTCTGGAAATGATTTCCTTAACATAAAGTTTAGCTAATTGGTCTAAGTTATACTTGACCCTAATTGGCAAAAAGTGAGCCGACTTCGTCAACCGGTCCACTATTACCCAAATCACATCATATCCTTTATTCGTTGTCGGAAGTCCCACCACGAAATCCATTGTAATATGCTCCCACTTCTATTCTGGAATCTCCAATGACTGTAATAAGCCACTGGGTTGTTGATGTTCAGCCTTAACTTTTTGACAAGTCAAGCACCTACTCACATACTCTGTTATTTCTCTCTTCATGTTCGGCCACCAAAAACTCTATCGAAGGTCTTGATACATCTTAGTACTTACAGGATGTATCGAGAACCTCGAATTATGGGCTTCTTGTAACACTTGCTCCTTTAATTCCATCTCATTCGGAACCCAAATTCTTCCCTCAAATCTTAATAATCCTTCCTTATCAAGACTATACTTAGCATCTTCCTTCTCGAATAACCGCTTCTTCATTTGATTACACTCGTCTGTCGTGAGTTGTACTTCCTTGACTCTTTCTACGATGGTAGACTGCATCTCCGTCGCCAACAGTCTTTGCTCCACCTCAATTGGCAACTTTACCTCTAATTCCATCCTAGCCATCTCTGTTATTAACTTATTTTGAGCCGTTAACATAGACAACTTTTCCCGACCCTTCCGACTTAAGGCGTCGGCAACTACATTGGCTTTTTCAAGGTGATACAGGATTTCACAATCATAATCCTTTATCAACTCTAGCCATCTTCTCTGCCTCATATTCAACTCCTTCTGAGTGAAGATATACTTTAGACTCTTATGGTCCGTATATATCTCACATTTTTCCCCATAAAGATAATGTCTCCATATCTTTAGGGCAAACACTACTGCGGCCAGTTCCAGATCATGAGTAGGATAAACTTTCTCATAATCCTTCAACTACCGTGATGCATACACAATGACGTTGCCATGCTGCATATGCACACAACCAAGTCCTCTATGCGAAGCATCACTGTACACCACAAAATTTCTTGTGTCATCAGGCAACGACGAAACAGGCGCTTCACTTAATCTTTTCTTCAGTTCTTGAAAATTGTCTTCACATTTATCCGTCCATACGTATTTCACCGTCTTCCTTGTCAAATTAGTCAAGGGGTAGCTATCTTTGAAAAATATTGGATAAATCTTCGATAGTACCCTGCTAACCCTAGAAAACTCCGCACCTTAGTCGGCATTTTCGGCTGTTCCCAATTCATCACTGCTTCCACCTTTGCTGGATCTACTGAAATCCCCTCTTGGTCAATGACATGACCTAAAAACTGCACCTTTTCCAGCCAAAATTCACATTTGGTGAATTTCGCATATAGCTTCTCCTTTCTTAGTGTTTCCAACACTAATCTTAAGTGTTCAGCATGATCTTCTGGCGTCTTAGAATAGACTAGAATATCATCGATAAACACTACGATGAACTTGTCTAAATATGGTTTGAACACTCTGTTCATCATATCCATAAATGCAGCTGGTGCATTCGTCAACCCAAATGACATCACCAGAAACTCGTAATGACCATAACGAGTCCTGAATGTCGTCTTTGGTACATCTTCCTTCCTAACTTTCAACTGATGATACCCCGTCCTCAAATCTATTTTAGAAAAATACTTTGCCCCTTTTAATTGATCAAAGAGATCATCGATCCTGGGCAATGGGTATTTATTCTTTATCGTTAACTTGTTCAACTCCCGATAGTCGATACAAAGCCTTAAAGATCCGTCTTTCTTCTTGACAAACAACACTGGTGCCCCCCACGGAGAAACACTTGGTTGAATGTACTTTCTGTCCAATAGTTCCTGTAGCTAAACCATTAGTTCTTTCATTTCCACCGGCGCCATATGATACGGTGCCCTTGAGACTGGTGCCGCTCTTGGCACAACGTCTATCACAAATTTGATCTCCCTATACGGCGGTAACCCCGGTAACTCACTTGGAAATACATCCATGAACTCATTTACTATAGGTATTTGTTCCATGATTGCTCCCACTATCTAGGTATACACAACATGGAAAAGGTAACCTACACAACCCTTCCTTAATAATTTTCTAGTTTGTGTCATCGTAAGGCAACACGGACGTCCTGACAACTTACTACCGTAAAATACTACAGAAGGTTGATTCAATGAATTGATTCTCACACATTTCTTTCGGCAATCTATAATTGCTCTATGATTAATTAACCAATCCATTCCAAGAATTACGTCGAATTCTCCTAACTTTATCGGTATTAAATCTACCAATAACTTACAACCCCGTACATCTACGCAACAACTCCTATGAATATTTTCAATAGGAATTATCTCCTCATTTGCTACCTTAATGTTCAAAGGTATAGGTAATTTTTCGGGATATAATTCTAGTCGTCTAGCAAAATCACATGCTATAAACGAACAAGTAGCACCCGAATCAAAAAGCACGTATGCATTTATGTTTTTGATCGGAATAATACCTGTAACTACATCCCCTGATGCCACCGCATCTTGGACCGTCATGTTAAAAGTGCAAGCCATTGATTTACCTGGCTGAGATGGACCACTAGTAGCTAACTTACCACTATTAGTTCCCTTACTTCCTTCCGTCCCCTTCTTCGGGCAATTCTTTGCTATGTGGTCAATTGATCCACATACAAAGCATCCGTGATTTTTCTTTGGATTTGGACAGTTAGGCGAAATGTGCCCTTCCTGTCCATAATTATAACATACTAACTTTCCTTTGAGACAGACTCCTAAATGAGTCTTCACGTAGGTTTTACAGGCCTCCATCCTTCTCTTAGAATCCCCTTATTTTACTCCGGTATTCCCAGAGTTAAATCCCTTCCTCTTTTGACCGTTACCACTTCCACTGGCTCCCTCGGTCTTGATTCCTCCATCAACATTGCCCTTATTTTTCTTATCCTTGTGGTACTGGCTAAGAGCCTCATTCCCACCTTTAGCAATGATTGCCTTTTCTAGTATGGTTCCAAAGGAAGTACTTTGGAACACAGAAATTCGGCTATAGAGCCAGGGTTTCAAGCCCTACTCAAACCTTCTAGCCTTTCTCACTTCAGTGTCCACTTGATGTGGAGCGAATCGTGCCAGTTCATTAAACTTGGCAGCATATTGGGGAACTGTCATATCCCCTTGTTTCAATTCCAGAAACCTCATTTCCATCCTTCCTTGCATACTCGTGGGAAAATAATTCTCGAAGAAAATCTCCTTAAACCTCTCCCACGTTAGATTTCCTATATCGGCCCTAGCCTGGTTTGCCTCCCACCAGAAGTTGGCCTCTCCTTTCATCAAATAGGTTGCAAAGGCAACCTTTTGACCCTCCTCAATATTTGCTATAATAAATGCTTTCTCGATTTCTTTTACCCAAGTCTGGGTTTCTATAGGGTCCGTAGTTCCTTTGAACTCCGGCGGACCTACACTTTTAAAATCCTTAAAAGTAGTAGCTCGTACTACTCCAGGAATCACAGGTATATTAGCCCCCGTTCTATTAAATGCAGTCGTTAAAAGATTAACAAACTCCTGCATTGGATTAACCGGACCACCCTCCGATTGGTTAACATTAGCGTCTTGATTTTGTTGTCTCCTTCTTGGCGGCATTTTGCTGTTAAGAAAACAACACATCCTTATTACTTTATTCTTGTTGGTTTGTTATTATTTATAATAAAACAATAACTCATACTCATTACTCAATATTTTCCAAGAAAGGACTTATATTGATTCATAACTTGTAGTATAACACTACATTGTTTACATTACTCAGCCTTAGCTGATTACATTACCATCCCGCAATTACTTCAAAAATTGGGATTTACAAAAGATTACCCTTTGTTTATACAAAAGAGAGTTTTACGTCACTACTAGATATATAATAATTACATATCTAAGCTACTCCAGCTATTGCTAGATTACATCTGCCGTAAGGCATTCTCAAAGTCTACTCTGGCCAAACCGGCAACAACATCTCTACTGATGGTATGACGGGTCTGTCCTGCTTCTATCTGATATCCAGCTAACTGCTGCTGGAAATCTACATGAGAACTCCTATGTATATAGGACATCCTCTCCAACTTCTGTTGTTTAGTCTTTAGCTCCTGTCTGAGCTCAAAGACTTCTTCTTTCAAATCTCGAACCTTGTCTATAACTAGGACTCTATCATCGTGCTCCTCTTCCCACATTCCTTCCATATTATCCTTGTCCTCCCGGACAGCTTGGAGTTCCTCTTTCAACTCCTTAACCTCTTGGCAGTAATGGATATTTCTATCCAATACTGACATTAACAATGCCTTCATTGATTCTCCCGTAGACAATTCCTCTGTAGGTGGAACCTGATCAAAGGACATTACGTCCACCTCCTCCTCTATCATGCCATCAAATATAGACATATAGTCTAAATCGTCTGAGTCTCCAGACTCAATTGTCACCACTTTTGGTTCTATGGCTACAGGATTTGGTAGTATCTCTACCCGATTAACCGAATCCTCGCTCACTACATGTATATCTCTATACATATCATTTTTTCCTGACATCTACAATAAAACAATATAGTTTGATTAGTACACGTCAGTGAAATAATAGAAACACATAACATAATATAATGCATTTTTATAGAGTTACTTTCCATCTTTAACTTCTTTATTCTTTCTTAAGGTCATGACTTAAGGTTCTATTTTCCCCCTTAGGTTTTATAACCTAGGCTTTGATACCAACTTGTAGCGCCCCCAAATCTGGGTATCTTCCAACCCGACAGATGGTGCTATACTGTACAACATTTATACATTCATCCAATTGAATAGTCTCAAAGAACGAATATAACTTCTATATTTATTAAAGTAATATTTACAATTTCCCAGGTTCTATACCCATTACAAAGGTTCTTTGTCATAATATTAGTTACATTATAACAATAGACCTATACTATTACAAAACAGCTTAACAATCTGCCTTAGCTTTTCCTTTATCCCTTTTTGATCCTTCGAGACGTTCAGTCTTAGCTGCATTCATATGGTTCAAGCAAGGGTGAGCATGGCTAGCTCAGCAAGTATAACAATTCAATAACAACATACTTGACACATACGAATCGTATATCTTTAATAACTGAACAATAGTTATGAAGTACTATTGACAATTCAACATAGCACTTCATCTTTTCTTTCAAAAGGTTTTACAATAACAACAATATTTAGTAAAACATTCACTCCGGTCAAAGACCTCGAGTATTCATTCTTTATTGAAAAAGGACAACCCGGAACGAGTTCCGTAAGCCCGATATTACTTACGAGCACTTCTAGGTGATAAGCCTATTGTACTCTATGTTGATCAACACTACATCCATTAAACGTATGTACGTTTAATCATTTGGCAACCTCACGTGCCTGTCGTTTTACCGACAAAACATTTGTTTAACATTTCAGCCTTTTTTTTTGAAAACCATATCAAATAGTTGACAAAAGATAGCAACATTTGATAATGCAAGAGTAGATTATCAAGTTTAGCAAAAAGGATTGGCTTTAATCTCAACATACCTCAATTCATGCGAAAGAATACATGAATGTTAAACTTGTTCAGATTGAACTGATACAAGAGTTAGAATACTTGCCTTCAGCGTCTGCTACCGTATATTAACTTTATGTTTAAGTCTTTCAAGTCCCTACAGTACATGATCACATAATGCCTTACATTAGGTCATATATAATCAAGTATGTATATGACTATATCTTATCTTTCTTCTCAATCTAATTGTGTATTAGATTCAGTTACTATTTGTTCCGGTTTATCATTACCATTGCATTTATCCTTGACTAGGCTATCTTAACCTTTACATTACATTCCTTAAGGTTTAACAAAGTTTAACAATGTTACATTATCGACCTTAAGTTATGTTTACTTTCCATCAATTTAGGTTTTCTTTTCTTTGTACATAGAAACCTTCATTACTATCTTTGTTCTGAGACTGGCACTGCGGCGCCGGTCCTATACTTACATCTCGCGCTGCGGCGCGAGCCTTATCCTAGCATGTCTCGGACTTGGCGCTGGGGCGCAAGTCCTTACGTAATGGGCCGCGCTATGGCGCCACTCTGCAGAGGTTTTTCGTAATGTGCATGGCGCTGGGGCACGGCGCCAACTCTGTGCACAAGATATAAATTGCAGTTTTGAAATTTTGCGAACTTCCCGAACGCATAACTTCTTCGTTGTAAGTCCGAATTAGCTCGTTCAAAAGCCTACAATTCACAAATTTCGTAATCTACATGATCATCTAAGAATTTTATCTATTTCACTTCGTTTGCTAAAAATTCACCTATTGGTTCATTTTTTAACGAAACGATAAACGTTCGTGAACGTTCAACGCTCGTTTCTTCGTTCTAAGTCAGAATCTGGTCATTTTCGAGTCCGCAACTCTTAAATGCCAAATATGACTTAACTCCATTGTAAATCAATAATTTCGTGATAAAACACAAAATTTGACTTCCATTTCGAGAATTTTACGAATTCGACGACTGTCGTCCAATCGTGCAATTTTTGGCAAATCTTCATTCTTACGATTTGTTCAACATTACAAATGAAGTTCATTCATCATGTGAACATCTCAACATATATAATACAACAACTTATTTTCATTGTTGGATTTTGACTCCTAATGAGCTTATAACTTATCAACTTATAAACTACCTAAGATTTGATTATTCATGACTTATAACAATTAGAGTTTCTTAATCATCATACTTTACATGTGCTTCACATATAACTTACTTAGGTATACATGATACATCTGATCATATAAATTCTTTTATCTTCATATCAATTCTCTTAATAAACTCCTTATAAGTTCATATTATCTTCACATAAGTGTATAACTTATGTTAGTTTAAATGACTTATTACCAACTTTTGTGGCTTAAGTCCATGACTTACATATTCTTCTTGCTTCTTATCATTCATGTTTCTTAATCCACATTTTCTTATCAACCTATCATGATAGAGATAGAAGATAATTGGAGAAGAAGTCTTACTTTTGTGAAGTCTTGGTAAGGTAGCTTGCTTCTTCTTCTTGGTTTATGGAAGTGACTTATTGCTAGCTTATTCTCTCTAACACTTAAGCACTTTAGTAGTCTAGAATATTTGAACAACCAATAAATGCTTGTAAGTCTTCTCTATTTATAGAACTTGAAAAATTAGTGTAGTTTAGTCATTAAATCTTCCCACCTTCTTTAAGCCACCTCCTTTAAGCCACCTCCTTACTATTCATTACTTGACTAACACAACACTTATCCTATACTGTGTCATTACTCATTTAACTTGATCATTACTCTTAATACTTGGTCCCTACATTAACTTGGTAACCACATATTAACCATATAATTATGGTTTGCCCCATGGGTCAACAAATTCATGGATTCTAATTTGGGCTTGGATTAATTAAATCATTGGGCTTTGCATTAATAAACACTAGCTTGTTCATTAATCAATTATTGGGCCTCTTCCTTTAATTCACTTGGACTTATATTAATTCTTATCAATCTTTCCAAGTCCATTAACATTTCTTAATACATATACTCATAGTTTATGTATTATTTTCGTATTCAAATTCCTATTGAATTTATATACGAATTTTCATCCTTCATACAACTCGTATAATACTTCATATTATACTCATTCTCATTTCTTTGTACAATACATAAGTATCATACCATTATTAAATATTCATTACTATTTTGCCTTCCTTAACGTTTATAAATTAAGTCCACAAGCGAAATATTGTTTTTTCCATAACTAGATTTTTATTACATAATGCATCTTACCTTATTATTCCATCATTACGTATTTCTCGGAAATCCAAAATTATATCCCGAGCAAATATCGATGAATAGTGTTTTTCGGAAAATTTCTCGAAAAAATTTTATTTTCGTCTTAGAAATTCAAACGCTTTAATTCATCCACTTAGCTCAAATACTACGACATTCCAACGTCACTAGGTTATATAACAACAACCATCTTGATAACACATATGATAAGATTTTATTATTATTTAAATTTATAAAAATTATTTTACAATAAGATCCGAATTTCTCGGTCATTACAAGTTGTCCGAGAAATTCTAAGTAGAAGGTTGAGAGCATACAAGTGTTCTAGGAGCCTGAGAGTTCATTAGGAGCAAGTTTCATTCATATTGCAGAGGTATAATTTCATTATATGCTTTCCATTTTCTGTTTCTGTTAAACAGAGCTTTGAATTCTTAAATTTCAAATTCTTGATTTTGTAGGATTGGATGTTAACGAGGTTGGGTAATGTTCATATAGTTGTTATATGGCCTTATGAGCATGTTTAAATTGTTACATGAGTGCTTAGAATCAATTTTATGGGTAAATTATGTGTTTGGGCTAAACAGTTGCCAAAGCAGACTGTTCCTGGCTCGAACCAGGCGTGGCGCAGCTGCGCCATATTGATACTGAGGCGCAACACAGCTGCGCCGGTTGCTGAATTTAGTTTTGAGCTTTTGTTTTGCAATCTGTTATAATACTATGACTTATAATAGCATGCAAGCATGTGTAATGTGTATGTGTAAGTATATTATACTAAGTGGAGTATGTTTTAATAGATTTGTATGATTATCGAAAGCATATAGTTTAGATGAAAAATAGGACTTTAGAAAGGAACTTGATATGTATGTATGGCATGTTATAAACTGACTTTGCAAGTATGTTGATATGATTTAGAAATGCATGTATAACCTGTTAACTTGTGTTTATATGATTCATAGTTCTTTGCTCATGAACACCTTATTTAGGATTTGTATTAAAGAAGTTTTTTAACTTAGTATAGTGAGCTAACCTGCATGACTACTATATACTCTATATTCTGACCTTGTGAGCATGATAACATGACTTGACTACATATGATTAGAGCCTTAAAGTTGTCTTGTATGTGTTAAATTGCATTGTTCATGTTTAAAATAGTTTTAAAAGCAAACTCGAATATATTTTCTAAATATAGTTGCATCACATGAATGTTTATATTCTAATGGATTAAGAGGTCATGTTACGTCTATAATATCCCTATACATGACCCATATGTATTTAACATGTAGAACCTACTAGCAAGGTTCCTAAGGAAAATACGAGAATGTTAACATACTACTTTGGAAGTTAGAATCTGACTTATATGAGCATGTTCGATGGTACTTTTAGACGTGCTAATGTATCATACATATATACCTACTAAGTTAAGAATTGTGAAATTAAGATTAAAATTGAATAAAGCATGTTTTCAAAATGATCACTAGAATAAATTGCATGTATGCAATATCAATGCTCACAAGCATGCCTAATATGAGTTTTATAATTACCTTGTATGTTTAGAAGGCAAGCATGTTAGACCGTGTGATTTTATGACCTTGAACGACATTAAATTACTGAAATGTTTAACTTAGAACCATGATATGAAAGTGGGAAACCTATATTGACTTAAGAACCAAGAAATGACCTTTGCCATGGTAGTATGTATGTTGTGTTCTTGCCGGACAGAAACCACAAGGAAACAACTAAGTCTTGGCTTGGCCAGAGGGCTGCGCAGCTGCGCTGGCCCTAGGCCTAGCCATGGCGCATCTACGCCAGTCTGGAATCTGAGTTTCTACAATCTGATTTTTGACAGTTAACTTGTATGATGTCTTTACAACTAGAAATGGTTTAAAATCTACTAATATATGTCTATATGTGAGGACTAAGTAATAAGATATTGTTCTCTTAGATAATGAAAGTTTATGGGTGAAAATGCCTTAACCTTGAGCATTCTTAAATTGCTTATGAAATAACTAGATAATTGATTACGTGATAAACATATAAGCTAATTTTGTATCATATGTGCATACTTGAATCATGTCGAGCTTGATTAACGAATGTGTTAGCTAATGAACATCTTATGCTTGTAATACGTTATAAATAGGGTTCGAAAGTGTTGATTTATTAACGTGGATAATCTACGCTTAAGGCAAGTTCCTTGAACTCTACTTTTATTGAGCAAGCATCCTACCTTTGCATTTCCTTTATGCAATGGACAGAAGTAAGAGAGTTTTAGAATTATATTGTATTTATACCAGATTATTAACCCTTTTGTTATATATGTTATATCCGATCATTGATTATCAACATGGTACTATATTGTAATTCAGATATATATATATATATATATATATATATATATATATATATATATATAAGAAAAAATCATCTAAGCTAATTGATCAGCTAGACACAGATTTAGAAATATAGTTCAATATGATAAAACCTTTTTGTATCCAATCAAATTGCTTTTGTTCGGATTCTCGACTAAGTATGAACATCCCGAACATGGGAAAACTTTTGTGTTCCTGAGACGGATATGATGAACGAGAATATCGTTCTGGTATGTAATATTGATCAATACAGGGCATAACAGGCTGATCACCCCACGTGCCCGTAAGTTATGACGGTTTGCGGATGAAGTTCTGCTAAACCTATTCAAAAATTGAAAATAATGTTCATAGTATGTTACCTTAACCATATTTATAGTCAGTACGTAGTTTAAAAATTTGATAGAGAGTTGTTATATTATTATTATCGGTTCAGATTACTTCACAACTATTGATTCGTTGTAGAAGGGTAGTATAAAGAAAATATTTAATCCTGTCAGCTAATATTTATAATTGTTGTTACTTGTTGGGCACTCAAATGCTCATCCTTGCTTAATTTAAATATTTTCAGTTAAGTATGATCAACCAGAGGGCTCTACAAGGAACAAAGGGAAAGGAAAGCTGTCAGAATAAGTTGTGTTATCATATGTAATAACTAGACTTAAATAAGATGATAATATTTATTAAGTATTATGTAATGAATGTTTTAAGGTCGCGTACCTGGGATTTAGATAACTCTAATATGTAAATTAAGTTGTTATTTATGCCAATATTATTATTATTTCGCTCAAACAAATGGTATCGTGAAGCACTGAATTCGGGTTTCAAGTACTTGAATTTGGGGGTATCACAGGTTATCCCTAATTAGGTTTGTAATTAAAATACATAAACCTTATACATATCATTTAAATTCCCAAATTAGGATTTTAATATCCGAATTAGGGTTTCAAATTCCTAATACTAAAATTAGGGTTTCCAGAATCGGTTTTAGGGTTTCTTATAAATCGTAGGATTTTTCTAACTGAACGATGGCGTTCTTAATATAATATTAGAGTTTGCCATTGATATAGTTTATCTGGTCAACCCTTGACCCTGAACCACATACTGTACACATATAATACCATATACACAAAACATATTTACTTATACCCTTAATCCTGAATAATTTACCACAAAGATTTTTAAATTCAAAAATTTCTTTCCATAAATGTCAAACCCATACACTTATATTTTGTCTAGGTTTATTATTTAACCTTTATTCAATATTTTAAGACTTAAATAATTTTCTAAATTCTTGGGTCATCATAAGGATGATGACAATGATATAAGAAAATAAATGATAAATTTTTAAAGATTTATATTTTAATTTATCTAGAATTAAATAATGTCCAAATTGTCAATATGATACTGCTTTGTGGAGTAAAATTCAAGAATAATATTGTATCAAAAATGATTTGGACCAAAAAGAAATCAATATTTTTTTCATAAATAGTACCCCGGGTGAATAGTAACTGAGTGAATAGTATCCCATGAATAGTAATTCAGAAATAGTACCCCGTGAATAGTACTCCAACATGAAAAAATTAAAACTTATCAAGAATGCTCAGAATAATATTTACATGAAAAGATACTGGATAAAACGCAAATATCAAGGATACTCTACTAATTTTATGGAGTATAGATGCCAAAACTTTAACAAAATGAGTGTAGAATTCAAAATCTGAAAAAAAATAATATTACTTACATACTACAGAGTATGAAAGAAAATATTATTTCATATGAATAATGAACAAAAATAATATCCATTGCCTCAGAAGAAGACTGGATACTGGAATAGTGAGGTAGCGGACTTCTCTTCTTCTTTCTCTCTATAGCTTCTCTCTCTATAATTGCTCTTGTGAGTCTTAGTGAATTGGTGAGAGTGAAAGAAGAATGAGCTTCTATTTATAGGAAAATATAGTTTCGATAATTGCACGTTTTGGGGCTCGAAATATTACAGTATAATACCTTCATCTTTTTCTTCATTTTTAATTTAGTCCTGTAAGTATTATTAAACTTGCACCATCTCCCCTAATAGTACATCATGTGAATCAATAGAACATACATATGAACAAATAGTTCTACACATGTGAAAAAAATAATTACAGTATAATACATTTATCTATACCTCCATTTTTAATTTAGTCATGCAAGTATTATCAATCTTGCACCACCTCCCCTAATATTACATCATGTGAATCAATAGTATACATATGTGAACAAATAGTTTTATGCATGTGAAAAAAATATATATCGTATAGTACCTTCATCTATACCTCTATTTTTAATTTAGTCATGCAAGTATTATCAATCTTGCGCCACCTCCCTTAATAGTATTGCATGTGAATCAATAGTTCCATTTATGTGAGCAAATAGTTATATGCATGTGAACTAATAGCAATTAATTACTCATTTATCCGATTGGTCAATATAACCTCCAAAAATCAATTATTATCGAAATACATATCGATTTTCACTAACACAAATAATCCCAACACAATGAAAATATTATTTTCATCTTTAATTAATACGAACTTATTCATCATTAATATTATAACTCACAATATTTAACAACCAGATCATTCCCAAGGAAAAAGGGGGTTTTCTAATAAGGATTTCTCCCTATTGGCGCGCAATTAGGTGACCAAACCTCTCATCGACAAAACTTTCTAGACATCGTCAATATTACAAATAATAATATGAATAACTTTTGTCGTCTCAATTATTGATTTAATAATAATAAATATTATGCAGATGATACTGTGACAATAATTGAATCAATAATATGAGAGATATTATGCTGCAATTACTGTAGCAATAATTGAGTATAACTGAGTGACTTCTCACGTAAGCATCAATAATTAATATTATGTGCTACTATGCAACCAGACGTATTACTGTACTTTTACTACCGGGTAGTTTAACAGTTTAACCGTAAAAATTTCGCCGTTATTTTTATAACAAGATATTTCTGTCGTTTTCTAACTACGACAATACTTTTGTTGTGGGGTTCACCAATGATTGTGTTGTCGTACGAATATTTCCTGTTAAAACGAATATTCTCCGACCAATCGAATATTATATAACCACTTACTTACTTTGCAAAATTTGTAAATAATACCCACAACTATAACATTATATCAAATCCACACCATAATATTCAAAAATATATTTCGAGAAAAATTAATCTTTATTCATAAAACTTGGGGTCCTACATCCTCCGCTTCTTATGAAATTTCGTCCTCGAAATTAGGGTACGTACCTGGTATGTCGAAGAGGTGAGGATACCTTGATTTCATTTTAGATTCTAACTCCCAGGTCATTTCCTCAACATCGTGGTTTCTCCACAAAACTTTGACTTGGGGTATAACCTTGGAGCATAGAATATGATCCTCCTTATCCAAGATTTTAACAGGTACCTCTTCATACATTAAATCTTCCGCTATCTCGTCCGGTTCAAATTCAATAATGTGGTTCGGGTCTTTCACATATTTACGTAACATAGATATGTGAAAAACGTTATGAACACGAGACATACTTGGCGGTAAGGCGAGTCTATAGGCCACATTTCCTACTCGATTGAGGACTATAAATGGGCCAATGAATTGAAGATTGAGCTTTCATCTCTTTCCAAATCTCATAACTCCCTTTCACTGAGCAACACGTAATAACACATGATCCCCAATATTGAATTTCACGTCCTTTCGATGAAGATCAGCATAACTCTTTTGTCAATCTTGTGAGATTTTTATACGTTGTCGAATCGTTTGAATCTTTTCTGTAGTCATACATACCAACTCCGGTCCCAACAATGTTACTTCACCCACCTCATCCTAGCATACTGGAGAACGACACTTTCTTCCATACAATGCCTCAAATGGAGCCATGCCAATATTTGCTTGATAATTGTTGTTGTAGGAAAACTCCACCAATGGTAAGAACTTGTCCCAACTTCCTTTGAAGTCAAGGACACAGAGTCTTAATAAATCTTCAAGAGTTTGAATAGTCCTCTCCGACTGCCCATCCGTTTGAGGATAATATGCCGAACTAAATCGTAAATCTGTGCCCATAACTTTTTACAAACTAACCCAAAATCGTGAAGTGAATCTTGGGTCTCGATCAAAAACTATGGATATTAGCATACCATGCAATCTTACAATCCCATTTATGTACATACGCGCAAGACGTTCAAGTGTATAAATTTCTTGTATTGGTAAGAAATGAGCAGACTTGGTCAATCTATCAACAATGACCCAAATTATATATATGCCTTGAGAAACCTTGGGAAGAGTAGTAACAACATCCATGGTAATGTGCTCCCACTTCCATTCTGGAATTTCAAGTGATTGCAATGGACCTTTTGGCATTTGATGCTCCACCTTGGCTCGTTGACAAGTTAGACACCTTGAGATAAACCCCGCCATCTCTCTCTTCATATTGCTCCACCAAAATGTATGTCAAAGATCACGATACATTTTGGTACTCCTAGGATGGATTGCAAACGGTGTGTTATGCGCCTCCATCATGATTTTATACTTTAAATCAAGGTCGTTAGGAACACAAAGTCTGGAGTTGACTCTAAGTATTCCTTATTCATCGATTCTTGCTTCCGGTATAGCACCTTCTTACACTTTCTTCTTTATACGCATCAGCTCCAGGTCTGTATCTTGAGCAACTTTAACTTTATCGATTAAAGTCTGTTCAACTCGTATATTTACTATCATCACGTGGGTCCCTGGAGTCTTTAACTCTATTTCTATTCTTTGCAAGTCATATAAAATGGGCCTTTGTGTTGACAATATCGCACTCATACCCGCATATGATCTTCTACTCAATGCGTCAGCTACTACGTTCGCTTTTATAGGATGGTATTGAATAGTATGATCATAATCTTTCAATAGTTCTAGCCAATGTCGTTGCCGCATGTTGAGTTCCGTTTGAGTGAAGAAATATTTGAGGCTTTTATGATCCGTATAGATCTCCACTTTCTCCCCATATAGGTAATGCCTCCAAAATTTTTAAGTGCGAAGACAACAGCTACCAACTCTAGATCATGAGTAGGATAATTCCTCTCATATTCTTTAAGTTGTCGAGAGGCATGGGCTATGACTTTCCCATGTTGCATGAGAACACATCCTAACCCCTTGCTCGAAGCATCACTATAGATGACAAATCCCTCCGAGCCAGATGGTATTGTCAGAATAGGTGCTGAAATGAGTCTCCTCTTGAGTTCTTGAAAACTCTTCTCACATTCCTCGCTCCAACCGAATTTTGTATCTTTTCGAGTCAGCTGGATTAATGGAGTAGTGATTCGAGAAAACCCTTCTACGAATCTCCGATAATAACCAGCTAAGCCGAGAAAGCTACGTACTTCAGTCACTGATTTAGGTTGCTCCCAGCTTTGTATTGCTTCAATCTTTACCGGGTCAACAGATATTCCATGACTTGATACTATGTGCCCAAGAAATGCTACTTCCTCAAGCCAAAACTCACATTTCTTCAGCTTGGCATAAAGCTTGTTTTCACGAAACTTTTGGAGTATCAGCCTCAAGTGTTGCTGTGATAACCCGAGATTTCGAATAATCAAAATTTTACGAATAAATTTTTTTTATTAAATATTAACTGTTAATATTGTACTGAGTATCTGTGATACGAATCTTGAGAATTAGTCAATTTGTGTATTGACTGAGAAATTAGAGTAGAGTTGTGCTTAACAGCTTTAGAAACCCTAACCCTAATTTTAGATGGTGATTCGATAGAAAATATAATTAAAATAATTATATTGATATGTATATGTTTGTACTGTATAGAATTTTTAATCAATGATTGATCGGATAAGATTTAAAATTAGTAAACCCTAATAAGGGATTAGAAACCCTAATCTCCGAATTAGAAATCCTAACGTACCGTTAGAAACCCTAATCGAAAGTCGGGAAATCCTAATTTTAAATTCGAGAATCCTAAACCCTAATTAGGAAATCTTAATCCTAATTAGTAAGCCCTAAAGTGATTAGTAAACTTTAATATAATTAGGAAACCCTAATTATACTTTAGAAATATTAATTTCTATTTAAAACCCTAATTACATTTTTAAAAATCTTAATTTTCTATTTTTAGAAACCCTAATTAGAAAATTATAGAATTATATATTTAAAAATCTAAGGGATATAACCTTAGGGTTAAACCCTAAGGGTTTGGACAATTGACCTTCATGCCATTAAAATTGCAAGATCATTGACCAAAATGCCCTTTATGGATTTTTAATGAGTTACCTTGTAAATTTGTCAAGACCTTTAGTTGTTGACCTAATTGCTTGACTTTGTGACATTAAAATATCAACAAAGTAACCTCCCTTTGACAGCAACATCAGATCATTCATGCATCTAAGCAATATATAAAGTATTAGAGAGAGAAAGTCTAGTATTTTATTTATCTTACACTTAAGCTCTCACCAATTTTTTCTCTCAACCAAACCTCCGAAATTTTATAGTAGATCAGTCACATAAGCAGCCTTTAGATCATCCAATATCAGTTAGGAAGATCAAGATCAATACTAGAACTTGAAGGTATAAACCCTAATTTGATTTTTGATCCTAATTGCTAAGAAAAAATTTGTGTTTATGTGTTTAGAATCTTGCTAATGGATGTTTTATGAAGATCTATGATGATCTATCATGAATCCATAGCATCAAAGTTACTTAAAATAAAGTTTTTCAAAGACTGTTCTTGAGTCTAAAAGTGCTCTGACAAGCAAATGTCAGCGGCCTTAGATCTTTATGTGTTTATGTTTTGAGTTGTTTTAAGCTTTATACTTGTACACTGACATGAGGTCTTTGATCTGGACGTGGAATGAAAGCTATTCCATTTACAGACTTCAAGATATTCATGGTCAAAGAGGGTTGACCGAGCATGACCATAAACTTTTTGGGTAACCTAGAAAGTGTAATGTAGCGTCTGACAACTTTTTACAATGCACGGATCTGACATGTGTTATGTTGTTTGATGTTGTGTTTTTAATCAAATTATAGCCTGGTAGATCTACTACAAATATATATACTTACATCCTTCAAACCATCGTCGTAGCGAATGGAGTGGCTAGTCAAACTAGCCTACTCGACATGAATGTCTGTTTTCTAGAATTTCAAGAAAACGTATGAACTAAGTTTTTGTCAAAGTTTGACCGAGTCATAAATTATGATTCTATTGTTGTTGGACTGAGATTATGTAATGTACTTGTTCCTTGTCGTGTGCACTAGAGGTGAAGACCTTAAGAACATCAATTGTTTTCGAGATCATAAAGATAATCGAGCCCCAAAGTAGTACCCTGAAGCTACCTGGGTTTCTGGGTTACCTAGAAAGCCCATGAGCTATCTGACAGTATGTTTAAGAGGCTAGATTTCTTTGTTGTCAACTGTTATGAGCAAGATAAGGATTAACAACGGTAGTATTACATGTTAACTACAAGATTAAAGCCTAAGTTAGCTCAGAACATGATTAGATTGAAAATTACAATTGGTCAAACCGAGACCCTTGAGAGCAGGGCTGTCAGTGTTCTTGAGCTCAAGAACACCAATAGTGACGCTTAGTGTCGCTAAAGGGCTATAGCGACGGTTTTTAATATATTTATTTTCTGATTTTTCCGAAAATTATTTAAAAATAGAAAATAAATTCTTAAAATTACAAAAATAGTTTTAAAAATTATTTTAAATTTTGAAAAATAACTTTTAATTATTTGGGACATTTTTCATTAATATTTATAATTATTTGAATATTAATGTTATTTAATTTATTTAATTAGTGTATTAAATAAATTACAGAAAAATGATTTTAACTATATAAAAATCATTTTAAATAAGAATAAAGTGTTTAAAAATATTTTGAGTTATAAAATGTGACTTTTAATATTTTTGGAGAATTTTCATTAATAATCTAATATTAATGATATTAGATTTATTTAATTATTAAATTAAATAAATAAGTTAAAAATAATTTTATTGATTTAAAAATCATTTTAAATGAGAATAAAGTGTTAGAAAATATTTTGAATTATAAAGTATAATTTTCAATATTTTGGGAGAATTCTCATTAATAAATTAATATTAATGGTATTAGATTTATTTAATTATTATATTAAATAAATGAATTAAAAATAGTTTTATTGATTTAAAAATATTTTAAGTTATAATAAATGACTTTTAATATTTTGATAATGATTTCATTAATATTTGAATATTGATGGTGATGAATTAAAAATAATTTTTATTATTTTAAAAATCATTTAAGTAGAATATTAATGATTTAAAAATATTTTTAAGTTATTAATAATAACTTTAATATTTTGACAAGTATGTTATTAATATTTTTATACTATTAAATATTAATGATAATAAGATTGTTTGATAATTAAATCATTTAAAAATGATTTCGACGTTTGAAAATTTATTATAAATTATAATAATTGTTTAAATATTATTAAAAGATTTCAAAAATATTATAAATGATATTTGACTTATCTAAAATAATATTGAAGCTTAGAGACCAAGTTTAATTAACAATAAAGGTGTAAATTATTGGATAAGGTGACTATAACACCGAGGATAGATCGAAGTCCAACCAGACCGAACTAGTTAGACTTGTTAAGTGTTTATATAGGTTATAAACACTAATGTGGCTATGTGGTAATGTGCCTAGGAGACAGATTAACTGTGAAATACAGTGTTACGTGTTATGAAATATTGTGCTAATTGTGAGACCGATATTATTGGTTATAGGTCTTTCAAACGCAGATAAGTTTATTGTGTAGCTGTAAACAGCGGAAGAGGCAAGTTTACTAACTCAACCGTGAGTTATATTTATTCAATTACTATAGTGGTTAATTATTGTTAATTATACCACGTCCAAGAGTTTATTATTGATTATTCGCAATTAGTGCATGTTTAATAATTCAAATTGAATTACTGATTCGAAAAATATACATTCGTAAAATAACTATTGTTGGATAATCATATCCGTAGAAGCTAATATTGACAGTACAAATAATTCATGTTTATTGTCAAATTATGTTGAGAAATGTATTAGCTAATTATTCTGGCTAGACGAACATTTGTTAGAACTTGATAAGTTTGAGAAGATAATTCAATTATTACTGACTGATCGATGCCAACTATTTTGGCTAGATTGATAAGTGACTAAATATTGAAATCATAATATTTCGTTGTTAAATCAAATTCTGATTCACAGACTGAGAAGAACAACCTTTTATATAAAGGGAAACATTTTATTGGTCGTATATTTGACCTTTGTGCGCGATTAAGTATTATGCATAATATAGGCTACAAGGAGTTGGCCCGCTCTAAGGACTTGCAGAGGGGCATGATTTAATCTTTATGGTTATCTGATACACCTGGGTATATCAAAGTCAAATCTTTGATAGTTACTCGAGAAGAGAAGTTCAACATCCAATGGATCGCTCAGCATAAATCTAGAAAACATTCCACTTTGCTATTTCGTAGAATTAATTTTTGATTATTCATTAGAATATCGTAGAAAACCTTGAAAGCGTTATACTCTTTCATTATCAGATTATTGTTGCATAGAATGCGAGAAGACATGTTATTTATTCATATACATTTATCGTATGTCTTAACTTGTGGGGCAAACTTATTGCTCACCCATGCTATAAATAAAACTTTTCAGCTAGGGACGAAGTTGCAGAAGGTGCTGTGAAGAAGAACAAAGGAAAAGGCAAATTATTATAATGAACATTATTAATATTATGTTATATTGTAAACCCTTTTTGTATATCTAAGGGGTATGTTTGTAATGTTAAGGTTAGCGGACCTGGGATTATTGTATTAACAATCTCTGTTAATGACTTATGTATTACTATTTCTATATGAATAGGTAGTTAGATATTATTATATTGTGGATCATGAACACCAAACTCGGGGGGTCAGGTAACCCGGATTTGGGGGCGTCACAGGTTGGCATCAAAGCTATAGGTTATAAATCTTAAGTGGGGTGGAGAAAAACCCTAGGATTATAACCATAAACGAGATAGAGAATACTCATTTAGAGTACTAAGTGAGAGATTGCTAAAGCGTATCTATAGTGAGATATGTGGACATATAGTGTGCAAAGTTTGTACTGGTGAAGTACTAATCAAGTCGTTTAAACTGATTGTACGATGTCGGGAGAAGATAAGATAAGTACGGAGATGCTAGCGGTTGTCGCACCAGTACTAGTAGCCTAGGTGCCAGCACAGAGCGAGTCAGTGGAAGAAGTGGGGAAAGATGAACCTATGGTTAATCTCGGGAGTGATCATGATGATTACCCCGAGATGTATCTGAATTGTGATGAGGAGGCGGAGTCTGAAGAAGCTAAGGTGGAGTTAAAGAATAAGATCAAAGTTGGAGAACAAGATCAACTATCTGCAGAAGTCAAGGAACTCCGGAGTAAAGTATTTCTCTTAGAGGAGTTATGGAAGACGGATCGAGCGTTACGTGAAATGACTGAAGAATGGAACGAGCTGAAGGCGTAGGTGGAAAGAATGAAGGCTGGAGGTGGTGGATCGTCTGAAGGAACCAGCAAGAAGGGCAAGAGTAAGAGAAAGAGGGACAATGACAATGATGATTTTAAAAATTCAAACCCGAAGAAAAAGAGGCAAGCCTGTAGCAAGTGTGGAAAGACTCACACGGGAGAATGCATGATGTGGAAGAATGTGTGCTTCAATTGTAGGCAAGAAGGATATATTTCTCTATATTGTCCTAAGCCGAGTATGAGGAAGTGTTATTCATGTGGAAGAACGGGTCACGGATTCAACAAGTGTCCCAGTAATAAGAAGACCGGAGAAAGGAGTGGACGGTAGATATCAAAAATATATGTATTAATATCTTTTGGTAGTAGGTTATGATATTAAGTGTTGTAATATTGAAAACGATGTATAAGCATATGTAAATATAAATATGTTTGTATGAATGAAATCTTTATTTTCTATATGAATATAAGAATAAGAGTAATTTGTGTGTTCTTAAAACTCATACTTATGGTAAGTTAATGACTCATAATTATATGAAATGTTTTGAACCCCTCAGCGAATGGACGCCAAAGGTCTGACTAGGATAAGTTCATACACTCATATAATTGTGGCAAGTTCCTTAACTCATAAGTGTGATAAGTTTGACGAACAGGGAATAACTATGTGTGAATGGAGAATTGTAACTTTTTGTGTAAAGTTGTGTTGTTAATCCTGATATGATTTAAAAAAATGGATAGTAATATTTGTTAAGTACTAAATGGGCTATGAACTATTTGAATAAATATTCATTTATATATGAGAATTATGTGTTGAATTCTTATTGTGTTAAGAATTTGGGTAGAGAAAGAGAATTAATGTAAGATTTTTATTTAAATAAGATCATGCCGCCTAGACGACAGAATCGAAATCAAAGGGAAGAGCAATCGGTGAATAATGAAGGAGGTCAAGATGACCTGATGCAAAAATTTGCAAATATGATAGCCGAAGCTATGGGGAATAGTGCTCCAGCAGCAAGAGGAAGAGCGAGAGAACAGCCAGTAGATAGATTGGCAAATTTCAAAAACTTTAAAGCGATAGGACTGCCAGAATTCAAGGGAACTACGGATCCGATTGAAGCCCAAACTTGGGTGAAAGAGATGGAGAAAGCATTCATCATTGCACGTGTGGCAGAATAGCAGAAGACAGCTTTTGCAACATATCTGATGAAGGGAGAAGCCAATTACTGGTGGGAGACTAACCAAGCGAGAGCGGGTACAGCTGTGGTGACTTGGACATGATTCAAGGAGTTGTTTTATAGAACTACTTCTCACCGAGTATGCAAGCTCTGATGGAAGTTAAGTTCCTAGAACTAAAGCAGGAGAACATGTCGGTATCTGAGTATGATGCCAAATTCAACGAGTTAGCGAGATTTTCACCTCATCAGGTGGACATAGAGGCGAGAAAAGGAGAAGATTTGAGAATGGACTGAAGCCGGGGATATTCAACAAGGTAGTGGTATTGCAGATTAATGCGTTCGCGACTTTGATGGAGAAAGCGTTAATTGCTGAAGGAAGGAGCGAAGCTGCATCTCGATTTCATCAAGAAAAGAAGAAGAAGACAAACGATGGAGGAAGCAGTGGTGGTAGTAATCCGAATAAGAGGAAATGGAGTGAGAATACTCAGTCGGGTAATAAGACAAAAGATAATAGGAAAGGAAGGAGCCATGTTCGACTTGTGGGAAGAACTATGCTGGAGTTTGCCTGAAGAAGAAGGGAGTTTGTTACAACTGTGGGCAAGAAGGACACATGTCGCCTAATTGTCCCAACCCGAAGAAGATACAAGGTTGCTTTGTGTACAGATCGACTAATCATATGGTTAGGAACTGTCCAAAGAGGAATGTAGAGAAGGAAAGTGTCAACAAGGGACCCGTTGGTGGAACTTTGGCAATTCGAGGACCTGCACAGCCAGGAAGATCAACCGCCTGTACATTCAACATGACGGCACAGGATACGGTAGCTGTTCAGGAGGTGGTGACAGGTAACGATTTCGCTTAGAAATTTAATTACGCAAGAATTATGAGTCAGATATTTATGAGAACCGTTTTCTTTTATAGATCCAAGTCATAGGTTAGAATTTGATACACAATTTAATATTGTATTGATAAAAATGAATTGATGATACAACTTTAAAAGATTGTAAAGAATAAGAAAGTTGTGATTCCGAGGACGAAATCCTTTTAAGGAGGGGTGAATGTGATAACCTGGGATTTCGAATAATTAAAATTTTACGAATAATTTTTTTATATTAAATATTGACTGTTAATATTGTACTGAGTATCTGTGATACGAATCTCGAGAATTAGTCAATTTGTGTATTAACTAAGAAATTAGAGTAGAGTTGTGCTTAACAGATTTATAAACCCTAACCCTAATTTTGGATAGGGATTCGATAGAAAATATAATTAAAATAATTATTTTGATATGTATGTGTTTGTACTGTATAGAATTTTTGATCAATGATTGATCGGATAAGGTTTAAAATTAGTAAACCCTAATAAGGGATTACAAACCCTAATGTACCGTTAGAAACTCTAATCGAAAGCTGAGAAACCCTAATTTTAAATTCAGAAATCCTAAACCCTAATTCTAATTAGTAAGCCCTAAAGTGATTAGTAAACGTTAATATAATTAGAAAACCCTAATTATACTTCAGAAATATTAATTTCTATTTAAAACCATAATTACATTTTTGAAAATCTTAATTTTCTATTTTTAGACATCCTAATTAGAAAATTCTAGAATTAGACATTTTAAAACCTAAGGGCTAGAATCTTAGGGTTAAACCCTAAGGGTTAAACCATAACCCTAAGGGTTTGGACAATTGACCTTCATGCCATTAAAATTACAAGATCATTCACCAAAATGCCCTTTATGGATTTTGAATGAGTTAACTTGTAAATTTGGCGAGACCTTTAGTTGGTGACCTAATTGCTTGACTTTGTGACATTAAAATATCAGCAAAGTAACCTCCCTTTGATTGCAACATCAGATCATTCATGCATCTAAGCAATATATAAAGTACTAGAGAGGAAAGTATAGTATTTTATTTATTTTGCACTTAAGCTCTAACCAACTTTTTCTCTCAACCAAACATCCGAAAATTTATAGTAGATCAGTCACATAAGCAACCCTTAAATAATCCAATATCATTTAGGAAGATCAAGATCAAGATTGGTACTAGAAGGTATAAACCCTAATATAATTTTTGATCCTAATTGCTAAGAAAAATTTTGTGTTTATGTGTTTAGAATCTTGCAAATGGATGTTTTATGAAGATCTATGATAATCTATCATGAATCCATAGCATCAAAGTGCCTTAAAATAAAGTTTTTCAAAGACTGTTCTTGAGTCTAAAAGTGCTCTGACAAGCAAATGTCAATGGCCTTAGATCTTTATGTGTTTATGTTTTGAGTTGTTTTAAGCTTTATACTTGTAGCCTGACATGAGGTCTTTGATATTGAAGTGGAATCAAAGCTATTCCATTTATAAATTTCAAGATATTCATAGTCAAAGAGGGTTGACCGAGCATGACCATAAACTTTTTGGGTAACCTAGAAAGTGTAATGCAGCGTCTGACAACTTTTTACAAGGACCGGATCTGACAGGTGTTATGTTGTTTGATGTTGTGTTTGTAATCAAGTTATAGCCTGATAGATCTACTATAAATATATGTCCTTACATCCTTCAAACCATCATCGTAGTGAATGGAGTGGCTAGTCAAACTAGCCTACTCGACATGAATGTCTGTTTTCTGGATTTTCCAGAAAACGTATGAACTAAGTTTTTGTCAGAGTATGACCGAGTCATAAATTCTTATTCTGTTATTGTTGGACTGAGATCATGTAATGTACTTGTTCCTTGTCGTGTGCACTAGAGGTGAAGACCTTAAGAACATCAATTATTTACGAGATCATGAAGATAATGGAGCCCCAAAGTAGTACCCTGAAGCTGCCTGGGTTTCTAGGTTACCCAGAAATCCTAGGAGCTGTCTGACAGTATGTTTACGAGGCTAGATCTCTTTGTTGTAAATTGTTTTGAGCAAGATAAGGATTAATAACGGTAGTATTACATGTTAACTACAAGATTAAAGCCTATGTTAGCTCAGAACATGATTAGATTGAAAATTATAGTTGGTCAAATCGAGACCCTTAAGAGCTGGGCTGTCAGTGTTCTTAAGCTCAAGAACACCAACAGCGACGCTTAGTGTCGCTAGAGGGCTATATCGACGGTTTTTAATATATTTATTTTCTGATTTTTCCAAAAATTATTTAAAAATAGAAAATAAATTCTAAAAATTACAAAAATAGTGTTAAAAATCATTTTAAATTCTGAAAAATAACTTTTAAGTATTTGGGATATTTTTCGTTAATATTTATAATTATTTGAATATTAATGCTATTTAATTTTTTTAATTAGTGTATTAAATAAATTAGGGAAAAATGATTTTAATTATATAAAAATTATTTTAAATAAGAACAAAGTGTTTAAAAATATTTTGAGTTATAAAATGTGACTTGTAATATTTTTGAAGAATTTTCATTAATAATCTAATATTAATGATATTAGATTTATTTAATTATTAAATTAAATAAATAAGTTAAATATGATTTTATTGATTTAAAAATTATTTTAAATGAGAATAAAGTGTTAGAAAAAATTTTGAATTATAAAGTATAATTTTCAATATTTTTGGAGAATTCTCATTAATAAATTAATATTAATGATATTAGATTTATTTAATTATTATATTAAATAAATGAATTAAAAATTGTTTTATTGATTTAAAAATCAATTAAAATGATTTAAAAATATTTGAAGTTATAATAAATGACTTTTAATATTTTGATAATAATTTTATTAATATTTAAATATTGATGGTGATGATTTAAAAATGATTTTTATTATTTTAAAAATTATTTAAGTAGAATATTAATGATTTAAAAATATTTTAAGTTATTAATAATAACTTTAATATTTTGACAAGTATGTTATTAATATTTTTATATTATTAAATATTAATGATAATAAGATTGTTTGATAATTAAATCATTTAAAAATGATTCCAATGTTTGAAAAATTATTATAAATTATAATAATTGTTTAAATATTATTAAAAGCTTTCGAAAAATATTATAAACGATATTTGACTTATCAAAAATAATATTGAAGCTTAGAGACGAAGTTTAATTGACAATAATGGTGTAAATTGTCGGATAAGGTGACTAGAACATCGAGAATAGATCGAAGTCCAACCAGACCGAACTAGTTAGACTTGCTAAGTGTTTATATAGATTATAAATACTAATATGGCTATGTGGTAATGTGCCTAGGAGACAGATTAACTGTGAATTACAGTGTTACGTGTTATAAAATATTGTGCTAATTGTGAGACCGATATTATTGGTTATAGGTCTTTCAAACGCAGATAAGTTTATTGTGTAGCTGTAAACAGCGGAAGAGGCAAGTTTACTAACTCAACCTTGAGTTATATTCATTCAATTATTATAGTGGTTAATTATTGTTAATTATACCACGTCCAAGAATTTATTGTTGATTATTCACAATTAGTGCATGTTTAATAATTCAAATTAAATTACTGATTCGGAAAATATACATTCATAGAATAATTGTTGTTGGATATTCATATCCGTAGAAGCTAATATTGACAGTACAGATAATTCCTGTTTATTGTCAAATTATGTTGAGAAATGTCTTAGCTAATTATTTTAGCTAGACGAACATTTGTTAGAACTTGATAGGTTCAAGGAGATAATTCAATTATTATTGACTGATCGATGCCAACTATTTTAGCTAGATCGAGAAGTGACTAAATATTGAAATCATAATATTTCGTTGTTAAATCAAATTCTGATTCACAGATTGAGAAGAACAACCTTTTATATATAGGGAAACATTTTATTGGTCTTATATTCGGCCTTTGCGCGCGATTAAGTATTATGCATAATATAGGGTTCAAGGAGTTGGCCGGCTCTAAGAACTTACAGAGGGGTATGATTTAATCTTTATGGTTATCTGATAAACCTGGGTATATCAAAGTTAAATATTTGATAGTTACTCGAGAAGAGAAGTTCAAGGTCCAACGGATCGCTCAGAATAAATCTGAAAAATTTTCCACTTTGCTATTTCGTAGAATTAATTATTAATTATTCATTAGAATATCGTTGAAAACCTTGAAAGCGTTATACTCTTTCATTATCAGATTATTGTTGCATAGAATGCGAGAAGACTTGTTATTTATTTCTATACATTTATCGTATGTCTTAACCTACGGGGCAAACTTGTTGCTCACTCTTGCTATAAATAAAACTTTTCAGCTAGGGACGAAGTTGCAGAAGGTGCTGTGAAGAAGAACAAAGGAAAAGGCATAATGATAAATTAGTATATTGAACATTATTAATATTATGTTGTATTGTAAACCCTTTTTGTATATCTAAGGGGTATTTTTGTAATGTTAAGGTTAACGGACCAGGGATTATTGTATTAACAATCTCTGTTAATGATTTATATATTACTATTTCTATATAAATGGGTAGTTAGATGTTATTATATTGTGGATCGTGAACACCAAACTCGGGGGTCAGGTAACCCGAATTTGGGGGCGTCACAGTTGCTCATGATCTTCACGGCTTTTAGAATATATGAGAATGTCATCAATAAAGACAACCACAAAATGATCCAAATATTCCTTGAATACTCGGTTCATCATATCCATGAAGGCAGCAGGAGCATTAGTCAATCCAAAAGACATGACTAGCAATTCATAACGCTCGTACCGAGTTCTGAAAGTCGTCTTTGGAATGTCATCAGTTTTAATCTTTAATTGATGATATCCGAAACGAAGATCAATCTTTGAAAAGAATTTAGTGCCTTACAACTGGTCAAACAGGTCATCAATACGTGGCAATAGGTATCTATTTTTGACAGTGACATGGTTCAACTCCCGATAATCAATACAAAGTCGCATACTACCATCTTTCTTCTTCATAAATAGAACAGGAGCACCCCAAGGGGACGTACTAGGACGAATGAAACCGATGTATAACAATTCTTGCAGTGGGATTTTTAACTCCTGAAGTTCAATAGGAGCCATTCGATATGGGACTTTAGAAATGGGTTTTGTACCGGGTTCAAGGTCGATACAAAATTTAATTTCACGCTTTGGGGGTAGGCCAAGAAGTTCTTCAGGGAATACGTCAGGAAATTTATTAACAATAGAAATATCATTCAAAACTGACGTATTTTTATTTAAATCCGTCACATGTGCTAAGAAAGCTTGACATCTATTTTTCAATAAACGAATAGCTTTTTGGCTTGAGATGAAAGTGATTGATTTTAATGGTTTGGTCGCTTGAATTCGCATAATAGGTTGGTTAGGAATATAAAAGCTAACAACCTTACGAAAATAATCAATTTTAGCATGATGAGTAGTTAACCAATCAATTCCTAGAATTACGTCAAATGCAAGTATTTTCAATGAAATAAGATCGACAGGTAATATGTGGGTACCGATTTGAACCAAACAATACTTACAAACAGTGGATGTAATGAAGATTTCTGTAAAATCCCAAATTTTACGAATAAGATTTAATTTTCTTGAAATAAAGTTTTTTTAATATTTTGGTGTGGATTTGATATAATGTTATAGTTGTGGGTAGTATTTATAATTTTTGCAAAGTATACAAGTGATTATATTATATTCGATTGGTCGGAGAATATTAGTTTTGTTAGGGAATATCCGTACGACAGTACAATCATTGGTAGACCCCACAACGGAATTATTGTCTGAATAAGAAAACGACAAAAATATTTTATGAAAATAACGTCGGAAGTTTTACCGTTAACTGTTAAAACACTCGGTGTTAAAAGTACAGTAATACGCGTGATTGCATAGTAGCACACGGTATTGATTATTGATGCTTAATTTATAAGTCACTCGGTTTTGTTTTATTGATATTATTAATGAAATAAAACAAAAACTTTTTATATAAAACAGAATTCTTTTATAAAGTTATTCTATAAATAGAATATATTATATTTTATTATACATAGTGTCTGCATAGTGTTTTGCATAGTAAAATCTTTTTATATAAAACAGAATACTTTTATAAAGTTATTCGTTTTATTAGATTATAAATAGAATATATTATATTTTATTTAAAAGATTTTGCTTTAAATATGGATTGTCCGATTAAAAGTAAATCAATCTGGATTGTTCATAAATTAGTTACTATGCAGTCCATTCTTCTATAAATAGAAGCTCATTCCTTCATTATTTCTTACGAATTCACTAAAACTCTAGAGAGAGAAACTATAGAGAGAAAGAAGAAAAATATTCTGCTACTTCACTACTCTTATATCCAGTACTCTTCTTTCTAAGGTAAAGGATATTATTTGTTGTACTCGTAAGGAATATTATTTGTTACACTCGTAAGAGATATTATATGTTGTACCCGTAAGGGTATTATTTCTTTTGTATTCATGAAGAGAACTTCTGTTATTCTATTCTTGATTATTCTGTTGGAATAATCTGTATACGCGGACTACCCTATACTTGGTAAAATTCTTCTGTTATTCCATTTCTTATTATTATGTTGGAATAACCTGTCTATGCGAAGTACTGCATACAAGGTGACATTCTTCTATTATTCCATTCTTTATTATTCTGTCGAAATATCCTGTCTGTGCGTTTACGTATGACCTGGTTCTATTTGTTATTATTCTGTTAGGAATAACCTGTATGTGCGGTCTATCGCATGCATGATGATTTTTGTTGTTATTCCATTCTTTAATATTTTGTTGGAATACCCTGTCGGTGCGAATTTTGCCTGACCTGGTTCCGTTCTTTATTATTCTGTCAGAATATCCTATCTGTGCGTTTACGCATGACCTGGTTCCATTCTATATTATTCAATTAGGAATAACCTGTCTGTTCAGTCTATCGTACGCATGGTGAATCCTTCTCTTATTCCATTCTTTATTATTCTGTTGGAATAACCTGTCTATGTGGATTACCACATGTATGGTGAATGATCCTTTATATTCATTCCTTATTAAATTGTGATATGTTAATTAACCCTTATTTTGTGGCAGTATTTAAAAATGACATCTAAAAATGTTGAGATAAGCAATGGAGCACAGGAGACCGTTGAGTCTCCACAGATCAATAATCAGGACAATGTGCAGCATGATGGCGATAATCCTCCTGTAAACAACAACACTGATCAATTGACGAACGATGGTACGTTTAAGAGTTTTTTTAAATTCATGCAACATCAGGCGAAGGCAACTCCTGTTCATAATGCAGGTAAAAATAATGGCAACCCACGGTTGCTCACCGCTAAGCAGTTCAAGGAGCTGGGACCACCAAAATTTTTGGGAAAGCCAGAACCACTTAAGGTAGAGATATGGTTAAAGCAGATCACCAAGATATTTGATATCTTGGGATGCTCAGAGGAGTAAAAGGTTCCCTTTGCCTCCTTTATGTTGCGTGAAGAGGCAGATTACATGTGGGAATCTATAAAACGTACCGAGCCTGATGCATTCAAGATGTCTTGGGAGAAGTTCCAAGAGCTGTTCAATGATAAGTACTTTCTCGAAAGCCTTCGTCATATGAAGGAGGTGGAATTTATCAAGTTGGAACAAAACAACATGACCGCGTCGCAGTACGACGCCAAGTTTGCCGAGTTGTCCCAATTTACGTCCCATTTGGTTGATAATGAGGAGAGAATGACGCGAATATTTCTAAGAGGTATAAAACCTGAGATATGTCAATATCTTATCTCTCATAAACTGTGTTTGTATTCAGATGTTGTTAATAGGGCTCAGTTATTGGAGCGCGATAACGAGTCAACCCAACCAAAAGAGAGCAGCCAACAAAACGATAATACTGGTGATAACAGTCATCAAAGAGGTGAAAATAAGCATGGAGGGAATCAACATGCCAGAAATGGTAACCACTTCGGTGGTAATCATGGCTAAAATAATAAGAATGGACATTTCAAGAAGAGAAGGTTCAACAATAACGTGAAGAAATCGGCACCAGCACCCGTTTCAAAGGAAGAAGAACAACTACCGGTCGTATGTTTCAAATGCGGACAGGAGGGAAACATCCGTCCAAACTGTATGCAGCAATCCAAAGCGTGTTTTAATTGCGGAAGAGAATGTCACCTAGCTCGATTTTATTGTATGGTGAAGTCAAGTCCAGCTGGGATTGTGATGCCAAAGGATGTCCCAGACAAGCCAAAACCGGTAGTTTAAGAGAGAGCATTTTTTTTTCGTGACGAGGAACCTGAATAAAATTATCACAGGTATGTTAGTCATAATTTGAAGTCTATACCGTGTTAGATACCGGTTCTACTCACTCTTTTATTTTACCTAGTTGTGTTTAATGTTTGAACTTAACTCCGAAGAAGTTAGACTTTGATTTATCTGTTGAAATTTTGTTGGGAGAAACCTTCATTACCTCCACTATTTATGAATCTTGTTTGATTCAAATCAACACTTTCACGTTACCTGTCGATCGTATCTCTTTGAGAATATTTGCCTTTGATGTGATTTAAGAATCGATTGGTTAACTACTCATCATATTTTTTTTTGTAAGGTTGTTAGCTTTCATACTCCTAACCAACCTGTTATGTGAATTCAAAGTAACCAAACCACTAAAGTTAATCATTGTCATATCAAGCCATAAGTAAAGAGCCTTGAGCCTTTATCTGGTGACTTCCTTGTGTGGAAAGCACCGAAGCCAAACTTTCTGTAGGTGACGTCGTGAATGACGATGGCAAGTTGATAGGTATCAATGTGACGTGCTATCCAAGTCTTGGATGAAGGTCACAGTTTTAAACGATATTTCTATTGTTAATAAATTTCCTAACGTATTCTTGAAGACTTCTTAGCCTACCCCAGAGCGTGAAATTGAATTTTGTATTGACCCCAATACAAAACCCATTTCTTAAACCCTCAAATATTTCTTCAACTAAAACGAACGTATTATGCGCCAAAGGCGTTGGCTCGAGCTGTTGAAGATTACGATCGTACCATTCAATATCATCGTGGAAGTGCGAACGTGGTAGCTGACGCGTTGAGTAGAAGATTGTATGCGAGTGAGATGTTGTTAACACAAAGACCTATTTCGTATAACTTATAAATGATGAAGATAGAGTTAAAGACTCTAGGGACCCACGTGAAGATAACGAATATACGATTAGAATCGACATTAATCGATAAAGTTAAAGTCGCTCAAGCTACATACTCAGAGCTGATGAATGTGAAGAAGAAGGTTCAAGAGGGCGTTATTCTAGAAGCAAGAATCGATGAAGAGAGGAAATCTCAACTCTCGATTTAATTGACCCATTTGAAATCCTCGATCGAGTAGGAACTGCGGCTTATAGACTCGTTTTACCGCTAAGTATGTCGCGTGTTCATAACATTTTTAACGTATCGACGTTACGTAAATATGTGGACGTCCCGAACCACATTATTAATTTAGAACCGGACGAGATAGGGGATGATTTAACGTATGAGGAGATACGTGTTAAAATCTTGGATAAGAAGGATTATATTCGACACTCAAATGTTATACCTCAAGAGTTAGAATCTTAAATGAAGTAAAGGTATCCTCACATGTTCGCCATACTAGGTACGTATGTAAATTTCAAGGGAGAAATTTCATAAGGAGGGGAGATTGTAAAACCCCAAATTTTATGAATAAGATTTAATTTTCTCGAAATAATTTTTTTTTTAATATTTTGGTGTGGATTTGATATAATGTTATAGTTGTGGGTAGTATTTATAAATTTTGCAAAGTATGCAAGTGGTCATATTATATTCGATTGGTTAGGGAATATTAGTTTTGTCGGGGAATATCCGTACGACGGTACAATCATTGGTAGACCCCACAACCGAATTATTGTCTGAATAAGAAAATGCCAAAAATATTTTATGAAAATAACGGCGAAAGTTTTACCGTTAACTGTTGAAACATTCGGTGTTAAAAGTACAGTAATACGCGTGGTTGCATAGTAGCACACGATGTTGATTATAGATACTTAAGTGATAAGTCACTCAGTTTTGTTTTATTGATATTATTAATGTAATAAAATAAAAACTTTTTATATAAAGCAGAATACTTTTATAAAGTTATTCTATAAATAGAATATATTATATTTTATTATGCATAGTATTGCATAGTGTCTGTATAGTATTTTGCATAGTAAAATCTTTTTATATAAAACAGAATACTTTTATAAAGTTATTCATTTTATTAGATCATAAATAGAATATATTATATTTTATTTAAAAGATTTTACTTTAAATATGGACCGTCCGATTAAAAGTAAATCAATCTGGACCGTTCATGAATTAGTTACTATGCAGTTCATTCTTCTATAAATAGAAGCTCATTCCTTCATTATTTCTTACGAATTCATTGAAACACTAGAGAGAGAAACTATAGAGAGAAATAAGAAAAATGTTCTACTACTTCACTACTCCTATATCCAGTACTCTTCTTTCTAAGCTAAAGGATATTATTTGTTGTACTCGTAAGGGATATTATTTATTGTACTCGTAAGGGATATTATTTGTTATACCCGTAATGGGTATTATTTCGTTTGTATTCATGAAGAGAACTTCTGTTATTCCATTCCTTATTATTCTGTTGGAATAACCTATATACGCGAACTACCTTATACTTGGTGAAATTTTTCTGTTATTCCATTTCTTATTATTATGTTGGAATAACCTGTCTATGCGAAGTACCGCATATATGGTGACATTCTTCTATTATTCCATTCTTTATTATTCTGTCGGAATATTCTGTATGTGCGTTTACGCCGAGCCTAGTTCCATTATTTATTATTCTGTCAGAATATCCTGTCTGTGTGTTTACGCATGACCTTGTTCCATTCTTTATTATTCTGTTAGGAATAACCTGTTTGTACGGTCTATCGTATACATGGTGATTTTTTTTGTTATTCCATTCTGTAATATTTTGTTGGAATATACTGTCGGTGCGAATTTCGCCTGACCTGGTTCTGTTCTTTATTATTCTGTCGGAATATCCTGTCTGTTCGTTTACGCATGACCTGGTTCCATTATTTATTATTCTGTTAGGAATAACCTTTCTGTGCAGTCTATCGCACGCATGGTGAATCCTTCTGTTATTTCATTCTTTATTATTCTGTTGAAATATCCTGTCTATGTGGATTACCACATGCATGATGAATGATCCTTTGTATTCATTCTTTATTAAATTTTGGACATGATCTGTCTAAGTGGATTACCGCATGGCGGGCGAAAAATCCATTAGCAGATTCATATATTCTCTTATACTCAGTTGGTTAAAGTTTTAGCTTCTATACTCCATGAAATTAGTGGTATATCCTTGATATTTGCGCTTCATCCAGTATCTTTTCACGGAAATATTCTTTTGAGCATTCTTGAATTTTACTCTACAAAGAAGTATCATGTTGACAATTTGGACGTTATTGGTTCCTGGATAAATTAATTTTTGAACTTGTTTTATTGAATTATTATGTCATTGTCATCATCCTCATGTTTATATTATGTTGAAAGTCATCTGTGGCCTGTAGTGCATAGATGGACTTGGTCTGATTATAACCAGGAATTATTCGGTATAATCATGACCGTAATGTTACAAATGATGTGGAAAAAGTCCTCATTAGCCCATATTGCATTGATGGACAGTTTTTGGTATGATTATGGCTATGGATTCTCTTCGGCCAAGGGTGCAAAGATGAATTGTTTTATGGCATGATTAGGACCGTTGATGAAAACACAATTATCTTTGGCCCGTAGTGCATGGATAATTTGTGGTCATGATACTAAAGAATATCCTTGCCATGTAGTGTAGGGATGATTTAATGATGTGGATCATTTATTGAGCTGAGTCTCAGCGATAAAAGTGATGAAAAACCTTTTAAATCATATAAGATAGTAGATTTTATTCTTTACTTGTCTCTTCTAATGGATTGTTTCTTCCGCTGCAGTTAAACTTGATGTTTGTTATATTGTATCAGTTTAACACTGTTGTAAGCTAACGATAATTTATTCTGCATTATCTGTAACGACCCCAAAATCTATACAATTTAAATCCCGACTTCGGTCGTTAACCATACATTCAACCTCTAAATAATACATCATTATTCGATGTTAAACTTAATAAAATTGCGAAATATTTAAAACCTTTATACATTTCCTTCTTTCTTGCCCTGAATCGCAACCATTACATTACATCTCTTTGATTCAATCTTATATCATGAATTGTTACAACAAAATGACTATACAAAGTCTTACATCATAACTAAATATCCATATACATTGGATAGCTCAACTTACATTCAACAACATGTTACGTTCAAAATATGAAATACATTTCTCATAAAACATAAGTAATCTTCATGAATATAGATCTCTATAACTCACTTAGCACATATCTTTACCTTAAAATCTTGACCTGCAAAAGTGGTTATTTGCAAGAGTGAGCTCGACAGCCCAGCAAAGTCTAACAGTTTTCATGCATCACATTACACATAATAACATGCTCGATATACATCTCATTAAAGTAACATGGCATACATGCTTTTAATTCACATAGCAAATATAAAGATTGAGTTCCTTACTCAATCATCATTACTTAGCCAAAACAATGCAGTCATATATTGACTTTAACATTTCATGATTCAACAGGCATAACATATCATGCAATTTAAAACAGTTCATCAAGTCCACGTAGAAAATAGGAACCGAAAGACTTGCCTTGATCGTTGTTTACCAATAACAGTTTAACAGCTTACAGCTATCTGCACTTCACGTGCCCTACGCAATTATATAATCATACACATCAAATATTAGTCACATAACAACACATAGTAATTGTAATGTAAACTCTACTCTATGTCTCATAATCTTTCCTATTAATAAATACACAATGTTCAACTTAATTGTGTTAACTTTCAACTTATATCTCACTGTATTTCATATTTGCAGTTCATTCAAGTGCTTAAGTCTTGCTAGGACTACTTATTAGCTTTATATTAAATCCACTCCATATCTTATAATATTCATTTCAATTGAATTGAAACACTTTTTAAGTTCATTAACACTTGGCACGACGTTTCGACGTTCATTCGTCACACGCCCGATTTGCCTTTCTTGTGTATGCTTACTATGCTTCTATAACTCATCTAATACATTATTTATTAATGTTAAGCATCATTATATTTAATATTATTCATGTTTTGTAACTTAGGACAACATCTTTTATGGTCAGGAGCACTACACATGCATATGTGCATGCCCGACGCCCTTCGATTGCCTCCGAAAACACAATAGTCCTAAAGATGACAATTTTGACCAATCCTAATGACCTCAAATTGAAAACCTTAAAGAACGAAAGTTGTAGGTCTACTCGTCCTCGTTCCTGATCATCTTGAATTACCTCAATCAGAGTTTGTATGAGGAAGTTATGGTTATTTTACTACAGGAGGTAAAAATTGTCCAAGTCAGACTACAAATCCGGCGCTGGGGCGCGAGGACTAAGCCAACTAGTGGCGTTGGGGAGCAAAATTGGCACTGGGGCGTGAATTTTAGCACCGCGGCGTGAATTTCTGGCGATGGGGCTCCATTTTTGGCGCTGGGCCGCTATTTTTGGCGCTGGGGCGCCGAAAATTGCAGAACCCAACCACGAAGAACAGAATAACTAAATTCTAGACTAATTACTATTGCTAACATCTAAATTAAGACGTAAAACTTATAAGAATTACTCATAAACATTTACTTATCATACATATACCAATTTAGCACAACTTAACAACAATTTTAGAAGACTTAAATCATTGTACACACTGTTTTAAAAACCAAAACTCCATTATCGATGTTTGTTTACACAGTGAACATGGTAACCAAAATTTATAAACTAATTTGATTCCTTGAGACTACGATTCTCTGAATTTCATAACAAATCAATATACTCAACGTTCAATTTCATAATTAGCATATAATCGCATACTAATTTTGTCATCATACAAAACATACGTTCATTCATGTTTTCACTGTAAAACCAAATTCATTTCTTTCATACATAAATTAGCATACAATCTTGTCTATATACTAAAGATGCAATCATATATATATGTACTAGTATAATAACCAATATTATACATACACATAACCCTCTAACCAATTATACAGACATGGTTTTACAAAAAGTTTGGTAAAAACCTTTTATAGAGAACGTAAAACATAAAACACATGTAAAGCTTATTAACACATATACGAAATTATAACCTAAAGGTTATGGAAAAATACCTTTTGATGCTTGGTTAATCCTTGTTAATCACAACAAATAGTTTGAAGAACTTAGACTTTCTCTTATTGCTTCTCCTACTCAGATTCTCTCTCAAATTCTCTCTGAACTTCTTTCTTTTCTTTCTTAGGTTCAGTCTTAGACTAGGCTACTAACAGTAAGCGTAAACCCAAAAATTGATAAAAGTATATGCTTAATAAAATTGATTTGGCAATAATAAGCCTACTTATTATATCAGTTATAAAGTTATAATGTATAGGTTATAAATATATTATTTATATTTTATTTATTTAATTTATATTATTAATAAATCAAATTTAAAAATTCAAAAGCCATAAGGCTCCGTTTGGCAAAACTCTTTAAAATTAAAGACTTATTATATTTAAGCCTTGTTTGGCAAAATAAATTAAAACTACTTTAATTTATTTTAATAACCACTTATAATATAGTTATTTGTCACACTTCTAATTAATTAAGTTTTCATACTTAATTTAATTAATTCTAATAACAATTCATTGTATAATATAATAATTTATTTAATCATTATAAATTCTCTAACTTAATTATTAAATTCAATTAGATTACTATTTCAAAATAATTACTTTCCATAACTCATTAATTATTTATTAAACAAATAAATAATCAAATCACATCAAATCAATTAAACAAATATTTATTCAACAATAAACACATCCATTAAATATTTATATAATTCAATAAATATTTAAATATTATAATAAAAATCTGGATTGTTACATCATTCCCTCCTTACAAGGCTTCTGTCCTCAGAATCACAACTCAAGCCACTCATTCGTTACAATCTTCCCTACTTATAAAGATTCTGTCCCCAGAATCGAAGACACAAATTACACAAATAACTCAGAGAAATTTTTCATCATTTTATCTAAATATAGATTTTATATTTCCTACTACATTCATTACCTAACAAATTCTAGGTTTTATTTCATAACTTTCATTTGAACTCAATTATATTTTGAGTATTATATATCTTTTAACCCATTCATTTCCTTTTCTAAGGATCGTTATCATAAACACTCGGGAATCGCTATCACAAACACTCGGGATATTACATTCACCTTTTCTTCTAAGAATTTCGTCCTCGAAATTTTATTTATTAATTTTTATTCATTCATTCTATCAAAGTAGATTTTATATCACTACTTCATTCATTCATTGGTTTCTATAACCACTTTCTTTCCACAAAGATCATTCTACAATTATTAACTTTTCTATTAAAAGTTTCACATTATTCTTTGATAACTCATCTACTTCTCACTTCAAAATCTCTTTTCTCACTTATTTAACATATTCATCAGTCAGTGTCGTATTCTACGACTCACTTCTTTCTAAGGAATACTTTCCTTTTTCACTTCCATTATGCAGAATAACAAGAATCTTCCACAATTGTTCAATAATTGGGATGTAGTATGAATAACTCAAGAATTTAAAAGATTCCAAATCATGCTGAGGGGTCACAAGACCGTGAACTCTATTCTCTAGGTTTAATAGTGCTTCACCCCCTCCGGTTCATCACACTTTAAACCCTCTTTGGCAGAATGTTTATCAATCACAAAGACCGAAAACACCCTCCACTCGTACACTAGGTGGCCACCCTATTGTACCACTACGTTGGGCCGCAACGTAGTGTTTTGTAACGACTATATGCGTTACACTCGGAACCATTGTTCCCGAAAATATGCCCCCTTATAGGGTTGTCCAACTCAGCTTTTTAACATCTGAATCCGCACCAAAACAATTTGGTTTGGCATAACTTTTCAATGAATGTTTGAATTTCATGTACATCTTTCAATATTTGTCTAGCTGAATCAAATAGCATAGACCTCTACAACAATTCGGACATCAACCGAAATATACATATACATACATACATATGTATTCTCATATCTTAAAGAAATTTAAATTTTTTTTTATGGCGTCATGATTATGACGGTGTCATACTACATCTCACCATAGTGGGCTGACGATCATATGATCACATCCAACACCAGGTTCCATTGCATTGATGACTCCATCGTTTATCATATCACCTGAAATATATAATTAAAATATATTTTGAAAATTTAAAAATTATTTTTTTTTCTAGCCGAAACAAACAACATAGATACGCGAATAATAGTACTGTTTTAAAAATTCTTTGGTTCACTAGTGTGATCCAACATTTTTCAAAAATCAAAAGTACAACCATAGGAACGAAGTCAATAAATTTTGAAAATCTAGCAAGGCTAGAAGATTTGGAAAAACCTATATCTCCACCTTCTATACTGATCCATTACTTAATAATTCTATCTATTCATATCATCCTCAATACTCCATTTACACTTATCTATACCCAGTTCGTCAAACTTACCATACGTTATGAGTTTAGGAACTTACCACAATCATATGAGTTTAAGAACTTATCCTAGTCAGACCATAGGCGTCCATTCGCTGAGGGGTTCAAAAACATACCATATAATTATGAGCCACGAACCTACCATAAGTATAAGTTTTAAGAACTCGTTCTTAACCTTATGATATTCTCTAACTAAACTCTACCTATCTGTTATACACATGAGAAAAGAATTACCTTCTCATCAGGCATATAGCAAATAGCGCGACACAAACATTCCAATGATTATCAATATGATAAACTGAGTGCAAGCACAAAACCCTCACCCATACAAGGATTTGTACAACTCAGCCATCACATGAGTCCTCAATTGAAAACCCACCTAACTCTATCTTTCTCTTAACAACTTACCCTTAACTTGCTCAATACGAATTCCTCGTATCACATTATCTATAACTCCTCATGAGTTATCTCGTACTATTTCATAGTACACCATCTTCATAGCATTAAGCTATAATCATTCAAACATTACAAACCAACTTTCTTTTATAACTTAAACAGATCACGTCGTGACCTTATTCTATAATCATCTCTCTTAAAATTCTTTTGTTAACTCGTGATCGTTTTGTTTTACGATCCTCATTCTTTCTCTTTTTCATCATTTACGACATTATTCGTTATCTTGGCTATTGGAGTTAGGAAACTCCCATTTTTTATCTTTATATCTCTTCAAGATTCTTCTTTGAATCTTCTTTTTTATAAAACAATTCTTCCTTTAAGAATTTCTAACTTCATTTACATCGTTCAAAATTTCATTCAAGTTCTAAACTCTCATCATACGTGTCTATTTCTACACTTGGTACACATCGAGTCTCTAACAGTTTTAATATGGTACGCTGAGTGATTTCCCACAAACAACTAACAAACTAGGTTCTGAGTTGCTAGTTCGTATATACCTCCGCTCCATGAAGGAATCATTTAGCCCAGATACCATACATCAACTATTAAAGAGTATAATTGTACCACACTTAGACATAACTCTCTATTCATAACTTCTTTATCATTCTCTTTTTATAGACATTGTCTATTTATTATCACCTTACATCCTTATTATTGGAGTTGGGTAACCCCACAATTATATTCCTTATAACTCTGCGAGATTCTTCTTTGAATCCTTTCACGCAAGTTTTAATCCTATATTGTTCAAACTCTATTTGAGCTTATTTGTTCATTATCTTCACCTCTCTTCTCTAAGGTTATAGCCTACGGTAGTCCTACCTAAGGTTTATAACCTACAGCTCTGATACCAACTGTAACGACCCCAAAATCTATACAATTTAAATCCCAACTTCGGTCGTTAACCATACATTCAACCTCTAAATAATACATCATTATTCGATGTTAAACTTAATAAAATTGCGGAATATTTAAAACCTTTATACATTTTCTTCTTTCTTGCCCTGAATCACAACCATTACATTACATCTCTTTGATTCAATCTTATATCATGAATTGTTACAACAAAATGACTATACAAAGTCTTACATCATAACTAAATATCCATATACATTGGATAGCTCAACTTACATTTCAACAACATGTTACGTTCAAAATATGAAATACATTTCTCATAAAACATAAGTAATCTTCATGAATATAGATCTCTATAACTCACTTAGCACATATCTTTACCTTAAAATCTTGACCTGCAAAAGTGGTTATTTGCAAGAGTGAGCTCGACAGCCCAGCAAAGTCTAACAGTTTTCATGCATCACATAGCACATAATAACATGCTCGACATACATCTCATTAAAGTAACATGGCATACATGCTTTTAATTCACATAATAAATATAAAGATTGAGTTCCTTAGTCAATCATCATTACTTAGCCAAAACAATGCAGTCATATATTGACTTTAACATTTCATGATTCAACAGGCATAACATATCATGCAATTTAAAACAGTTCATCAAGTCCACGTAGAAAATAGGAACCGAAAGACTTGCCTTGATCGTTGTTTACCAATAACAGTTTAACAGCTTACAGCTATCTGCACTTCACGTGCCCTACGCAATTATATAATCATACACATCAAATATTAGTCACATAACAACACATAGTAATTGTAATGTAAACTCTACTCTATGTCTCATAATCTTTCCTATTAATAAATACACAATGTTCAACTTAATTGTGTTAACTTTCAACTTATATCTCACTGTATTTCATATTCGCAGGTCATTCAAGTGCTTAAGTCTTGCTAGGACTACTTATTAGCTTTATAGTAAATCCACTCCATATCTTATAATATTCATTTCAATTGAATTGAAACACTTTTTAAGTTCATTAACACTTGGCACGACGTTTCGACGTTCATTCGTCACACGCCCGATTTGCCTCTCTTGTGTAAGCTTACTATGCTTCTATAACTCATCTAATACATTATTTATTAATGTTAAGCATCATTATATTTACTATTATTCATTTTTTGTAACTTAGGACAACATCTTTTATGGTCAGGAGCACTACACATGCATATGTGCATGCCCGACGCCCTTCGATTGCCTCCGAAAACACAATAGTCCTTAAGATGACCATTTTGACTCATTTTAATGACCTCAAATTGAAGCACTTAAAGAACGAAAGTTGTAGGTCTACTCCTCCTCGTTCCGGATCATCTTGAATCACCTCAATCGGAGTTTGTATGAGGAAGTTATGGCTATTTTACTACAGGAGGTCAAAACTGTCCAAGTCAGACTACAAATCCGGCGCTGGGGCGCGAGGACTAAGCCAACTAGTGGCGCTGGGGTGCAAAATTGGCGCTGGGGCGCGAATTTTAGCTCCGCGGAGTGAATTTCTGGCGATGGGGCTCCATTTTTGGCGTTGGGCCGCTATTTTTGGCGTTGGGGCGCCGAAAATTGCAGAACCCAACCACGAAGAACAGAATAACTAAATTCTGGACTAATTACTACTGCTAACATCTAAATTAAGACGTAAAACTTATAAGAATTACTCATAAACATTTACTTATCATACATATACCAATTTAGCACAACTTAACAACAATTTTAGAAGACCTAAATCATTGTACACACTATTTTAAAAACCAAAACTCCATTATCGATATTTATTTACACAGTGAACATGGTAACCAAAATTTATAAACTAATTTGATTCCTTAAGACTACGATTCTCTGAATTTCATAACAAATCAATATACTCAACGTTCAATTTCATAATTAGCATATAATCACATACTAATTTTGTCATCATACAAAACATACGTTCATTCATGTTTTCACTGTAAAACCAAATTCTTTTCTTTCATACATAAATTTGCATACAATCTTGTCTATATACTAAAGATGCAATCATATATATATATATATATATATATATATATATATATATATATATATATATATATATATATATATATATATATATATATACTAGTATAATAACCACTATTATACATACACATGACCCTCTAACCAATTATACAAACATGGTTTTACAAAAAGTTTGGTAAAAACCTTTTATAGAGAACGTAAAACATAACAACACATGTAAAGCTTATTAGCACATATACGAAATTATAACCTAAAGGTTATGGAAAAATACCTTTTGATGCTTGGTTAATCCTTGTTAATCACAACAAATAGTTTGAAGAACTTAAACTTTCTCTTACTGCTTCTCCTACTCAGATTCTCTCTCAAATTCTCTCTGAACTTCTTTCTTTTCTTTCTTAGGTTCAGTCTTAGACTAGGCTACTAACAGTAAGCGTAAACCCAAAAACTGATAAAAGTATATGCTTAATAAAATTGATTTGGCAATAATAAACCTACTTATTGTATCAGTTATAAAGTTATAACGTATAGGTTATAAATATATTATTTATATTTTATTTATTTAATTTATATTATTAATAAATCAAATTTAAAAATCCAAAAGTCATAAGGCTCCGTTTGGCAAAACTGTTTAAAATTAAAGACTTACTATATTTAAGCCTTGTTTGGCAAAATAAATTAAAATTACTTTAATTTATTTTAATAACCACTTATAATATAGTTATTTGTCACACTTCTAATTAATTAAATTTTCATACTTAATTTAATTAATTCTAATAACAATTCATTGCGTAATATAATAATTTATTTAATCATTATAAATTCTCTAACTTAATTATTAAATTAAATTAGATTACTATTTCAAAATAATTACTTTCCATAACTCATTAATTATTTATTAAACAAATAAATAATCAAATCAATTAAACAAATACTTATTCAACAATAAACACATCCATTAAATATTTATATAATTCAATAAATATTTAAATATTATAATAAAAATCTGGATTGTTACATCATTCCCTCCTTACAAGGCTTCTGTCCTCAGAATCACAACTCAAGCCACTCATTCGTTACAATCTTCCCTACTTACAAAGATTATGTCCCCGGAATCGAAGACACAAATTACACAAATAACTCAGAGAAATATTTCATCATTTTATCTAAATATAGATTTTATATTTCCTACTACATTCATTACCTAACAAATTTTAGGTTTCATTTCATAACTTTCATTTGAACTCAATTATATTTTGAGTATTATATATCTTTTAACCCATTCATTTCCTTTTCTAAGGATCGTTATCATAAACACTCGGGAATCGCTATCATAAACACTCGGGATATTACATTATCGTAGTCATAATATTTCTTACAGGGCTAGTTGAGCTCACCCTTTCTTTCGTTGTTCTCTTCAGGAAATGAGAATGTAGCTGGGGCTAGTCGGGGAACAGAGTGATGGTCCTAGATGGTGCATTAGTAGTCCTCACTATTCTGTGAAATAGTATAATAATAAATGTAATGAGTACTCTATTGGGTGTGGATATTGTCTAGATGACAATATTTGTATTGAAACTCACAGCATATGTTTTGTCGTATTTTACACGATTGTTGTATAATTAGTTTGTATTTGTATTCTGTACCATCTATCTGGCTACCCAAGATGGGTGATGTTGGGGGCGTCTCAGTTTCTCCCAACGGAGTTTCAACAGATAAGTCAAAGTCTAATTTCTTCGGAGTTAAATTTAAACGTTGTGCGCAAGTAGGTGAAATAAAAGAATGGGTAGAACCGATATCAAATAAGGTATAGACTTCGCTAGAGTTTTTGATTAGCTTACTCGTGATGACTTCGTTCGGGTTCATCGCTTTTTGGGAGGTTACGACAAACGCTCTCCCTTGAACTACCGGCTTTGACTTCTCTGGGACGGCCTTTGGTGCCTCCATCCCAGCTGTGTAAGACCCCAAATTTTATGAATAAAGATTTAATTTTCTCGAAATATTTTTTTGAATATTATGGTGTGGATTTGAGATAGTGTTATAGTTGTGAGTAGTATTTATAAATTTTGCAAAGTATACAAGTTGTTATATAATATTCGATTGGTCGGGAAATATTCGTTTTAACATAAAATATCCGTACGACGGCACAATCATTGGTGGACCCCACAATGGAAGTATTGTCATAGTAAGAAAACGACAGAATTATCTTTTTATAAAAATAACGGCGAGTGTTACCGTTAAAACTATTGAACTACCCGGTAGTAAAAGTCATGTAATACGCGTGGTTGCATAGTAGCACATGGTATTGATTATTGATGCTTACGTGATAAGACACTCAGTTATACTCGATTATTGCTACAGTAATTATTGCATCATATCTCTCATATTATTTATTCAATTATTGTCACAGTATCATCTGCATAATATGTTATATTATTAAATCAATAATTCAGACGGCAAAGTTATTCATATTATTATTTACAATATTGATAATGTCTAGAAGTTCTATCAAGGAGAGGTTTGGTCACCTAATTGCGCGCTAATAAGGAGAAATCCTTATCAAAAAGCCCCCTCTTTCCTGGAAATGATCTGGTTGTTAAATATTATGAGTTATGATATTAATGATGAATAAGTTCGGGTTGATTAAAGATGAAATTGATAGTTCCATTGTGTGGGAATTATTAATGTTTGTGGAAATTGACATTTATTTCGATATTAATTGATGTCTAGAAGTTATACTGACCAATCAGGTAATTAATCGGATAAATGAGCAATTAATTGCTATTAATTCACATGCTTATAATTATATGTTCACATGTGTGTACTATTGATTCACATTCATGTACTATTACGGGAGTTGGTGTAAGATTGATAATACTTGCATGACTAAATTAGAAATTGAGGTATAGTTGAAGGTACTATACTATAATTAATTTTTTCACATATTTAGAACTATTGAGTCACATGATTTACTATTGATTCACATGATATACTATTAGGGGAGGTGGTGCAAGTTTGATAATACTTGCAGGACTAAATTAAAAAAGAAGAAAAAGAGGAAGGCATTATACTGTAATATTTCAAGTCCCAAAACGTGCAATTATCGAAACTATATTTTCTTATAAATAGAAGCTCATTCTTCCTTCATTTCTCAACAATTCTTTTTTTGAGGTAAGGGGTATTTTTTCTTTCGTATTCATGAAGAGAGCTTCTGTTAGTCCAATACTTATTATTATGTTGGAATAACCTGTCTCTGCGAAGTAACGCATACATGGTGAAATTCTTCTATTATTTCATTCTTTATTATTATGTTGAAATAACCTGTTTATGCGAAGTACCACATACATGGTGAAATTCTTCTATTATTCCATTCTTTATTATTCTGTTGGAATATACTGTCTGTGCAGATTACGCAAGACATGGTTCCATTCTTTATTATTCTATTGGAATATCCTATCTGTCCGTATTACGCATGACCTGGTTCCATTATTTATTATTCTGTTGGAATAACCTGTCTGTGCGGTCTATCGCATGCCTGGTTAATTCTTCTGTTATTCCATTCTTTATTATTCTATTTGAATAACCTATCTATGTGGATTACCGCATGCATGGTGAATGATCCTTCGTATTCATTCTTTATTAAATTGTGGAAATGATCTGTCTACGTGGATTATCGCATGGAGGGTGAAAATCCATTTGCAGTTTCGTATATTCTTTTATACTCGTAAGAGATATCATTTCTTTTGTACTCGTCATGGAAAATCATTTTCTTTGGTATTTTTTTTACGAGTTAGTATTCCCGGGTTACTATTTACTCGATTACTATTTACTCTAGTATTATTCACTCGGGTATTCGGGGCACTTTTCGTGTCGGAATACTATTCATGAGTTACTATTCACGGGTTACTATTTACCCAAATTATTATTCACCCGAATATTATTCACTCGGGTATTTGGGGTACTTTTCATGCTAGGGTACTATTTACGAGGTACTATTCCTGAAGTACTATTCACGGGGTACTATTTACCCAAAAAATATATTTCTTTTCTGTCCAAATAATTTTTGGTACATGAATATTATTCTTGAATTTTACTCTACAAAGCAGTATCATGTTGACAATTTGGACGTTATTGATTTCTGGATAAATTGAATTATAAATATTTAAAATTTATCCTTGAACTTGTTTTATTGAATTATTATGTCATTGTCATCATCCTAATGCTTATATTGTGATGAAAGTCATCTTTAGCTTACGTGTAAAGATGGACTTGGTATGATTACAACCAGAGATTATTCGGTATAATCATGACCGTAATGTGACGAATGATGTGGTAAAAGTCCTCATTGTCCTATAGTTCGTTGATGGACAGTTGTTGGTATGATTATGACCAAGGATTATTCGGTATAATCATGACAATTGATGATTACATGAATATCTTTGGCCGTGGTGCAGGGATGATTCGATTTTATTTATTAAGCTAAGTCTCAGCGATAAAGTTGATGAAAATTCTTTTAAATCATAGAAGGTAGTAGATTTTATGCTCTACTTAACAATTCTAATGGATTGCTTATTCTGCTGCAGTTGTTGATCTAAAACTTGTTCTCTATTGTATTCTATCAGTTGTTATACTTTTGAAGGCTAAGGATAATTTATTCTGCATTGTTGTAGTCATAATATTTCTTACTGGGCTAGTTGAGCTCACCCTTTCTTTCATTGTTCTCTTCAGGAAATAAGAATATAGCCGAAACGAGTCGGGAAATGGAGTGATGGTCCAGGATAAATGGCTTTAGTAGTCCTCACTATTCTGTGAAATAGTGTGATAATAAATGTAATGAGGACTCTATTGAATGTGGATATTGTCTAGAAGGCAATATTCTTATTAAAACTCTTAGATTATGTTTGTCGCATTTTACACGACTGTTGTATAATTAAGTTGTATTTGAATTTTGAACCATGTATCTGGCGACCCAAGATGGGTGATGTATACCTGTTTTGGGGGCGTCACAGTTGGTATCAAAGCTTTGAAATATAATCATTGGCTGAGATGTGAGACAAGAACTAGGAGGGGAGAGACGGGGAATCCCTTCGCTAGTATGACCTACCTAAGTTTATTTGGTATTTAATTGCTCGGTCAGAGTATAGGGATAATATGTGATATGTTAATTAACCATTGTTTTGTGACAGTGTTTGAAAAGGGCATCTGAAAATGTTGAGATCAGCAATGAAGCACATGAGACCGTTGAGTCACCAACGATCAATACCTAGGTTAATGTGCAACATGAAGACAATAATCCTCAGGTAAATAACAACACGATAATAATCATACCGGTGGCAACGGCCATCGGAACAATGATAACCATCGTGGGGGAAATTATAAGACCCCAACTTATTATAAATGAAATTGAATTTTCTATATTTATTATTTTAAAATAGTAAGGGCTGATTTGAATAATGTGATTAGTTATGGGTACAAATGCGCAAATATTTTTAAATAAGCAAGTGGTTATAAAATATTCATTGTTGTCGCGAAATATTCGGTTGGTCGTGGAATATTCTTACTATCGGGGAATATTCGTACGACGGCGCAGCCTTGTGTGGGCCCCATAACGGAAAGCGATTGGATGAAGAAAACGACAAGTATAAGTTGTTTATAAGTAACGGCGTAGTTGTTACCGTTAATACTGTTGAAATACTCGGTGGTTAAAATATAGTAGCACACGGTATTGCTCCAATTATTGATTTTTACGTAAGAAGGTACTACTCAATAATTGTTACAGTAATTACTGTTTAATATTTTATTTTATTGATGCAATAATTGTTGCATTGATATTTTATATTACTGTTATTCAATAATTGTCACTACATAATATTTTCCATTATCGAAGCAATAATTCATATTATCTGCATAATATTATTAGATAATATTATTGGTCATGTCTAGAAAGTTCTGTCTAAGGAAAGGTTTGATCACCTAATTGCGTGCCAGTAAGGAGAGATCCTTATTGGAAAGCCCCCTCTTTCTTGGGAACTGCCTGGTTGTCAGTATTGTGATTCTGTAATATTATTTGTGAATAATTAATTATTGATTTATATGATGAGGAAAATATTCATTGTATGTGGATATAGATAGAGAAAATTTTTAATGTGACAATTGTTAAAATTAATATTTTATCTTTTTCTGATAAAAAATTTAATTAAATATATTATTCTATTATTATAATATAATAATGGTGATATTTTTACAATGAATGTGGGATATATGAATTAATGAGGAGGAAGAGTATTTTTTGTTACTAAAAATATTTAAAACATGTTTGTGGACCCCATTTCTTGACTGAAATTTGATTATAGGCTGTAAAATCGCACGTTTGTGGATTTCGGTCAATTTCTGTTTGGAATTTGAAAAACTTTTCTTCTGCAAAGTTGTAGAGAATGGAATTTCCTATGGGAAGGACATAAAACTTAAATTTTTCTAATAAAAGGGCTATTTATTATGAATTATTGAAGTTCTGAAGTTCCGAAATAATTAATTTTTGAAGTTTAAAATATTTTAATTAAGAAAAACATTTTTGTTATTTTTGTGGGGTGGGTGACTGATGATTTTGGTCTGGTGTGGTGTACGTAGGAATATAATTTGAAAATATTAATATTTTATTAAATTTTCCGCTTTGGTGTTCTAAGTATTTTCCTATAAATAGGGTGCTTAGTTTAGAATTGAAAATCACACCAGAAACAAGTTTTCTCTCTCTTTCTCTCTCTATATTATCGAGTGTATTCTTGTGAGTATTTTGATACTTTGAGTGTTGCTATACGGTGCAAGTTCCCTTCAGCACTATATCTAGTATTCCAGCTAGAAGTACTGTCTTTTCTGAGGTAAGGGATATTATTTTTTTATATATAAATGATATTATTTCTTTCAATATCATTACGCTGAAATATTGATCTGAATTTTTTATCAAATTTGGAACTTTTTATGTCGGGATTACTATTCGCGTATACGGCACTATTCACATATACGGCACTATTCACGAATACGACACTATTCACTAAAAAAATTAAATTTTTGTTTTTGTCCAAGATATCTATTATGGATACTAGCTTTGATTGTATCCATATTTTGATTATTCTTGAATTTTACTTCACTATGATTATTTATGAAGTATTTTTGAACTCAGATTGTTTAAAGTATGAATCCTTAATATTTGTTCTTTTGTTTCACTGAATTCATTTTTTTAAAAAGATTTTTCATCATCCTCAGTCCTAAATGATGATATAACTGAATATCTTTGGCATGTAGTGCAAAGATGAATATTTGATTACAGATATATATATTGATTGATGTTACAGGGATAAAATATTGATGATGGACTTTTAAATTCATAGATGATAGTAGATTTCATTCTCTACTTAACTTTTCTAATGAATTATTATTTCCGCTGCGAATATTGATTTAAAACTTGTTGTCTATTCTATTCTATTAGATTTTTCCCTGTTGAGGACTAACGATAATTTATTATATATTATCTTAGTCATAATATTTTTTACTGGGCTAGTTGAGCTCACCCATTTCCTTTTTGTTCCATTTTCTTCTCAGGAGGCGATAATGTAGTAAGTACTAGTCGGGGTAAGGAATGATAGTTCTAGAAGTTGTTTTAGTAGTCCTCACCATTTTTATAAAATAATGTATCATTAATTGTAATGAGGACTTATTTGGGTGTGAATATTATCTAGATGACAAAATTTGTATTTAAACTCACAGTTTATGTGTTGTATTAATAAAGTTGTAGTTGTTTATGTACCATGTATTTGACAACTCATAATGGGTGATGTATTCCTATTTTGGGGGTGCCACAGTTGGTATCAGAGCTTAGGGATATGATCTCTGGCGAAGATCGGGGAATAGAACTAGGAGGGGAGAGACGAGTAAAACCTTCGCTAGTGTGTCTTACCTAAGCTTATTTGTTGGTTGGTCAGTATATAGGGATATTATGTGATATGTTGATTTCTTTAATTAACCCTTGTTTTATGGCAGTATTTGAGAATGTCGACTGAGAATGTTAACAGTGGAGTAAATGAGACTGTGGAGACACCTTTACTCACCAACGAGGAGAACGTGCAATAGGCTGGCAATGTTCCTCCTATAAACAACACCATTGAGCAGATGACGAACGATGGAATGTTTAGAAGCATTTTGCAGTTCATGCAAAATCAGACGAGGGAGACTCGTGTACAAAATATAGGTGGAAATGATAGCAACGCGCGGTTTGTCACTGCCAAGCAGTTCAAAGAGTTGGGACCACCAGAATTCTGGGGAAAGCCGGATCCAATTAAGGCGGAGACGTGGGTCAAGCAAATTACCAAGATATTCGATGTCTTGGGATGCACGGAGGAACAGAAGGTTCCATTTGCCACCTTTATGTTCCGTAATGAGGCAGATTACTGGTGGGAATCTGTGAAGCGTACCCATTCAGCCGCACTCAGCATGTCTTGGGAGACATTTCAGAAACTGTTCAATGACAAGTACTTTCCTGAAAGTATTCATCATATGAAGGAGGTAAAGTTTATTAGACTAGAGCAGAACAACATGACGGTGTCCCAATACGTGGCGAAGTTCGCGGAGTTATCCAGGTTTGCACCTCATTTGGTGGAGAATGAGGAACGTATGACACGGATGTTTCTGAGAGGTTTGAAACCCGATATACGTTAGTATCTCATTTCTCATAAATTTTCTCTATATTCAGATGTTGTCAATAGGGCTCAATTATTAGAGCGAGATAACGAGTACGTTCAACCGAGGGACCATAACCAGGACCGTACTGGTGACAGTAGTCATCAGAGCAACGATAACCAGTGAGGAAAGAAGAACACTGACAAAAGCGGTAACCACTCTGGTGGCAATTGTGACCATGATAGTAGAAGAAGCGAGTGGGGAGGAGATTTTAAAAAGAGGAAATTCAACAATGACAATGTGAAGACATCAGCACCAGTAGCAACTGGTTCTAAGGGAGGAGAACGACCACCGGTCGTATGCTACAAATGCAAAAAAGAGGGACATATCAGCCCAAACTGTCCACAACAATTCAAAGTATGCTATAACTGTGGAAAGGAAGGACATATCGCTCGAGATTGTATGGTAACGAAACCAAGTCCAGTGGGGATGGTGACTCAAAAGGCTGTCCCAGAAAAGTCAAAGTCAACGGTTCCTGGAAGAGCGTTTGTCGTGATTGGTCAAAATGCAAGGAACCCAAACGAGGTGATCACGAGTAAGCTGGTCATAAATTTTTGCGAAGTTTATACATTACTAGATATCGGTGCTACCCATTCATCTATCTCTCCTGCTTGTGCTCAACGTTTAAACTTGACTCCGGAGAAATTAGACTTTGACCTATCTATGGAGACTCCGTTAGGAGAAACTTTCATCACATCCACTGTTTATAAATCTTGTTTGATCCAAGTTGGCACCATCACATTACCTGTTGACCTTATCTCATTAAAGATACTTGCTTTGGATGTGATTTTAGGGATTGATTGATTAACTACTCATCATGCCAAAATTGATTATTTTCATAAGGTTGTTAGTTTTTATATTCCTAATCAACCTGTTGTTCGAATTCAAGCAACTAAACCATTAAAATCTATCAGTTTCATATTAAGTCATAAAGTTATTCGTTTATTGAAAAATGTATGTCAAGTTTTCTTAGCCCATGTTATGGATTTGAATAAAGACACGTCAGATTTGAATAATATTATTGTTGTTAGTAAATTTCCTGACGTATTTCCTAAAGAACTTCTCGGTCTACCCCCGAAACGTGAAGTTAAATTCTTTATTGATCTTGAACCTAGTACAAAGCTCATTTCTAAAACCCCATATCGAATGGCTCCTATTGAACTTCAGGAGTTAAAGGTCCAACTATAGGAATTGTTGGACATCGATTTCATTCATCATAGTACATCTCCTTGGGGTGCTTCTGTTTTATTCATAAAGAAGAAAGACGGGAGTATGCGACTTTGTATTGATTACCGGGAATTAAACCATGTCACTATCAAGAATAGGTATCCGCTACCTCGAATTGATGACCTGTTTGACCAGTTGCAAGGAGCACAATTCTTTTCAAAGATCGATCTTCATTCTAGATATCATCAGCTAAAGATTAGAACTAAGAATATCCCAAAGACTACCTTCAGAACTCGGTACGGGAATTATGAATTCTTAGTCATGTCTTTTGGATTGACTAATACTCATGCGGCTTTCATGGATATGATGAATCGAGTATTCAAGGAATATTTAGATCAGTTCGTTGTTGTCTTTATTGATGACATCCTCATATATTCCAAAAGTCGTGAAGATCATGAGCACCATTTGAAGCTGATACTCCAAAGGCTTCGTGAAAACAAGTTATATGACAAGTTGATGAAATGCGAGTTCTGGCTTGAGGAAGTAGCATTCCTTGGGCACGTGGTGTCAAAACATGGAGTATCTGTTGATCCGGCGAAGATTGAAGCAATACAAAGTTGGGAGCAACCGAAGTCGGTGACCGAAGTACGTAGCTTTCTGGGCTTAGCTGGTTATTATCAGAGATTCGTGGAAGGATTTACTCGAATCGCTACTCCATTAACTCAGCTGACTCGGAAAGATAAAAAATTCGTATGGAGCGAGGAATGCGAGAAGAGTTTCCAAGAGCTTAAGAGGGGACTCATTTAGGCACCTGTTCTGATAATACCATCTGGTTCGGATGGATTTGTTATCTACAGCGATGCTTTCGGCAAAGGGTTAGGATGTGTTCTCATGCAACGTGGGAAAGTAATAGCCTATGCCTCGCGACAACTTAAAGAATATAAGAGGAATTATCCTACTCATGATTTAGAGTTGGCAGCAGTCGTTTTCGCGTTGAAAATTTGGAGGCACTGTCTATATGGAGAGAAAGTGGAGATATATTCAGATCATAAAAGCCTCAAATATTTCTTCACTCAAAAAGAACTCAACATGCGGTAATGACGTTGGCTCGAGCTGTTGAAAGACTATGACCATACCAATCCATACCATCCTGAAAAAGCGAACGTGATAACTGACGCATTGAGCAGAAGATCATACACGGGAACGAGTGCGATGTTTTCAACACAAAGGCCCATTTTACATGATTTACGAAAGATGAAGATAGAATTCAAGACTCCGGGGACCCATGCGATGATGTCAAGTATACGTATAGAACCAGTTTTAATCGATAAAGTTAAAGTTGCTCAAGCCACAGACCCGGAGCTGATGCTTATGAAGAAGAAAGTGCAAGAAGGTGCTATTCCAGAAGCAAGAATCGATGAAGAAGGAATACTTCGAGTCCACTCCAGACTTTGTGTTCCTAACGATTCTGATTTGAAGTACAAGATCATGATGGAGGCACACAATACACCATTTGCAATTCATCCCGGAAGTACCAAAATGTATCGTGATCTTCGACATATATTTTGGTGGAACAATATGAAGAGAGAGATTGCAAAGTTTATCTCGAGGTGTTTAACTTGTCAACGTGTAAAGGCGGAGCATCAAGTGCCTAAGGATCCATTGCAACCACTTGAGATTCTGAAATGGAAGTGGGAACACATAACTATGGATTTCGTTACGGGTCTTCCCACGGTTTCTCAAGGCATAAATGTTATTTGGGTTATTGTTGATAGATTAACCAAGTCTGCTCATTTCTTGCCGATACGGGAGACTTATTCCCTTGAACGTCTTGCTCGTATGTATGTAAATGAGATTATGCGAGTGCATGGCATGCCAGTATCCATAGTTTCGGATCGTGACCCAAGATTCACTTCACGATTTTGTGTTAGCTTGCAAAAAGCTATGGGTACGGATTTACGATTCAGTTCGGCATACCATCCTCAAACGGACGGACAATCAGAGATGACTATTCAAACTCTTGAAGATCTATTAAGACTTTATGTCTTAGACTTCAAAAGGAGTTAGGGTAAGTATTTACCATTGGTAGAATTCTCTTACAACAACAGTTATCAGGCAAGTATAATTGTGGCTCCATTCGAAGCATTATATGGACGAAAGTGTCACTCTCCAATATGTTAGGATGAGGTGGGTGAAGCAACATTGTTGGGACCAGAGTTGGTACGTATAACTACGGAAAAGATCCAAATGATTCGACAACGTATACAACCGGCACAAGATTGACAAAAGAGTTATGCGGATCTTCATTGAAAGGACGTGGAATTTAGTATTGGGGATCATGTATTGTTACGAGTTGCTCCATGGAAAGGAGTTACAAGATTCGGGAAGAGAGGAAAGATCAATTCACGATTTATTGGTCCATTTCAGATTCTTGAACGAGTAGGAAACGTGGCCTATAGACTCGCGTTACCTCTAAGTATGTCTCGTGTTCATAATGTTTTTCACATATCCGTGCTTCGTAAATATGTGAAAGACCCGAACCACGTTATTGAGTTAGAACCGGACGAGATAGCCGAAGACTTAACGTATAAAGAGGTACCTGTCAAGATCTTGGATAGAAAGGAGTATGTCCTACGCACAAAGATCATACCACAAGTTAAAGTTTTGTGGAGGAACCATGCTATAGAGAAAATGACCTGGGAGTTAGAAATGGAAATGAAAGCGAGGTATCCTCACCTTTTCGAAACACCAGGTACGTACGTCAATTTCGAGGAGGAAATTTCATAAGGATGGAGGTTGTAAGACCCCAACTTATTATAAATGAAATTGAATTTCCTCTATTTATTATTTTAAAATAGTAAGGGTTGATTTGATTAATGTGATTAGTTATGGGTATAAATGCGCAAATATTTTTAAATAAGCAAGTGGTTATAAAATATTCATCGTTGTCGGTGAATATTCGGGTGGTCGTGGAATATTCTTATTATCGGAGAATATTCGTACGACGGCGCAACCTTGTGTGGGCCCCATAATGAAAAGTGATTGGATGAAGAAAACGACAAGTATAAGTTGTTTATAAGTAACGGCGTAGTTGTTACCGTTAATACTATTAAAATACTCGGTGGTTAAAATACAGTAGCACACGGTATTGCACTAATTATTGATTCTTACGTAAGAAGACACTACTCAATAATTGTTACAATAATTACTGTTCAATATTTTGTTTTATTGATTCAATAATTGTTGCATTGATATTTTATATTACTGTTATTCAATAATTGTCACTACACAATATTTTCTATTATCGGAGCAATAATTCATATTATCTGAATAATATTATTAGATAATATTATTGGCAATGTCTAGAAAGTTCTGTATAAGGAGAGGTTTGGTCAGCTAATTGCGGCCCAGTAAGGAGAGATCCTTATTGGAAAGCCCCCTCTTTCCTAGGAACTGCCTGGTTGTCAGTATTGTGATTTTATAATATTGTTTGTGAATAATTAATTATTAATTTATATGATGAGAAAAATATTCATTGTATGTGGATATAGATGTAGAAATTTTTTAATGTGACAATTGTTTAAAATTAATATTTTATCTTTTTCTGATAAAAATTTAATTTAAATATATTATTATATTATAATAATATAATAATGCTGATATTTTTACAATGAATGTGGGATATATGAATAAATGAGGAGGAAGAGTATTTTTATTGCTAAAAATATTTAAAACATGTTTGTCATGTTTGTGGGACCCCATTTCTTGACTGAAATTTGATTATAGCCTGTAAAATCGTTCGTTTGTGGATTTCGGTCAATTTCTGTTTGGAATTTGAAAAAATTTTCTTCTACAAAGTTGTAGAAAATGAAATTTCCTATGAAAAGGACATAAGATATAAATTTTTTTTGATAAAAGGGCTGTTTATTATGAATTATTGAAGTTCTGAAATTTCGGAATAATTAATTTTTGAAGTTTAAAATATTTTAATTAAGAAAAATGTTTTTGTTATTTTTTTTGGGATGGGTGGCTGATGATTTTGGTCTGGTGTGGTGTACATAGGAATATAATTTAAAAATATTAATATTTTATTAAATTTTTTGCTTTGGTGTTCTAAGTATTTTCTTATAAATAGGGTACTTAGGTTAGAATTGAAAATCACACCAGAAATATGTTTTCTCTCTCTTTCTCTCTTTATATTATCGAGCATATTCTTGTGAGTATTTTGATACTTTGAGTGTTGCTATACGGTGCAAGTTCCCTTCAGCACTATATCAAGTATTCCAACTAGAAGTACTGTCTTTTCTGAGGTAAGGGATATTTTTTTTTTATAAATGATATTATTTCTTTCAATATCATTATGCCAAAATATTGATCTGAATTTTTTATCAAATTTGGAATTTTTTGTGTCAGGGTTACTATTCACGTATATGGCACTATTTACGTATACAGCACTATTCACGAATACGGCACTATTCACCGAAAAAATTAAATTTTCATTTTTGTCCAAGATATCTATTATGGATACTAGCTTTGATTGTATCCATATTTTGATCATTCTTGAATTTTACTTCACTATGAATATTTATGAAGTATTTTTAAACTCGGATTGTTTAAAGTACGAATCCTTAATATTTGTTCTTTTGTTTCACTGGATTCGTTTTTTTTAAAAGATTTTTCATCATCCTCAGTCCTAAATGATGGTATAACTAAATATCTTTGGCATGTAGTACAAATATAAATGATTTTCTGATGAATATCTTTGGTCCGTAGTGCAAAGATGAACAGGTGTTTAGATGAACATGACCGACTGATGAATATCTTTGGCCTGTAGTGCAAAGATGAATATTTGATTCCAGATATATATATTGATTGATGTTACAGGGATAAAATATCGATGCTGGACTTTTAAATTCATAGATGATAGTATATTTCATTCTCTACTTAACTCTTCTAATGAATTATTATTTCCGCTTTGAATATTGATTTAAAACTTGTCTATTGTATTCTATTAGATTTTTTCCTGTTGAGGACTAACGATAATTTGTTCTATATTATCTTAGTCATAATATTCTTACTGGGCTAGTTGAGCTCACCCTTTTCCTTTTTGTTTCATTTTCTTCTCAGGAGGCGAGAATGTAGCAAGTACTAGTCGGGGTATGGAATGATGGTTCTAGAAGTTGTTTTAGTAGTCCTCACCATTTTTATAAAATAATATATCAATAATTATAATGAGGACTTATTTGGGTGTGAATATTGTCTAGATGACAACGATGGAAAGACAGCAGCACCAACACCCGTTTCAAGGAAGAAGAACGACCACCGGTCGTATGTTTCAAATGCGGACGGAGGGACACATCCGTCCAAACTGTACGCAGCAATCCAAAGCGTTTTTCAATTGAGGAAGAGAATGTCACCTAGCTCGATTTTGTCGTGTAGTGAAGTCAAGTCCAGCTGTGATAGTGATAGCAAAGGATGTCTCAGACAAGTCAAAGCCGGTAGTTTAAGTGAGAGCGTTTGTCGAAGAACTCGAACGAAGTTGTCACGGGTAAGTTAATCATAAATTCTTACGAAGTCTATACCTTATTAGAAACCGGTTCTACCCATTCTTTTATCTGACTTACTTGCGCTCAACGTTTAAATTTGACTTCGGAGAAATTAGATTTTGACTTATCGGTTGAAACTCTGTTAGGATAAACCTTCATTACATGTGTTATCCAAGTCTTGAATGAGAGTCACAGTTTTGAATGATATATTTATCGTTAATAAATTTCTTGACGTATTCCTTAAGACTTCTTGGCCTACCCCAGAGCGTGAAATCGAATTTTTTATTGACCCTAGTATAAAACACATTTCAAAAAGCCCTTAAATATTTCTTCAACTAAAATGAACGTAACATGCGCCAAAGACGTTGACTCGAGCTGTTGAAGATTATGATCGTGCCATTCAATACCATCGCGAAAAAGCGAACGTGGTAGCTGACGCGTTGAGTAGAAGATCGCATGCATTTTTTGAGTGTGAATATACGAACCTATGTGAAGATAATAAATATACGAGTAGAATCGACTTTAATCGATAAAGTTAAAGCCGCTCAAGCTACACACCCGAATCTGATGAATGTGAAGAAGAAGGTTCAAGAGGACGTTATTCTAGAAGCAAGAATCGACGAAGAGAAGAAATCTCAACCCTCAATTTAATTGGCCCATTTGAAATCCTCGTTCGAGTAGGAACTGTGGCCTATAGACTCGTTTTACCGACAAGTATGTCGCGTGTTCATAACATTTTTTTTCACGTATCGATGTTACGTAAATATGTGGACGACCCGAACCACATTATTAAATTAGAACTAGACGAGATAGCAGAAGATTTAACATATGAGGAGATACGTGTTAAAATCTTGGATAAGAAGGATCATATTCAACACTCAAAGGTTATATCTCAAGAGTTAGAATCTAAAATGAAGTCAAGGTATCCTCATCTCTTCGGCATATCAGGTACGTACGTAATTTTTGAGGGCAACATTTCATAAGGAGGGGAGATTGTAAGACCCCAAATTTTATGAATAAAGATTTAATTTTCTCGAAATATTTTTTTGAATATTATGGTGTGGATTTGAGATAGTGTTATAGTTATGGGTAGTATTTATAAATTTTGTAAAGTATGCAAGTTGTTATATAATATTCGATTGGTCGAGGAATATTCGTTTTAACAGGAAATATCCGTACGACGGCACAATTATTGGTGGACCCCACAATAGAAGTATTGTCGTAGTAAGAAAACGACAGAATTATCTTTTTATAAAAATAACGGCGAGTGTTACCATTAAAACTATTGAACTACCCGGTAGTAAAAGTACAGTAATACGCGTGGTTGCATAGTAGCACACGGTATTGATTGATGATGCTTACGTGATAAGTAACTCAGTTATACTCTATTATTACTACAGTAATTGCTGCATCATATCTCTCATATTATTGTCACAGTATCATTTACATAATATGTTATATTATTAAATCAATAATTGAGACGGTAAAGTTATTCATATTGTTATTTGCAATATTGATAATGTCTAGAAGTTCTGTCAAGGAGAGGTTTGGTAACCTAATTGCACGCCAATAAGAAGAAATCCTTATCGGAAAGCCCCCTCTTTCCTGGGAATGATCTAGTTGTTAAATATTGTGAGTTATGATATTAATGATGAATAAGTTCATGTTGATTAAAGATGAAATTGATAGTTTCGTTGTGTGAGAATTATTAATGTTAGTGGAAATCGATATTTATTTCGATATTAATTGATGTCTGAAAGTTATACTGACCAATCGAGTAATTAATCGGATAAATGAGTAATTAATTGCTATTAATTCACATGCTTATAACTATGTGTTCATATGTGTGTACTATTGATTCACATTCATGTACTATTAGGGGAGTTGGTGCAAGATTGATAATACTTACATGATTAAATTAGAAATGGAGGTATAGTTGAAGGTACTATACTATACTTAATTTTTTCACATGTTTAGAACTATTGAGTCACAAGATTTACTATTGATTCACGTGATTTACTATTAGGGGAGGTGGTGCAAGTTTGATAATACTTGCAGAATTAAATTAAAAATGAAGAAAAATAAGAAGGTATTATACTATAATATATCGAGCCCGAAAACGTACAATTATCGAAACTATATTTTCCTATAAATAAAAGCTCATTCTTCCTTCATTTCTCAACAATTCATTAAAGCTATTGAGCAATTATTATAGAGATAAATTATAGAGAGAAAGAAGAAGAGAAGTATGCTACCTCACTATTCCAGTATCCAGTCTTTTTTGAGGTAAGGGGTATTATTTCTTTCGTATTCATGAAGAGAGCTTCTGTTATTCTATTTTTTATTATTATGTTGGAATAACCTGTCTATGCGAAGTACCACATACATGGTGAAATTCTTCTGTTATTCCATTATTTATTATTATGTTGGAATAACCTGTCTATGCGAAGTACCGCATACATGGTGAAATTCTTCTGTTATTCCATTCATTATTATTCTGTTGGAATATCCTGTCTGTGCGGATTACGCAAAACTTGGTTCCATTCTTTATTATTCTGTCTGTGCGTATTACGCATGACCTGGTTCTATTATTTATTATTCTGTTAGAATAACATGTCAATGTGGTCTATCGCATGCCTGATGAATTCTTCTTTTATTCCATTCTTTATTATTTTGTTGGAATAACCTGTCTATGTGGATTACCGCATGCATGGTGAATGATCCTTCGTATTCATTCTTTATTAAATTGTGGAAATAATCTGTCTACGTGGATTACCGCATGGTGGGTGAAAATCCATTTGCAGTTTCGTATATTCTATTATACTCGTATAAGATATCATTTTTTTTGTACTCGTCATGGAATATCATTTTCTTTGGTATTTTTTTTACGAGTTACTATTCACAGATTACTATTCACCCAGTTGCTATTCACTCTAGTATAATTCACTCAGGTATTCGGGGCACTTTTAATGCCAGAGTACTATTCATGAGTTACTATTCACGGGTTAATACTTACCCAAATTATTATTCACCCGAACATTATTCACTCGGGTATTTGGAGTACTTTTCATGCTGGGGTACTATTCACGAGGTACTATTCCCGAAGTACTATTCACGTGGTACTATTTACCCAAAAAATATATTTCTTTTCTGTCCAAATTATTTTTAGTACATGAATATTATTCTTGAATTTTACTCCACAAAGCAGTATCATGTTGACAATTTGGACGTTATTGATTTCTGGATAAATTGAATTATAAATATTTAAAATTTATCCTTGAACTTGTTTTATTGAATTATTATGTCATTGTCATCATCCTAATGCTTATATTGTGATGAAAGTCATCTTTAGCTTACGTGCAGAGATGGACTTGGTATGATTATGACCAGAGATTATTCGGTATAATCATGACCGTAATGTGACGAATGATGTGGTAAAAGTCCTCATTGTCCTATAGTTCGTTGATGGACAGTTGTTGGTATGATTATGACCAAGGATTATTCGGTATAATCATGACAATTGATGATTACATGAATATCTTTGGCCGTGGTGCAGGGATGATTCGATTTTATTTATTAAGCTAAGTCTCAGCGATAAAGTTGATGAAAATTTTTTTAAATCATAGAAGATAGTAGATTTTATGCTCTACTTAACAATTCTAATGGATTGCTTATTCCGCTGCAGTTGTTGATCTAAAATTTGTTCTCTATTGTATTCTATCAGTTGTTATACTTTTGAAGGCTAAGGATAATTTATTCTGCATTGTTGTAGTCATAATATTTCTTACTGGGCTAGTTGAGCTCACCCTTTCTTTCATTGTTCTCTTCAGGAAATGAGAATATATCTGGGACGAGTCGGGGAATGGAGTGATGGTCCAGGATAAATGGCTTTAGTAGTCCTCACTATTCTATTAAATAGTGTGATAATAATATAGTGAGGACTCCATTGAGTGTGGATATTATCTAGAAGGCAATATTCTTATTAAAACTCTTAGATTATGTTTGTCGTATTTTACTCGACTGTTGTATAATTAAGTTGTATTTGAATTTTGAACCATGTATCTGGTGACCCAAAATGGGTGATGTATACCTGTTTTGGGGGCGTCACAAGCTGGACTTGGCTTTACTGCACGACAAAATCGGGCTAGGTGACCTTCTCTTCCGCAATTATAACACGCTTTGGATTGTTGCGTACAGTTCGGACTGATATGTCCCTCCCCTCCGCGTTTGTAACATACGATTGGTTGTCGTTCCCCTTCCTTAACAACAGGTGCTGGTGATGACGTCTTTCCATCATTGTTGAATCTCCTCTTCTTAAAACTTCCACTTCTATTATCTTGGCCATGATTTCCACCAAAGTGGTTACCATTTCTGGCATGTTGATTCCCTTCACGTTTGGTGTCACCGCTTCGATGACTGCTACCACTGGTATTATCATTTTGTCGACTGCTCTCTCTTGGTTGGGTTGACTCGTTATCGCGCTCCAATAACTGAGCCCTATTTACAACATCTAAATACAAACACAGTTTGTGAGAAATTAAGTATTGACGTATCTCGAGTTTCAAACCTCTTAGAAATATCTGCGCCATTCTCTCTTCATTATCCACCAAGTAGGACATAAACCGAGACAACTCAGCAAATTTAGCTTTGTACTGTGACACAGTCATATTGTTCTGCTCCAACTTGACGAACTCTATCTCCTTCATGTGACGAATACTTTCGGGAAAGTACTTGTCGTTGAATAGTTCTTGGAACTTCTTCCAAGACATCTTCAGTGCAGTAGGTTGTGTGTGCTTTACAGATTCCCACCAGTAATCTGCCTCTCCTCGCAATATGAAGGTGGCAAAGGGAACCTTTTGCTCCTCGGAGCATCCCAAGATATCAAATATCTTGGTGATCTGCTTTATCCACGTCTCTGCCTTAAGTGGTTTTGGCTCTCCAATAAACTCCGGTGGTCCCAACTCCTTGAACTATTTAGCGGTGACCGTTCGAGAGTTGCCAGTGTTTCCACATACATTTTGAACAGGAGTCGCTCTCGCCTGATGTTGCATGAATTGCATAAAGTCTCTGAACATCCCATCGTTCATCATTTGATCGGTGTTATTGTTTATGTGAGGATTATTGTCTTCTTGTTGCACATTATCCTGGGTATTGATCGTTGGTGACTCAATGGTCTCATGTGCTTCATTGCTTATCTCAACATTTTCGAATGTCATTATCAAATACTGCAACAAAACAAGGGTTAATTGACATGTCACATATTATCCATATACTCTGATCGACCAAATAAACTTAGGTAGGTCATACTAGCGAAGAAATTTTTCGTCTCTCCCCTCCAAGTTCTAGTATCACATCTTAGCTAGGGATCATATCCCTAAGCTTTGATACCAACTGTGACACCCCCAAAATTGGTATACATCACTCATTCTGAGTCGCCAAATACATGGTACATAATACAAATACAAACTTAAATACACAACATGAGCTGTGAGTTTTAATACAAATATTGTCTTCTAGACAGTATTCAAACTCAAAATAAGTCCTCAATACATTTATTATCACACTATTTCACAGAATAGTGAGGACTACTAATGCAACATCTGGACCGTCACTCCGTTCCCCTACTAGTCTCAGCTATATTCTCATTTCCTGAAGAGAACAATGAAAGAAAAGTGGTGAGCTCAACTAGCCCAGTAAGAAATATTATGACTAAGATAATGTAGAATAAATTATCGTTATCCTTCAACAGTGTTAAACTGATAAAATAAAATAGACATCAAGTTTAACTGCAGCGAAACAAGCAACCCATTAGAAGAGTCATGTAGAGCATGATATCTACTATCTTCTATGATTTAAAAGAATTTATCATCAATTTTATCGCTGAGACTCAACTTAATAAATAATCCACATCATCCCTACACTACGGCCAAGGATATTCATTAGTATCATGACCACAAATTATTCATGCACTACGGGCCAAGGATATTCATGTTTTCATCAATGGTCATGATCATGCCAACAACTTTCCATCAATGCACTACAGGCCAATGAGGACTTTTACCACATCATTTGTAACATTACTGTCATGATTATACTGAATAATCCCTGGTCATAATCATACTAAGTCCATCTATGCACTACAGCTAAAGATAACTTTCATAACAATATAAGCATGAGGATGATGACAATGATATAAGAAAGCAAATGATAAATTTTTAAAGATTTATAATTTAATTTATCCAGAATTCAATAATGCCCAAATTGTCAACATAATACTACTTTGTGGTGTAACATTCAAGAATAATATTGTATCAAAAATGATTTAGACCGAAAAGAAATCAATTTTTTTCATGAATAGTACCCTGGGTGAATAGTACCTGAGTGAATAGTACCCCATAAATAGTAATTCGGGAATAGTATCCCGTGAATAGTACTCCAGTATGAAAAAGTTAAAACTTATCAAGAATGCTCAGAATAATATTTTCATTAAAAAATACTGGATGAAGCGCAAATATCAAGGATATTCTATTAATTTCATGGAGTATAGAAGCCAAAACTTTAACAAAATGAGTGTAGAATTCAAAATCTGAAATGAAATAATATTACTTACATACTACAGAGTATGAAAGAAAATATTATTTCATATGAATACTGAATAAAAATAATATCCCTTACCTCAGAAGAAGACGGGATACTGGAATAGTGAGGTAGTAGACTTCTTTTCTTCTTTCTCTCTATAGCTTCTCTCTCTATAATTACTCTTGTGAGTCTTAGTGAATTGGTGACAATGAAAGAAGAATGGGCTTCTATTTATAGAAAAATATAGTTTCGATAATTGCACGTTTTGGGGCTCAAAATATTACAGTATAATACCTTCATCTTTTTCTTCATTTTTAATTTAGTCCTGCAAGTATTATCAAGCTTGCACCACCTCCCCTAATAGTACATTATGTGAATCAATAGTACATACATGTGAACAAATAGTTCTATACATGTGAAAAAAATAATTACAGTATAGTACCTTCAGCTATACCTCTATTTTTAATTTAGTCATGCAAGTATTATCAATCTTGCACCACTTCCCCTAATAGTACATCATGTGAATCAATAGTACACACATGTGAACAAATAGTTCTGTACATGTGAAAAAAATAATTACAGTATAGTACCTTCATCTATACCTCCATTTTAAATTTAGTTATGCAAGTATTGTCAATCTTGCACCACCTCCCCTAATAGTAATGCATGTGAATCATTAGTTCTATTTATGTGAGCAAATAGTTATATGTATGTAAATTAATAGCAATTAATTGCTCATTTATCCGATTAATTACCCGATTGGTCAATATAACCTCCAGAAATCAATTATTATCAAAATAAATGTCGATTTCCACTAACACAAATAATCCCAACACAATGGAAATATTAATTTCATCTTTAATCAATACAAACTTTTTCACCATTAATATTATAACTCACAATATTTAACAACCAGATCATTCCCAGGAAAAAGGGGGCTTTCCAATAAGGCTTTCTCCCTATTGGCGCGCAATTAGGTCACCAAACCTCTCCTCGGCAGAACTTTATAGACATCGTCAATATTACAAATAATAATATGAATAACTTTTGTCGTCCTAATTATTGATTTAATAATAATAAATATTATTCAGATAATAATGTGACAATAATTGAATCAATAATATGAGAGATATTATGCAGCAATTACTGTAGCAATAATTGAGTATAACTGAGTAACTTCTCACGTAAGTATCAATAATCAATACCGTGTGCTACTATAGAACCACACGTATTACTGTACTTTTACTACCGGGTAGTTTAACAATTTAACGGCAAAGCTTTCACTGTTATTTTTATAACAAGATATTTCTGTCGTTTTCTAATTACGACAATACTTTCGTTGTGGGGTCCACCAATGATTATGTCGTCGTACGAATATTCTCTGACCAATCGAATATTATACAACCACTTGCTTACTTTGTAAAATTTGTAAATAATACCCACAACTATAACATTATATCAAATCCATACCATAATATTCAAAAATATATTTCGAGAAAAATTAATCTTTATTCATAAAACTTGGTGTCTTACAATAATAAATTTAAACATAAAAGGGACAAGCTAGTCGGTAGCCTTGCCCTTGTCTTTTCCAGAGACACCTCCCTGTTCAGCCTTAACCGAAAGGTTTTAATAAGCAAGAATTAGCATAAATTGCCCAGCAAGTAATATACAACAAGGGTAAAAAGTTTTATAACACAAGTTTGGGATATCGAAGTATCATCTCTAAGATAGTTCAGAGTTTCATAATAATATCATGAATAATGAATATCAACAATTCTTGGAATAAGAACAATAATTCAATAAAAATTAACTGATATATATGAATTCAAAGACTATAACTATATCCAACTAGACAAACAATTTATGCTGAGCAGTCATTAAGGACTATATTGAACATCTACTAGAATTACTAATATTAAACTGATAACCCAAAAGAATCAAGTACTATAGATGATCAGTCTACAATACTCCATGTTATGCATAACACCACAGTAATAATATACTCATGTGTTGGGGTTTCCAACAACATACAATCCCCTTACCATAAGGGTTGTTCAACTTAATTTTCAAGATTTTTGCACCAATCAATTGATTTGGGACAGTTTTATAAACATGCATATCATCTAGCCGAATCAAATGGCATAGATACTTTAACAATATTCAAGGACAATGCCAAGTTCACATGAATAACAATTTTCTCATGAATTTAACACACTAGCTCGATTAAACGAATATGTAGGATAACTTGCATTCAATGAGATAAGCTTACGATATTTGTTGAATAAAGTAACACAAGATTTAGAATACTTGCACAATGTAAAGTAGGGTTAGGGCAATTGCTCAATAATAATTGGAGTAAGTTTAGGGAACTTGCACAATATAAAGGTAGTTCAGATACTTGCCTTAAACGTAGTTTATCCCCGTTAAGAAATCAACACTTTTGAATCTTATTTATAGCGTATTATATGTTCTAGATGTTCATTAGCTAACATAGTCTTTAATCAAGCTTGACATGATATAAGTAAGCACATATAGTACAAAATCAGTTTATATCATCACGATTACAACAGCGCCTTGATTAAAAACATTCAAAAATTATGATCAACTTTGGTCTCTATCTCGTAGCATGCTTCTTAACACATTACCTAGCATATTGGACATGTATTACAAGTTAAAAACATCACATAGGCATGCTTCAAACATCAGACGAAAAACAAAACTCAATCATGATTGCTGCATGGCGCAGCTGTGCCATGGCTAAGCTTAGGACCGGCGCAGCTGCGCAGTCCTCTGTCCATGCCAAGACTCAGCTACTACCTTGTGGTTTCTGTCTGACTTGACCAACACTCTCACACATGTTATATATGTTATGTTAAAGGTCTTTTCATGCTCCTCAAGGAAATCTAGGTTCCTCCTTCCATAGTAAAATCCTAACTTTGATTATTTCAACAATTTAAAGTCATTCAAGGTCATAAAACCATAAAGTCTATCATGCTTTCTCTCTAAACATACAATGTGACACCCCCAAATCCCGGTACTTCATTTCCTCAGGGTTTGGTGTTCACGTAATCAAAATATTCATTTCTAACTACCCAATTATAATAAAATTGAATAACAAAACCTGCCCATACAGGATTAAACTTAAATAAATCTCCCAGGTTAACTAACCTTTACAAACAATCATTCATGCGGAAAATTAAAATAAACTTCATTACAATCTTTAAACCAAGTCTGAAAATAAACTATTCAATTATTACAAGTCTTCAGCATTGCTTCGTCTTTCCTTTCCCTTTACTAGTACTAGGTACATCACCAGTTTCAACCTTAGCTGTAAGAAATTTTACAGGCAAGAGTGAGCAAACAAGGCCCACTTGAAATGACAATAATTAAATCATTAAACTTTTACATCATTTGTCAACATTAAGCTCAATAGAATTTAACAATATATTCTATTAACTTTTGGAAAGCTTTAACCTTTACTGAGGGTCTAATGACCACGAATCATGTCCACAGTTATAAGTAATTTTTTAACTTAAACTTTAACAGTCATAAGACATTAAGGACTTCACGTACTTAGGGGGATCAACCATTTCAACGCTAAGCGTAACCTCTTATAAAAGAGTTGTTCTTCTCAGTATTTAGAATACAAGTCCGTACCAAAGTGAGTTTGGTTTGGATACATCAAGGGGTAATTTAGAATTCAACGGTAATCAACTAAGGTTTAGTTGATTACAAACGACATAACTGTATACTATGAAATAATCATAGTTTAATTGATGTTTATAAATTGACATCATGCTTTAGGGATAATCTAATAGCATACAATTTGAATAATTATAACCTACCTTGCTTGAACAATAATAAGACAAGGTTAATTGAATAATAAACATCCACAACATGTATATAATTGTACATGCTAAACCACAAGTTAAGTACAAGAATAACTTGCTCCAAATAAATTTACACCATTATATGATAATCGAAATTGAAACAATAATTAGTTCAATAACACCAATGATTAGAAAACTTATACAATAAAGAACTTGCTAAATATCAAAAGTTAAGGCTTAGAAACTTGCTCAATGTAAAAGGTAGGTTTAGGAAACTTGCCTTTAGCACAAGCTACACTTTTACTACTTGAATTGATACCCTAAACATATGTCATATTGACATAATTAGTCCTAACCAACATTGTACATTTATATAAACAATTACATTCATCATATGGGTTGAATTACCCATTCACATAATCAATTATTTTTCAAGTAGATAATACTTAATAACATGATAGTTCATAGTCTAATCATACTGAAATTATCACATAACATTTATTTTCAAGTTTTGTACATTTAAACAAAACTGTCAGACAGTTCTGCCAAGCCGCGCCGCGGCGCCACAGTTTGTACTGTGGCTCGCGCTGCGGCGCTGAGTCGGCGCAGCGGCGCAGCGATTATACTATGAGCCGGCGCTACGGCGCAGTGATTGTGCAACAGGCCGCTTACGTCATGGTGATGGCGCTGCGGCGCCAGCAATGAACTGCTGGGCCGCGCCGCAGCGCGAACTGTCAGCGTCGACTGACAGCTTCGGCAACCATGAAAGAAAAAGCTAAATTGGCCAAAAAGTTCGAATCTAATAGACTAGTTACACTCTATTTTGCACATAAACTTCATATAAACATATAGTAAAGACTTCTAACATGTTTCTACTCATAAATTAACACAAACATCAAATATTCAACACTCAATTTCAATATTTTTGTCAAAAACTCCATTTTTGATATCTTCCATGAAAATCAATACTGTGATTTTGTTATTCAACCAAAACAGTAACTTCTAAGCATCATGATTATGATGTTACATACTCTATCAATTCTTATAATTAATTTATCAATACAACAACTAATTACACCTTAATTTCCATTTTAACTAAAGCCATACTCATTCATAAAAACTCTCTGTAAAATAATTTCTTCATAAAATACATACATACATGAACTAATATATCTTATAATCATATATAACTCGTAAAACAACCATATAATCAATAATCATGCCAAATTATAAACATAACAACAATTTATCTTTTATAAAAATCACAGAGAACTTTTTAGAAGAAGAAAACTAAATTTTTAAAGAAAAAGATGGAGCTCCTACCTTGGATTAGGAAGATGATGATATTATCTTCTTTGATTGTCAAGCTTTTCTCCAAAACCTGTTAAAATATCTCTCAATTCTCTCTAGTTTTCTCTCTGTATTTCTTTCTTCTTCTTCTTTTCTCTCTGTAAAGTTCAACTGAGTCCCTAACTCTAACATACGTACTATAAAATATAACGTATATAGTAATAATATATATTAATTATATAATATAAGTACTGATATAAATATATCAGTTATATAAGTTTTGAAATTTAAAAGCCATAAGGCTTGTTTGGCTAGTCTAAATAAAATAACCCATTAATCCTTACTCCTTGTTTGGTAAATTGAATTAAAACAAATGGATTAATCCTTATACCTTGTTTGCTAAAACACTATTAGATTAAAGACTTATTATACAATAAGGCATGTTTGACAAAACTAAATTAAACCATTTTTAATTTATTTTAATAACTCCTTTATAGTAAGGTTATTAGTCACACCTTTATTAAATTAATAAATCAATTAAACATTAATCTATTAAATTACTTTAACACATAAATAATTATAATTCTTTTTACAATTATAATTTCATTTAATCAACTAATATTTCAAACTACAATTTCTCATTTAAATATTATTATTTATTTAAAATCATTATAAGCTCTTTAGCTTATTAAATTAAACTCCATTATTATAAAATCTCATAATAATTAATTTATTTAGCTCCTTAATTATTTACTCAACAAATAATTAATTAAATCACATCAACTCAAATTGCCATATAATTCAATAAATATTTAATATTGCCAATAAATATTTAATATTTAATATTTAATTATTTATTCAACAAATAATTAAATAAACCACATCACTCAAATTGAACAATTATTTATTCAACAATAACATATCCATTAAATACTTAAATAAATCAATAAATATTTAATATCACACTTTAAAATTATGGAATGTTACATCATTCCCTCCTTACAAGGATTCTGTCCTCAGAATCACAACTCAAACAAATCATTCGCTACATTCTTCCCTACTTACAAAGATTCTATCCCCAGAATCGAAGACACAGATTAAACAAATAACTCAGGGTATTCCTTTAACATTTTCTCTTCGAGTTTCCACGTAGCTTCTTCAACATTGTGGTTTCTCCATATCACCTTCACAAAAGGTATCACTTTATTCCTGAGCACTTGTTCTTTCCTGTCGACTATCTGGATAGGGATCTCTTCATAAGATAAATCTTTCTCGAACTGCAATGGTTCATACTCAATCACATGTTTGTAGTCTGGTTTATATGGTCGTAACACCGAAATATAAAAAATATTATGAATATTTTCCAACTCTGGAGGTAGAGCTACCTCGTAAGCCACTTCTCCCACTCTTCGCAGCACTTCAAAGGGTCCAATAAACCTCGGACTTAGCTTTCCCTTTTTAACGAAACGAATTTTCCCCTTCCAGGGAGAAACTTTTAAGAATACAAAAGTTTCTACGTCAAATGTACGATCTTGCCTGTGTTGATCAGCATACTTTTTCTGTCTGTCTTGAGTTGCGACCAATCTTGTCCTGATGAGTTTGATCACTTCAGCAGTTTGTTGTACCAGTTCTGGTCCTAACAGTTGGCGTTCACCGACTTCATCCCAGCACAGTGGAGTTCTGCACTTTCTGACGTACAATGCTTCGTAAGGTGGCATGCCGATGCTGGCGTGATAACTGTTGTTGTAAAAAAATTCCACCAATGGTAGTTGATCTTCCCAGCTTCCTTTAAAGTCCATGACACATGCTCTTAGCATATCTTCCAATGTCTGAATTGTTCGTTCGCTTTGGCCATCTGTTTGTGGATGATAAGCCGTACTCATTCGCAACTGTGTTCCCATACATTCTTGTAGTCTCTTTCAGAAATTCGATGTAAACCGCGGATCTCTATCAGACACAATTGATACTGGCACTTCGTGCCTCGAAATGATCTCCTTAATGTACAATCTTGCTAATTGATCAAGATTGAATCTAATCTTTATTGGTAAAAAGTGCGCTGATTTCGTCAGTCTGTCCACTATTACCCAAATCACATCGCATCCTCTCTGAGTAGTTGGAAGACCCACCACAAAATCCATCGTGATGTGTTCCCACTTCTATTCCGGTATTTCTAACGGTTGGAGTAATCCGCTGGGTCTTTGATGTTTGGCTTTTACTCTCTGACATGTCAAGCATTTCGCTACGCATTCAGCAACATCTCTTTTCATATTTGGCCACCAAAAATGTCGGCGCAAATCCTGATACATTTTCGTGCTTCCTGGATGAATTGAATACTTTGAGCTATGAGCTTCAGTCAGAATTTCTTCTTTCAGCTCTAGCACTGCTGGAACCCAAATTCGTCCATCGAACCGTAGTAAACCTTCGGTATCGACCTTGTATTTTACATCTCCGCCTTCACCCAAATTCTCTTTGATTTTTCCACACTCTCCATCTTGTAATTGAGGAATTTTTACTTTGTTCACTAAAGTTAGATCAGCTTCTATCTGGAATAGTTGTTTGTCAGATTCTTTTGGAAATTTGATTTCCAACTCCAATTTTGTCATTGCTGAAATGAGCTCCTTTTGAGTTGTTATCAGCATCAACTTCTCCCGACCTTTCCTGCTTAAAGCATCTGCAACTACATTCGCTTTACCCGGATGATAAAAGATCTCACAATCGTAATCTTTTATTAATTCCATCCACCTTCTTTGACGCATGTTCAAATCCTTCTGAGTGAAAATATACTTCAGACTTTTGTGGTCTGTGTAGATCTCACATTTCTCTCCATAAAGATAGTGTCTCCATATTTTTAGAGCAAACACCACTGCAGCCAATTCCAAATCATGAGTCGGATACCCCTTCTCATACTCCTTCAATTGTCTTGATGCATAGGCAATAACTTTGTCGTTCTGCATAAGAACACAACACAGCCCTTTATGTGAGGCATCACTATATACCATAAAATTTCCTGTATTATCTGGCAAAGTCAATACAGGTGCCACACTTAACGTCTTCTTCAAATCTTGGAAACTCTCTTCACACTTCTCCGTCCAAACGAATTTTACAATTTTTCTTGTCAAATTTGTTAGCGGAGTGGCTATCTTAGAAAAATCTTGAATAAATCTTCTATAATAACCAGCCAGTCCCAAGAAACTCCTCACTTCCGACGGTGTTTTTGGTTGTTCCCAATTGATTACTGCTTCCACTTTCGACGGATCCACTGATATCCCATCTTTGTCAATCACATGCCCCAAAAATTGTACACGATCGAGCCAAAATTCGCACTTAGAGAACTTCGCGTACAATTTTTTCCTTTCTTAGTGTCTCCAATGTCAGACGTAAGTGTTCCACGTGTTCTTCTTGAGTTTTGGAATACACTAGAATGTCATCAATGAATACCACTACAAACTTGTCTAGGAATGGTTTAAACACCCTGTTCATCAAATCCATGAACGCAGCAGGTGCATTGGTTAAACCAAAAGACATCACCAGAAACTCGTAATGTCCATACCGAGTTCTGAATGCCGTTCGTGGTATATCCTCCTTTCTTACCTTCAATTGGTGATAACCACTTCTCAAATCTATTTTCGAAAAGTACTTAGCACCCTTCAGTTGATCAAACAAGTCATCTATTCTTGGCAACGGGTATTTGTTTTTAATAGTGACTTTGTTTAACTCCCTATAATCAATGCAAAGACGCATTGACCCGTCCTTCTTCTTCACAAATAAAACTAGCGCTCCCCACGGCGATACGCTTGGTTGAATATATTTCTTGTCCAGCAGCTCTTGCAACTGAACCATTAGTTCCTTCATTTCTACCGGAGCCATTCTGTACGGGGCCTTCGATATCGGTGCTGTTCCCGGTACTAAGTCGATCACGAACTCAATTTCTCTGTCAGGCAGAAGTCCTGGCAAATCCTCTGGGAAGACGTCTTCGAATTCCCTCACTACTGGTATTTCTTCCAGCTTTACCCCCTTCTTTTGAGTATCGACTATGTAAGCTAAATAGCCCACACAACCTTGACTCAACAATTTCTTGGCCTGCATAGTCGTCAGACATTTCATTTGTCTAGGCGACTTGCTACCATAAAATACTACCTTTGACGGAGTCATAAGGTTTACACACTTCTTTTGGCAGTCAATTACCGCTCCGCACTTGAACAACCAGTCCATTCCCAAAATTACATCAAATTCCCCCAGTCTAATCGGAATCAAATCTACCAACAAGACATTCTCCTTAATGTTCACCCTACAGTTCTTGTATACGAATCTAACAGGGATTATTTCCTTATTCGCAATTTCTATGTTCAAAGGAAAATTCAGTTCTTCTCTAGGCAATTCTAACCTCTTAGCAAATTCATCAGATATAAACGAGCAAGTAGCACCCGAATCAAATAATACATATGCATCAATATCATTGATTAGGATAATACCTGAAACTACATCCTTTGATTGCACAGCATCTTGCACAGTCATGTTAAAGGTTCTGGCTGTGGGTTTGATTGATGCTGCAGGTCCTGTAACAGCCCACGCACCTCCATTGTTATCTCCTTTGCTTCTGGTTGTCACTCCCTCCTTCTTCTTAGGACATTCACGAGCAAAGTGATCCTTGGATCCGCACGTGAAGCACGCATTCTTCTTTGATTGAGTGCAATTTGGGGCGATGTGACCCTCCTGGCCACAATTGTAGCAAACTCGTTTTCCCATCAAGCACGCACCCTTGTGAAACTTTCCACATGTCGCACATGCTTCAAACTTTTTGTTCTGCTGGTTACCTTGCTGGTTTCCAGTACCCATACTCCCATTCCACTTCCTCTTGTTGTTGTTGTTGTTGTTATTGTTGTTGTTTCCACTGCTACTACCACCATTCTTCACCTCATTCTCATTCTTCTTCTTCTTTTGTTCCTGGTTAAATTTTGTCACCGCCTCGCCTCCACCTTCAGCGAGTACTGCTTTCTCCATCACTGCTGCAAACGTCTTCAATTGGAACAGGGAAACCCTACTGTACAACCATGGCTTCAGTCCCTGTTCAAACCTCTTCGCCTTACGCTCATCTGTGCTAACCTGATATGGCGCAAACCTCGCCAATTCATTGAATTTTGCGGCATACTCAGATACCGTCATCGTCCCTTGCTTCAGTTCTAGAAATTGTACTTCCAGCTGACTCTTCGAACTCTCCGGGAAATAGGTCTCGAAAAACAACTCCTTGAACCTATCCCAAGTCATCACTCCTGGCCCTTCACGAGTTTTATTAGCCTGCCACCAATAACTAGCTTCTGCTTTCAACATGAAAGTTACAAAAGCAGTCTTCTGGTCATCCCCTACCCTAGCGACATCGAACACCTTCTCTATCTCCATAATCCAGGTTTGTGCTTCGACTGGATTCATGGACCCACGGAATTCAGGTGGTCCAACCGCCTTAAACTCCTTAAACGTTGTACCTTGGTTTTGAGGTTGATTCTGCAACGCTCCTATCAGTAGTGTTACTAGTTGTTGAACGGGATTCGCATCAACATTGTCGTTATTGTTAGTTCCTTCAGTGGTTCTTTGTCGTGTTGGCTGACGTCTGGGAGGCATTTTCTGTTAAAATAAAACATCTGTTAGACCATTACTCAACTTCTTTAAGTATTTCTAATTAACTTGCTTCTATAAAAGAAATACCCACATAGCACATAACACCTTGAACAAAATAATAACATTTATTTATTCATAAACTTTCTGAAAACATAACACAATAGCATCTCTGCTATCTACATTCCTTTCCTGAACTACAAAAGTTTCAGGACAACATCATTATTATCATATCCCATGGTTACTTAACACTAGGGACTTACACATTATTTAATATTTATTACGTACATTACCGACACATTTTCTACGATGATCTATTAAGGTACTTCGTAGCCCTATCACGTTCTTCCTCCATGACTCGAAACATTGTTCTGCGATCTAACACAAATGATGGCAGTGTCTCGAACTGAATCGGATATCCCATGACCCGATCTTGAGCTCGATTAATTGCGGTGTTAAATACTTTATCCATCTCTTCCATCTTCATCCTTTTTGCCTGCGCGTCTCTCGCTGCTCTTCCAGTTCGTTGATAAGCTTCCTCGTATGCATCTTCAGCTCTTGCCCTCTTAGCAGCTTCTTCTCTCAGCTTGCTCTCCAGTTCAGCAACCATCTCAATCAATTGTTCTTTCTCTCCTTCAGTCTGTATTAATTTCACCTCGGCGTTAGTCAGTCGTTCTTCACGATCCAGGATCTCATCGTCCTTCTGTGTCATTGCAGTCTGTTGTTCAGCTACTATCTCTTGCAATTCCTCAACTGTATCCTGAAGTTCCACGTTGCGGTCATGCACCTCATCGTAAATACGGCCTGTTATCAAGTTAAGTGGAATCCTTTCTTCCTCATCCTCCTCATCTGTCTCCACATCATTCTCCTCATCTTCAACTACTATGACCAACGGTAACTCCCGTGGCAGTAGTTATTCCCAAACTACCTGAATGTCGCGAGGCTCCTCCTCTATAGGCATTTGAGGTCCCTCCTCCCTAACCTGACTGGATTCTCCGACATTAGTCATCCTGACAACAAAATTTTAAAGTTTTAGTTATTAATCATTCTACTCGACACTCGCGAGCACATAAGTTATAAACACATAAGCACATAAGTGTTTTATTACTTCTTTCTTAAAACTCGATAAGAGTTATCTCCACTATCTTTTCAAAGGTTACTTCCTAAGGCTTTTCCCCCCCACCTAAGGTTCATAACCTAAAGCTTTGATACCAACATGTGACACCCCCAAATCCCGGTACTTCATTTCCTCAGGGTTTGGTGTTCACGTAATCAAAATATTCATTTCTAACTACCCAATTATAATAAAATTGAATAACAAAACCTGCCCATACAGGATTAAACTTAAATAAATCTCCCAGGTTAACTAACCTTTACAAACAATCATTCATGCGGAAAATTAAAATAAACTTCATTACAATCTTTAAACCAAGTCTGAAAATAAACTATTCAATTATTACAAGTCTTCAGCATTGCTTCGTCTTTCCTTTCCCTTTACTGGTACTAGGTACATCACCAGTTTCAACCTTAGCTGTAAGAAATTTTACAGGCAAGAGTGAGCAAACAAGACCCACTTGAAATGACAATAATTAAATCATTAAACTTTTACATCATTTGTCAACATTAAGCTCAATAGAATTTAACAATATATTCTATTAACTTTTGGAAAGCTTTAACCATTACTGAGGGTCTAATGACCACGAATCATGTCCACAGTTATAAGTAATTTTTCAACTTAAACTTTAACAGTCATAAGACTATAAGGACTTCACGTACTTAGGGGGATCAACCCTTCGTACAATGTATTGTGCACAACCATTTCAACGCTAAGCGTAACCTCTTATAAAAGAGTTGTTCTTCTCAGTATTTAGAATACAAGTCCGTACCAAAGTGAGTTTGGTTTGGATACATCATGGGGTAATTTAGAATTCAACGGTAATCAACTAAGGTTTAGTTGATTACAAACGACATAACTGTATACTATGGAATAATCATAGTTTAATTGATGTTTATAAATTGACATCATGCTTTAGGGATAATCTAATAGCATACAATTTGAATAATTATAACCTACCTTGCTTGAACAATAATAAGACAAGGTTAATTGAATAATAAACATCCACAACATGTATATAATTGTACATGCTAAACCACAAGTTAAGTACAAGAATAACTTGCTCCAAATAAATTTACACCATTATATGATAATCGAAATTGAAACAATAATTAGTTCAATAACACCAATGATTAGAAAACTTATACAATAAAGAACTCGCTAAATATCAAAAGTTAAGGCTTAGAAACTTGCTCAATGTAAAAGGTAGGTTTAGGAAACTTGCCTTTAGCACAAGCTACACTTTTACCACTTGAATTGATACCCTAAACATATGTCATATTGACATAATTAGTCCTAACCAACATTGTACATTTATATAAACAATTACATTCATCATATGGGTTGAATTACCCATTCACATAATCAATTATTTTTCAAGTAGATAATACTTAATAACATGATAGTTCATAGTCTAATCATACTGAAATTATCACATAACATTTATTTTCAAGTTTTGTACATTTAAACAAAACTGTCAGACAGTTCTGCCAAGCCGCGCCGCGGCGCCACAGTTTGTACTGTGGCTCGCGCTGCAGCGCTGAGTCGGCGTTGCGGCGCAGCGATTATACTATGAGCCGGCGCTGCGGGACAGTGATTGTGCAACAGGCCGCTTACGTCATGGTGATGGCGCTGCGGCGCCAGCAATGAACTGCTGGGCCGCGCCGCGGCGCGAACTGTCAGCATCGACTGACAGCTTCGGCAACCATGAAAGAAAAAACCAAATTGGTCAAAAAGCTCGAATCTAATAGACTAGTTACACTCTATTTTGCACATAAACTTCATATAAACATATAGTAAAGACTTCTAACATGTTTCTACTCATAAATTAACACAAACATCAAATATTCAACACCCAATTTCAATATTTTTGTCAAAAACTCCATTTTTGATATCTTCCATGAAAATCAATACTGTGATTTTGTTATTCAACCAAAACAGTAACTTCTAAGCATCATGATTATGATGTTACATACTCTAGCAATTCTTATAATTAATTTATCAATACAACAACTAATTACACCTTAATTTCCATTTTAACTAAAGCCATACTCATTCATAAAAACTCTCTGTAAAATAATTTCTTCATAAAATACATACATACATGAACTAATATATCTTATAATCATATATAACTCGTAAAACAACCATATAATCAATAATCATGCCAAATTATAAACATAACAACAATTTATCTTTTATAAAAATCACAGAGAACTTTTTAGAAGAAGAAAACTAAATTTTTAAAGAAAAAGATGGAGCTCCTACCTTGGATTAGGAAGATGATGATATTATCTTCTTTGATTGTCAAGCTTTTCTCCAAAACCTGTTAAAATATCTCTCAATTCTCTCTAGTTTTCTCTCTGTATTTCTTTCTTCTTCTTCTTCTTTTCTCTCTGTAAAGTTCAACTGAGTCCTTAACTCTAACATACGTACTATAAAATATAACGTATATAGTAATAATATATATTAATTATATAATATAAGTACTGATATAAATATATCAGTTATATAAGTTTTGAAATTTAAAAGCCATAAGGCTTGTTTGGCTAGTCTAAATAAAATAACCCATTAATCCTTACTCCTTGTTTGGTAAATTGAATTAAAACAAATGGATTAATCCTTATACCTTGTTTGCTAAAACACTATTAGATTAAAGACTTATTATACAATAAGGCATGTTTGACAAAACTAAATTAAACCATTTTTAATTTATTTTAATAACTCCTTTATAGCAAGGTTATTAGTCACACCTTTATTAAATTAATAAATCAATTAAGCATTAATCTATTAAATTACTTTAACACATAAACAATTATAATTCTTTTTACAATTATAATTTTATTTAATCAACTAATATTTCAAACTACAATTTCTCATTTAAATATTATTATTTATTTAAAATCATTATAAGCTCTTTAGCTTATTAAATTAAACTTCATTATTATAAAATCTCATAATAATTAATTTATTTAGCTCCTTAATTATTTACTCAATAAATAATTAATTAAATCACATCAACTCAAATTGCCATATAATTCAATAAATATTTAATATTGCCAATAAATATTTAATATTTAATATTTAATTATTTATTCAACAAATAATTAAATAAACCACATAACTCAAATTGAACAATTATTTATTCAACAATAACATATCCATTAAATACTTAAATAAATCAATAAATATTTAATATCACACTTTAAAATTATGGAATGTTACATACAAGATAGTTATAACACTCATATTAGGCATGATTGTGAGTATTCGTAACATATAGGTGCAATTATTACCGCTTTGGTTGAAAATATGTCTTGTTTATGCTTTTATTGAAATGTGATACACAAGCATGGTATATATACGTTTATACAACATGAGTAGGTCTAAGAGTAACATCACACGCGATCACAATTATCAGATTCCAACCCTCAAGGTATTATGTTAATAATCACGTTTAAAGCTTACTAGTAGGTTTAATATGCTCGTGCTTTCTTGTTAATCACATACACACAAGTTAAAGGTTTATTCATGCAGTTCTAAGTCATACTAACATACTTGCAAAGTCAGTATACATACATGGCATGCATTCACAATATGTTTGTTCCTACGTCCTTAAATCCATTTTAAGCTACACACTCTTTTTAATCATGTTAAGCTAGTCTAACATGCTCACATTAGGTCCATATCTCTATATATACTCCTTACATATGCTTGTATGTTGTCATAAGTCATGGTACTATAACAGATTTCAAAACAAAACTCAAAACAAAATTCAGAGGCCAGCGCAGCTGCGCCGTGTCTGATTCAAACCAGGAACAGTTGGCTTTAGTAACTGTTCAGCCCAAACACAGAATTTACTCACGAAATCATTACTAAACAATCATATATTAGTTTAAACATGCTTATATGACTATATAACAACTATATGAACATCACTCATCCATACTAACTTCCAATTCTACAAAATCAAAAATTTGCAATTTCAAGAACTCAACAGCTCTGTTTACAGAAACTGAAATTGGAAAGCTAGTAATGGAATTATACCTTTGTAATGTGAAAGAACTTGCTACTACTTGAACTCTTAAGCTCTAAGAATGCTTGTATGCTTTCAATCTCCTACTTAGCAAATCTCAGACAACTTCAAGAACATCACTAAGAAATTTTGGTCTGCTATTTTTAAAGGAGAAGTTTGGACTGGGCATTAGTGTTACACAAAACATGAATTCATGGTGCAATGCAATGAAACAATGGTTCATGAAGGGTGGCTAAACAACTCCATACCAACCACCTAGCTAGCCATGATCATCTAGGATTTTAGCCTTTTGAAGAATACGTAATATAGCTTCAAGTTACTATTCATTGTACTTGGTGACACTTATTATGGGACAAGAGAGAAAATCCCAGCATTCTTGATATCTAGGCTTGATTTGGTCTACTTAATTTCCTACAATGAAATCTTAATGTACAATTGTTGCCATATTAGGAATTTTTAGGGATAAACTATACACTCACATCATATAGTCCATGTACATTAAATATACACAATAAAATAATGCAGTCAGATATTATTGTCCGGGTAGTTCCATAATTATCTCTACCACTCAATTAATAATATTATAACCTTATGTCACAATATGACTAAACATTTCAAGTTAGTAGGTGGTATGTAATATACATATAATCTATGTACATTCTATTTTAAGGCCTACTCACATGTATGTGGATACTTACATATTTCATGATATATTTATACTATATAGTTTCAATATGCATAATCACATTGCTTCATTCATAAAATTTAATATATAGTCACGTAAGGTCACACTATACTATATAGTATAGTTGAATTATTGCCCACATGCACATAACTGTTAATATAATATTATTATATTAATAACTTACTTATTTATGTTAAATAAATAACCATGCACTTCCTTAATTAATTAACACCAATATTAATTAATCCAACCATTGAATAATGTAATTATGGATTTTCATAATATATTGCAAATAATAGTAATCACACATTATTAGTTAATTACTAAGAATTCAATATTCTACCACAACCATTAACATTTAATCAATATAACAATTAACAATTAGTATTACTTAATTGCGCACATAATTTCATGGTTTATTAATGTCACACATACCACATAATTGTTCATTTAATTTTCCAAGATAGAAGAATTAAGTTTTTCCAACTGACCACTGGCGCAGCTGCGCCAGTTTGTACTGCTGGGACGGCGCAGCTGCGCCGTGCCCTGACAGTGCCAAGATTGGTTTAGCTTCAGCCCGTGTCGACTTTTATTGCTAAATCCGTTATATACGACATGCATTGATGTCCACAAAAGTGTTACTACAAGTCTACAATCGTATTTGATTACTTATATGATATCACACATTCAACACGATTATACTTCCTAATTCCTATTTTAACTCGCTTAATGGATTTACTCGTTTCACAATATGCCACACAAGGCATTTCACAATCCTCATTGTCAAACCACAATTCTTAATACGCATTGATCTAATACGAATCAATTGCATTAACCAACTCATAAAACAATAACACTTATTTTCACATAAATAGTATTTTCAATAATATATTCATTTAATAATACGTGAAAATTCTCGGGTATTACAGTATATATGTTGAAAGTATGAAACGTTAAAGTCAATTTATGAGTACGTTGATTGAGTAATGAATGATGATTGAGTAAGAAACTTAATCTCTTTACTTGTTATATGAACTAAGCATGTATGTTATGTTAGTCCAATGTATATAAGATGTATGATAAGCATGTTATTATGTGCTACGTGATGCACGAAAATTGTTAGATTTGCTGGGCTGTTGAGCTCAACCTTGCAAATAACCATTTTTACAGGTAAAGGATTAAAGGTAACACTATGTGGTACTTGAAAGACATGAATCCGATATAATACACGAAGATTATTATTTTAGCTAAAGTTGTTATTTCTTTAAACCATGATTAAGGTTCATGAGATGTACTGTAACGACCCCAAAATCCATACAATTTAAAATCTCAACTTCGGTCGTTAACCATACATTCAACCTCTAAATAATACATCATTATTCGATGTTAAACTTAATAAAATTGCGGAATATTTAAAACTTTTATATGTTTCCTTCTTTCTTGCCCTGAATCGCAACCATTACATTACATCTCTTTGATTCAATCTTATATCATGAATCGTTACAACAAAATGGCTATACAAAGTCTTACATCATAACTAAATATCCATATACATTGGATAGCTCAACTTACAATTTAACAACATGTTACATTCAAAATATGAAATACATTTCTCATAAAACATAAGTAATCTTCGTGAATATAGATCTCTATAACTCACTTAGCACATATCTCTACCTTAAAATCTTGACCTGCAAAAGTGGTTATTTGCAAGAGTGAGCTCGACAGCCCAGCAAAGTCTAACAGTTTTTATGCATCACATATCACATAATAACATGCTCGATATACATCTCATTAAAGTAACATGGCATACATGCTTTTAATTCACATAGCAAATATAAAGATTGAGTTCCTTACTCAATCATCATTACTTAGCCAAAACAATGCAGTCATATATTGACTTTAACATTTCATGATTTAACATGCATAATATATCGTACAATTTAAAACAGTTCATCAAGTCTACGTGGAAAATAGGAACCGAAAAACTTGCCTTGATCGTTGTTTACCAATAACAGTTTAACAGCTTACAGCTATCTGCACTTCACGTGCCCTACGTAATTATATAATCATACACATCAAATATTAGTCACATAACAACACATAGTAATTGTAATGTAAACTCCACTCTATGTCTCATAATCTTTTCTATTAATAAATACACAATGTTCAACTTAATTGTGTTAACTTTCAACTTATATCTCACTGTATTTCATATTCGCAGTTCATTCAAGTGCTTAAGTCTTGCTAGGACTACTTATTGGTTTTATATTAAATTCATTCCTTATCTTATAATATTTATTTCATTTGAATTAAAACACTTTTTAAGTTCATTAACACTTGGCACGGCGTTTCGACGTTCATTCGTCACACGCCCAATTTGCCTCTCTTGTGTATGCTTACTATGCTTCTATCACTCATCTAATACATCATGTATTAATGTTAAGCATCATTATAATTAATAATATTCATGTTTTATAATTTAGGACATCATCTTTTATGGTCAAGAGCACTACACATGCATATGTGCATGTCCGACGCCCTCCGATTGCCTCCGAAAACACAACAGTCCTAAATATGACTATTTTGACCCATCCTAATGAACTCAGTTTGAAAAACTTAAAGAACGAAAGTTGTAGGTCTACTCGTTCTCGTTCCGGATCATCTTGAATCACCTCAATTGGAGTTCGTATGAGGAAGTTATGGCCATTTTACTACAGGAGGTCAAAACTGTCCAAGTTAGACTACAAATACGGCGCTGGGGCGCGAGGACTAGGCTATACAATGGCACCGGGGCGCGAGATTGGAGCTGGGGCACGAATTTCAGTGCTAGGGCGCCAACTTTTGGCGCTGGGGCGCGAATTTTGGCGTCGGGGCGCGATTTTTAGCGCTGGGGCTCAAATTTTGGCGCTGGGGCGCCGAAACTTGCAGAACCCAACCACGAAGAACATAACAAAGCTACTGTCTTTATTTTTAACCCCAATTAACATGCATAACTTCATTGTAAACTACATATAAACGTTAATAATCATCCATATAACAATTACCAACAATTAAATAACTACCTTAGAAAACATAATTCTTTGAAAACATTGTTTTAAGAAAACTCCATTGTTAACGTTTGTTTAACACTGTAATATCAATAATAACCCAAACTTGATTACTTTAAAGTACGATTCTCTAAAATTCATACCCAATAATATACATGACGTTCAATTTCATAAATAGTATACAATCACCTACTAATTTTTTGTTATCATGCAAAACATACGTTTATACATATATATTCACTGTAAAAACTATTTCCTTCTTGCAAACGTAATTTATCATACAATTCATCTAACAGTAGTTATAATCATCATAATCACATACCATCACTATAATTCAATTGTATAATAGCAATTACAGAAATTATACCACCAATGCAGTGAATTTTAAGAACACCGAAACTAAGGAATTATAGTATAACACATATATGTTAAGATTATAAAACATACCTTCGTTGCTTTGAAACTATTTGTTAATCACTGATAATAGCTAGAAGAAGTCAGAACTTGCTTTGAAAATCACAGCCTTTTCTCTCTCAAATTCTCTGTACTCTCTCTTCCTCAGGATAGCAAATAATAAAACTGATACTCAAGTATACGTAAAATAAAAGAAACCGATATGTCCTTAATTCCAATACTAAATATATCAGTTACACTATAATAAACGTATATCCATTATAAATATATTTTATTTATTTAACTTGTTTTATTATTAATTCAAAATTAAAAAAAACAAAAGCCATAAGGCTTTGTTTGGTAAAATAATTTAAAACTGAGAGACTTAATAAACTTAAGCCTTGTTTGGCAAAATAAATTAAAACTACTTTAATTTATTTTAATAACCACTTATAATATAGTTATTTGTCACACTTCTAATTAATTAAGTTTTCGTACTTAATTTAATTTATTCTAATAACAATTCATTGCATAATATAATAATTTATTTAATCATTATAAATTCTCTAACTTAATTATTAAATAAAATTAGATTACTATTTCAAAATAATTACTTTCCTTAACTCATTAATTATTTATTAAACAAATAAATAATCAAATCACATCAAATCAATTAAACAAATACTTATTCAACAATAAACACATCCATTAAATATTTATATAATTTAATAAATATTTAAATATTTAATAAAAATCTGGATTGTTACGTCATTCCCTCCTTACAAGGATTCTGTCCTCAGAATCACAACTCAAGCCACTCATTCGTTACAATCTTCCCTACTTACAAAGATTCTGTCCCCAGATTCGAAGAAACAAATTACACAAATAATTTAGAGAAATCTTTCATCATTTTATCTAAATATAGATTTTATATTTCCTACTACATTCATTACCTAACAAATTCTAGGTTTCATTTCATAACTTTCATTTGAACTCAATTATATTTTGAGTATTATATATCTTTTAACCCATTCATTTCCTTTTTTAAGGATCGTTATCATAAACACTCGGGAATCGCTATCATAAACACTCGGGATATTACGTTCACCCTTTCTTCTAAGAATTTCGTCCTCGAAATTTTATTTATTAATTTTTATTCATTCATTCTATCAAAGTAGATTTTACATCACTACTTCATTCATTCATTAGTTTCTATAACCACTTCTTCCACAAAGATCATTCTACAATTATTAACTTTTCTATTAAAAGTTTCACATTATTCTTTAATAACTCATCTACTTCTCACTTCAAAATCTCTTTTCTCACTTATTCAACACATTCATCATTCAGTGTCGTATTATATGACTTACTTCTTTCTAAGGAATATTTTTCTTTTTTACTTCCATCTTACAGAATAACAAGAATCTTCCACAATTGTTCAATAATTGGGAAGTGGTATGAATAACTCAAGATTTTAAAAGATTATCCAATCATGCTGAAGGGTCACAAGACCTTGAACTACGTCCCCAGGTTATCAAGTATATCTTGACTTGAACCTTTAACAGTCATAAGACTATATGGACCTCCGTACTTAGGGTGTTAAGCCCTTCGTACAATGTATTGTGCACAAACATTTCAGCGCAAAGTGTAAACTAAGCGTAACCTCTAATAAAAGAGTTGTTCATCTCAGAATTTAGAGTGCAAGCATTCAACTGAGGGTCTAATGACCACGAACCATGTCCACAGTTATAAGTAATCTTTCAACTTTAACTTTAACAGTCATAAGACTATAAGGACTCCATGTACTTAGGGGGATCAATCCTTCGTACAATGTATTATGCACAAATATTTCAACGCAAAGTATAAACTAAGCGTAACCACTAATAATAGGGTTGTACATTTCAGCTTTTTAACATCTGAATCTACACCAAAACAATTTGGTTTGGCATAACTTTTCAATGAACGTTTGAATTTCATGTACATCTTTCAATATTTATCTAGCTGAATCAAATAGCATAGACCTCTACAATAATTCGGTCATCAACTGAAATATGCATATACATACATACATACATATGTATTCTCATATCTTAAATAAATCTTAAAAATCTTTTTATGACGTCATGATACCGCACTGTATTTACAGTCCTTTGAGGATTCCGTCATTTGGTGACTTTATCATACTACATCATACCATAGTGGGCTGACGATCCTTAGATCACATCCAACACTAGGTAATACTGCATTGATGACTCCATCGTTTTTATCATCTTTGCACCAGGTTACATGATGCATTAATAATATAAAATACATTTTGATATAGTGCAAATCATTTTTGTCTAGTTGAAGCAATTAGCGTAGACACACGAATAACAGTATTTTTGCTAAAACTCATTGGTTCCATCATTTGATCCAATGTTTTTTAAGAAAATAAAAGTGTAAACATCAGCACGAAGTCAATAAATTTCGAAAGTCTAGCATTGCTAGTAGATTTAGAATACCAATGCTTCCACCATCAACTCCACTTTCTATAATGATCCATTGCTTAATAGGTCTATCTATTCCTATCATCCTCAATACTCCATTCACACTTAATTATACCCTAGTTCATCAAACTTACCACACATTATGAGTTCAGGAACTTACAACAATCATATGAGTTTAAGAACTTATCCTAGTCAGACCATAGGCATCCATTCGCTGAGGGGTTTAAAAACATACCATATAATTATGAGTCACGGACTTACCATAAGTATAAGTTTTAAGAACTCGCACTTAACCTTATAATATTCTCTAACTATACTCTACCTATCTGTTATACACATGAGAAAAGAATCACCTTCTCAACAGACATATAGCAAATAGCGCGACATAAACATTCCAATGATTATCAATATGATAAACTGAGTGCAAGCACAAAACCCTCGCCCATACAAGGATTTGTACAACTCAACCATCACATGAGTCCTCAATTGAAATCTCACCTAACTCTATCTTGCTCTTAACTTGCTCTTTGCTCGATACGAATTCCTCGTATCACATCATCTATAACTCCTCATGAGTTATCTCGTACTATTTCATAGTACACCATCTTCATAGCATTAAGCTATAATTATTCAAACATTATAGACCATCTTTCTTTTATAACTTAAACAGACCACGTCGTGATCTTATTCTATAATCATCTCCCTTAAAATTATTTTCTTAACTCGTGATCGTTTTATTTTACGATCCTCTTTCTTTCTCTGTTTTTTTTCATTTACGACATTATTCGTTATCTTGGCTATTGGAGTTTGGTAACTCCCATTTCTTATCTACATATCTCTTCAAGATTCTTCTTTGAATCTTCTTGTTTATATAACAATTCCTACTTTAAGAATTTTCAACTTCATTTACATCGCTGAAAATTTCATTCAAGTTCTACACTCTCATCACACGTGTCCATTTCTATACTTGGTACACATCGAGTCTCTAACAGTTTCAATATGGTACGCTGAGTGGTTTCCCACAAACAACCAACAAACTAGGTTTCGAGTTACTAGTTCGTATATACCTCCTCTCTATGAAGGAATCGTTTAGCCCAGATACCATACATCAACTACTAAAGAGTACAATTGTACCACACTTAGTATAACTTTTTGATTCTTAACTTCTTTATCACTCTCTTCTTATAGACATTGTCTATTTATTATGACCTTACATCCTTATTATTGGAGTTGGGTAACCCCACATTTATATTCCTAATAACTCTGCGAGATTCTTCTTTGAATCCTTTCACGCAAGTTTAAATCCCCTCTTTATAAATTGCTTAAATTACTTCTTATTGTTCAAACTCTATTTGAGCTTATTCGTTCATTATCTTCACCTCTCTTCTCTAAGGTTATAGCCTACGGTACTCCTACCTAAGGTTTATAACCTACAGCTTTGATACCAACTGTAACGACCCCAAAATCCATACAATTTAAAATCTCAACTTCGGTCGTTAACCATACATTCAACCTCTAAATAATACATCATTATTCGATGTTAAACTTAATAAAATTGCGGAATATTTAAAACTTTTATACATTTCCTTCTTTCTTGCCCTGAATCGCAACCATTACATTACATCTCTTTGATTCAATCTTATATCATGAATCGTTACAACAAAATGACTATACAAAGTCTTACATCATAACTAAATATCCATATACATTGGATAGCTCAACTTACAATTTAACAACATGTTACGTTCAAAATATGAAATACATTTCTCATAAAACATAAGTAATCTTCGTGAATATAGATCTCTATAACTCACTTAGCACATATCTCTACCTTAAAATCTTGACCTGCAAAAGTGGTTATTTGCAAGAGTGAGCTCGACAGCCCAGCAAAGTCTAACAGTTTTTATGCATCACATAACACATAATAACATGCTCGATATACATCTCATTAAAGTAACATGGCATACATGCTTTTAATTCACATAGCAAATATAAAGATTGAGTTCCTTACTCAATCATCATTACTTAGCCAAAACAATGCAGTCATATATTGACTTTAACATTTCATGATTTAACATGCATAATATATCGTGCAATTTAAAACAGTTCATCAAGTCCACGTAGAAAATAGGAACCGAAAAACTTGCCTTGATCGTTGTTTACCAATAACAGTTTAACAGCTTACAGCTATCTGCACTTCACATGCCCTACGCAATTATATAATCATACACATCAAATATTAGTCACATAACAACACATAGTAATTGTAATATAAACTCTACTCTATCTCATAATCTTTCTTATTAATAAATACACAATGTTCAACTTAATTGTGTTAACTTTAAACTTATATCTCACTGTATTTCATATTCGCAGTTCATTCAAGTGCTTAAGTCTTGCTAGGACTACTTATTGATTTTATATTAAATCCATTCCTTATCTTATAATATTCATTTCATTTGAATTCAAACACTTTTTAAGTTCATTAACACTTGGCACAGCGTTTCGACGTTCATTCGTCACACGCCCGATTTGCCTCTCTTGTGTATGCTTACTATGCTTCTATCACTCATCTAATACATCATGTATTAATGTTAAGTATCATTATAATTACTAATATTCATATTTTATAATTTAGGACATCATCTTTTATGGTCAAGAGCACTACACATGCATATGTGCATGTCCGACGCCCTCCGATTGCCTCTAAAAACATAATAGTCCTAAATATGACCATTGTGACCCATCCTAATAACCTCAAATTGAAAAACTTAAAGAACGAAAGTTGTAGGTCTACGCGTCCTTGTTCCGGATCATCTTGAATCACCTCAATCGGAGTTCTTATGAGGAAGTTATGGCCATTTTACTACAGGAGGTCAAAACTGTTCAAGTCAGACTACAAATCCGGGGCTGGGGCGCGAGGACTAGGCTATACAATGGCGTCGGGGCACGAGATTGGCGCTGGGGCGCCAACTTTTGGTGCTGGGGCACGAATTTTGGCACCGGGGCGCGATTTTTGGCGCTGGGGCTCAAATTTTGGCGCTGGGGCGCCGAAACTTGCAGAACCCAACCACGAAGAACATAACAAAGCTAATGTCTTTATTTTTAACAGCAATTAACCCCAATTAACATGCATAACTTCATTGTAAACTACATATAAACGTTAATAATCATCCATATAACAATTACCAATAATTAAACAACTACCTTAGAAAACATAATTCTTTGAAAACACTGTTTTAAGAAAACTCCATTGTTAACGTTTGTTTAACACTGTAATATCAATAATAACCCAAACTTGATTACTTTAAAGTACGATTCTCTAAAATTCATACCCAATAATATACATGACGTTCAATTTCATAAATAGCATACAATCACCTACTAATTTTTTGTTATCATGCAAAACATACGTTTATACATATATATTCACTATAAAAACTATTTCCTTCTTGCAAACGTAATTTATCATACAATTCTTGATCTAACAGTAGTTATAATCCTCACAATCACATACCATCACTATAATTCAATTGTATAATAGCAATTACAGAAATTATACCACCAACGCAGTGAATTTTAAGAACACAGAAACTAAGGAATTATAGTATAACACATATATGTTAAGATTATAAAACATACCTTCGTTGCTTTGAAACTATTTGTTAATCACTGATAATAGCTAGAAGAAGTCAGAACTTGCTTTGAAAATCACAGCCTTTTCTCTCTCAAATTCTATGTACTCTCTCTTCCTCAGGATAACAAATAATAAAACTGATACTCAAGTATACGTAAAATAAAAGAAACCGATATGTCTTAATTCCAATACTAAATATATCAGTTACACTATAATAAACGTATATCCATTATAAATATATTTTATTTATTTATTTTGTTTTATTATTAATTCAAAATTAAAAAAAAACAAAAGCCATAAGGCTTTGTTTGGCAAAACAATTTAAAACTGAGAGACTTAATAAACTTAAGCCTTGTTTGGCAAAATAAATTAAAACTACTTTAATTTATTTTAATAACCACTTATAATATAGTTATTTGTCACACTTCTAATTAATTAAGTTTTCATACTTAATTTAATTAATTCTAATAACAATTCATTGCATAATATAATAATTTATTTAATCATTATAAATTCTCTAACTTAATTATTAAATAAAATTAGATTACTATTTCAAAATAATTACTTTCCTTAACTCATTAATTATTTATTAAACAAATAAATAATCAAATCACATCAAATCAATTAAACAAATACTTATTCAACAATAAACTCATCCATTAAATATTTATATAATTCAATAAATATTTAAATATTTAATAAAAATCAGGATTATTACGTCATTCCCTCCTTACAAGGATTTTGTCCTCAGAATCACAACTCAAGCCACTCATTCGTTACATGTACTCAATGTTTTATGTATGTATATTTTATGTTGAGTTGTAATGTTAAAGTTTGAACCGTCCGATGTATAAAGGATATCGATTTGATATGTAAGTATATATATTAACCCTGATGAAGCGAATCATAAATTAAACTTGATTCAGAGATATGTAAATGATAAAGGTTTTGATTCAGGAAATTTGTAAGACTCCAACTTATTATTAAATGAAATTAAATTTCCTCTATTTATTATTTTGAAATTGTAAGGGTTGATTTGATTAATGTGGTTAGTTATGGGTAAAATGCGCAAATATTTCAAATAAGCAAGTGGTTATAAAATATTTATTTGTGTCGGTGAATATTCGTTTGGTCGTGGAATATTCTTGATGCCTTGTGTGGGCCCCATAACAGAAAGCGATTGGATGCAAAAAATGACAAATATAAGTTGTTTATAAATAACGGCGTAGTTGTTACCGTTAATATTGTTGGAATACCTGGTGGTTAAAACGTAGTAGCACACGGTATTGTACCAATTATTGATTCAAGGCACTACTCAATAATTGTTACAGTAGTTACTGTTCAATATTTTATTTTATTGATACAATAATTGCTACGTTGATATTTTATATTATTGTTGTTTCAATAATTGTTGTTGCACAGTATTTTCCATTATCAGATCAATAATTCATATTATTTGGATAATATTATTAGATAGCATTATTGGCACTGTCTAGAAAGTTCTGTCTAAGGAGAGGTTTGGTCATCTAATTGCGCGCCAGTAAGGAGAAATCCTTTTTGAAAAGCCCCCTCTTTCTTGGGAACGGCCTAGTTGTCATAATTGTGATTCTGTAATATTATTTGTTAATAATTAATTATTAAGAAAATATTTATTTGATGTGGATATAAATGATGGATTTATTTATGTGGTTATAAATGAAGGAATTAGTGCTAAGGTATTTTATCAGTATTTTGTCAGATTGGAGGTATTAAAAGATAAAATCGGTTCTTAAAGCTCTATTACATGAGTTATAATTTTGATCCGACCGTTGGATCGTTGTGATTTTTGGATATGTTATACATATATAAGTTGAGTATATATCCACAAATTTTGAACCGTTAAAAATTAACGTATGATTTGTTATGAATTTTAAAAGGTGTTAAAAATCGTCCGTTTGTGGATTTCGGATATTTTTTGTCTGGAATTTGGAAAAACTCAGAGCTACAAAGTTGTAGAGAATTCAATTTCGCGTGGAATGGACATATAATTCGTATTTTTCTGATAAACGGGCTATTTTCTATGAATTACTGAAGTTTTAGAAAATAAAATATTTTTTATTAAATTATGGGTGGGACCCACTTTTTGGTTGGTGTTGAATGTACATGGGCTGCTATATTTTTTCAGGATTGAGGTACTGATTTTGGTCAAGAAGCATGCGTTGGAAGAAAAAAATAATAATAATATTTTATTATTGTAGTCTCCTTTGACGTTCTAGCATTTTCCTATAAATAGGCGCTTAAGTTAGAATTGAAAATCACACCAGAAATAAGTTTTCTTTCTCTCTAGATTATTGAACGTATTTTGTGAGTATTTTGATACTTTGAGAGTTGCTATTCAGTACAAGTTTCTGTCAGCACTATATCCGAAATTCAGTCACAAGTACCGTTATTTTGAGGTAAGGGATGTTATTTTTTTCTTAAATGATATTATTTTCTTCAATACCATTATGCTGAGATAGTGTTATGAATTTTATTGTGGAATTTCTACCTTTTGGTGTCGGGGTTACTATTCACGTATACGGTACTATTCACAAATACGACACTATTCACCGAAAAATAAAATTTTTTCTTTTTCGTCCTAGATGTCTTTTATGGTTACTATCTTTGATTGTATCCATATTTTGATCTTTATTTTTGAATTCTGCTTCACAATTGGTTATTATGAAGTATTATTGATCTTGGATAAACTATCATACGGATCCCTAGTATTTGTCTTTCTATCTCACTGGATTCGTTTTCTTTAAAATATTTTTCATCATCCTCAGTCTTAAATGATGATGTTACTGAATATCTTTGGCCTATAGTGCAAAGATGAATTATTATCTGATGAATATCTTTGGCCCGTAGTGCAAAGATGAACATGTGTTGAGATGAATATGACCGACTGGTGATACAAATGAATATCTTTGGCCTGTAGTGCAAAGATGAATATTTGATTAAAGATGTATATTGATTGATGTTACAGGGATAAAATATTGAGGACGAACTTTTAAATCTTAGAAGATAGTAGAACTCATTCTCTACTTGACTCTTCTAATGAATTGTTATTTCTGTTGCAGTTGTTGATCTAAAACTTGTTGTCTATTATATTTTATCAGATTTTTCCCTGTTGAAGACTAATGGTAATTTGTTGTATATTATCTTAGTCATAATATTTTTTATTAGGCTAGTTGAGCTCACCCTTTTCCTTTTTATTCCATTTTTCTGCTCAGGAGGTAAGAACATAGCAGGATCTAGTCGGGGTATGGAGTGATGGTTCTAGAAAGATGTTTTAGCAGTCCTCACTATTTCTGTAAAATAGTGTTTGAATAATTGTAATGATGACTTATTTGAGTGTGGATATTGTCTAGAAGACAATATTTGTATTTAAACTCACAGTATGTGTTGTCGTATTTTGTACGACAATTGTATTATTGAAGTTGTAGTTTGCTTTATATACCATGTATTTGGCGACTCAGAATGGGTGTTGTATACCTATTTTAGGGGCGTCACAGTTGGTATCAGAGCTTAGGGATATGGTCTCTGACGAAAATCGGGGAACAGAACTAGGAAAGGAGAGACGAGTAAATCGTTCGCTAGTGTGTCCTACCTAAGCTTATTTGTTGGTCGGTCATAATATAAGGATATTATGTGATATGTTAATTTGTTTAATTAACCCTTGTTTTATGGTAGTATTTGAGAATGACAGTCGAGAACGTTAACAATGGAGTATATGAGACTGTGGAACAACCTTTAGTCACAAACCAGGAGAACGTGCAACAGAAAGGCAATATTTCTCCTATAAACAACGTTACCGAGTAAACGATGAATGATGGAATGTTTAGGAGCTTTTTGCAGTTCATGCAAAATCAGACGAGGGAGACTCGTGTGCAGAATACGGGTGGAAATGATAGCAACGCGCAGTTTGTCACGGCCAAGCTGTTCAAAGAGTTGGGACCACCAGAATTCTGGGGAAAGCCATATCCGATTAAGGTGGAGACGTGGGTCAAGCAAATTATCAAGATATTCGATGTCTTGGGATGCACGGAGGAACAGAAGGTTCCATTCGCCACTTTTATGTTCCGTAATGAGGCAGATTACTGGTGGGAATCTGTGAAACGTACCCATCCAACTGCACTCAGCATATCTTTGGACACGTTTTAAAAACTGTTTAATGCAAGTACTTTCTTAAAAGTATTCGTCATATGAAGGAGGTAGAGTTTATTAGACTAGACCAAAATAACATGACGGTGTCCCAGTACGAGGCGAAGTTCGCGGAGTTATCCAGGTTTGCACCTCATTTGGTGGAGAACGAGGAACGTATGACGAGGATGTTTTTGAGAAGTCTAAAACCCGAGATTCGGTAATATCTTATCTCTCATAAATTTTCTTTATATTCAGATGTTGTAAACATGGCTCAATTATTAGAGCGAGATAATAAGTATGTTCAACCGAGGGACAACAACCAGGGTCAGACCGGTGATAGCAGTCATCGGAGCAATGATAACCAGCGGAGAGGAAGGAATACAAACAAAAGAGGTAATCACTCTGGTGGTAATCGTGGCCGTGAAAATAGAAGAAGCGAGTCGGGAGGAGATTTTAAGAAGAGAAGGTACAACAATGATAACGTGAAGACGACAGCACAAACATCAACTGTTTCTAGGGGAGGAGAACGACCACCGATCGTATGTTACAAATGCGGGAAAGAAGGACACATCAGCTGTGACAACCCCAAAATAGGTCCATTCCATCCAACCCATTCTGAGTCGTCAAATACATGGTACAGAAAATAACTACAACTTTATTACAACAATTATCGTGTAAAATACAACAACATATATGCTGTGAGTTTGGATACAAATATATACCAACTGTGACTCTTATCCCAACCTTGGATAGCACGTTACAATGACACCTTACATAAAGGTATAGTCAAAAACTGTTTTAGAAATTAGAATTTTTGAGAAGTGCTCAAGGAAACCTTCGTACATGGGAGGCCATGCTTTTAGGTTATGATAGATATCATATGGCCACAGAATTATCCTTGGTTGACCCAATGGACCCGAAAGAAAAACGAGAAGTTTACTATCATATTCTTCCTAATGGTGAGTCTTCTCTTGACATATCATTATCTCCACTGTCTTAATTGAAAATTATACTTCAAACAAACACCAAGATTATATAGGTAGTGCTCGTAAAGATACTCAGCAAGTGGATGAGCACAACCCTGTCTTATGATGACACGAGGTTGTATGTCATTAGACATCTTGTATGATAGTGACAAAATACCCTTCTAACGTTGGGTTCGCCTCACCCTATTTTATTCACCAAATATAACTACCAAATGATGACCACCGTTCTATTCCCTTGTTACGCACGCTCGACCCGGCTACACTCTTATTACTTGAAAGGAATTGTGAAACAGAAGGGTGAGCACAACTAGCCCAGTAAAGAATATCATGACTAAAGATAAATAAGTTATCAATAGCCTTCAACAGAATTAAATCAGAGATTTAGAACATATGGTAGATGATAAAAATTTCAACCATAGTTGCAGCGAAACGAGCAATCCATTAGAAGAGTCAAATAGACCATAAATTCTATTATCTTCTCCATATTAAAAGTCCACCAATAATGTTTTATCCCTGTAACATTAATCAACAGTTCCTTTTCACAATTATATGAATAACTCATAATCATAATTATAATTCTAAATTCATCTTCGCATCCAGGACGAAGATAATTTTCCTCACATATCTTTACCTGAAACATCAAAGATCATGGTTATACCAAATCACAGTTCCTGTTCATAATCATATTAATAAATTCATCTTTGCACTACAGGCCAACGATATTCGTCAGCAGTTCATCTTTGCACTACTGGCCAAAGATATTCAACAACAAGTCATCTTTGCACTACGGGCCAAAGATATTCATCAACAAATCATCTTTGCACTACAGGCCAAAGATATTCCTCAACAGTTCATATTTGCACTACAGGCCAAATATATTCATATCTCAAAGAAATATATAATCATTTCAGAATTTATATACACCATAATTATAACCATGTTAATCAATTCATCTTTACACTTAAGCTAAAGATATTCAATTATAAATTCAATGGTCATGATCATACCAGTTAACAATTCATCTTTGCACTACAGGCCAAAGACATTCCTCAGTCACGATCATACCAATAATTTACCCATCTTTACACTCAAGTGAAACAGAAATTCAACATCAAGGTTATAAAAATGTTATTTATGATAATAAAAACAATATGATCAACAACTGCATTTATTTTCGAGAGCAACAACCATAAATCAACGATAATTTGGTCAGAAAAAGAAACTAATTTTTGTCATGAATAGTACCCATGAATAGTAACTCGTGAATAGTAACTCATGAATAGTAACTCATGAATAGTAACTCATGAATAGTACTCCGTATTCGTACATAGTACCGTATACGTAAATAATGTCATATACGTATATAGTGCCATATACATGAATAGTACCGTATACGTGAATAGTGTCGTATACGTGAATAGTAACCCCGACTCAAAAAGGTAAAAATTCCACAATAGAATCCATACCAATATTTCAGTATAATGATATTAAAAGAATAACATCATTATGAAGAATATAACATCCCTTAATATCCCTTACTATCCCTTACCTCAAAAGAGCAGCACTTCTGACTGGATATCGGATATGACGCTAAAGAAAACTTGCACTGATAAATAGCAAATCTTAAAGTATCTAAATACTCACAAAATACACTCAATAATCTAGAGAGAGAAAGAGAGAAAACTTGTTTCTGGTGTGATTTTCAATTCTAACTTAGCCCTCTATTTATAGGAAAATGTTAGCACGCCGAAGCAGACTTAACCTGCAACTTGATGGCTTTACCTGCTACTATTCCCACCCACCACATTTGAATAAAAATCTCAGCACATTTCTTCACCAACCAAGAGTAGGGCCCACCAATTTTAGAATTTTCCACCAAAATAATAAACTCCGAAAATTCAATAATTTCTGAACCAGTCATCTCGTAAAATTCATAATAAATCATACGTTCATTTTTAACGGTTCAAAATTTATGGACATATACTCAACTTATATATGTATAACATATCCAAAAATTATAACGATCCAACGGTCGGATTAAAAATTATAACCCCCGCAAAATATCTCAAAAACCCTGATTTTTAATACCTCCATTCTGACAAAAATACAGATAAAACACCTCAACATTAACTTCTTCATTTTTAACCACAAAAATATATCCCTCATTTATATCCACATAAAATAAATATTTCCTTATCATATGAATCAATAATTAATTATTCACAGATAATATTACAGAATCACATTTATGACAACCAGGCCGTTCCTAGGAAAGAGGGGGCTTTCCAATAAGAATTTCTCCTTGTTAGCACGCAATTAGATGACCAAACCTCTCCTTTGAAAGAACTTTCTAGACATTGCCAATAATGTTATCTAATAATATTATTCAAATAATATGAATTATTGATCTGATAATAGAAAATACTGTGCAGTGACAATTTTTGAACAACAATAATATAAAATTTTAACGTAGCAATTATTGAATCAATAAAATAAAATATTGAACAGTAATTACTATAACAATTATTGAGTAGTGCCTTCTTACGTAAGAATCAATAATTTAAAAATATTGTGCAATACCGTGTGCTACTGTGCAATAACGCGTATTACTGTATTTTAACCACCGGGTATTCCAACAGTGTTAACGGTAACAATTACGCCGTTATTTATAAAAACTCAAATTTGCCGTTTTCTTCATCCGACAGTTATTCTATTATGGGGCCCACAAATGTCTGCGTCGTCGTACGAATTTTCCTGACAGAAAGAATATTCCTCGACCAAACGAATATTCCCAGACAACAATGATTATTTTATAACCACTTGTTTATTTTGAAAAATTTTCACATTTCACCCATAACTTTAATTTTTTATCAATTTAACCATTTACTGAATTGTAATTATAAGAAAAATTGAATACTTTTATTTCATAAAATGTGGGGTCTTACAATCTCCCCTCCTTATGAAATTTCGTCCCCGAAATTTACATACCTGATATTTCGAAGAGTTGAGAATACCTTGCTTTCATTTCATATTTCACCTTCTCTGTCCTCATGATTTCTCCATTGCTCATCTCCTGTATTTCAGATATTATTCTAGAATACAGCTTCAAAACAAAGGTTAATTAAACAAATTAACATATCTCATAATATCCCGATATTATGACTGACCAACAAATAAGCTTAGGTAGGGTACACTAGTGAAGGATTTACTCATCTCTCCCCTCCTAGTTCTATTCCCCGATCTCCGCCAGAGATCATATCCCTAAGCTCTGATACCAAAATGTAACAACCCCAAAATAGGTCCATTCCATCCAACCCATTCTGAGTCGCCAAATACATGGTACAGAAAACAACTACAACTTTATTACAACAATTATCGTGTAAAATACAACAACATATATGCTGTGAGTTTGGATACAAATATATACCAACTGTGACTCTTATCCCAACCTTGGATAGCACGTCACAATGACACCTTACATAAAGGTATAGTCGAAAACTGTTTTAGAAATTAGAATCTTTGGGAAGTGCTCAAGGAAACTTTCGTACATGGGAGGCCATACTTTTAGGTTATGATAGATATCATATGGCCACAGAATTATCCTTGGTTGACCCAATAGACCCCAAAGAAAAATGAGAAGTTTACTATCATATTCTTCCCAATGGTGAGTCTTCTCTTGACATATCATTATCTCCACTGTCTCTAATTGAAAATTATACTTCAAACAAACACCAAGATTATATAGGTAGTGCTCGTAAAGATACTCAGCAAGTGGATGAGCAAAACCCTGTCTTATGATGACACGAGGTTGTATGTCATTAGACATCTTGTATGATAGTGACAAAACACCCTTCTAACGTTGGGTTCGCCTCACCCTATTTTATTCACCAAATATAACTACTAAATGATGACCACCGTTCTATTCTCTTGTTATGCACGCTCGACTCAGCTACACTCTTATTACCTGAAAGGAATTGTGAAACAGAAAGGTGAGCACAACTAGTCCAGTAAAGAATATCATGACTAAAGATAAATAAATTATCAATAGCCTTCAACAGAATTAAATCAGAGATTTAGAACATATGGTAGATGATAAAAATTTCAACCATAGTTACAGCGGAACGAGCAATCCATTAGAAGAGTCAAATAGACCATAAATTCTATTATCTTCTCCATATTAAAAGTCCACCAATAATGTTTTATCCCTGTAACATTAATCAACAGTTCCTTTTCACAATTATATGAATAACTCATAATCATAATTGTAATTCTAAATTCATCTTCGCATCCAGGACGAAGATAATTTTCCTCACATGTCTTTACCTGAAACATCAAAGATCATGGTTATACCAAATCACAGTTCCTGTTCATAATCATATTAATAAATTCATCTTTGCACTACAGGCCAACGATATTCGTCAACAGTTCATCTTTCCACTACTGGCCAAAGATATTCAACAACAAGTCATCTTTGCACTACGGGCCAAAGATATTCATCAATAATTCATCTTTGCACTACAGGCCAAAGATATTCCTCAACAGTTCATATTTGCACTACAGGCCAAATATATTCATATCTCAAAGAAATATATAATCATTTCAAAATTTATATACACCATAATTATAACCATGTTAATCAATTCATCTTTACACTTAAGCTAAAGATATTCAATTATAAATTCAATGGTCATGATCATACCAGTTAACAATTCATCTTTGTACTACAGGCCAAAGACATTCTTCAGTCACGATCATACCAATAATTTACCCATCTTTACACTCAACTGAAAGAGAAATTCAACATTAGGGTTATAAAAATGTTATATATGATAATAAAAATAATATAATCAACAACTGCATTTATTTTCGAGAGCAACAATCATAAATCAACAATAATTTGGTCAGAAAAAGAAACCAATTTTGTCGTGAATAGTACTCGTGAATAGTAACTCGTGAATAGTAACTCATGAATAATAACACGTGAATAGTAACTCATGAATAGTAACTCATGAATAGTACTTCGTATTCGTACATAGTACCATATACGTAAATAATGTCATATACGTATATAGTGCCATATACATGAATAGTGTCGTATACGTGAATAGTGCCGTATACGTGAATAGTAATCCCGACTCAAAAAGGTAGAAATTCCACAATAGAATCTATACCAATATTTCAGTATAATGATATTGAAAGAATAACATCATTATGAAGAATATAACATCCCTTAATATCCCTTACTATCCCTTACCTCAAAAGAGCAGTACTTCTGACTGGATATCGGATATGACGCTGAAGAAAACTTGCACTGATGAATAGCAACTCTCAAAGTATCTAAATACTTACAAAATACACTCAATAATCTAGAGAGAGAAAGAGAAAACTTGTTTCTGATGCGATTTTCAATTCTAACTTAGCCCTCTATTTATAGGAAAATATTAGCACGCCGAAGCAGACTTAACCTGCAACTTGATGGCTTTACCTGCTACTATTCCCACCCACCATATTTGAATAAAAATCTCAGCACATTTCTTCACCAACCAAGAGTAGGGCCCACCAATTTTAGAATTTTCCACCAAAATAATAAACTCCGAAAATTTAATAATTTCTGAACCAGTCATCTCATAAAATTCATAATAAATCATACGTTCATTTTCAACGGTTCAAAATTTGTGGACATATACTCAACTTATATATGTATAACATATCCAAAAATTACCACGATCTAATGGTCGGATTAAAAATTATAACCCCCGCAAAATATCTCAAAAATCCTATTTTTTAATACCTCCATTCCGACAAAAATACGGATAAAATACCTCAACATTAACTCCTTCATTTTTAACCACAAAAATATATCCCTCATTTATATCCACATAAAATAAATATTTCCTTATCATATGAATCAATAATTAATTATTCACAGATAATATTACAGAATCACATTTATGACAACCAGGCCGTTCCTAGGAAAGAGGGGGCTTTTCAATAAGAATTTCTCCTTATTAGCGCGTAATTAGATGACCAAACCTCTCCTTAGACAGAACTTTCTAGACATTGCCAATAATGTTATCTAATAATATTATTCAAATAATATGAATTATTGATCTGATAATAGAAAATACTGTGCAGTGACAATTATTGAACAACAATAATATAAAATTTTAACGTAGCAATTATTGAATCAATAAAATAAAATATTGAACAGTAATTACTGTAACAATTATTGAGTAGTGCCTTCTTACGTAAGAATTAATAATTTAAAAATACTGTGCAATACCGTGTGCTACTGTGCAATAACGCGTATTACTGTATTTTAACCACCGGGTATTCCAACAGTGTTAACGGTAACAATTACGTCGTTATTTATAAAAACTCAAATTTGTCGTTTTCTTCATCCTACAGTTATTCTGTTATGGGGCCCACAAATGTCTGCGCCGTCGTACGAATATTCTCCGACAGAAAGAATATTCCACGACCAAACGAATATTCCCCGACAATAATGATTATTTTATAACCACTTGTTTATTTTGAAAAAATTTCACATTTCACCCATAACTTTAACTTTTTATCAATTTAACCATTTACTGAATTGTAATTATAAGAAAAATTGAATACTTTTATTTCATAAAATTTGGGGTCTTACATCAGCCCAAACTGCCCACAACAATCCAAGATATGTTACAACTGTGGAAAGGAGGGTCATATAGCTCAAGAGTGTTCTATAGCAAAACCAAGTTCAACGGGTATAGTGACTCCAAAAGCTGTCCTGGATAAGTCGAAATCAGCGGTTCCTGAAAGAGTGTTTGTCGTGATTGGCCAAAATGCGAGAAACCCGAACGAGGTGATCACATGTAAGCTTATCATAAACTCTTGCAAAGTTTATACCTTACTAGATACCGATTCTACACATTCTTTTATCTCTCCTGCTTGTGCTCAACGTTTAAACTTGACTCTAGAGAAATTAGACTTTGACCTATCTATGGAGACTCCGTTAGGAGAAACTTTCATTACATCTACAGTTTATATATCTTGTTTAACCCAAGTTGGCACCATCACATTACCTGTTGATCTTATTTCTTTAAAGATACTTCCTTTTGATGTAATTTTAGGGATTAATTGGTTAACCACTCATCATGCCAAAAATGATTGTTTTCGTAAGGTTGTTAGTTTTCATATTCCTAACCAACCTATCCTACGAATTGAAACAACTAAATCACTAAAATCAGCCACTGTTATATCAAGCCATAAAGCTATTTGTTTATTGAAAAACGGATGTCAAGCTTTCTTAGCCCATGTTATGGATTTGAATAAAGACACGTCAGATTTGAATAAAATTTTTATTGTTAGTGAATTTTCTGATGTATTTCTTGAAGAACTTCCTGGTCTACCCCCAGAACGTGAAGTTGAATTCTTTATTGACCTTGAACCCAGTACAAAGCCCATTTCTAAAACCCCATATCGAATGGCTCCTATTGAACTTCAGGAGTTAAAGTTTAATTACAGGAGTTGTTAGACATCGGTTTCATTCATCCTAGTACGTCTCCTTGGGGTGCTCCTATTTTATTCATAAAGAAGAAAGATGGGAGTATGCGACTTTGTATTGACTATTGAGAATTGAACCATGTCACCATCAAGAATAGGTATCCGCTACCTCGTATTGATGACCTGTTCGACCAGTTGTAAGGAGCACAATTCGTTTCAAAGATCGATCTTCGTTCTGGATATCATCAGCTGAAGATTAAAACTGAGGATATTCAAAAAATTGTCTTCAGAACTCGGTACGGGCATTATAAATTCTTAGTCATGTCTTTTGGATTGACTAATGCTCCTGCTGATTTTTTGGATATGATGAACCGTGTATTCAAAGAATATTTGGATCAGTTCGTTGTTGTCTTTATTGATGACATCTTCATCTATTCCAAAAGCTATAAAGATCATGAGTACCATTTGAAGCTGGTACTTCAAAGGCTTCGCGATAACAAGCTATATGCCAAGCTAAAGAAATGTGAGTTCTGGCTTGAGGAAGTAGCATTCCTTGGGCACGTGGTATCAAAACATGGAGTATCTGTTGACCCAACGAAGATTGAAGCAATCCAAAGTTTGGAGCAACCAAAGTCGGTGACCGAAATACGTAGTTTTCTTGGCTTAGCTGGTTATTATCGGAGATTTGTGTAAGGATTTTCTCGAATCGCTACTCCGTTAACTCAGCTGACTCGGAAAAATACAACATTCTTATGGAGTGAGGAATGCGAGAAGAGCTTCCAAGAGCTAAAGAGGAGACTCATTTCGGCACCTGTTCTGACAATACCATCTGGTTCAGATGGATTTGTTATCTACAGCGATGCTTTAGGCAAAGGGTTAGGATGTGTTCTCATGCAATATGGGAAAGTCATAGCCTATGCCTCGCGACAACTCAAAAAATATGAGAGGAATTATCCTACTCATGATTTGGAGTTGGCAGCAGTCATTTTCGTGTTAAAGATTTGGAGACATTACCTGTATGGGGAGAAAGTGGAGATCTATACGGATCATAAAAGCCTCAAATATTTCTTCACCCAAAAAGAACTCAACATGCGGCAACGACGTTGGCTCGAGCTGTTGAAAGATTATGACCATACCATCCAATATCATCCTGAAAAAGCAAACGTGGTAGCTGACCCATTGAGTAGAAGATCATATGCGGGTACGAGTGCGATATTGTCAACACAAAGGTCTATTTTGTATGACTTGCAAAGGATGGAGATAGAGGTAAAGGCTCCAAGTACCCACGTGATGATATCAAATATACGAGTAGAACCGACTTTAATTGATAAAGTTAAAGCTGCTCAAGCTACGGACATGGAGCTGATGCGTATGACGAAGAAAGTGCAAGAAGGTGCTATTCCAGAAGTAAGAATCGATGAAGAAGGAATACTTCGAGTCAACTCCAGACTTTGTGTTCCTAACGATTCTAACTTGAAGCATAGAATCATGATGGAGACACACAACACACCGTTTGTAATCCATCCTGGAAGTACCAAAATGTATCATGATCTTCGACATACATTTTGGTGGAGCAATATGAAGAGAGAGATTGCGAAGTTTATCTCAAGATGTTTATCTTGTCAACGTGTAAAGGCAGAGCATCATGTGTCAAAGGGTCCATTGCAACCACTTGAGATCCCAAAATGGAAGTGGGAACACATTACCATGGATTTCGTTACGAGTCTTCCCAAGGTATCTCAAGGCATAGATGCGATTTAGGTCATTGTTGATAGATTAACCAAGTCTGCCCATTTCTTGCTTATACGTGAGACTTATTCCCTTGAACGTCTTGCTCATATGTACGTGAATGAGATTGTGAGATTGCATGGCATGCCAGTATCCATAGTTTCATATCGTGACCCAAGATTCACTTCACGATTTTGGGTTAGCTTGTAGAAATCTATGGGCACGGATTTACGATTCAGTTCGGCATACCATCCTCAAATGGACGGACAATCGGAAAGTACTATTCAAACCCTTGAAGATCTATTAAGACTCTGTATTCTAGATTTCACAGGAAGTTGGGATAAGTACTTGTCACTGGTAGAATTCTCCTACAACAACAGTTATTAAGCAAGTATAGGTATGGCTCCATTTGAAGCCTTGTATGGATGAAAGTGTCGTTCTTCAGTATGCTGAGACGAGGTGGGTGAAGCAACTTTGTTGGGACCAGAATTAGTACGCATAACTACAGAAAAGATCCAAATGATTTGACAATGTTTACAAACGACACAGGATCGACAAAAGAGTTATGCGGATCTTCATCGAAAGGACGTAGAATTTAATATTGGGGATCATGTATTGTTACATATTGCTCTATGAAAGGGAGTTACAAGATTTGGAAAGAGAGAAAAGCTCAATCCAAGATTTATTGGTCCATTTGAAATTCTTGATCGAATGGAAAATGTGGCCTATAGACTCGCATTACCTCCAAGCATGTCTCGTGTTCATAATATTTTTCATATATCTATGCTTCGTAAATATGTGAACGACCCGAACCACATTATTGAGTTAGAACCGGACGGGATAGCCGAAGATTTAATGTACGAGGAGGTACCTGTTAAGATCTTGGATAGGAAAGAGCATGTCCTACGTACAAAGGTTATACCATAGGTAAAGGTTTTGTGGAGAAACCATGCTATTGAAGAAATGACTTGGGAATTGGAATCAGAAATGAAAGCGATGTATCCTCACCTTTTCGAAACACCAGGTACGTACGTCAATTTTGAGAACGAAATTTCATAAGGATGGAAGGTTATAAGACCCCAACTTATTATTAAATAAAATTAAAATTCCTCTATTTATTATTTTAAAATAGTAAGGGTTGATTTGATTAATGTAGTTAGTTATGGGTAAAATGCGCAAATATTTCAAATAAGCAAGTGGTTATAAAATATTTATTTTTGTCGGTGAATATTCGTTTGGTCGTGGAATATTCTTGCTGTCGGTGAATATTCGTACGACGGCACAGCCTTGTGTGGGCCCAATAACGGAAAGCGATTGGATGCAAAAAATGAAAAGTATAAGTTGTTTATAAATAACGGCATAGTTGTTACAGTTAATACTATTAGAATACCCGGTGGTTAAAACGCAGTAGCACAAGGTATTGCACCAATTATTGATTCTTACGTAAGAAGGTACTACTCAATAATTGTTACAATAATTACTATTCTTTATTTTATTTTATTGATTCAATAATTGCTACGTTGATATTTTATATTACTGTTATTTTAATAATTGTTACTGCACAATATTTTCCATTATCAGATCAATAATTAATATTTTTGGATAATATTATTAGATAGCATTATTGACAATGTCTAGAAAGTTCTGTCTAAGGAGAGGTTTGGTCATCTAATTGCGCGCCAGTAAGGAGAAATCCTTATTAGAAAGCCCCCTCTTTCCTAGGAACGGCCTGGTTGTCATAATTGTGATTCTGTAATATAATTTGTGAATAATTAATTATTGAGGAAATATTTATTTGATGTTGATATAAATGATGGATTTATTTATGTGGTTATAAATGAAGAAATTAATGTTAAGGTATTTTATCAGTATTTTGTCAGATTAGAGGTATTGAAAGATTAAATCGGTGTTCTTAAAGCTCTACTGCGTGAGTTATAATTTTGATCCGACCGTTGGATCGTTGTAATTTTTAGATATGTTATACATATATAAGTTGAGTATATATCGACAAATTTTGAATCGTTAAAAATTAACGTAAAATTTGTTATGAATTTTAAAAGGTGTTGAAAATCGTTCGTTTGTGGATTTCGAATATTTTCTGTCTGGAATTTAGAAAAACTCAAAGCTACAAAGTTATAGAGAATTCGATTTTGTGTGGAATGGACATATAATTCGTATTTTTCTGATAAACGGACTATTTTCTATGAATTACTGATATTTCAAAAAATAAAATAATTTTTATTAAATTATGGGTGAGACCCATTTTTTGGTTGGTGTTGAATGCACATGGGCTGCTATATTTTTTCAGAATTGAGGTGCTGATTTTGGTCAAGAAGCATGCGTAGAAAGAAAAGAAATAATAATAATATTTTATTATTTTAGTCTCCTTTAGCGTTCTAGTATTTTTCTATAAATAAGCGCTTAAGTTAGAATTAAAAATCACACCAGAAACACGTTTTCTTTCTCTCTAAATTATCGAGCGTATTTTGTAAGTATTTTGATACTTTGAGAGTTGTTATTCAGTACAAGTTTCTGTCAGCACTATATCCGAAATTCAGTCAGAAGTACGTTATTTTGAGGTAAGGGATGTTATTTTCTTCTTAAATGATATTATTTTTTTCAATATCATTATGCTGAGATATTGTTATGAATTTTATTGTGGAATTTTTATCTTTTTGTGTCGGGGTTACTATTCACGTATACGGTACTATTCACGTATACGGTACTATTCACAAATACGACACTATTCACCAAAAAATAATTTTTTTTGTCCTAGATGTCTTTTATGGTTACTATCTTTGATTGTATCCATGTTTTGATCTTTATTTTTGAATTCTGCTTCACAATTGGTTATTATGAAGTATTATTGATCTTGGATAAACTGTTATACAAATCCCTACTATTTGTCCTTCTGTCTCACTAGATTCGTTTTCTTTAAAATATTTTTCATCATCCTCAGTCTTAAATAATGATGTTACTGAATATCTTTGGCCTGTAGTGCAAAGATGAATTATTATCTGATGAATATCTTTGGCCCGTAGTGCAAAGATGAATAGGTGTTGAGATGAATATGACCGACTGGTGATACAAATGAATATCTTTGGCCTGTAGTGCAAAGATGAATATTTGATTAAAGATGTATATTGATTGATGTTACAGGGATAAAATATTGAGGATAGACTTTTAAATTTTAGAAGATAGTAGAACTCATTCTCTACTTGACTCTTCTAATGAATTGTTATTTTCGCTGTAGTTGTTGATCTAAAACTTGTTGTCTATTATATTTTATCAGATTTTTTCCTGTTGAAGACTAATGATAATTTGTTGTATATTATCTTAGTCATAATATTCTTTATTGGGCTAGTTGAGCTCACCATTTTCCCTTTTATTCCATTTTCTTCTCAGGAGGTGAGAACATAGCATGATCTATTCGGGGTATGGAGTGATAGTTCTAGAAAGATGTTTTAGCAGTCCTCACTATTTCTGTAAAATAGTATTTGAATAATTGTAATGAGGACTTATTTGAGTGTGGATATTGTCTAGAAGACAATATTTGTATTTAAACTCACAGTATGTGTTGTTGTATTTTGCACGATAATTGTATTATTGAAGTTGTAGTTTGCTTTTTGTACCATATATTTGGCGACTCAGAATGGGTGTTGTATACCTATTTTGGGGGCGTCACAGAATTAAAGTAAGATGAAAGAAAAGTTTTAATTTTTTTCGCATTTTATTAAGTTTAACATTGAATAATGATATAAAATCAGAAGTTAGACGTATTATTAACGACCGAAGTCGATAATTAAATTATATGAATTTTGTGGTCATTATAGTTGGTATCAGAGCTATAGGTTATTTAACTTTTGGTAAGAGTACCCTAGGCTATAACCTTAGAGAATAAAGGAGAAGATGATAAAGAATAAGTTGAACAATAAGAAGTAATTTAAGAAATTTATAAAGAATGGATTAAAACATGCGTGAGAGGATTCAAAGAAGAATCTCGCAAAGTTATAAGGAATATGAATGTGGGGTTACCCAACTCCAATAATAAGGATGTAAGGTGATAATAAATAGATAATGTATGTAAGAAGAGAATGATAAAGAAGTTAAGAATAAAAAAATATATTTATGTATGGTACAATCGTACTCTTTAATAGTTGATGTGTGGTATCTGAGCTAAACGATTCCTCCATAGAGCGTAGGTATATACGAACTAGCAACCCGGAACCTAGTTTGTTGGTTGTTTGTGGGAAACCACTCAGCGTACCATATTGAAACTATTAGAGAATCGATGTGTACCAAGTAAAGAAAGATGGTCTGTAATGTTTGAAAAATTATAGCTTGATGCTATGAAAATATTGTACTATGATATAGTACGAGATAAACTCACGAGTTATATATAATGTGATACGAGGAATTCGTATTGTGCAAGTTAAGGGAAAGTAAAGAATAAGTTAAGAGTAAGGTAGTGTTAGGTGGGATTTCAATTGAGGACTCATGTGATGGCTGAGTTGTACAAATCTTTGTATGGGCGAGGGTTTTGGACTTGCACTCAGTTTATCACATTGATAATCATTGGAATGTCGGTGTCGCACTATCAATGTATATGTGATGAAAAGGTGATTCTTTTCTCATGTGTATATTTGAGTGTTAGAAACTATTAAGATTAGTCAGATATTATTAGGATTAGGTGCGGTTCTTAAAAGTAATGCATATGGTAAGTTCGTGACTCATAATAATATAGTATGTTTTGAACCCCTCAGCGAATGGACGCTTATGGTCTGACTATAATAAGTTCTTAAACTCATATTATTCTGGAAAGTTCCTGAACTTCTAATGTGTAGTAAGTTTGATGAACTATATTGGGGGTATAGGTAGATTGTAAGTTGAAATAAGAGAATATTTAATATAAGAACATTGGTGGTGCTAGAAATAAAAAGAATTAGTTAGTAATGAGGTAATGGAGTAAAGATTAAAATTAATGGAGAAAATTTGATATTCTAAATCTTCTAGCTATGCTAGTTTTTCAAAAATTTATTGACTTCGTGCTGATGTTGCACTTCTTTGTTTTTGAAAAATGTTGGAACATATAATTAAATCAATGGTTTTTTTAAAAAAAACAGTGTTGTTATTCTTGCGTCTATGCTAATTGTTTCGGCTAGATAAAAATGATTTTAACTTATCAAAATATATTTTTTATAATCGTGTACACCATTTGATATGGTGTAGAAATAATAAATGGAGTCATCAATGCTATTGAACCTGGTGTTGGATGTGATCATCGAATCGTCATCCCACTATGGTATGATGTAGTATGACGAAGTCACAAAATGACGGAATCATTAACGAACTATTAAGACGGTACAGTATCATGATGTCATAAAAAGTTTTTATTTGGTTTTCTTTAAAACTAAGAAAGGTATACTAATTGAGTTGGTTAAAAATAATATATATATATATATATATATATATATATATATATATCGATTGATGTTCGAGTTATTGCTAAAAGTCTATGCTACTTGATTCAACTAGACGAATATTGAAAAATGTTCATGAAATTCAAGCATTCTTTGTCAAACTATACCAAACCAAATTGTTTTGGTGTGGATTCAAATGTTATGAAGCTGAGGTGAACAACCCTGTAAAATAGGACATGTTATCAGAGACAATAGTTCCGAAAGTAATGCATATAGTCGTTACGATGTTAAGATGTAATACGTTGTGCACGACGTAGGGGTACGATAGGCTGATCACCTAGAGTACTTACAGAGAGTGTTTTCAGTCTGTGTGATTGCTAAACATTCTGTTAAAGATGGTTTACAATGGTGATGCACTATTAAACCTGGAGAAGAGTTCAAGGTCCGTATAGACTTACGACTGTTAAAGGTTTAAGTCGAGATACTTGATAACTTAGGGACGTAGTTCAAGGTCTTATGACACCTCAGCAAGAATTGGAATCTTTTAAATTCTTGTTATTCATATCGCTTCCCAATTATTGAGCAATTGTCGAAGATTCTTATTATTCTAAAAGGTGAAAGCGGAAGGATGAGAAAATTATGCAAAACATAATAATTTCAGGAAAGAAATGAAATTCCAGAAAGAAGAGAAATGTGAAACTCTTAGAAGAGGAAGAGTTGAGGAATATGATGATCTTATAAAGATCCTTAGAGAAAGAATTTGGTTGTAGAACCTAATGAATAAATAAATATTAACATAAAATCTATTTTGATAAATGGAATGTGTGACACCCCCAAATCTGGGTTACCTGACCCCCGAGTTTGGTGTTCACGATCCACAATATAATAACATCTAACTACCCATTCATATAGAAATAGTAATACATATCACATTAACATATGTTGTTAATACATTAATCCCATGTTTTCTAACCTTAACATTACAAAATTACCCTTTAGATATACAAAAAGGGTTTACAAACATAATATAATAAATATACTAATTACAACTAATTTATCACTATGTCTTTTCCTTTGTTCTTCTTCACAACACCTTCTGCCACTTCGTCCCTAGCTGAAAAGTTTTATATATAGCAAGGGTGAGCAACAAGTTTGCCCCGCAAGTTAAGATATACGATATATGTATAGGAATAAATAACAAGTCTTCTCGCATCCTACTCAACAATAATCTGATAATGAAAGGGTACAATGCTTTTAAGGTTTTCTACGATATTCAAATGAAGAATCAAGAATTAATTCTACGAAATATCAAAGTGGAATGTTTTCCAGATTTATGATGAGCGATCCATTGGATCTTGAACTTCTCTTCTCGAGTAGCTATCAAAGATTGGACTTTGATATACCCGGGTATATCAGATAACCATAAAGATTAAATCATACCCCTCTGCAAGTATATAAAGTGATCAGCTTCATTATACCCTATATTATGTATAATACTTAATTGCGCGCAAAGGCTGAATATACGACCAATAAAATGTTTCATTTATATAAAAGGTTGTTCTTTCCAGTCTCATAATCAAGATATGATTTAACAACGAAACACTATGATTTTAATTTCTATTTACTTCTCGATCTAGCCGAAATAATTGGCATTGATCTGTCAATAACAATTGAATTCTCTTCTCGAATCTATCAAGTTCTAACAAATATTCGTCTATCCAGAATAATTAGCTAAAATATTTCTCAATATAATTTGTTAATAAACATGAATTATCTGTACTGTCGTTATTAGCTTCTATGGATATGAATATCCAACAATATTTATTCTACGAATATATATTTTTTGAATCAGTAGTTCAATTTGAATTATTAAACATGCACTAACTGCGAATAATCAACAATAAATTCTTGGACGTGGTATAATTAACAATAATCAACCACTATAATATTTAAACAATATTAACTCAAGGTTGAGTTAAGAAACTTTTCTCTTCTGCTGTTTACAACTACACAATATACTTATCTGCTTTTGAAAGACCTATAACCAATAATATCGGTATCACAACAATTCATAACACACAACACTGTAATTCACGGTCAATATTCTCCTAAACACAGTACCACATAGCCACATCAGTATTTATAACCTATATAAACACTTATTAAGTCTAACTATTTCGGTTTGGTTGGACCTCGGTTTATTCTCGGTGTTCTGGTCACCCTATCCGATAATTAACACATTTAATGTCAATTAAATTTGGTGTCTAAGCTTCATTATTATTTTAGATAAGTCAAATAATATTTATAATATTTTTCGGAAGCTTTTAATAATTTATAAATAATTATTATAATTTATAATAATTTTTCAAACACTTAAATCATTTTTAAATGATTTAATTATCAAATAATCTTATCATCATTAATATTTAATAATATAAAAATATTAATGTTATACTTGTCAAAATCTTAAAGTTATTATTAATAACTTAAAATATTTTTAAATCATCAATATTCTACTTAAATGCTTTTTAATTTAATTAAAATTATTTTTAAACCATCACCATTAATATATAAATATTAATAATATTATTATCAAAATATTAAAAGTCATTTATTATAACTTAAAATATTTTTAAATTATTTTTCTCATTTTTAAATAATTTTTAAATCAATAAAACCATTTTTAATCTATTTATTTAATATAATAATTAAATAAATCTAATATCATTAATATTAATTTATTAATGAGAATTCTCCAAAAATATTAAAAATTATATTTTATAATTAAAAATATTTTCTAACACTTTATTCTCATTTAAAATAATTTTTAAATCAATAAAATCATTTTTAACTTATTTATTTAATACAATAATTAAATAAATCTAATATCATTAATATTAAATTATTAATGAAAATTCCCCAAAAATATTAAAAGTTATATTTTATAACTCAAAATATTTTTAAATACATTATTCTTATTTAAAATGATTTTCATAATATTAAATCATTTTTCTCTAATTTATTTAATGTACTAATTAAATAAATTAATTGTCATTTTTCTTCAAATAATTATAATTATTAATGAAAAATATTCCAAATAGTCAGAAATTATTTTTCATAATTTAAAATAATTTTTAAAACCAGTTTTGGTAATTTTTATAATTTATTTTCTATTTTCAATTAATTTCCAGAAAAATCAGAAAATAAAAATAATTAAACCGTCGCTATAGCCCTTTAGCGACACTTTCTGTCGTCTTAAGTGTTCTTGGCCACAAGAACACTGACAGTCCAGTGTTTAAGATCCTTAGTTTAACCACACTTGATTCTCTATGTAATGCATTTCTGGACTAGCTTGAATTGTGATCGTGTAGTGTTTATGTAACACTACAACTACCAACCATCATCTTGGTCATACAACAAACACACAAGGAGATCTGATCTCGAAAAGTTGCTATCAGAGTGCTACTGGGTTTTCTGGGTAACCCAGAACCCAGGCAGTTACAACATGCCATATGGAGGCACGATTATCACCATGATCTGGCCATCAAATGGATGTTATAAATGTTCCAGTCTATAGTCTACATGTTATATAACACATATACATCAACAGATCGGTCCAACAACATTACAATATCCAGATTCATCCCGGTCAAACCCTGCTAGAATTATTATTCATACAGTTTCTGGGTTTTCCAGAAACTGCAGTCGTGACCTAATGGACAAGTTTTACCATCCTCTCTGATCGATCTGTTGATAGTTTAAAGGATCTTAAGGCATGGGTCTACAGTCTAGACAACAGGCTACAAATACATTTCAACAACATTAACAAACAACATCATAACTGTCAGATCTGGGCCTTGCAAAAAGTTGTCAGATGCTGGAAAACCATTTCTGGGTTACGCAGATTGTACTCGGTCATGGTCGGTCAACCGACTTTGACCGTTAATAACTTACGATCTAATCATCCAATGACCCTGATTTCACTTGCAGATAAAAGACCACGTGACAAGCTACATATAACAACTTTAAAACATCAAAAACCATAAACGAACAAGAATCTGTGGCTCCTGACATTAGTTTGTGAGACCACAAATTTTGTTCTTGGACAGTTTTGGAAAAACTCAATTTTAAAGCACTTTGATGCTATGGATCCATGATGGATCAACATAAATCATCTAAAAATATTATATAACACCTGATTAAACACTTAAACAAAAAAAATTTCTAAGCAAGTAAGATCAAAATAGGTTTTAGGTTTATACCTTCTTGCTTCAAATCTTAGAAGTTAACTCTCCAATATGATATTATGGTTGCTAGGGGCTGTTTATATGACTGATCTACTTGTGAATTTCGGAGGTCTTGGTGAGAGAAAGAGTAGGTGAGAGCTTGGGGGAAAAATGACCAAGTTTTGTGACTTTCTCTCTCTTGAATCTTATATAATCAATTGGTGCAATGTATATTGATGATATTGTTGCTGATTTGCTAAGATTATAAGCCACAAAGTCAATGTAGTAGGTCACCAACTAAAGGTGTTAGAAAATTTTACAAGTTACCAGTTAAAGAAAGTAAAAAGGGCATTTTTGTCATTTGTAATCTAAATTTAATGGCATTATGGGCAATTGATCAAACCCTTAGGTTTTACAAACTCCAATTCTAGAATTTTCTAATTAGGGTTTTAAAATAAAAAAATTAAGAATTTCAAAAATATAATTAGGGTTTTAAATAGAAATTAATATTTCTAAAGTATAATTAGGGTTTCCTAATTATATTAACATTTACTAATCACATTAGGCTTGCTATGTAAGACCCCAACTTTTATAAATAAAGATGAATTTTCTATAAATATCATTTTTGAATATTATGGAGTTAATATGATATAATGTTATAGTTGTGGGTAATATTTATAAATTTTGCAAAGTACGCAAGTTGTTATATAATATTCGATTGGTCAGAGAATATTCGTTTTAACAGAGAATATTCGTACAACGGCACAATTATTGGTGGACCCCACAACGAAATTATTGTAGGATTGAGAAAACGACAAAAAAATTTATTAAAAATAACGGCGAAAGTTTTACCATTGATACTGTTGAACTACTCGGTAGTAAAAGTACAGTAATACGCGTGATTGCATAGTAGCACACGGTATTGATTATTAATGCTTATGTGAGAAGTCACTCAGTTTGATTCAATTATTGTCAGTTAATAATATGAATTATTTAGCGATAATGAAGTTTTGTTTTATTCCTATTATTACTTTTTATATAAAACAGAATACTTTATTAAAGTTATTCTATAAATAGAATGTATTATATTTTATTTAAAAGATTTTTCTTTAAATATGGACCGTCAGATTAAAGTAATCAATCTGAACCGTTCATGGATTAGTTACTATGCATTCTATTTTTCTATAAATAGCAGCTCATTCCTTCATTATTTCTTACGAATTCACTGAACTCTAGAGAGAGAAGAAAAGTATTCTGCTACTTAACTACTTCCTTATTTCAGTTCTTCTTTAAAACGGTAAGGGGTGTTATTCTTTCTTATTCATGAAGAGAACTATTGTTATTCCATTTCTTATTATTCTGTTGGAATAACCTGTATACGCGGTCTACCCTATACTTGGTGACATTCTTCTATTATTCTGTTGGAACATCCTGTCTGTGTGTTTTACGCCGGACCTGGTTCCGTCTTTATTATTATTTTGTTGGAACATCATGTCTGTGTGTTTTACACTAGACCTGGTTCCGTCTTTATTATTATTTTGTTGGAACATCATGTCTCTGTGTTTTACACCGGACCTGGTTCCGTCTTTATTATTATTCTGTTGGAATATCCTGTCTGTGCGTTTTACGCCGGACCTGGTTCCATTATTTATTATTCTGTTGGAATAACCTGTCTGTGCGGTCTATCGCATGCATGGTGATTTTTTTTGTTATTCCATTCTTTATTATACTCAGTTGGTTAAGTTTTGACTCTATACTCCATGAAATTTGTGGAATATCCTTGATAATTGCGTTTCATCCAGTATCTTTTCATGAAAATATTCTTCTAAGCATTCTTGAATTTTACTCCACAAAGCAGTATCATGTTGACAATTTGGACGTTGTTAATTCTTGGATAAATTAATTCTTGAACTTGTTTTATTGAATTCTTATATCATTGTCATCATCCTCATGTTTATAAAATGTTGAAAGTCATCTGTGGCCTGTAGTGCATAGATGGACTTGGTATTATTATGACCAGGGATTATTCGGTATAATCATGACCGTAATGTTACAAATGATGTGGTAAAAGTCCTCATTGGCTCGTAGTGCATTGATGGACAGTTGTTGGCATGATCATGACCATTAATGAATACACGAATATCCTTGGTCGTAGTGCAGGGGTGATTCGGTGATGTGGATTATTTTATTAAGCTGAGTCCCAGCGATAACAGTGTTGAAAAACCTTTTAAATCATAGAAGATAGTAGATTTTATTTTCTACTTGACTCTTTTAATGGATTGCTTGTTCCGCTGCAGTTAAACTTGATGTTCGTTATATTTTATCAGTTTAACACTGTTGAAGGCTAATGATAATTTATTCTGCATTATCTTAGTCATAATATTTCTTACTGGGCTAGTTGAGCTCACCCTTTCTTTCACTGTTCTCTTCAGGAAATGAAAATATAGCTGGGACGAGTCGGGGAACGGAGTGATGGACCAGATGATAGTATTAGTAGTCCTCACTATTCTATTAAATAGTGTGATAATAATTGTAATGAGGACTCCTTTTGAGTTTGTATAGTCTCTAGTAGACAATAATTGTATTCAAACTCACAGTTATGTTTTGTCGTATTGTACACAACAGTTGTATTAGTAAGTTATATTTGTTTTTTGTACCATGTATCTAACGACCCAAGATGGGTGATGTATACCTAATTTTGGGGGCGTCACAGTTGGTATCAGAGCTTAGGGATATGATCCCTGGCTAAGATGTGAGAATAGAACTAGGAGGGGAGAGACGGGGAATTTCTTCGCTAGTATGACCTACCTAAGTTTATTTGCATGGTATTTAATTGGTCGGTCAAAGTATAAGGATAATATATGACATATCAATTAACTTTTGTTTTGTGGCAGTATCTGAAAATGGCATCCGAGAATGTTGAGAATAGCAATGGAGCACATGCGACTCTTGATTCACCACATATCAATAATCAGGATAATGTGCATCAGGAAGGTGACAATCCTCATGCAAACAACAATACTGACCAAATGATGAATGATGGAATGTTCAGAAGCTTTATGCAGTTCATGCAACAGCAGGCGAGAGCGGCTCCTGTTCAAAATGTAGGTGGAAACACTGAAAACTCTCGGACGGTCACCGCTAAACAGTTCAAGGAGCTGGGACCACCGGAGTTTAAGGGAGAGCCAAAACCACTTATAGCGGAAACATGGATAAAGCAGATCACCAAGATATTTGATGTCTTGGGATGCTCCGAGGAGCAAAAAGTTCCCTTTGATGCCTTTATGTTGCGAGGAGAGGCAGATTACTGGTGGGAATTAATTAAGCGTACTCAACCTGCCGCACTGAAGATGTCTTGGGAGAAGTTTCAAGAGTTGTTCAATGACAAATACTTTCCCGAAAGTGTTTGACACATGAAGGAGGTGGAGTTCATCAAATTAGAGCAGAATAATATGATCGTGTCGCAGTATGAGGCTAAATTTGCTGAGTTAGCCCTGTTTGCGTCCCACTTGGTGGATAATGAAGAGCGAATGACGCGAATGTTTTTGCGAGGTTTGAAACTTGAGATACGTCAACATCTTATTTCTCATAAACTATGTTTGTATTCAGATGTTGTGAATAGGGCTCAGTTAGTGGAGCGTGATAATGAGTCAACGCAACCAAAAGAGAGCAGTCGGCAAAATGATAATACCAGTTAGAGCAGTCATCGAAGCGGTGACAACAAGCGTAGAGAGAATCAACAGGCCATAAATGGTAACCACTTCGGTGGTAATCAGGGCCAAAACAATAAGAATGGTCATTTCAAGAAGAGGAGATTCAACAATGATGGAAAGACGTCAGCACCAGCACCCGTTGTTAAGGAAGGAGAACGACCACCTATCATATGTTTCAAATGCGGAGAGGAGGGGCACATCAGTCCAAACTGCGCGATGCCGTCTAAAGCATGTTATAATTGTGGAAGAGAAGGTCATTTAGCTCGATTTTGTCGTTTACCAAAAATAAGTTCAGCCAGGATGGAGACACCAAAGGCCGTCCCAGAAAAGTCAAAACCGGTATTGCAAGGGAGAGCGTTTGTTGTGACCTCCCAGAAAGTAAGGAACCCGAATGAGGTCATCACGGGTAAGCTTATCATAAACTCTAACTAAGTCTATACTTTATTTGATACCGGTTCTACCCATTCTTTTATTTCTCCTACTTGCGGTCATCGATTAAATTTGACTCTGGAGAAATTAAACTTTGACTTATCTGTTGAAACTCCATTGGGAGAAACCTTCATTACATCCACGGTTTATAAGTCTTGTTTGGTTCAAGTTGGTACCCACACATTATCTGTCGATCTGATTTCATTAAAAATACTTGCATTTGGCGTGATTCTAGGGATTGATTGGTTAACTACTCATCATGCAAAAATTGATTGTTTTCGTAAGGTTGTTAGCTTTCATATTTCTAATCGACCTATTATGCGAATTCAAGCAACCAAACCATTAAAATCAATCGCTGTCATCTCAAGCCATAAAGCTATTCGTTTATTGAAAAACGGATGTCAAGCTTTCTTAGCTCATGTCACGGATCTAAACAAAAATACGTCAGTTTTGAATGATATTTCTATTGTTAATAAATTCTCTGACGTATTCCCTAAAGAACTTCCTGGCCTACCCCCAGAGCGTGAAATTAAATTTTATATCGACCTTGAACCCGGTATAAAACTCATTTCAAAAGCCCCATATCGAATGGCTCCTATTGAACTTCAGGAGTAAAAGATCTAACTGCAGGAATTGTTAGACATTGGCTTTATTTGTCCTAGTACTTCTCCTTGGGGTGCTCCTGTTCTATTCGTGAAGAAGAAAGATGGAAGTATGCGACTTTGTATTGATTATCGGGAGTTGAATCATGTCACCATCAAAAACAGGTGCCCATTGCCACGTATTGATGACCTGTTTGACCAGTTGCAAGGAGCACAATTCTTTTCAAAGATCGATCTTCGTTCTGGATATCATCAGCTGAAGGTTAGAACTGAGGATATTCCAAAGACGGCTTTCAGAACTCGATACTGGCATTATGAATTCCTAGTCATGTCCTTTAGATTGACTAATGCTCCTGCTGCCTTCATGGATATGATGAACCGGGTATTCAAGGAATATTTGGATCACTTTGTGGTCATCTTTATTGATGACATCCTTATTTATTCCAAAAGACGTGAAGATCATGAGCAACACTTGAGGCTGGTACTCTAAAAGCTTCGTGAATACAAGCTTTATGCCAAGTTAAAGAAATGCGAGTTCTGGCTGGAGGAGGTAGCATTCCTTGGGCACGTAGTATCAAGTCGTGGAATATCTGTTGACCCGATAAAGATTGAAGCTATTCAAAGCTGGGAGCAACCTAAATCAGTAACCGAAGTACGTAGCTTTCTCGGTTTAGCTAGTTATTATCGGATATTTGTGGAAGGATTTTCTCGAATTGCTAGTCCACTAACTCAGCTGACTCGGAAAGATACAAAGTTCGGTTGGAGCGAAGAATGTGATAAGAGTTTTCAAGAACTCAAGAGGAGACTCATTTTAGCACCTGTTCTAACAATACCATCTGGCTCGGAGGGATTTGTCATCTACAGTGATGCTTCGAGCAAAGGGTTGGGATGCGTTCTCATGCAACATGGAAAAGTCATAGCCTATGCATCAAGACAACTCAAGGAATATGAGAGGAATTATCCTACTCATGTTCTAGAGTTGGCAGCTGTTGTCTTTGCACTTAAAATTTGGAGGCATTACTTGTATGGGGAGAAGGTGGAGATCTTTACGGATCATAAAAGCCTCAAATATTTCTTCACTCAAAAGGAACTCAACATGCGACAACGACGTTGGCTTGAACTGTTGAAAGATTATGATCATACCATTTAATACCATCCTGGAAAAGCGAACGTGGTAGCTGACGCATTGAGTAGAAGATCATATGCAAGTACAAGTGCAATATTGTCAGCACAAAGGCCCATTTTGTGTGACTTGCAAAGGATGGAGATAGAGTTAAAGAATCCAGGGACCCATGTGATGATGGCGAATATACGAGTAGAACCAACTTTAATCGATAAAGTTAAAACTGCTCAAGCTACAGACCTGGAGCTGATGCGTATGAGGAAGAAAGTGCAAGAAGGTGCTATGCCGGAAGCAAGAATCGATGAAGAAGGAATATTTCGAGTCAACTCCAGACTTTGTGTTCCTAACAACCCTGATTTAAAGTATGAAATCGTGATGGAGGCGCACAACACACCGTTTGCAATCCATCCTGGAAGTACGAAAATGTATCATGATCTTCGTCATACATTTTAGTGGAGCAATATGAAGAGAGAGATAGCGCTATTTATCTCAAGGTGCCTAACTTGTCAACGAGTCAAAGCGGAGCATCAAGTACCAAAAGGTCCATTGCAACCACTTGAAATTCCAGAATGGAAGTAGGAGCACATTACCATGGATTTCGTTACCGGTCTTCCTAAGGTTTCTCAAGGTATAGATGCGATTTGGGTCATTGTTGATAGATTGACCAAGTCTGCTCATTTCTTACCGATACGAGAAACTTATACACTTGAACGTCTTGCTTGTATGTACATAAACGAGATTGTAAGACTGCATGGTATGCCAGTATCCATAGTTTCTGATCGAGACCCAAGATTCACTTCACGATTTTGGGTTAGTTTACAAAAAGCTATGGGCACGGATTTACGATTTAGTTTGGCATATCATCCTCAGACTGACAGACAATCAGAGAGGACTATTCAAACTTTTGAAGATCTATTAAGACTCTGTGTCCTTGATTTCAAGGGAAGTTGGGACACGTTCTTACCATTGATGGAGTTTTCCTACAACAACAGTTATCAAGAAAGTATTGGCATGGCTCCATTCGAAGTATTGTATGAAAGAAAATGTCGTTCTCCAGTATGCTGAGATGAGGTGGGTGAAGCAACGTTATTGGGACCGGAGTTGGTACGTATGACTATAGAAAAGATTCAAACGATCCGACAACGTATAAAAACCTCACAAGATCGACAAAAGAGTTATGCTGATCTTCATCGAAAGGACGTGGAATTTGATATAGGAGATCATGTGTTCTTACGTGTTGCTCCATGGAATGGAGTTACGAGATTTGGAAAGAAAGGAAAGCTCAATCCTCGATTCATCGATCCATTTTTAATCCTCGATCGAGTAGGAACTGTGGCTTATAGACTCGCTTTACCGCCAAGTATGTCTCGTGTTCATAATGTTTTTCACATATCCATGTTACGTAAATATGTAGAAGACCCGAACCACATTATTGAGTTAGAACCAGATGAAATAGCGGAGGATTTGACGTATGAAGAAGTTCATGTTCAAATCTTGGATAAGAAGGAACATATTCTACGCTCCAAGGTTATACCTCAAGTCAAAGTTTTGTGGAGAAATCACGATGTTGAGGAAATAACTTGGGAGTTAGAATCTGAAATGAAGTCAAGGTATCCTTACCTCTTCGACATACCAGGTACGTACCCTAATATCGAGGGCGAAATTTCATAAGTAGGGGAGGTTGTAAGACCCCAACTTTTATAAATAAATATAAATTTTCTATAAATATCATTTTTGAATATTATGGAGTTAATCTGATATAATGTTATAATTGTGGGTAATATTTATAAATTTTACAAACTACGCAAGTTGTTATATAATATTCGATTGGTCGGGGAATATTCGTACAACGACACAATTATTGATGGACCCCACAACGGAATTATTGTCGGATTGAGAAAACGACAAAAATATTTTATTAAAAATAACGGCGAAAGTTTTACCATTGATACTGTTGAACTACTCGGTAGTAAAAGTACAGTAATATGTGTGGTTGCATAGTAGCACACGGTATTGATTATTAATGCTTATGTGAGAAGTCACTCAGTTTGATTCAATTATTGTCAGTTAATAATATGAATTATTTAGCGATAATGAAGTTTTGTTTTATTCGTATTATTAACGTAATAAAACAGAAACATCTTTTTATATAAAACAGAATACTTTATTAAAGTTATTCTATAAATAGAATATATTATATTTTATTTAAAAGATTTTTCTTTAAATATGGACCGTTAGATTAAAGTAATCAATCTGGACCGTTCATGGATTAGTTACTATGCATTCTGTTTTTCTATAAATAGCAGCTCATTCCTTCATTATTTCTTACGAATTCACTGAACTTTAGAGAGAGAAACTATAGAGAGAGAAGAAAAATATTCTGCTACTTAACTACTTCCTTATTTCAGTTCTTCTTTAAAACGGTAAGGGGTGTTATTCTTTCTTATTCATGAAGAGAACTGTTGTTATTCCATTTCTTATTATTCTGTTGGAATAACCTGTATACGCTGTCTACCCTATACTTGGTGACATTCTTCTATTATTCTGTTGGAACATCCTGTCTGTGTGTTTTACGCCGGACCTGGTTCCGTCTTTATTATTATTCTGTTGGAACATTCTGTCTGTGTGTTTTACACCAGACCTGGTTCCGTCTTTATTATTATTCTGTTGAAACATCCTGTCTGTGTGTTTTACACCGAACCTGATTCCGTCTTTATTATTATTCTGTTGGAATATCCTGTCTGTGCGTTTTACGCCGGACCTGGTTCCATTATTTATTATTCTGTTGGAATAACCTGTCTGTGCGGTCTATCGCATGCATGGTGATTTCTTTTGTTATTCCATTCTTTATTATACTCAGTTGGTTAAGTTTTGACTTCTATACTCCATGAAATTTATGGAATATCCTTGATAATTGCGTTTCATCCAGTATCTTTTCATGAAAATATTCTTCTAAGCATTCTTGAATTTTACTCCACAAAGCAGTATCATGTTGACAATTTGGACATTGTTAATTCTTGGATAAATTAATTCTTGAACTTGTTTTATTGAATTCTTATATCATTGTCATCATCCTCATGTTTATAAAATGTTAAAAGTCATCTGTGGCCTGTAGTGCATAGATGGACTTGGTATGATTATGACCAGGGATTATTCGGTATAATCATGACCGTAATGTTACAAATGATGTGGTAAAAGTCCTCATTGGCCCGTAGTGCATTGATGGACAGTTGTTGGCATGATCATGACCATTAATGAATACACGAATATCCTTGGCCGTAGTGCAGGGGTGATTCGATGATGTGGATTATTTTATTAAGCTGAGTCCCAGCGATAACAGTGTTAAAAAACCTTTTAAATCATAGAAGATAGTAGATTTATTTTCTACTTGACTCTTTTAATGGATTGCTTGTTCCGCTGCAGTTAAACTTGATGTTCGTTATATTTTATCAGTTTAACACTGTTGAAGGCTAATGATAATTTATTCTGCATTATCTTAGTCATAATATTTTTTACTGGGCTAGTTGAGCTCACCCTTTCTTTCACTGTTCTCTTCAGGAAATGAGAATATAGCTGGGACGAGTCGGGGAACGGAGTGATGGACCAGATGATAGTATTAGTAGTCCTCACTATTCTATTAAATAGTGTGACAATAATTGTAATGAGGACTCCTTTTGAGTTTGTATAGTCTCTAGTAGACAATAATTGTATTCAAACTCACAGTTATGTTTTGTCGTATTGTACACAACAGTTGTATTAGTAAGTTGTATTTGTTTTCTGTACCATGTATCTGACGACCTAAGATGGGTGATGTATACCTAATTTTGGGGGCGTCACAGTTGGTATCAGAGCTTAGGGATATGATCTCTGGCTAAGATGTGAGAACAGAACTAGGAGGGGAAAGACGGGAAATTTCTTCGCTAGTATGACCTACCTAAATTTATTTGCATGGTATTTAATTGGTCGGTCATAATATAAGGATAATATATGACATATCAATTAACTTTTATTTTGTGGCAGTATATGAAAATGGCATCCGAGAATGTTGAAAATAGCAATGGAGCACAGGCGACTGTTGATTCACCACATATCAATAATCGGGATAATGTGCATCAGGAAGGCGACAATCCTCATGCAAACAACAATACTGACCAAATGATGAATGATGGAATGTTCAGAAGCTTTATGCAGTTCATGAAACAGCAGGCGAGAGCGGTTCCTATCCAAATATAGGTGGAAACACTGAAAACTCTCGGACGGTCACCGCTAAATAGTTCAAGGAGCTGGGACCACCGGAGTTTAAGGGATAGCCAAAACCACTTATAGCGAAAATATAGATAAAACAGATCACCAAGATATTTGATGTCTTGGGATGCTCCGAGAAGCAAAAGGTTCCCTTTGCCGCCTTTATGTTGCGAGGAGAGGCAGATTACTGGTGGGAATCGATTAAGCGTACTCAACCTGCCGCACTGAAGATGTCTTGGGAGAAGTTCCAAGAGCTGTTCAATGATAAATACTTTCCCGATAGTGTTCGAAACATGAAGGAGGTGGAGTTCATCAAATTAGAGCAGAATAATATGACCGTGTCGCAGTATGAGGCTAAATTTGCTGAGTTGTCCCGGTTTGCGTCCCACTTGGTGGATAATGAAGAGCGAATGACGCGAATGTTTTTGCGAGGTTTGAAACCTGAGATACGTCAACATCTTATTTCTCATAAACTGTGTTTGTATTCAGATGTTGTGAATAGGGCTCAGTTAGTGGAGCGCGATAACGAGTCAATGCAACCAAAAGAGAGCAGTCGGCAAAATGATAATACCAGTGAGAGCAGTCATCGAAGCGATGACAACAAGCGTGGAGGGAATCAACAGGCCAGAAATGGTAACCACTTCGGTGATAATCAGGGCCAAAATAATAAGAATGGTCATTTCAAGAAGAGGATATTCAACAATGATGGAAAGACGTCAGCACCAGCTCCCGTTGTTAAGGAAGGAGAACGACCACCTATCATATGTTTTAAATGCGGAGGGGAGGGGCACATCAGTCCAAACTGCGCGATGCCGTCTAAAGCATGTTATAATTGTGGAAGAGAAGGTCATTTAGCTCGATTTTGTCATTTACCAAAAACAAGTTCAGCCAGGATGGAGACACCAAAGGCCGTCCCAGAAAAGTCAAAATCGGTAGTGCAAGGGAGAGCGTTTGTTGTGACCTTCCAGACAGTAAGGAACCCGAATGAGGTCATCACGGGTAAGCTTATCATAAACTCTAACGAAGTCTATACTTTATTTGATACCGGTTCTACGCATTCTTTTATTTCTCCTACTTGCGCTCATCGATTAAATTTGACTCCGGAGAAATTAAACTTTGACGTATCTGTTAAAACTCCATTGGGAGAAACCTTCATTACATCCACGGTTTATAAGTCTTGTTTGGTTCAAGTTGGTACCCACACATTACTTGTCGATATGATTTCATTAAAAATACTTGCATTTGACGTAATTCTAGGGATTGATTGGTTAACTACTCATCATGCAAAAATTGATTATTTTCGTAAGGTTGTTAGCTTTCATATTCCTAATCGACCTATTATGCGAATTCAAGCAACCAAACCATTAAAGTCAATCGTTGTCATCTCAAGCCATAAAGCTATTCGTTTATTGAAAAACGGATGTCAAGCTTTCTTAGCTCATGTCACGGATCTAAACAAAAATACGTCAGTTTTGAATGATATTTCTATTGTTAATAAATTCTCTGACGTATTCCCTGAAGAACTTCCTGGCCTACCCCCAGAGCGTGAAATTGAATTTTATATCGACCTTGAACCCGGTACAAAACCCATTTCCAAAGCCCCATATCGAATGGCTCCTATTGAACTTCAGGAGTTAAACATCCAACTGCAGGAATTGTTAGACATTGGCTTTATTCATCCTAGTACTTCTCTTTGGGGTGCTCCTATTCTATTCGTGAAGAAGAAAGATGGAAGTATCACCATCAAAAATAGGTACCCATTGCCACGTATTGATGACCTGTTTGACCAGTTGCAAGGAGCACAATTCTTTTCAAAGATCGATCTTCGTTCTGGATATCATCAGCTGAAGGTTAAAACTGAGGATATTCCAAAGACGGCTTTCAGAACTCGGTACTGGCATTATGAATTCCTAGTCATGTCCTTTAGATTGACTAATGCTCCTGCTGCCTTCATGGATATGATGAACCGGGTATTCAAGGAATATTTGGATCACTTTGTGGTCGTCTTTATTGATGACATCCTTATTTATTCCAAAAGACGTGAAGATCATGAGCAACACTTGAGGCTAGTACTCCGAAAGCTTCATGAATACAAGCTTTATGTCAAGTTGAAGAAATGCGAGTTCTGGCTGGAGGAGGTAGCATTCCTTGGGCACGTAGTATCAAGTTGTGGAATATCTGTTGACCCGGCAAAGATTGAAGCTATTCAAAGCTGGGAGCAACCTAAATCAGTAACCGAAGTACGTAGCTTTCTCGGTTTAGCTAGTTATTATCGGAGATTCGTGGAAGGATTTTCTTGAATTGCTACTCCACTAACTCAGCTGACTCGGAAAGATACAAAGTTCAGTTGGAGCGAAGAATGTGATAAGAGTTTTCAAGAACTCAAGAGGAGACTCATTTCAGCACATGTTCTAACAATACCATCTGGCTCGGAGGGATTTGTCATCTATAGTGATGCTTCGAGCAAAGGGTTGGGATGCGTTATCATGCAACATGAAAAAGTCATAGCCTATGCATCAAGACAACTCAAGGAATATGAGAGGAATTATCCTACTCATGATCTAGAGTTGGCAGCTGTTGTCTTTGCACTAAAAATTTGGAGGCATTAATTGTATGGGGAGAAGGTGGAGATCTTTACGGATCATAAAAGCCTCAAATATTTTTTCACTCAAAAGGAACTCAACATGCGACAATGACGTTGGCTTGAACTGTTGAAAGATTATGATCATACCATTCAATACCATCCTGGAAAAGCGAACGTGGTAGCTGACGCATTGAGTAGAAGATCATATGCAAGTACGAGTGTAATATTGTCAGCACAAAGGCCCATTTTGTGTGACTTGCAAAGGATGGAGATAGAGTTAAAGACTCCAGGGACCCATGTGATGATGGCGAATATACGAGTAGAACCAACTTTAATTGATAAAGTTAAAGCTGCTCAAGTTACTGACCTGGAGCTGATGCGTATGAGGAAGAAAGTGCAAGAAGGTGCTATGCCGGAAGCAAGAATCGATGAAGAAGGAATACTTCGAGTCAACTCCAAACTTTGTGTTCCTAACAACCCTGATTTAAAGTATGAAATCATGATGGAGGCGCACAACACACCGTTTGCAATCCATCCTGGAAGTACCAAAATGTATCATGATCTTCGTCATACATTTTGGTGGAGCAATATGAAGAGAGAGATAGCGCTATTTATCTCAAGGTGTCTAACTTGTCAACGAGTCAAAGCGGAGCATTAAGTACCAAAAGGTCCATTGCAACCACTTAAAATTCCAGAATGGAAGTGGGAGCACATTACCATGGATTTCGTTACCGGTCTTCCTAAGGTTTCTCAAGGTATAGATGCGATTTGGGTCATTGTTGATAGATTGACCAAGTCTGCTCATTTCTTACCGATACGAGAAACTTATACACTTGAACGTCTTGCCCGTATGTACATAAACGAGATTGTAAGACTGCATGGTATCCCAGTATCCATAGTTTCTGATCGAGACCCGAGATTCACTTCACGATTTTAGGTTAGTTTACAAAAAGCTATGGGCACGGATTTACGATTTAGTTTGGCATATCATCCTCAGACTGACGGACAATCAGAGAGGACTATTCAAACTCTTAAAGATCTATTAAGACTCTGTGTCCTTGATTTCAAGAGAAGTTGGGACAAGTTCTTACCATTGGTGGAGTTTTTCTACAACAACGGTTATCAAGAAAGTATTGACATGGCTCCATTCGAAGCATTGTATGAAATAAAATGTCGTTCTCCAGTATGCTGAGATGAGATGGGTGAAGCAACGTTGTTGGGACCGGAGTTGGTACGTATGACTACAGAAAAGATTCAAACGATCCGACAACGTATAAAAACCTCACAAGATCGACAAAAGAGTTATGCTGATCTTCATCGAAAGGACGTGAAATTTGATATAGGAGATCATGTGTTCTTACGTGTTGTTCCATGGAAAGGAGTTACGAGATTTGGAAAGAAAGGAAAGCTCAATCCTCGATTCATCGGTCCATTTTTAATCCTCGATCGAGTAGGAACTGTGGCTTATAGACTCGCTTTACCGCCAAGTATGTCTCGTGTTCATAATGTTTTTCACATATCCATGTTACGTAAATATGTAGAAGACCCGAACCATATTATTGAGTTAGAACCGGATGAAATAGCGGAGGATTTGACGTATGAAGAAGTTCCTGTTCAAATCTTGGATAAGAAGGAACATATTCTATGCTCCAAGGTTATACCTCAAGTCAAAGTTTTGTGGAGAAATCACGATGTTGAGGAAATGACTTGGGAGTTAGAATCTGAAATGAAGTCAAGGTATCCTTACCTCTTCGACATACCAGGTACGTACCCTAATTTTGAGGGTAAAATTTCATAAATAGGGGAGGTTGTAAGACCCCAACTTTTATAAATAAAAATGAATTTTCTATAAATATCATTTTTGAATATTATGGAGTTAATCTGATATAATGTTATAGTTGTGGGTAATATTTATAAATTTTATAAAGTACGTAAGTTGTTATATAATATTCGATTGGTCGGGGAATATTCGTTTTAACAAGGAATATTCTTACTACGGCACAATTATTGGTGGACCTCACAACGGAAATATTGTCAGATTGAGAAAACGACAAAAATATTTTATTAAAAATAACGGCGAAAGTTTTACCATTGATGCTTTTGAACTACTCGGTAGTAAAAGTACAGTAATATGTGTGGTTGCATAGTAGCACACGGTATTGATTATTAGTGCTTATGTGAGAAGTCACTCAGTTTGATTCAATTATTGTCAGTTAATAATATGAATTATTTAGCGATAATGAAGTTTTGTTTTATTCGTATTATTAACGTAATAAAACAGAAATATCTTTTTATATAAAACAGAATACTTTATTAAAGTTATTCTATAAATAGAATATATTATATTTTATTTAAAAGATTTATCTTTAAATATGGACCGTCAGATTAAAGTAATCAATCTGGATCGTTCATGGATTAATTACTATGCATTCTGTTTTTCTATGAATAGCAGTTCATTCCTTCATTATTTCTTACGAATTTACTGAACTTTAGAGAGAGAAACTATAGAGAGAGAGAAGAAAAGTATTCTGCTACTTAACTACTTCCTTATTTCAGTTCTTCTTTAAAACGGTAAGGGATGTTATTCTTTCTTATTCATGAAAAGAACTGTTGTTATTCCATTTCTTATTATTCTGTTGGAATAACCTGTATACGCGGTCTACCCTATACTTGGTGACATTCTTCTATTATTCTGTTGGAACATCCTGTCTGTGTGTTTTACGCCGGACCTGGTTCCGTCTTTATTATTATTCTGTTGGAACATCATGTCTGTGTGTTTTACACCAGACCTGGTTCCGTCTTTATTATTATTCTGTTGGAACATCCTGTCTTTGTGTTTTACACCGGACCTGGTTCCGTCTTTATTATTATTCTGTTGGAATATCCTGTCTGTGCGTTTTACGCCTGACCTGCTTCCATTATTTTTTATTCTGTTGAAATAACCTGTCTGTGAGGTCTATCGCATGCATGGTGATTTCTTTTGTTATTCCATTCTTTATTATACTCAGTTGGTTAAGTTTTGACTTCTATACTCCATGAAATTTGTGGAATATCCTTGATAATTGCGTTTCATCAAGTATCTTTTCATGAAAATATTCTTCTAAGCATTCTTGAATTTTACTCCACAAAGCAGTATCATGTTGACAATTTGGACATTGTTAATTCTTGGATAAATTAATTCTTGAACTTGTTTTATTGAATTCTTATATCATTGTCATCATCCTCATGTTTATAAAATGTTAAAAGTCATCTGTGGCCTGTAGTGCATAGATGGACTTGGTATGATTATGACCAGGGATTATTCGGTATAATCATGACCGTAATGTTATAAATGATGTGGTAAAAGTCTTCATTGGCCCGTAGTGCATTGATGGACAGTTGTTGGCATGATCATGACCAATAATGAATACACGAATATCCTTGGCCGTAGTGCAGGGGTGATTCGATGATGTGGATTATTTTATTAAGCTGAGTCCCAGCGATAACAGTGTTGAAAAACTTTTTAAATCATAGAAGATAGTAAATTTTATTTTCTACTCGACTCTTTTAATGGATTGCTTGTTCCGCTGCAGTTAAACTTGATGTTCGTTATATTTTATCAGTTTAACACTGTTGAAGGCTAATGATAATTTATTCTGCATTATCTTAGTCATAATATTTTTTACTGGGCTAGTTGAGCTCACCCTTTCTTTCACTGTTCTCTTCAGAAAATGAGAATATAGCTGGGACGAGTCGGGGAACGGAGTGATGGACCAGATGATAGTATTAGTAGTCCTCACTATTCTATTAAATAGTGTGACAATAATTGTAATGAGGACTCCTTTTGAGTTTGTATAGTCTCTAGTAGACAATAATTGTGTTGAAACTCACAGTTATATTTTGTCGTATTGTACACAACAGTTGTATTAGTAAGTTGTATTTATTTTCTGTACTATGTATCTGACGACCCAAGATGGGTGATGTATACCTAATTTTGGGGGCGTCACATGCTAATTAGGGTTAGGGTTTCTTAATTATGGTTTAGGATTTCTAAATTTAAAATTAGGGTTTCCTGACTTTCGATTATGGTTTCTAACAGTACGTTAGGGATTCTAATCCGGAGATTAGGATTTCCAATTTTAAACCTTATCCGATCAATCATTGATCAATAATTCTAAATAGTACAAACACGTATTCATTAATATAATTATTTTAATTATATTTTATATCGAATTCCTATCCAGAATTTAGGGTTAGAGTTTTTAACATTATTAAGCATAACTCTAATCTTATTTTCTCAGTCAATACACAAGGTGACTATTTCTCGAGACTCGTATCACAAGTACACAGCGCACTACTACAAAAACAGTAAATAGATAACGCGAAAAAAATATTGTGGTTTCAATCAGAAAAACGTCGTGGTTAAGGGTGTCATCTATTTGACACCCTTACACAACATTTTTAAAAACGTTGTAGTTAGACACATTATACAACGTTTTTAAGAAAAAAATGTTGTAGATTTGTTTTCCATAAATTAGTAGATGCTTGAAAACGTTGTAGAAGGTATAATCCCACAATATTTTCTGGCTAAAAATGTTATAGATTAATATATCAGACAACGTTTAGACACATTTACACAACGTTTATAATGTTTCATCTATTTAGAAAGTGTCATTTGTTTATACAAATATACAATTTTAAAATGTTGTACATAAAAAAAAGAACAAAAAAATTTGATTCACCTATATTACCAATGCACCTGCAATATGCTAATGTCATGATATATAACTAAAAGGTCATTCTCATTTAAATTTAAAGCCAAAATATATCAACCATTCAAAATACATCCCAATAATATCATTCGTTTACCGTTTCAAATTACTACATCCACAAAATATAACAACATCAATAGTGTAGTATTATATATAGACACAATATTGAGTAGTTAAGCAACATCATGTTGATAACTTGTAAAATAAAAAAAATACACATGAAAGGAATCCTCAAAATTAAATGCACTAGCACCTACAGTAAATATGTTCTCAAGCAGCTCATTGAAGCGTGGATGACTCTAGAGAATAGCACATTCTAGAGCACAACCTTTAGCAACACACTCACTAGCATTCATTGTACGCCTAGGCTCCTTACCAAACGCAGTGCATTATACATCATGATACTTCAGTGCAGCATCCATCAATTTTCCATCATACCTGGTCGATGTCACCATGAGACGTAAACTGCACAAACAGGAGATGCAGACCTAATAAAAGAATCATCAACAGCCACCAAATACTTATTGAGGGTTAAACAAATGAAAACCTGCTGTGTGAGATAATATGCGATCAACAATAAGAGTTATTCCACTCTGTAACTTAGTTTCCATAAATGATCTGAAAACAAATGTACAGGATATGGTTAAACAAATAAAATGAATTTATCTACACCTGATAGATATCATTATTTTCAGGCCAACTTAATTAGCAGCCAAAGTGCCAGAAGTCTGAAATGATGTAGAAGTCAAATGCAAAACTAACCTATAAATGGAGACTATACAAATGATATTATAAATTTATTTTACTACAGTAAAAATTTAATTAATCAAATGATCTGTCATCTCAGAATATTGGCCGTCTTCTACAATAAAATAATATGTAAACGAGGGAGATACAAAAGCCACTCTTTACAAAGCACTAATTATCATGCATTCAGTTCCAAGAGTTTCATAAGCAGGCTAGAAGTATGAATCACATGTTATCTTGACACCCATGAATCTTAATACAGATTATTTAGAACACATATAACTAAACTAACCAACTGTTGGTCTATAAAAATGAAAATTGTATGTTACACTGAACTATGGTCTCTGTATGCAGTTCAAACAAATTGTGGCATATCATGATGCAATAAAATAACAAAACATACCTCTTTTCCCAGCGGTTTGCACTAAAGAGTAGCATTTTTAGTGATGAACTGATCTAAGCAAACCAAGGAAACTGTATTATAGCACGGTACATCCTACCTGCCAATATCACAATGTATCAATAATATAAAATAAAACTACAAACTGATAGTAATTATGAAAATAGTATGCTACCTGCCAATATCAATAGCAAAATCACCACGGATAGTGCCAGGGGCAGAATATGCAGGGTTTGTCGCACCAATAATCTTCCGACCAGTCGTAACTACACTCTTACCCACCCAAACCATTGCAACAACTGGACCAGAGACAATATAGTCAACCAATCCACGGAAACAAGGTTTTGCAAAGAGGTCAGCATAGTGCTTCTCAGCGAAAGACTGATCCACAGTAATGAGCTTCAAGCCTACAAAATCTTAACATGTTTGCATGAAAGGGATCAGCAAAGATCTCAAGCATGACCTGTTTGCATACTAAATCTTAACATATTTGCATGAAAGGTTCAGGACATGATAAACAATAGGTCTCATTCTTTTCATGCTCCAATAATTTACATTTTAAAACTTCTTAGAACAATACCAATACGAGGTATTAGATAATGCATATCATAAGATGACAGATTTACAGATAGATAGTACATAACATGAGTGATTTACAGATGTACATAACATGGATTGAAAATGAGTTACCTGTTTACCATTGTGTGGGGATTCGTTGAAATGAAAACTTTAAGTGTTGTATTACTATCAAGGCAACGAGGGCAAACTTTGTCAATAACAAAAGAGTTCGACATGCATGCTAGAAACAATATTCAGGCACCTCTTTAAGAAATGTAGTTACTATTTTTCATTGTTTTTATTCTAAAAGCTAAGACATTATATAACAGTAGTAAAACTGCATCAATTATATACAATAGTTCATGAATCATGAGAGTCCCAGTAAGTGCTACACAACACAGTCGTTCATTGATATCTTAAAAGATGATTTTGTGTTAGGCCTTAGCTGGTGGAGGAAGCTTAAAAATCAGCTGAATTTAATATAATTTAAATTATACTTTGATAACATCTGCTTGGTCCCATATGCTCATTATACCCTCTCGAGCAGCATCTGCTGATGGCCATAATGGCAATCTCAGATTTGGATCATAAGAGAGGATGCTTCCAGATTTTTTAGCTATAGTCATTGCAGCAAGCAGAGTAGACCTACATGGTTCTTCAATCAAACTAATTGAACCATAGTGAAAGATTGTAGCCTGCTTTAGATATAGTTCAACTGAATTAACACTAGTGCTAAGAGCAATAAATCAAGTGCTGCATAATTGATGAGAAAAAAGATAAGGAAAACAGACCTGCTTGATCAGATTTATATCTAGTTCTGATTCAAGAAGAAGCATAGCTGCACTTGGATTACGGAAAAACATAAATTCTCGCTCACCATCAGACCTGAGTGTAACAAATGCCAGTTCTATCCTTGCAGTTGGATCAAATCGCATGCCAGAGTTATTGACCTTGTTTTGTTTCAAAATGTCAGCTAACATGTACCCGAATTCATCCTCACCCACCTGAGATACAATATTCAATTATTTACAGAGCTATTGTTGCAATCATGTAAAAGGACAAAGCAATTAACAGAATAACAATGTATGACACTCGTACAATGAAAGGATAAGATAAAATAGATCTAAAAGCCAAACTTACAAATAGTGAAGGGTTGATATTCTGCTGAGATCAGGTACAACTCCTCGCAAGCTGCAATTTCTAATACTTATACATACTAATTTATAATTGGATTACAACAAGATGTAATTAATTTATAATCGGATTACGATTGCCTCACAGGTACTACATACAGCATTCTCATCAGTTTGTAAGTTCCCCATGTTTTGACCTTCAATCACCGTTTCAATTCCAGGACTGCACAGATGACAATAAACAAAGTACTCATCCTTCTACCAGTAAAAGGTAAAAAAATAGCAAAAATAATGAAAACTTCACCTTGAATATTGAGATCCACTATACAAACAAAGCCTGAATCGGTGAATCCTCCTAAGTGCACGCGTACGGTTGGACCAGCTAGAAAGGATGTCCCCGAATGCACAATTGCAGCACATCCACCCTCACACAGATCTGAGGAGAATTACAATAAGGATAAAAAATCAACTAAGCATCTCCTTCTCCTCATCACTATTAGGTGGATAAACCCAGGAAACCCCAATCCACAACACCAAGCATTAGTGACCTTTAATTCGGAGGATATAGCAAAGAGAAGAAATAAAGTCAGATTAGACCAGTCATAACAGATAAAAATTATCATGATCAATAATAATATCTAACCTCAAAGTTCTTTGATATATCCTTCATTTGCTCGACAATTTCTTGCCTCTTCTTCACAGCTACATGGTTGAAGCCATGTTTCAACCAATTAAAGTCATTACATGAATAACCTGATGTTCTTCCCAATTTCTCAATAATATCAAAAAGCTATCTTAAACCTCAAATCAAAAATGAATGGAAAAGGTTTAATATTACGCCAGCTTTTTGGCAGTGCTTCCACTTGCCGAATTAAATGATTTCAATAGAATTTATAGAAAGCTTTAATCTACTACCTGAGCAATAACTGAATGTACAATGTTACTGATCATTACCAACCAATAGCAGCTTCATACTGAAAAGTGAATGCGCTAGCACCAAGAATGCAACGACTTGAAATCATTTGCAAACATGTAGAAATAAAATTTAGTCCAAAGTGCCTTTGTCACCAAAAACAGGTATTACGTACATTTTATTTAATAAATAATTTGGGTAACCTTATAAGAGCATTGAGCGGAACAAAATATCAGCCAACAGTTTGTGTCAGTCACTAATAATCAACACAAGAAAGACAAATAGAAGCAAAATTAGAATTTAAAAATGAATTAAGAAAAGAATGGAATGATTTAATTACCATGGTTGGCTTCTGGGGGTAGCCTTAAAAAGAACAGAACCAAGCAGACCCGTCCAATCCCCAATGCTCAAATTCTTCACCCATTCAATCCCCTCCTTCGTTTTTCGAGTCCCCTCACACTCAATAATCTCTCAAACCCCTAAACCCAACCATTCTTAGGGAGAGAAAAAATCCCCCCAAATCATGAAGAGAGACTACCCACAACCTAATCATAACACCTTCTCCACAACTGTGGTGGTGGCACCGGTGGTAGCTCCTCCGTCAACAATAGCGGCGTGTATTCAAATGGGAAATCTAAGATGTGGGAGGAAACTGGACAAGACACCAGAGTTGACGAGCTTTTGGCTGTTTTGGGCTATAAAGTCCGGTCATCTGACATTGCGGATGTTGCCCAGAAACTCGAGCACCTCGAAGAAGTGACGGGCCAAGCTCAACAAGATGGTCTTTCTCATCTCGCTTGCGATACCGTTCACTGCAACCCCTCCGATCTATCGTCTTGGCTCAAATCCATGATTTCTGAGCTCGACCCACCACCACCAGGAACGGATCCATTTCTCGCCCACGTCGACGACTTGAGATGGGTCAAACTTTGGCAGCAGAGATTGATAACTAGGGTTTTGGTTTTATGAGGGAAAGAGAGCAGAGAAAGACATAGCGAAGAAAGACATATAACTCAGCTCCGTGTTTTAATTTTAATTTTTCATTTAAGAGCTCCGTGTTTTTAATAAACATAACATTTTTTTTAAAAAAAATGTGATCTATTTAAAATTAAAAATTAGTCTCGTAAATAGAAAACGTTTTTTATATATATCTACGACGTTTTATTAAAAAACGTTGTGAAAAAAAATATTACAACATTTTTTATAAAAATGTCATCTTTTAAGTGTTACCTTTTTATAGTTTTGTACTAGTGGCACAAGATTAACAGTCAATATTAATATTAAATAAAAAAAATTATTCAAAAAATTTGGATTATTCGAAATCCCGGGTTATCACATTCACCCCTCCTTAAAAGGATTTCATCCTCAGAATCACCGCTTTCTTATTCTCTATAATCTTTTAAAGTTGCATCTTCAATTCATTTTTATCAACACAATATTACTTTTGTGTTTCAAATTCTAACCTGTGACTTGGATCTTATAAAAGAAAACAATTCACAGTGATATCTAACTCATAACACTCTCGTAATAAAATTTCTAAACGAAATCGTTACCTGTTACCACCTCCTGAGTAGCCACTGCATCTTGCGCCGTCATGTTGAATGTACGGGCCGTTGGTCTTCCTGGCTGTGTAGGTCCTCAAATTGTCAAGGTTCCTCTACTGGGTCCCTTGTTGCCACTTTCCTTCTTTGTATTCCTCTTTGGATAGTTCCAAACCATATGATCGGTCGATCCACACGCAAAGCAACCTCGTATCTTCTTCGGGTTGGGACAATTGGGCGATATGTGCCCTTCTTGTCTACAGTTATAACAGACTCCTTTCTTCTTCAGACAAACTCCTGCATGATTCTTCCCACAAGTTGCACATGGTTCCCTCCCTTTCCTGTTCCCTTCTGTCTTACTATCCGACTGGGTATTCTCGCTCCACTTTCTCTTGTTAGGGTTACTACCACCACTGCTTCCTCCATCACTTGTCTTCTTCTTCTTCTCCTAATGAAATCGAGATGCAGCTTCGCTCCCTCCTTCAGCAATTAACGCTTTTTCCATTAGAGTCGCGAACGTATTGATCTGCAATACCGCAACTTTGTTGTATATACCCGACTTCAGTCCATTTTCAAATCTTCTTGCTTTCTGTAGCTCCGTGTCCACCTGATGAGGTCCAAATCTTGCCAACTCATTGAATTTGGCAGCATACTCTGAAACCGACATATTCTCCTGCTTCAGTTCTAAAAATTTGACTTCCATCCTGGATTGCATACTCGGCGAAAAGTAGTTCTCAAAGAACAACTCCTTGAATCTTGTCCAAGTTACCACAGCTGTACCGGCTCTCGCTTGATTAGTCTTCCACCAGTAATTAGCTTCTCCCTTCATCAGATATGTTGCAAAAGCTGTCTTTTGCTCTTCTGCCACATGCGCAATGATGAATGCTTTCTCCATCTCTTTCACCCAAATTGGGCTTCAATTGGATCGGTGGTTCCTTTGAATTCTGGCGGTCCCACCATTTTAAAGTCCTTAAAATTAGCCAATCTATCAACTGGATGTTCTCTCGTTCTTCCTCTTGCTGCTGGCACTCTATTCCCCATAGCTTCGGCTATCATATTTGCAAAGTTTTGTATCAGGTCAGCTTGACCTCCTTCATTATTCACCAATTGCTCTTCCCTTTGATTTCGATTCTGTCGTCTAGGCGGCATTATCTAATTTAAATAAAAATCTTACATTAATTCTCTCTCTCTACAATAATTCTGAACACAATAAGAATTCAACACATAATTCTCATATAATCGCTTATTTATTCAAATAGCACATAACACATAGCACATTTAGTACTTAACACATATTACTATCCCTTTTTAAATAAATCAGGATTAACAACACAAATTTACATAAAAAGTTGTACTTCTCCATTCACACATAGTTATTCCCAGTTCGTCAAACTTACCACACTTATGAGTTCAGGAACTTGCCATAATTATATGAGTGTATGAACTTATCCTAGTCAGACCTTTGGCGTCCATTTGCTGAGGGGTTCAAAACATTTCATATAATTATGAGTCATGAACTTACCATAAGTATGAGTTTTAAGAACACACAAATTAATCTTAATCTTATATTCATATAGAAAATAAAGATTTTATTTATACAAACATATTTATATTTACATATGCTTACACATCGTTCTCGATATTACAATCTTTAATATCATGACCTACTACCAAAAGATACTACTGCATATTTCTAAGTTATCTATCGTCCACTCCCTTCACCAGTCTTCTTCTTAATGAGACACTTGTTGAATCTGTGACCCGTTCTTCCACATAAAAAACACTTCCTCATATTCGGCTTAGGACAATGTAGGGAAATATGTCCTTCCTCCTTATAGTTGAAGCACACGCTTTTCCACATCATGCATTCTCCCGCGTGAGTCTTTCCACACTTGCTACAGGTTTGCTTCTTCTTCGGGTTTGAATTTTTAGAATTAGGGCTATCGTTGTTCCTCTTTCTCTTTTTCTTATCTTTCTTCTACTTGATTGTTCCTTTAAACGATCCACCACCTTTAATCTTCATCCTTTCCACATGCGCCTTTAGCTCGTTCCGTTCTTTAGTCATTTCGCGTAACGCTCGCTCCGTCTTCCATAACTCCTCCAAGAGAAACACTTTACTCCAGAGTTCTTGAACTTCTATAGATTCGTGATCTTTCTCTCCAACTTTGGTCTTATTCCCTTTCTCCACCTTAGGTTCCTCGGACTCTACCTCCTCATCACCACTCAGATACATCTCGGGATAATCGTCATAATCACTCCCCAGATTGATCATGGCACCTCGGCTACTGGCATTGGTGCAACAGTCGCTAGCGTCTCCGCACTCATTTCATCTTCTCCAAACATCCTACAATCAATTTAAATAACTTGATTAGTACTTCATTAGTACAAACTTCTCACACTATGTGTCCACATATCTCACTATTGATGCACTTCGACAATCCCTCACTTAGTACTCTAAATGAGTATTCTAGATTTCGCTTATGGTTATAATCCTAGGGTTTTCCTCACCCCACTTAAGGTTTATAACCTACAACTTTGATACCAACCTGTGACACCCCCAAATTCGGGTTACTGACCCCCGAGTTTGGTGTTCACGATCCACAATATATTAACATCTAACTACCCATTCATATAAAAATAGTAATAAATATCACATTAACATATGTTGTTAATACATTAGTCCCATGTTCTCTAACCTTAACATTACAAACGTACCCTTTAGATATACAAAAAGCGTTTACAAACATAATATAATAAATATACTAATTATAACTAATTTATCACTATGCCTTTTACTTTGTACTTCTTCACAGCACCTTCTGCTACTTCGTCCCTAGCTGAAAAGTTTTATATATAGCAAGGGTGAGCAACAAGTTTGCCCCGGAAGTTAAGATATACGATAAATGTATAGGAATAAATAACAAGTCTTCTCGCATTCTACGCAATAATAATCTGATAATGAAAGGGTACAACGCGTTCAAGGTTTTCTACGATATTCAAATGAATAATCAAGAATTAATTCTACGAAATAACAAAGTGGAATGTTTTTCGAATTTATGCTGAGCGATCCATTGGATCTTGAACTTCTCTTCTCGAGTAACTATCAAAGATTGGACTTTGATATACCCAGGTGTATCAGATAACTATAAAGATTAAATCATACCCCTCTGCAAGTATATAAAATGATCAGCTTCATTATACCCTATATTATGCATAATACTTAATCGCGCGCAAAGGCCGAATATACGACCAATAAAATGTTCCCTTTATATAAAAGGTTGTTCTTCTCAGTCTCAGAATCAAGATTTGATTCAACAACGAAACACTATGATTTCAATTTCTATTTACTTCTCGATCTAGTTAAAATAATTGGCATTGATCTGTCAATAACAATTAAATTCTCTTCTCGAATTTGTCAAGTTCTAACAAATGTTTGTCTAGCCAGAATAATTAGCCAAGACATTTCTCAATATAATTCGATAATAAACATGAATTATTTGTACTGTCGATATTAGCTTCTACGGATATGAATATCCAACAACATTTATTCTACGAATATATATTTTCTAAATCAGTAATTCAATTTGAATTATTAAACATGCACTAACTGCGAATAATAAACAATAAATTCTTGGACGTGGTATAATTGACAATAATCAACCACTATAATATTTAAACAATATTAAGTCAAGGTTGAGTTAGGAAACTTGTCTCTTCTGTTGTTTACAGCTACAAAATATACTTATTTACTTTCGAAAGACCTATAACCAATAATATCGGTCTTACAATTAGCATAATAATTTATAACACATAACACTGTAATTCACAGTCAATATTCTCCTAAACGCATTACCACATAGCCACATCAGTGTTTATAACCTATATAAACACTTATTAAGTCTAACTATTTCTGTCTGGTTGGACCTCGGTCTATTCTCGGTATTCTGGTCACCCTATCCGACAATTAACACATTTAATGTCAATTAAATTTGGTCTCTAAGCTTCAATATTATTTTAGACAAGTCAAATATCATTTATTATATTTTTCAGAAGCTTTAAATAATTTATAAACAATTATTATAATTTATAATAATTTTTCAAACACTTAAATCATTTTTAAATGATTTAATTATCAAATAATCTTATCATCATTAATATTTAATAATATAAAAATATTAATGTTATACTTGTCAAAATCTTAAAGTTATTATTAATAACTTAAAATATTTTTAAATCATCAATATTCTACATAAATGATTTTTAAATTAATTAAAATCATTTTTAAACCATCACCATTAATATTTAAATATTAATGAAATTATTATCAAAATATTAAAAGTCATTTATTATAACTTAAAATATTTTTAAATTATTTTTCTCATTTTTAAATAATTTTTAAATCAATAAAATTATTTTTAATTCATTTATTTAATATAATAATTAAATGAATCTAATATCATTAATATTAATTTATTAATGAGAATTCTGAAAAAATATTGAAAATCAGATTTTATAATTTAAAATATTTTTTAACACTTTATTCTCATTTAAAATAATTTTTAAATTAATAAAATCATTTTTAACTTATTTAATTAATACAATAATTAAATAAATCTAATATCATTAATATTAAATTATTAATTAAAATTCTCCAAAAAAAATAAAAGTTATATTTTATAACTCAAAATATTTTTAAATACATTATTCTTATTTAAAATAATTTTTCAAAATATTAAATCATTTTTCTCTAATTTATTTAATGTACTAATTAAATAAATTAAATAACATTTTTATTCAAATAATTATAATTATTAATGAAAAATATTCTAAATAGTCAGAAATTATTTTTCATACTTTAAAATAATTTTTAAAACCAGTTTTGGTAATTTTTATAATTTATTTTCTATTTTTAATTAATTTACGAAAAAATCAGAAAATAAAAAAAATTAAACTGTCACTATAGCCCTTTAGCGACACTTTCTGTCGTCTTAGGTGTTCTTGGCCTCAAGAACACTGACAGTCTAGTGTTTAAGGTCCTTAGTTTGACCACACTTGATTCTCTGTGTAATGCGTTTCTGGACTAGCTTGAATTGTGATCGTGTAGTGTTTATGTAACACTACAACTACCAACCATCATCTTGGTCATACAACAAACACACAAGGAGCTCTGATCTCGCAAAGTTACTGTCAGAGTGCTGCTGGGTTTTCTGGGTAACCCAGAAACCTAGGCAGTTACAACATACCATATGGAGGCACGATTATCACCATGATCTGGCCATCAAATGGATGTTATAAAGGTCCTAGTCTATAGTCTACATGTTATAGAACACATATACATTAACAGATCGGTCCAACAACATTACAATATCCAGATTCATCCTGGTCAAACCCTGTCAGAATTATTATTCATACAGTTTCTGGGTTTTCCAAAAACTGCAGTCGTGATCAAATGGACAAGTTTGACCATCCTCTCTGATCGATCTGTTGATAGTTTAAAGGATCTTAAGGCATGGGTCTATAGTCTAGACAACAGGCTACAGATATATTACAACAACATCATAGCTGTCAGATCTAGGCCTTGCAAAAAGTTGTCAGACGCTGGAAAACTGTGACTCCCCCAAAATAGGTATACAACACCCATTCTGAGTCGCCAAATACATGGTACAGAAAGCAAACTACAACTTCAATAATACAATTGTCGTGCAAAATACGACAACACATACTGTGAGTTTAAATACAAATATTGTCTTCTGGACAATATCCACACTCAAATAAATCCTTATTACAATTATTCAAACACTATTTTACAGAAATAGTGAGGACTGCTAAGACATCTTTCTAGAACCATCACTCCATACCCCGACTAGATCCTGCTATGTTCTCACCTCCTGAGAAGAAAAATGGAACAAAAAGGAAAAGGGTGAGCTCAACTAGCCCAGTAAAGAATATTATGACTAAGATAATATACAACAAATTATCGTTAGTCTTCAACAGGGAAAAATCTGATAGAATATAATCGACAACAAGTTTTAGATCAACAACTGCAGCGGAAACAGCAAACCATTAGAAGAGTCAAGTAGAGAATGAATTCTACTATCTTCTAAGATTTAAAAGTCCATCATCAATATTTTATCCCTGTAACATCAATTAATAATTATCTTTAACCAAATATTCATCTTTGCACTACAGGCCAAAGATATTCATTTGTATCACCAGTCGGTCATGTTCATCTCAACACCTGTTCATCTTTGCACTACAGGCCAAAGATATTCATCAAGTAATCATACATCTTTGCACTACAGGCCAAAGATATTCAGTAATATCATCATTTAGGACTGAGGATGATGAAAAATATCTTAAAGAGAACGAATCCAGTGAGACAGAAGGACAAATATTAGGGATTCGTATAACAGTTTATCCAAGATCAATAATACTTCATAATAATCAATTGTGAAGTAGAATTCAAAAATAAAGATCAAAACATGGATACAATCAAAGATAGTAACCATAATAGACATCTTGGACAAAAAGGAAAAATTTTATTTTTTGGTGAATAGTGCCGTATTCGTGAATAGTACCGTATACGTGAATAGTGCCGTATACGTTAATAGTAACCCCGACACAAAAAGTTCTAAATTTGATAAAAACTCATATCAATATTTCAGCATAATGATATTGAAGAAAATAATATCATTAAGAAGAAAATAATATCCCTTACCTCAAAATATCAGGACTTCTGGTCGGAATACCGGTATAAGACTGAAAGAAACTTGCTCTGATGAATAGAAACTCTCAAAGTATCTACATACTCACAAAATACACTCAATAATCTAGAGAGAGAAAGAGAGAAAACTTATTTCTGGTGTGATTTTTAATTCTAACTTAGCCCTCTATTTATAGGAAAATGTTAGCACGCCGAAGCAGACTTAACCTGCAACCTGATGGCTTTACCTGCTACTATTCCCACCCACCACATTTGAATAAAAATCTCAGCACATTTCTTCACCAACCAAGAGTGGGGCCCACCAATTCTAGAATTTTTCATCAAAATGATAAATTCCGAAAATTCAACAATTTCTGAACCAGTCATCTCGTAAAATTCATAATAAATCATACGTTCATTTTTAACGGTTCAAATTTGTGGACATATACTCAACTTATATATGTATAACATATCCAAAAATTACCACGATCCAACGGTCGGATTAAAAATTATATCCCCCGTAAAATATCTCAAAAACCCTGATTTTTAATACCTCCATTCCGACAAAAATACTGATAAAAACCTCAACATTAACTCCTTCATTTTTAACCACAAAAATATATCCCTCATTTATATCCACATAAAATAAATATTTCCTTATCATATGAATCAATAATTAATTATTCACAAATAATATTACAGAATCACATTTATGACAACCAGGCCGTTCTCAGGAAAGAGGGGGCTTTCCAATAAGGATTTCTCCTTACTGGCGCGCAATTAGATGACCAAACCTCTCCTTAGACAGAACTTTCTAGACATTGCCAATAATGTTATCTAATAATATTATTCAAATAATATGAATTATTGATCTGATAATGGAAAATATTGTGCAACAACAATTATTGAAACAACAATAATATAAAATATCAACGCAACAATTATTGAATCAATAAAATAAAATATTGAACAATAACTACTGTAACAATTATTGAGTAGTGCCTTCTTACGCAAGAATCAATAATTGGTGCAATACCGTGTGCTACTGTATTTAACCACCGGGTATTCTAACAGTATTAACGGTAACAACTACGCCGTTATTTATAAATAACTTATACTTGTCGTTTTCTTCATCCAATCGCTTTCCGTTATGGGGCCCACACAAGGCTGCGCCGTCGTACGAATATTCCCCGACAGCAAGAATATTCCATGACCAAACGAATATTCCCCGACAAAATGAATATTTTATAACCACTTGCTTATTTTGCAAAATTTGCACATTTCACCCATAACCAAAGTATTATATCAAATTAACTCCTTATTATTCACAATAATATTTAGGAAAAATTTGATTTTATTCATTAATAAGTTGGGGTCTTACAACCTCCCCTCCTTATGAAATTTCGTCCTCGAAATTGACGTACGTACCTGATGTTTCAAAAAGGCGAGGATACCTCGCTTTCATTTCTGATTCCAACTCCCAGGTCATTTCTTCAGTAGCATGGTTTCTCCACAAAACCTTAACTTGTGGTATACCTTCGTGCGTAGGACATGCTCTTTCCTATCCAAGATCTTAACAGGTACCTCCTCGTACGTTAAATCTTCAGCTATCTCGTCTGGTTCTAACTCAATAATGTGGTTCGGGTCTTTAACATATTTACGAAGCATAGATATGTGAAAAACATTATGAACACCAGACATGCTTGGAGGTAATGCGAGTCTATATGCCACATTTCCTATTCGCTCAAGAATCTCAAATGGACCAACAAATCTTGGATTGAGCTTTCCTCTCTTCCCAAATCTTGTAACTCCCTTCCATGGTGCAACACGTAACAATACATGATCCCCAATATTAAATTCCATGTCCTTCCGATGAAGATCCGTATAACTCTTTTGTCGATCCTGTGCCGTTTGTATACGTTGTCGAATCGTTTGGATCTTCTCTGTAGTAATGCGTACCAACTCTGGTCCCAACAATGTTGCTTCACCCACCTCGTCCCAGCATACTGGAGAACGACATTTTCTTCCATACAACGCCTCGAATGGAGCCACACCTATGCTCGCCTGATAACTGTTGTTGTAGGAGAATCCCACCAATGGTAGGTACTTATCCCAACTCCCTTTGAGATCTAGGACACAAAGTCTTAATAGATCTTCAAGAGTTTGAATAGTCCTCTCTGATTGTCCGTCCGTTTGAGGATGGTATGCCGAACTGAATCGTAAATCCGTGCCCATAGCTTTCTGCAAGCTAACCCAAAATCGTGAAGTGAATCTTGGGTCACGATTTGAAACTATGGATACTGGCATGCCATGCAATCTCACAATCTCGTTCACATACATACTAGCAAGACGTTCAAGGGAATAAGTCTCACGTATCGGCAAGAAATGAGCGGACTTGGTTAATCTATCAACAATAACCCAAATCGCATCTATGCCTTGAGAAACCTTGGGAAGACCCGTAACAAAATCCATAGTAATGTGTTCCCACTTCCATTTCGGAATCTCAAGTGGTTGCAATGGACCCTTTGGTACTTGATGCTCCGCTTTTACACGTTGACAAGTTAAACATCTCGAGATAAACTCCGCGATCTCTCTTTTCATATTGCTCCACCAAAATGTATGTCGAAGATCGTGATACATTTTGGTACTCCCAGGATGGATTGCAAATGGTGTGTTGTGTGCCTCCATCATTATTCTATGCTTCAAGTCAAAATCGTTAGGAACACAAAGTCTGGAGTTGACTCGAAGTATTCCTTCTTCATCGATTCTTGCTTCTGGAATAGCACCTTCTTGCACTTTCTTCTTCATACGCATCAGCTCCATGTCCGTAGCTTGAGCAACTTTAACTTTATCGATTAAAGTCGGTTCTACTCGTATATTTGATATCATCATGTGGGTACTTGGAGCCTTCATCTCTATCTCCATCCTTTGCAAGTCATACAAAATGGGCCTTTGTCTTAACAACATTGCACTCGTACCCGCATATGATTTTCTACTCAATGCGTCAGCTACTACGTTTGCTTTTCCAGGATGATATTGGATGGTATGATCGTAATCTTTCAACAGCTCAAGCCAACGTCGTTGCCGCATGTTGAGTTCCTTTTGGGTGAAGAAATATTTGAGGCTTTTATGATCTGTATAGATCTCCACTTTCTCCCCATAAAGGTAGTGTCTCCAGATCTTCAACGCAAAAACGACTGCTGCCAACTCCAAATCATGAGTAGGATAATTCCTCTCATATTCTTTGAGTTGTCGTGAGGCATAGGCTATGACTTTCTCATGTTGCATGAGAACACATCCTAACCCTTTGCCTGAAGCATCGCTGTAGATAACAAATCCATCCGAACCAGATGGTATTGTCAGAACAGGTGCCGAAATAAGTCTCCTCTTGAGTTCTTGAAAACTCTTCTCACAATCCTCGCTCCAACCGAATTTTGTATCCTTCCGAGTCAGCTGAGTTAACGGAGTAGCGATTCGAGAAAATCCTTCAACAAATCTCCGATAATAACCAGCTAAGCCCAGAAAGCTACGTACTTCGGTTACCGACTTCGGTTGCTCCCAACTTTGTATGGCTTCAATCTTCGCCGGGTCGACAGATACTCCATGTTTTGACACCACGTGCCCAAGGAATGCTACTTCCTCAAGCCAGAACTCGCATTTCTTCAGTTTGGCATAAAGCTTGTTTTCACGAAGCCTTTGCAGTACCAGCTTCAAATGGCGCTTATGATCTTCACGGCTTTTGGAATAGATGAGGATGTCATCAATAAAGACAACAACGAACTGATCTAAATATTCTTTGAATATACGGTTCATCATATCCATAAAGGCAGCAGGAGCATTAGTCAATCCAAAAGACATGACTAAGAATTCATAATGCCCGTACCGAGTTCTGAAGGCAGTCTTTGGAATATCCTCAGTTTTAATCTTCAGCTGATGATATCCAGAACGAAGGTCGATCTTTGAAAAGAATTGTGTTCCTTGTAACTGGTCGAACAGGTCATCAATGCGAGGTAGCGGATACCTATTCTTGATGGTGACATGGTTCAATTCTCGATAGTCAATACAAAGTCGCATACTCCCGTCTTTCTTCTTTACGAATAAAACAGGAGCACCCCAAGGAGACGTACTAGGACGAATAAAACCGATGTCCAACAACTCCTGTAGTTGGACTTTTAACTCCTAAAGTTCAATAGGAGCCATTCGATATGGAGTTTTAGAAATGGGCTTTGTACCGGGTTCAAGGTCAATAAAGAATTCAACTTCACGTTCTGGGGGTAGACCAGGAAGTTCTTCAGGAAATACATCGGGAAATTCTCTAACAATAGAAATATTATTCAAATCTGACTTGTCTTTGTTCAAATCCATAACATGGGCTAAGAAAGCTTGACATCCGTTTTTCAATAAACGAATAGCTTTGTGGCTTGATATGACAGTGATTGATTTTAGTGGTTTAGTAGTTTGAATTCGTATGACAGGTTGGTTAGGAATATGAAAACTAACAACCTTACGAAAACAATCAATTTTAGCATGATGAGTGGTTAACCAATCAATTCCTAAAATCACATCAAAAGCAAGTATCTTTAAAGAGATAAGATCAACAGGTAATGTGATAGTGCCAACTTGGATCATGCAAGATTTATAAACTGTAGATGTAACGAAGGTTTCACCCAACGGAGTTTCAACAGACAAGTCAAAGTCCAATTTCTCCGGAGTCAAGTTTAAACGTTGAGCACAAGCAGGAGAGATAAAAGAATGGGTAGAACCGGTATCTAGTAAAGTATAAACTTCGCAAGAATTCAAGATTAGCTTACCCGTGATCACCTCGTTCGAGTTTCTCGCGTTTTGGCCAGTCACGACAAACGCTCTTCCAGGAATCGCTGATTTTGACTTATCCGGGACAGCCCTTGGAGTCACCATCCCCGCTGAACTTGGTTTTGAACACTCTCGAGCTATATGACCCTCTTTTCCACAGTTATAACATACCTTGGATTGTTGTGGGCAGTTTGGGCTGATATGTCCCTCTTTCCCACATTTGTAACATACGACCGGTGGTCGTTCTCCTCCCCTAGAAACAGTTGATGTTTGTGCTGACGTCTTCACATTATCATTGTTGTACCTTCTCTTCTTGAAATCTCCTCCCGACTCGCTCCTTCTATTATCACGACCACGATTACCACCAGAGTGGTTACCGCTTTTGTCCGAATGTTTTCCTCCCTGCTGGTTTTCATTGCTTCGATGACTGCCGCCACCGGTATGACCCTAGTTGTGATCCCTCGGTTGCACATACTCATTATCTCGCTCTAATAATTGAGCCCTATTTACAACATCTGAATATAAAGAAAATTTATGAGAGATAAGATATTGCCGAATCTCGGGTTTTAGACCTCTCAGAAACATCCTTGTCATTCGTTCCTCATTTTCGACCAAATGAGGTGCAAACCTGGATAACTCTACAAACTTCGCCTCGTACTGGGACACAGTCATGTTGTTTTGTTCCAGTATGATAAACTCCACCTCCTTCATATGACGAATACTTTCAGGAAAGTACTTGTCATTGAACAGTTTTTGAAATGTTTCCCAGGACATGTTGAGTGCGTCAGGCTGGGTACGCTTCACAGACTCCCACCAGTAGTCTGCCTCACCGCGGAACATAAAGGTGGCGAATGGAACCTTCTGTTCCTCCGTGCATCCCAAGACATCGAATATCTTGGTAATTTGCTTGACCCACGTTTCCGCCATGATCGGATCCGGCTTTCCCTTAAATTCTGGTGGTCCCAATTCTTTGAACTGCTTGGCTGTGACAAACCGCGTGTTGTTATCATTTCCACCTGTATGCTGCACACGAGTCTCCCTCGTCTAATTTTGCATGAACTGCAAAAAACTCCTAAACATTCCATCATTCATCGTTTGCTCGGTAACGTTGTTTACAGGAGGAATATTGCCTTCCTGTTGCACGTTCCCCTGGGTGGTGATCAAAGGTGTCTCCACGGTCTGATTTACTCCATTATTAACGTTCTCAGCTGCCATTCTTAAATACTGCCATAAAACAAGGGTTAATAGTCATGTCATATATTATCCCTATACTCTGACCGACCAAATAAACACCAAATAAACTTAGTCAGGTCATACTAGCGAAGGAATTCCCCGTCTCTCCCCTCCTAGTTCTTGTCTCACATCTCAGCTAGGGATCATATCCCTAAGCTCTGATACCAACTGTGACGCCCCCAAAATAGGTATACAACACCTATTCTGAGTCGCCAAATACCTGGTACAGAAAGCAAACTACAACTTCAGTAATACAATTGTCGTGCAAAATACGACAATATCCACACTCAAATAAATCTTTATTACAATAATTCAAACACTATTTTACAGAAATAGTGAGGACTGCTAAGACATCTTTCTAGAACCATCACTCCATACCCCGACTAGATCCTGCTATGTTCTCACCTCCTGAGAAGAAAAATGGAACAAAAAGGAAAAGGGTGTGCTCAACTAGCCCAGTAAAGAATATTATGACTAAGATAATATACAACAAATTATCGTTAGTCTTCAACAGGGAAAAATCTGATAGAATATAATCGACAACAAGTTTTAGATCAACAACTGCAGCGGAAACAGCAAACCATTAGAAGAGTCAAGTAGAGAATGAATTCTACTATCTTCTAAGATTTAAAAGTCCATCATCAATATTTTATCCCTGTAACATCAATTAATAATTATCTTTAACCAAATATTCATCTTTGCACTACAGGCCAAAGATATTCATTTGTATCACCAGTCGGTCATGTTCATCTCAACACCTGTTCATCTTTGCACTACAGGCCAAAGATATTCATCAAGTAATCATACATCTTTGCACTACAGGCCAAAGATATTCAGTAATATCATCATTTAGGACTGAGGATGATGAAAAATATCTTAAAGAGAACGAATCCAGTGAGACAGAAGGACAAATATTAGGGATTCGTATAACAGTTTATCCAAGATCAATAATACTTCATAATAATCAATTGTGAAGTAGAATTCAAAAATAAAGATCAAAACATGGATACAATCAAAGATAGTAACCATAATAGACATCTTGGACAAAAAGGAAAAATTTTATTTTTCGATGAATAGTGCCGTATTCGTGAATAGTACCGTATACGTGAATAGTGCCGTATACGTGAATAGTAATCCCGACACAAAAAGTTCCAAATTTGATAAAAACTCATATCAATATTTCAGCATAATGATATTGAAGAAAATAATATCATTAAGAAGAAAATAATATCCCTTACCTCAAAATATCAGTACTTCTGGTCGGAATACCGGTATAAGGCTAAAAGAAACTTGCTCTGATGAATAGAAACTCTCAAAGTATCTAAATACTCACAAAATACACTCAATAATCTAGAGAGAGAAAGAGAGAAAACTTGTTTCTGGTGTGATTTTCAATTCTAACTTAGCCCTCTATTTATAGGAAAATGTTAGCACGCCGAAGCAGACTTAACCTGCAACCTGATGGCTTTACCTGCTACTATTCCCACCCACCACATTTGAATAAAAATCTCAGCACATTTCTTCACCAACCAAGAGTGGGGCCCACCAATTCTAGAATTTTCCATCAAAATGATAAACTCCGAAAATTCAACAATTTCTGAACCAGTCATCTCGTAAAATTCATAATAAATCATACGTTCATTTTTAACGGTTCAAAATTTGTGGACATATACTCAACTTATACATGTATAACATATCCAAAAATTACCACGATCCAACGGTCGGATTAAAAATTATATCCCCCGCAAAATATCTCAAAAACCCTAATTTTTAATACCTCCATTTCGACAAAAATACTGATAAAAATCTCAACATTAACTCCTTCATTTTTAACCACAAAAATATATCCCTCATTTATATCCACATAAAATAAATATTTTCTTATCATATGAATCAATAATTAATTATTCACAAATAATATTACAGAATCACATTTATGACAACCAGGCCGTTCCCAGGAAAGAGGGGGCTTTCCAATAAGGATTTCTCCTTACTGGCGCGCAATTAGATGACCAAACCTCTCCTTAGACAGAACTTTCTAGACATTGACAATAATGTTATCTAATAATATTATTCAAATAATATGAATTATTGGTCTGATAATGGAAAATACTGTGCAACAACAATTATTGAAACAACAATAATATAAAATATCAACGCAATAATTATTGAATCAATAAAATAAAATATTGAACAATAACTACTGTAACAATTATTGAGTAGTGCCTTCTTACGTAAGAATCAATAATTGGTGCAATACCGTGTGCTACTGTATTTAACCACCGGGTATTCCAACAGTATTAACGGTAACAACTACGCCGTTATTTATAAATAACTTATACTTGTCGTTTTCTTCATCCAATCGCTTTCCGTTATGGGGCCCACACAAGGCTGCGCCGTCGTACGAATATTCCCTGACAGCAAGAATATTCCACGACCAAACGAATATTCCCCGACAAAATGAATATTTTATAACCACTTGCTTATTTTACAAAATTTGCACATTTCACCCATAACCAAAGTATTATATCAAATTAACTCCTTATTATTCACAATAATATTTAGAGAAAATTTGATTTTATTCATTAATAAGTTGGGGTCTTACAAAAACCATTTCTGGGTTACCCAGATTATACTCGGTCATGGTCGGTCAACCGACTTTGACCGTTAATAACTTACGATCTAGACATCCAATGACCCTGATTTCACTTGCAGATAAAAGACCAGATGACAAGCTACATATAATAACTTTAAAACATCAAAAACCATAAACGAACAAGAATCTGTGGCTCCTGACATTAGCTTATCAGACCACAAATATTGTTCTTGGACAGTTTTGGAAAAATTCAATTTTAAAGTACTTTGATGCTATGAATCCATGGTGGATCAACATAAATCATCTAAAAACATCATATAACACCTGATTAAACACATAAACAAAATTTATTTCTAAGCAAGTAAGATCAAAATAGGTTTTAGGTTTTAGGTTTATACCTTCTTGCTTCAAATCTTAGAACTTAGCTCTTCAATCTGATATTATGGTTGCTAGGGCTGTTTATATGACTGATCTACTTGTGAATTTCAGAGGTCTTGATGAGAGAAAGAGTAGGTGAGAGCTTGGGGGGAAAATGACCAAGTTTTGTGACTTCCTCTCTCTTGAATCTTATATAATCAATTGGTGCAATGTATATTGATGATATTGCTACTGATTTGCTAAGATTATAAGCCACAAAGTCAATGTAGTAGGTCACTAACTAAAGGTGTTAGAAAATTTTACAAGTTACCAATTAAAGAAAGTAAAACGGGCATTTTTGTCATTTGTAATCTAAATTTAATGGCATTATGGACAATTGCTCAAACCTTTAGGGTTTAACCCCAAGGTTCTAACCCTTAGGTTTTACAAACTCCAAATCTAGAATTTTCTAATTAGGGTTTTAAAATAGAAAATTAAAAATTTAAAAAATGTAATTCGGGTTTTAAATAGAAATTAATATTTTTAAATTATAATTAGGGTTTCCTAATTATATTATCATTTACTACTCACATTAGGCTTGCTAATTAGGATTAGGGTTTAGAATTCTCGAATTTAAAATTAGGGTTTCTCGACTTTCGATTAGGGTTTCTAACAGTATGTTAGGGTTTCTATTATGGATATTAGGGTTTCTAATTTTAAACCTTATCCGATCAATCATTGATCAATAATTTTAAATAGTACAAACACGTATTCATTAATATAATTAGTTTAATTATATTTTCTATCGAATTCCTATCTAGAATTTAGTGTTAGGGTTTTTAACATTGTTAAGCACAACTCTAATCTTATTTTCTGAGTCAATACACAAAGTGACTATTTCTCGATACTCGTATCACAAATACACAGCACAAGATTAACAGTCAATAATAATATTAAAAAAAATATTTATTCAAAAAATTCTGATTATTCGAAATCTCGGGTTATCACAGAATGAACGAATATTAGTAAGTCAATATTTTAATGACGAAATTCTTAGAAGAATGGGTGAATGTAATGTCCCGAGAGTTTGAGAATTGAGTATATGATAATGATACTTAGAGAAAGATAATGAACGGGTCCAAAGAATATGTAATACTCAAATATAATTTAATCTAAGTAAATGTTATGAAATAAAACTTACAAGAATTTATTGTGAAAAATGCTTGGAGTGATAATAAATAAAACCTATATTAAGGTAATGTGTTGAAGATATTCAACTATAAATTTTTGAAAAGAGATTTGGTGAAAACTGAGTAAGTGAGATTTCGGTGATTCCGAGAACGGAATCCTTATAAGGAGGAAATGATGTAACAACCTAAATTTTCAAAAGTTATTAAAATAAAAATTTAGTAAACAAAATTCTTAATATAAGATGTGTTGATAATATATATGTATTTATATATTGGGAAAATGAGATTTAACAGTTAATTATACTGTTAAAGAAATTATATAATATTAGTAATTTAATTAAGTTGAAATTATAATATGAAATAAGATAATTTAATTGTTATGCCTTGTTGGCAATGGAATTTTTATGAATTAATTTCATAAATAATGTGAGTAATTCACTTAATTTAAATAGTGAATTAATATAATTATTTTAAGGAAATGAGAAGGTAATATATTGCATGAAAATGTACTATATTAATGTATTACGATAGTGAAATTCGTAAATAGTAAAATATTTATTAAATAAAATAAATATTTTAGTTGAAATATTTATGGAATAAAATGAATATTCGATGAAAATTATCAGAGAATAATTTATTTAAATACGATAATATTGATTAAATGATTTTATAATCAGTGCGTACTTTATTACGCTAATGGAATGGAAATATTCTAATTGAATTAAATAATTAAATTAGATAATTAATGATTTGTTAAACAAATTATAATTATATTAGCTAATTAAATATTGTGTTGGCTAAATAAAGATTATAATTTAATTGGGTAATGTGTAACATGAGTACTATGGGATACGAGAATTATAAAAATAAAATAGAAAGGGTTTTAAAGTGTGTCTACCAAACAAGGTCTTATGACCTTTGGTATATTGTAACTGTTGAGACCCTTAATTTATTTGAGCGTAAATTGTTTATAAGTTTTTATGTTACGCATTATTTTGCTAGGTCTAAATAGCAAAGAGAGGGGAGCCTTATAGAAGGTTTGAGAGATATAAATATTTTCTGTGGAATAAGAAGAGAAATCCTGAGAATTAAGAGGGAAGAAGAAGTGCAATCAAGGCTTCCTAATCATCTTCTAACCAATCTAAAGAAGAAATCAAAGGTAACAACTTGGTTGTAAAACCTATTTTGTGTTCTTATATATATACTTCTCTATAAATGGATTTTGGTAGAGGATTTGCTAAGAATTGATGATATATACTTGTTAATAGATGTGTATAATCTGGAATTTAACCTCTGTAATGGGTTTTGTAGTAATCGGATTGGTGTAAATATGTTAAAAGATAAAGAAGTTGAGTTTTTGCATAATATGTACAAGATGGCTTATTTTAGACCCAAAATTGATGATTAAATCATGTGATAATCTGTAAATTGATGATAGTTTGTATTAATGCATTGAAAAACGAAAAGAATGCAAGTTGAATGAATCAATTTGGTTAAAAAACGAATTCTTAGTGAATGAATTCGCTAAACATGTTTAAAACATAAAAGTATAGCATGAACAGTGAACTGGAACCCTTAAACTGATTTGTTAAAGTTTTTGAAATGTTAAAATTATTCTGTAGATGAGTAGTTCAGAGTTTAACGAGTCCATAGAATCGAAAACCAACTAATTCGGACTTAAAACGAGAAAGTTATGGCAAAAACTATAAATTGGGCGAGGCCGAGCGCAGGCGCGCCGCCCAGGAGCGCGAGCCCACGTCTGGGTGCTGCCTAATGGCGCGGGCGCACTGGAATGGGGAAGAAAATAAGCGCAGTCGCGCCCAAAGTGTGACTGGTGTGACTGTTTTGACCTGTTCTGGTAAAACGACCATAACGTTTTCATACGGACTTCGACTGAAGCGATTCAAGATGATCCGGAACGAGGACGAATAGACCTACAACTTTTGTTATTTAAGGTTTTCAATTTGAGGTCATTAGGAAGGGTCAAAATGGTCATCTTTGGGACTGTTGTGTTTTCGGGGACAATCAGAGGGCGTCGGGCATGCACGTATGCAAGTGTAGTGCTTCTGACAATAAAAAATTTTGTTCTAAGTTATAAAACATGAATTTTAGTAAATATAATGATACTTAACATTGATAAATAAAGATAAGTTGTATAAGCATACTAAGCATACACAAGTGAAACAAATCGGGCGTGTGACGAATAAACGTCAAAACGCCGTGACAAGTGTTAATGAACGTAAAAAGTATTTTAAGTCAAATGAAATGAATATTATAAGATATGAAATGGGGTTAATATAAAACTAATAATGATTCCTAGCAAGACTTAAACACTTCAATGATCTTCGAGTATAAAATATAGTGAAATATAAGTTAAAAGTTAACATAATCAAATTGAACATTGTGTATTGATAATATGAAGGATTATGAGATGTAGAGTAAAGTTTATATTATAACTACTATGCGTGGCTATGTGACTAATAGTTGATGTGTATAATTATATAATTGTGTAGGGCACATAAAGTGCAGATAGCTGTAAGCTGTTAAACTATTGTTGGTAAACAACGATCAAGGCAAGTCTTTTAGTTCCTATTTGCTATGTGAACTTGATGATTAACTATTTTAAATCTTTATTGCAAAGAGCATGATGTGTTGTATATATGTTGAAAGTATGAAACGTTAAAGTCAATTTATGACTACGTTGATTGAGTAATGAATACTGATTTAGTAAGGAACTCAATCTCTTTACTTGTTATATGAACTAAGCATGTATGTTATGTTAGTCCAATGTTTATGAGATGTATGATAAGCAAGTTATTATGTGTTACGTGATGCATGAAAACTGTTAAATTTGCTGGGATGTTGAGCTCAACCTTGCAAATAACCATTTTTACAGGTAAAGGATTGAAGGCAACACTATGTTGTACTTGAAAGACATGAATCAGATGTAATACACAAAGATTATTATTTTAGCTAAAGTTGTTATTTCTTTAAACCATGATTAAGGTTCATGAGATGTACTCAATGTTTTATGTATGCATATTTTATGTTGAGTTGTAAAGTTAAAGTTTGAACCGTCTGATGTATAAAGGATATTGGTTTATTATGTAAGTATATATATTAACTCTGATGAAGCGAATCATAAATTAAACTTGATTCAGAGATATGTAAATGATAAAGGTTTTGATTCAGGGAATTAAAGTAAGATGACAGAAAAGTTTTAATTATTCTGCATTTTATTAAGTTTAACATTCAATAGTGATGTAAAATCAGAAGTTAGACATATTATTAATGACCGAAGTCGATAATTAAATTATATGAATTTTGGGGTCGTTACACTCCTAAAGTCTTTAAAATTTGTAACTGGAACTGCTTGGAGATTTGTTGGTGCTAGTTCGTTGTTTCTTCCCCATAGGGCTTCTCCTAGTAAGTCTACTAGTCGTTGGATAAGGTCCACTTGTTCCCTCCCGCTATTGACCAATTCTTCCTGTGCTGCTAGTCTACGTCTGGGCAGCATTTTCTGCATCACAAAATTCCATCCTTAGTCTCTAATTATATTAATTAAGTATTTCTTTAATGCGAAAAGGAAAACAAAGTTTTATGACACAGTTTCTAAAATAAGAACATTTATATTCATATGTCGAATCATTACATCAAGTGATCATTCCTAGCATACTTCTATAAACGTTAACTTTTATCCCCTAATATCACAAAAGATGGGGAAAACACTAACATACTACCCCTCTAACATTGTACAAAAGTTTGAGGTTTACATAACTATCCCATATCTAACACAAAAGATTGGGGATTACATCAACAGATCATAGATACACAACAACAACTACTACTAGACTACTAACATCTAGACCTCAATCTAACATTCCGCGCTCCACATCGCTCTTATATTCCTTTTGAGTTATGTGTGCCACCAAGTCCCTGCTTATGGTATGACGTGTTTGTCCCTACTCCGCTGGGTAATAATATACACCATCAATCAATCTCTCCATGGTCGTGCGCAAATCATAACCCATCTTGTTCATCTTCCCCCCTCTTACATGTTACTTCATCTTCTAGGTCTCCAGCCCTATCATTAGCTTTCTCTCACTTCTCCTCGAAGTGGATCCTCTCCATAACCTCCAGCTCAAGCTGAGTGCGAAGAGCCTCTTTCTCGGCTTTCTCACTCAACTCCTTCTGCTCATACTCTTTTAGCTTACCTACCAATTCCACGTTCCTGGATATCGATCGATGAAAAAGGGTTCCCATCTGGACACCTGCCTCTTTGCGATAGGTAATCTCTACCTCCATCTCTTGCATCTTCCTTTTCCTCTCACGGTCTTCCTCCCTCAATTTTTGCATCTCAATTTCTCTCTCTTGAGCCTGGGTCTCTAGTTCCTCAACTCGGCATTCGAATTTCAAAATCCGCTCCTCATATTTCCCCCCAACAATCGGTCTTCGAAAGTAGCCTCATCAAAATCTTCCACCGGTTCATTCTCCATAGGTTCTTCCTCGTGATTCGACTCTACGGGGTCTAGTTCTGTCTCCTCCTCCTCACCATCCTCATCGATAGGAGCCATTGTCGAAATGGGCTCAGTTATCAATGGTGCCTCATACACCACGTGTATATCACGTAGCTCCTCCTCTACAACTCGGCTGGTTCCTCCCAAGTCCGTCATCCTACAACTACAAACATAAGACAAGTAAACAACAAACTCCATCAAAATATAAATTTATTGCAATGAATGAAAATATATCTCATAATGTAACTAAATCGTTAGGAAAACTCTGTATGAGTTTTATCTTCTTCTATCTTCTAAGTTCTTCTAAAGTTATAATCTAAGGATTCTTGTTCCTAAGGTTTATAACCTAATGCTTTGATACCAACCTGTGACGCCCCCAACCTAATGCTTTGATTTTGGGTATAATGATTATATGTGTACAGTATTTGGTTAAAGGTCAAGGGTTGATAACATAAGTTATATCAATGACAAACCCTAATGTTATGTTAAGAACTTCGATATTCAGTTAGTAAACCCTAACGATTGGTTAGAAACCCTAATTCCAGTTATGTAAATCCTAATTTCAATTTCGGGGATCCTAAACCCTAACCGGGAATTTAAAAACCTTAATTTGGGAGCTCAAATGCTAAGTATAAAGACTTAAGGATTAAAAGTTATGGGATATATGTGAAAAGATCAAATTACCCTTCAAATTATAAGGAAAATTACCAAAATGCCCTTAGTAGGTGTGAAATGACTAAAATTCCCTTTTACTTAATCTTTAAGTAAAAGATATTAGCAAATCTTGGTGAGTCATCACTTTGGATATGCTATGTGCTCTAATTCTCCAGAAATCAGATATCATGCGCCACCTTGCAACATTAAGTTCAATGAATCAAAGTTATAAGATTAAAGTAAAGAAATATCTTTACTTTACTTTTCAACATAGCTAAGACCTTCTCTCTCTCTAACATCCGAAATTGGGAGTGAAATTGAGTTAAAAGTTATGTCAATATCATATCTTAGCTCTCCAAGATCAGAATCCAAGATCAGATTCAAGGATTTGAGCTTTAAAGGTATAAACCCTAAGCCTTACTAAATCTTTATGATTTATGCTATTTATGTGATTTGTTGTTTAGAGTAGTGTTATAAGATGTTATTTAGTGATCTATGATGTTATATCATAAATCCTTAACATTTAAGTGCATGAAAATAGGTTTTTAAAAACTGTCCAAGAACCCTAAAAATATGGCCTGACAGCTATATGTTGGGCCAATAGATCTTTGTGTGTTAATTGTTAGGATGGAATAATGTATTCTTCATGTTCTATGACATGAGGAGAGTAGACTGGAAGTGGAATCAAGTCCATACCATGTCTAGATCTCAAGTTATTAATGGTCAGATATGGTTGACCAAGCACAAAAATGATTTCTAGAAAACCCAAAAATTTCCCAGATGGTCTGACAGTCACTTTGCAGGCCTTAGATATCTTGCTATGGTTAAGTAGTTAAGCCATGTAAATGTATAGGTTTTGTAGGCTGACATATAGACTACACAACCATGCCATTACAAAACCTAGATCATACTAAGGATCAAAGTTATTGGTGGTCAAAGTAGGGTTGACCAACTGTCTGGGTTCCATTTCTGGAAAACCCAGATTCATGAATAACAGGTTTCTGACAAGGTTTGACTGACCTAGATCTTTCCTCTGTGATGTTGTTAACCTACAAAAGTGTATTACTTTTGTACCTTGGCATACCTACTTTATATGTGTAACACTTAAACACACCAACAAAGCCTAGGAATCAAAGATTTTAAGCTCCAAAATAGAACCCTTGCAATGTTATTCTTTTGTAGGTAACCTAGAAAATGAAGAACAACCACTGACAAGATTTTGAAGGCTTGTATCTTGCTGTTGTGATGTAGTTTGGCTATGAAACTTATTTGTGCTTGTAGTATTACATCAATACTACATCCTTAACACATTTACAAACCCAGAATCTTCATGATCAAAGATTTAGAGATAGTCAAAGTAGGCACCTTGCGCAGTGAGTTTGAATGTTCTTGAGGGCTCAAGAACACCTATAGCGACAATTTTGTCGCTGTAGACCCCTTTAGTGACAGTTTATTTTTAAAATGAATTATTTTATTTTAATAATTAGAATATAATGATTAATAATTATTAAAAATTCATAATTAATTTCTAAAAAATATTTTAAAGCATAAAAATGATTTTTGATAATTTGAGATATATTTCATTAATATTTTAATATTTTTAAGTAATAATGATATTTAATTTATTTAATTATTATATTAAATAAATTACTTAAAAATGATTTTAATATTTTAAAAATCATTTGAAATTATATTAACGTGTTAAAAAATATTTTAAGTTATTTTGAATGACTTTTAATATTTTGGGATGAATTTCATTAATAATTTAATATTAATGATAATTGATTTATTTAATAAATGTATTAAATATATTATGAAAAAATAGTTTTAATGTTTTAAAAATCATATAAAAATGATTTAAAGGTTTTAAAAATCTTTTAAGTTATAAAACATAACTTTTAATATTTTGTCATGAAATACATTAATATTTTAATATTAATGGCAATTATTTAATAATGGTTTTAAATGTTTTAAAATCATTTAAATGTGATATTAAGGTATTAAAAAATACTTTGAGATATTATAAATGACTTATAATGTTATGTTAAGTATTTCATTAATATTTGAAATTTATTAAATATTAATGATAATATAATATTGTGGTATTTAAATCATATAAATATGATATTAATGATTGAAAAATTATTATAAATGATAATAATTATATGAAAATTATCATGATCTTTTGAAAAATATTATGACTGATAAATAAATTATTTAAGATAATATTGAAGTTTTTAAGTTGAGTCTTACTTAAAATAGGCTCGATAATTGTCCGATTAGGCAATCGGGATGTCGAAATAGTACCGAACTCAACTCAGACTGAAATAGTTTGACTCGATACCGGGTGTTTTAGTGACTGTTAGGAATATGTGCTTATGTGTTCAAAATATATTAGAACTATAATTAAAAGTAATATATGTGATGATATTATTCTAATTGGGAGATCGATATTAGGTCTTTCAACTGAAGCTAAATTAGCTTTGCGTAGCAGTAGTCGACGATGCAGGCAAGTTTCGCAAACTATACTTTTAATTAAGAAAGTTCTCTAACTCAAACCTGAGTTATGATTTCTCGAGCATGCTAGTGGTTAATCATTGTTGATTACATCACATCTTTGATTATTTATTCGCACATGTGCATGTTGCATATGTTCATCAGGTATTAAAGGCTGATCACCTTTATTACCATTTGGTTCAGTTATAGTTATTCATGTTCATTATTTGCCATTCATTATTATTGACTCGGTCATTTAGTTATGAAAATTGATTAATGCTCTTTCACAATTATTATATTGTTTAAAGTTTGTCAGGCAGCTAATTATTCTTTAAATCATGATATGTCTTTCTTTGAACTTAAACTTACTGAGAAAACTTGTTGCTCACCCTTTCTATATCATGATAAACATTTTAGATTAAGACAAAATGTCTAATACATGCAAAGTCAATGATAATTCCAACATTGGATTATTGTGCAGCTAAAACTTGTAACAGTGTTATATGATAATGACATTGTATGTCAATTAGGATTTTGAATTCTGGTATTTAGTTAAGGTTATCAACCTTGGGGATTATGTGTAAAGGTATTTGTATAAATAATTTATGTTTATATCTTCGGCAATAGTTGTAGAATTGGTGTAACGCCCCCAAAATAGGTCCAATCCCTCCAACCCATTCTGAGTCGCCAAATACATGGTACAGAAAATAACTACAACTTTATTATTACAATTGTCGTGCAAAATACGACAACACATATACTGTGAGTTTAAATATAAATATTATCATCTAGACAGTATTCATACTCAATTAAGTCCTCATTATACTTATTGATACACTATTTTACAAAATAGTGAGGACTACTAAAACAACTGTCTTGAACCACCATTCCACACCCCGACTAGTACTCGCTACATTCTCGCCTCCTGAGAAGAGAATTGGAACAACAAGGAAAAAGGTGAGCTCAACTAGCCCAGTAAAGAATATTATGACTAAGATAATATACAACAAATTATCGTTAGTCTTCAACAGGAAAAAATCTAATAGAATATAATAGACAACAAATTTTAAATCAATAACTGCAGCGGAAACAACAAACCATTAGAAGAGTCAAGTAGAGAATGAGTTCTACTATCTTCTAAGATTTAAAAGTCCATCATCAATATTTTATCCCTGTAACAACAATCAATAACCATCTTTAATCAAATATTCATCTTTGCACTACAGGCCAAAGATATTCATTTGTATCACCAGTCGATCATGTTCATCTCAACACCTGTTCATCTTTGCACTACGGGCCAAAGATATTCATTAGAAATTATTCATCTTTGCACTACATGCTAAAGATATTCAGTAACATCATCATTTAGGACTGAGGATGATGAAAAATATTTTAAAGAAAACGAATCCAGTGAAACAAAAGAATAAATATTAAGGATTCGTATTTCAGCTATTCCATGTCCAAAAATACCTCATAAATAATCATAGTGGAGTAAAATTCAAGAATGATCAAAACATGGATACAATCAAAGCTAGTATCCAGAATAGATATTTTGAACGAAAAGAAGAAAATTTCATTTTTCGGTGAATAGTAACTCGTGAATAGTAACTCGTGAATAGTAACTCATGAATAGTAACCCCGACATGAAAAGTTCCAAATTTGATAAAAATTCAGATCAATACTTCGGCATAATGATATTGAAGAAAATAATATCATTTAAGAAGAAATAACATCCCTTACCTCGGAAATACGGTACTTCTGACTGGAATACTAGATATAGTGCTGAAGGAAACTTGCACCGTATAGCAACACTCAAAGTATCAAATACTCACAAGAATACGCTCGATATAGAGAGAGAAATAGAGAGAAACTTGTATTTCTGGTGTGATTTTCAATTCTAACCTAAGCACCCTATTTATAGGAAAATGCTTAGAACACCAAAGCAGAAAATTTAATAAATTAATAATATAATTTTCTTAATTTCCTTAGCACACCACATCAGCTGATTTACACCATTAACATGTGCCACTCAAATGTCAAAAATGTTTTTCTTAATAAAAATAATTAAAACTTCCAAAAATCAATTATTTCGGAACTTCGGAACTTCAATAATTCATAATAAATAGCCCTTTTATCAAAAAATTCGAATCTTGCGAGTTTTTATAGGAAATTCAATTCTCTACAACTTTGCAGAAGAAAGTTTTTCCAAATTCCAAACAAAAATTGACCGAAATCCACAAACGGGCGATTTTACAATCAATAATAAATTTTCGGTCAAGAATTGTGTCCACCAACACACAAAACATGTGTTAATCATTTAATGCCACAAAAATACTCTTCCTCCTCATATACTCATATATCCCACATTCATTGTAAAAATATCATCATCAATATATTATTAAAATAATATATTTAAATGAATTATTTTATCAGAAAAAGATAAAATATTAATTTTCAACAATTGTCACATTAAAATTTTTTTTTATCTATATCCACATAAAATCAATATTTTTCTCATCATATAAATTAATAATTAATTATACACAAATAATATTACAGAATCACAGTACTGGCAACCAGGCCGTTCCCAAGAAAGAGGGGGCTTTCCAATAAAGATCTCTCCTTACTGGCGCGCAATTAGATGACCAAACCTCTCCTTAGACAGAACTTTCTAGACATTACCAATAATGTTATCTAATAATATTATTCAGATAATATAAATTATTGTTCCGATAATAGAAAATACTGTGTAGTGACAGTTATTAAAACAACAGTAATATAAAATATCAACGCAACAATTATTGAATCAATAAAATACAATATTGAACAGTAATTACTGTAACAATTATTGAGTAGTGCCTTCTTACGTAAGAATCAATAATTGGTGCAATACCGTGTGCTACTGTGCAACAACGCGTATTACTGTGTTTTAACCACCGTGTATTCCAACAGTATTAACGGTAACAACTACGCCGTTATTTATAAACAACTTGTTTTTGTCGTTTTCTTCATCCAATCGCTTTCTGTTATGGGGCCCACAAAAGACTGCGCCGTCGTACGAATATTCTCCGACAGTAAGAATGACCAAGCGAATATTCCCCGACAACAATTAATATTTTATAAGCACTTGTTTATTTTGAAAAATTTTCACATTTCACCCATAACTTTAACTTTTTATCAATTTAACCATTTACTGAATTGTAATTATAAGAAAAATTGAATACTTTTATTTCATAAAATTCGGGGTCTTACAATTGGTATACCAATTTTGTGGTGGTTAGTACCCGGATTTGGGGACGTTATAATAATACTTCAACACTTAAAGGACTAAGCTATTCTGTAGCCTTGCCCTTTCCTTTGTCCTTTCCTGATGTACCGCATTGCTCTGCCTTAACTATAATATTTTTAGGGAAGTAAGAATGAGCACAAGTTTATAGACACTCAAAATTTTTCTGCATACCTATTACTGTCATTACATGAGGGCAGAATCGTCTTTCAGAGATAAACCTGAAAGACAGCTCAGTTCAATCCCGGAGATAACCCTTGGATACTCAGTATTACCATCTCAGAGATAACCTCGAGATATCCAGCTCAGACCCAGATACCACCAGAAGTTTCAACCTCAACCCCGGAAGCAACACCGAAAGTTTCAGTTTCAACATCGGAGATAACCCCGAGGCATGTAGATGCAGTTGCAGTTCCGGAGATAACCCTAGAAATGCTTGTTTCAAATACATGCTAACAACTTCAGAACACTTGGCAAAAGCCCCGAGGCACTCATTCCACAAACTCGAAGATAACCCCGAGAAGTCAGGCACATCTCAAAAATAACCGTGAGGATGATCAACACCTGCAGTAGTCCAATTTTAGAGATAACCCTGAGCAACGACCGCTAACACAGCTCAAACTGGAGATAACCCCGGTGAAGGGCAGGACCGTTATTTTGCCATCCCAATGCCATAATCGCGCCATCTCAACAACAACATACATACATTCTACACATCAATGTCTCACATGAACCAAGAAAGTCCAGTCCCAAGTGACTACTGTACAAGACATCACATCAGATAGAGTTTGAAGCTTGATAAGATAGGGCATGGTCCCATCTTCCTGACTTCATACAAAAATCTAATCCCATGTCATTGTGTAGCTCTCGACAACGGCGGTCCAAAATAGGTCTTGTACACCTCAATCGGATGCCCAGATTATAGTTTTAAAAGTTCGAGCGGACATCACATTACACGCGTGCACGTACTTCGAGACGATGGGACCCGCAGAGCCCGGGGCACCCCGGGCAGGCGCAGGTACACTTATGGCTCCCCCCTATATAAATAGAGGGCTTGGGGTGGCCATTTTGTAAGAGAAAAAGGCGAGGAAGTCCTGTAAAATTTGCTCTGTACACACCTTAAACTGAGTGCGTTCACATTTTAAACACTTGTAAGCTCACATATAGCTGTATTTCTACCGGCGGGAGCCGAGTGTTCATCCTTTTCAAGTTATTAAAGTCTACTTTGGCAGTCCACTGTAAGCCTTCTGACACACTTTAAAGTCTTTCTCTTCATCTTTGCACACTCTATTCTTCACGTTGAGAGTCGTGTTGTATGTGTATGCCCGGACTTCAGTCCGCAGTTTTATTTCAATTTATATATACATATTTATATATGGACTAACATTATCGAGTTATGCCTCGATGGAGCCTAGACTTATGTCTAGATCATTTATTTGCTTTCGTATATATATATATATATATATATATATATATATATATATATATATATATATATATATATATATATATATATATATATATATATATATATATATATATATATATATATATTTATATATGAACTGTATGTCGAAATCTGTTCGACGAGCTTGGATTTACATTCAGAGCGTTTACTTGCTTATATATATATATATATATATATATATATATATATATATTTACATTTCGTCCCGCCTGGAGTTTACTTCATGGCGGTTGATAGCTCTTACAACTTTATTTACATTTTTGATCCCCCATGGAGGTGCTTCGTGGCGGTTGATCATGTCTCTATATATATATTTATCGCTTTTATATATTTACATTTCTAATCCCCCATGGAGGTGCTTCGTGGTGGTTGATCATGTCTGCATATATATATATATATATATATATATATATACAACTTTTATATATATAATTGCTTATAGTTTTCATATAAATTGCGGCATCATGTGAGCCTAGGAATCATGTGACCACAAATTCAGTTTACTGAATCTAGATTCAGTTCCCGTGATGAATTTTCTTAGATGGTTTTCATACCCACGAGGAGTTAGGCACTGCTTTGTACATTATTTTCTCAGAGATGCTTCACATCTAAAAAATTAAAAACAATTAAGCCGAACACTTAATAAAATGGAAGTGTAAAAGGTCTCAATTACTATTGAGCATAAGGGTTTGAAAAACCTCTTTTACAAAACTTCACTGATATATCTTATTTAAAACTGAATTTTTACATAAATTCAAACCCTGTGTATATAGGTGCGAACGAGGCCTCACACTACTTCCAAATAACAGCACATTGACCCACACACACACACATTCATATAATAGTTTCTTGAAAAGTGGCAATCACCGTGGTAACACGGATGTCGAGGGGTGTCTAACAACTTCTCTCTGCATAAGCAAGTCCCCGGACCCTAATGAATCTCGGTTTCATATACCCGTTTAGCAGTGTCACATCACTGGGTCAATGTGCAAACCTTTTCTCGGTTGTGTTAGTACAACTATTTAAAAAACCAACTGGCGACTCTTACAGTCAAATCGTCGACATATACATGTCGGACCTTTTCACAACTTGATTTTTCAAACAAATCTCATTTAATATGAGAACACAAAAGAACATGAATAGAAAAAGGATGAATAAAAAGCCCGACGTCGACAGGTGGCGACTTTGCTGAGGACTCCAGTAAGAGGATTTAAGCCGCTATTACAAGATTTTCGAAACTGTTAAATGCTTGCGTGTGAATGTTGCATTTACATTTGATGGATGTGTACGAATGCATTTTTTTACTGCACTGCAATATATCTATCTGTGATATTAGTGCTTCGCACATGTCATCATTTTCATAAACAGTGAGACACATTGTATGTGAATGTATGTTATGTGGTTCCTCCATCAGGAGGCTATCTTGTCGATGTTTGATTACTGGACTCGTAAGAAGACTAATTCCAACGAGGCTCAGGAAAGGAACCACCCAAATTTGCTCCAGTTGAAAGACTGGATTAACTTCCCGTCAAGTAAATTGCGATGATTTGGGAACCTTCATACCAAAAAGCCGTGAGAGTAAACCTAAGATAGGTCAGCCTCTGATAAACCAAATGCGGAGGAAAGTCTCTTCATGCTTTCTCATTTCAAAATTACTCGTAAATTCAATTATTTGTAATTTCATTCCATATTGATCTCCATGTAATGAGAAATATAAAGAAATATGTGCACATGCATATTTAAATTTACATGATATCCTGTATTACAAACATCTAACATCTTTTTTGCAGGATAATATTCCTAAAACAGATACATCACATAGCATGTAAACATTTACACATTTCCCTAAAGACTAAACTATGCAAGTCTTTCGCAGGGAAACAATCAAACCCATTACCCGTTCAAAATCCAAAAAGGCCACGAGCCTACAACCAATTATGTCATAATCTGACCAGGCTAATCTTAATCATGTCACCCGCGAAGAATTCGACGGATTAAGTAAATAAATCACATATTTGAATGTTCTGCTTAAAGAACTACACCAATATACTCAGGGTACAAGGATACCCATACATGCTGAATCCTCTGCACAAGGAGGAACCCAAGGTTTGGATAAAGTCATTACAGTACCTGGGCTTCAGTTGTATCCGACCCACAAAAATCTTGATACCACCCATCTCAAAGAAGATCTAGACACCGGTGACATCAGGAAAAAAGTCCTTTAAATGGAACAAACCCTTCGTTTTATCAAAGGAATTGGAGCACACGTGAGTGTCTCATATGCAGACCTTTGTATATTCCCTGGTGTTCATTATCCTGAGAAGTTCAAAACTCCTGATTTCGAAAAGTATGACGGGTTAGGAGATCCTTACACACATTTGAAGGTGTTTATTAGAAAACTTGGATCTTATGCAGAGGACGAGAAGCTCAGAATATAGCTGTTCTAAAAGAGTCTGACTAGAGAAGCCCGTTCGTGGTATACCAGATTAGACAACTTAAAGATCCATAGTTGGGAAGAGCTAGCTCATGCCTTCCTCACACAATATAGCTTCCGGTCTCAGATGGCTTCTGACTGATACTAGATTACCAAGGTCAAGAAACAGTCCAATGAGTCTTTCAGAGAGTATGCTCAAAGGTGGAGACGCATTGCTACTCAAGTTATTCCCTCTATGAATGAGTCAGAGATGGTGATGACCTTCATCGACATACAAGAAGCTCCTTTCTATAAGAGAGTCTTAGCTAGTATTGGAAAACCATTTTCTGAAATGATTAAATATGGGGAGATGGCTGAGATGGGGTTGAAGTCAGGAAAGATTCAAGACCTAGCTGCCCTTAAAGCTATTACAGAACACATTCAGTCCGAAAAGTATGGAAACAACCCTCGGAGGGTCCATACAAAGAAAGAGGAAAATGTTTCCTTGATATTACAAGGTCAGAATGGCAGTTAGACTATGCATATCCAAAGGAGAAATTATACTCCCTTTCAAGCACAGTCTCCAAAGCCTCCATTGCCTAAGGGTGGAGAAGCCAAATGCCCTCGAGTGTTCACACCCCTGGGGGACTCACTCGAGAACATTCTCAAGCTTCTGACGACTCAAAAGAAAATCACACATCTTTTTTCACCCGCCAACCCGAATGGGAAGGGTTTCAATGCTACTCGAAAGTGTGCTTATCATGCTGGGGAACCTGGACATGATACTCAGGATTGTTTGTGAAAGCCCCGAATCCGGGTTCCAAATCACCGCGGATCCGGTACAATCATTCTATCACTATTTGCGAAAGATATAAACATAAATTGTTTATACAATAAACATACACATTATTTTTCCAAAATCGAGTAACCTTAACTTATACAGAATTCATAAACTATCAGACATATAACATATTTATTAAACTATTCTATTACAAATTAGTTGCACATTTTATCCCAAGCTGAACTTGGCTTTATCCTTTCCTATATCCGACGTTTTCGCCTTAATCTGCAATTTTAAATCATAATATATCAAGGGTGAGCATGAAAGTTGCCCAGCAAGTTTAAATTTATTAAGATATATCAAGACTGAAAGAGTCTAAATAATAAGCTGGCTATAATTCATCAATATAGTTATGAATTAGCACTAACAAAATTTTGACTGAACAAGTATTAAACATGAACAAATATATCTGGACCAACTGATAATGAAGGTGATCAGCCTTTCATACCTGACTTATACATGCAATATGTACAGAGTACAATTCTACAGTGGCAATCAACAATGATTAACCATAAGCATATCTGAATGAAACAACTCTTAGTAGAGTTAAGTAAAACTTGCCTAAACCGTTGATTACCGTTGTGCAATTTAATAAGCTTTGTCTGAACCTAATATATAAATAATATCGAAATATAAATTAGAATAATATCATCACAATATTTAAAATAACATAAACACAATATCACATAATCCTACCAGTCTATAAAATATAGAAAACTTAACCTCAAGTCAAACTATTACAGTATGAGTCGAGTTCGGTATAATCCTGACATCCTGACGGTCTAGTTGGACAAAATTTCGAGTTTAACTTCAAATAAACTCTGGTGAAACAATTAACCATTAACTTAATTAATTTTAATATCAGTCGAAATATTTTTCCAAGTCTTATAATAGTTTTCACATAATTATTATTATTTATCGTGACTTTTCAATCATTAAACACATATTTAAATGAATTAAATATCACATAATTCCTTTATCATTAATATTTATTTATTATCAAATATTAATGAAATACATGTCATAATATTATAATATAATTATAATATCACAAAGTATTTTTAATACCTTAAAATCATATTTATATGATTTTTAAACCGTTAAATTCATTATCCGGTAATTACTATTAATATTAAAATATTAATATTTTCATGACAAAATATCAAAAGTTATAGGCTATAACTTAAAATATTTTTATATCACTTAAATCATTTTTATATGACTTTTAAATCATTAATTCTATTTTTCCATAATTTATTTAATATATATATTAAATAAACCAATTACCATTAATATTAATTTATTAATGAATTTCATCACAAAATATCAAAAGTCAATGAAAATAACTTAAAATATTTTCTAACACCATAATATAATTTTTCATGATTTTTCAAGTATAAAAATCATTTTTAAATAATTTATTTAATATTATAATTAAATAAATTAATACCATTTTATATTCCAAAAATATTAAAATACAAAAACCTTATACATAACATTTAAATTCCCAAATTAGGATTCTAGTATCCGAATTAGGGTTTCAAATTCCCGGAACTGAAGTTAGGGTTTCTAGAACTGGTTTCTAGGGTTTCTTATCAGACGTTAGAGTTTTCTAACTGAACGTTAATGTTCTAAATATATACATAGGGGTTGGACACAGATACATTTATCTGGTCAACCCTTGACCCTTAACCACATCATGCACATATATACACAGAACATAAATGCTTATTCCCTTAATCTTGAATAATTCACCTAAATTCTTCACAAAATTTTGAAATCCTCAAAATTCCTTCTCAAAAATATCAAACGCATACACTTATTTTCCGTCTAGGTTCTAATATTGAATCTTAAATTAATTAATAAAATTTTTTAAAATTTTCTAAATTCTCGGGTTTTCACATTTAACCCTTCTTCTAAAAATTTCGTCCCCGAAATTTACTTTACACCTTACACCATACACTGTTCATTCTCATCATCACATGCTACCCAGTACATTTCTTACCAGAGTAAAAATTTTCAAATATTGTTGAGGGTTTTATATACTATTGTCTGTCATTTTCGCAAAGGTTATACGGAAATTCATCCGTAAACCGTCATAACTTACGGACATAGTGGGTAATTAATCTAGTATGCCCTGTACTTAATAAGTACTGCTGGTCGACTCTATTTCTCATCACTGCCATAGGCACACAATTCTAACTTAGTCTTATTGGATTCCGCACCAAACAATTTGGTTCAGGAAATTTTTATCAATGAACACTTAGAGTTTTCACAACATTAGTCTAGCTGAATCGAATAGCATAGACTCATATCAATAATTTATTTCAATCGAATTATTTAGGTGTAGCCAAACCCCTTTGGCAAATTAAATTTTTTGAAAATATTTTCGAGAATGTCGTCATGATGTCGTACAGTATTAACAGTCCGTTTGAGGATGCCGTCATCGTATGACTTTGTCATAACACATCATACAATAGTGGAAAAACGATTTTAGATCAAATTCCCACTAAGTATTCCTGTATTTATAACTCCATCACATTTTTATCATCTCTGCACCAGGTTACATGGTACCTAAGTGATAAATAAAATATATTTTGATATTTCAAATCATTTGCGTCTACCAACCTAAAATAAGTAGCATAGACTATACTTTAAACCGTTTCAAAAATGATTACGAGTCTATATTTTTTTTTCAAAAGCACATAGTGCGTATCTAGCTTGATGTCCAAAAAGTTCGAAGTCTAGCATAGCTAGGAATTTTGGAAAACCTATGTCTCCACTAATAACCATTTGCTTAAACAGTCTATCTATTCCTATTATCCTTAATACTCCATTCACACAACTATACTCAGTTCGTCAAACTTACCACACTTATGAGTTCAGGAACTTGTCAAAATCATATGTGTTTAAGAACTTGTCCTAAACAGACCTTTGGGCGTCCATTCGCTGAGGGGTTCATAGACATTTCATATAATTATAAGTCACGAACATACCATAAGTATGAGTTTTAAGAACTCGTACTTAACCTTATATTCTGTATCTATAACCTATCTATCTGTTATACACATGAGAAATGAATCACCCTCTTAACATGCATATAGCAAACAGCGCGACACAAACATTTCAATGATTACCAGTGCCAGAAACTAAGTGATTTTTACACCAAGTACAATTCAACTCCCATACGAAGAATCATACGACCTAGCTGCTTTCATGAGTCCTCAATTGAATCCCCACCTAATACTAACTACATTCTCAATACGGATTTCATTTAATCTGTATTCATAATCCTTTCCTGAATCTGTACCAATTCATATACACACAGTAATCTTGATGTAAACTTGTCAATCATTCACTTAATCCATATCAGATTACGGGGTGATCTCATCGTATATATTACGATTCTATTTTGTATTATGATCGTTTTATTTTACGATCTCCTATCACTGTACTATTAGTCTTTTAGACTCTATCTATTCACCACAATTGTTCAACTTTATTATCAGAGTTAGGGAACTCTGTAAATTATACCCCGCCGAGATTCGTCTTTGAATCTTACTGACACACTAACTCTATTTGAGTTAGTACTTATCCTAATCACTGCGGTTATTAGTCTCAGGTAACCCTACCTAAGGTTTATAACCAACAGCTTTGATACCAACTGTGAAAGCCCCGAATTCGGGTCCCAAATCGTTGCGGATTCGGTACAATCATTCTATCACTATTTGCGAAAGATATAAACATAAATTGTTTATACAATAAACATACACATTATTTTCCCAAAATCGAGTAACCTTAACTTATACACAATTCATAAACTATCAGACATATAACATATTTATTAAACTATTCTATTACAAATTAGTTGCACATTTTATCCCAAGCAAAACTTGGCTTTATCCTTTCCTGTATCCGACGTTTTTGCCTTAATCTGCAATTCTAAATCATGATATAGCAAGGGTGAGCATGAAAGTTGCCTAGCAAGTTTAAATTTATTAAGATATATCATGATTGAAAGAGTATGAATAATAAGCTGGCTATAATTCATCAATATAGTTGGGAATTAGCACGAACAAAATTTTGACTGAACAAGTATTAAACATGAACAAATATATCTGGACCAACTGATAATAAAGGTGATCAGCCTTTCATACCTGACTTATACATGCAATATGTACAGAGTACAATTCTACAGTGGCAATCAGCAATGATTAACCATAAGCATATCTGAATGAAACAACTCTTAGTAGAGTTAAGTAAATCTTGCCTAAATCGTTGATTAACGTTATGCAATTTAATAAGCTTTGTCTGAACCTAATATATAAATAATATTGAAATATAAATTAGAATAATATCATCACAATATTTAAAATAACATAAACACAATATCACATAATCCTACCAGTCTATAAAACATAGAAAACTTAATCTCAAGTCAAACTATTACAGTATGAGTCAAGTTCGGTATAATTTCGACATCCCGATGGTCTAGTCGGACAAAATTTCGAGTTTAAGTTCAATTAAACTCTGGTGAAACACTTAACCATTAACTTAATTAATTTTAATATCAATCGAAATATTTTTCCAAGTCTCATAATAATTTTCACATAATTATTATTATTTAACGTGACTTTTCAATAACTAAACACGTATTTAAATGAATTAAATACCACATAATTCCTTTATCATTAATATTTATTTATTATCAAATATTAATGAAATACATGTCATAATATTATAATATAATTATAATATCACAAAGTATTTTTAATACCTTAACATCATATTTATATGATTTTTAAACCGTTGAATTCATTATCCGGTAATTACTATTAATATTAAAATATTAATATTTTCATGACAAAATATCAAAAGTTATAGGTTATAACTTAAAATATTTTTATATCACTTAAATCATTTTTATATGTTTTTTAAATCATTAATTCTATTTTTCCATAATTTATTTAATATATATATTAAATAAACTAATTACCATAATTATTAATTTATTAATGAATTTCATCACAAAATATCAAAAGTCAATGAAAATAACTTAAAATATTTTCTAACACCATAATATAATTTTTCATGATTTTTCAAGTATAAAAATCATTTTTAAATAATTTATTTAATATTATAATTAAATAAATAAATACCTTTTTATATTCCAAAAATATTAAATATTTATGAAATATACTTAAAATAATTAAAAACTAATTTTCGGACTTTAAAATAATTTTTCATAATTTATTATGTATATTTAATAATTAATATCCATTTATATCTATTTATTAATTAAAATACTTAATTTTCTAAATAAACTGTCACTAAAAGGGCTCTATAGCGACAGAGCCGTCGCTATAGGTGTTCTTGGTGTTCATCAGCCTAAACACAGATTTCTTGTCAGTGAGCAAGGTGGGTGGTTTGACCAGAATTTAATCTATGATCCTTAGGTTTTCTGGGTTTGTGATGTCAATCATGTAGTACCAGTGTAGCACTAAAACTAGAATCAAGTTTATACATAACATCACAGCAAGATCTAAGCTATCCAAGTTGATGTCAGACTTGTTCTTCAATTTCTGGGTTTTCCAGAAATTGAAGAACAGTTGAGGTGCCTATTTTGAAGCTTTAGATATTATCTTTCTGGGCTCGGTTTATGTGATTTAAGAGTTCAGCCTTGTAGTAGAGATGTCAGAGTATACTTATAAAACCTTAAAGCAACTTAAAAACATCACAGGGAAGAGATCAAGGATGGTCAACCTATGTTAGAAAACGTGTTCTTCATGAACCTGGGTTTTTCCCAGAAATTCTAAAGGCTGGTGGTCAACCCTAGTTTGACCACCCACAACTTTTATTCTGATATTGGTCTAAGTATTTTAAAAGAATGAATCGATAGTCAATATGTCATTCTACAGGTCTATTACAACAACAAGGCCTATCCATTAAAGATCAGTAAGATCAGAGGCCTCAAATATCTTGTCAGAAATTCTGGGAATTTCTGGGCTGCCCAGAAAGTTGCTTCGTGCTTGGTCAACACCTTTTGACCGGTCATATCTTATAACATACTCACAATCTGAGCTTGATTAAAGTCTCAGATCAAAGCCCTAACAACAAAGAACAGATACATAACATAAAATACACCGACACGTTAACAGGTTACGATCTAGGGCCTCTGACATACGACTGTCAGGCCATATTTTCCAAGTTTTCCAGATTTTTAAAATCTTCAAAATCGTGCATCTAGATGTTATGGATCCATGATCCAACAACCCAGATCACTTATTAACACTACATACTACATGTTTTAACACAAAAACTTAACATCTAACATGAGATCATAAATTTTTAAGATTTAGGGTTTTTACCAGTTTGAAGCTTTGATCCTTGAACTCCTGATCTTTGATTTGAAATTAGAAAGTTAAATGTTGATCTAGCCCTAACATAACACTCATATTACTCTCAAATCTCAAATTCTAGAGAGAGAAAAGTCTTGGACAAAATAAAAAGTAAAGTAAGCATTTTCTTATTTTAATTCTTGATGTTTTTGATTCATGGTTGTAAGTGTGGCTAGGTGTCCCCCCCCCACCCCCAAATCTGATCTTGGAAGATTTAGATCACATGGGATAAGTCTTAAGGTGGTGACTCACAAGATTTGCAAGATCTTTTACTTAACTATTAAGAAAAGGGGTACTTTAGTCTTTTTGCATACAATTTTTAGTGGCATTCTAGTAAAGGGCCAAACCTTTAGGGTTTAGGGTTTGGGTTAGGGTTTAGGGTTTGAACCCTTTAGGGTTTATCCCTAAAATATTTGAAATTAAATTTCTAGGATTTCAAAATTTTGGTTTTCGAAATAGAAAATTAATATTTTAAAATTATAATTAGGATTCTCTAATTATATTAAAATGTACTAATCATAAATCAAGCTTGCTAATTAGGATTTAATATTTCCTAATTAAAATTACTAATTTAGAAATTTGGTCCGTTAGGGTTTCAAACGGAACAATTAGAGTTTTAAACTTTTAAATTAGAGTTTCCAAATTATTAGAAAATCTAATTAATTATTAGGGTTATCCCAAATTAGGTTTGCAATTAAAATACAAAAACCTTATACATAACATTTAAATTCCCAAATTAGGATTCTAGTATCCGAATTAGGGTTTCAAATTCCCGGAACTGAAGTTAGGGTTTCTAGAACTGGTTTCTAGGGTTTCTTATCAGACGTTAGAGTTTTCTAACTGAACGTTAATGTTCTAAATATATACATAGGGGTTGGACACAGATACATTTCTCTGGTCAACCCTTGACCCTTAACGACATCATGCACACATATACATAGAACATAGACGCTTATTCTCTTAATCCTGAATAATTCACCTAAATCCTTAACAGAACTTTGAAATCCTCAAAATTCCTTCTCAAAAATATCAAACGCATACACTTATTTTCCGTCTAGGTTCTAATATTGAACCTTAAATTAATTAATTAAAATTTTAAAAATTTTCTAAATTCTCTGGTTGTCACATTGTTAGGCCTTGTAACACAAGTTCCAAGATTTAATAGACAACAGTGAGATCGTGGTCACAAAGCCAGATCATCCTCACGTGCAAGATAACCCTCTTCCTCAACACAAAGAGAAAGAGGTCAATATGATTAATTGGAGCAGTGGACAGAGTTCCAATTTTAAGGGTGAATCATCCCAGACCATCAAAGACGGTGTTGACAAGTGGGATTATTCAAAGTTCCAATTTGTGATGGAACGAAAGATGAAAGCTCTATGTAAGCAAATTGAGCAATTAGCAGAACTGGTGATCTATCAACATCAAATCACACGCCAATTAGTCAGTCAAGAGCATGCTAGTCTCCTCCCTTTCGTTATGGATACTCCATCATCACCTTCAAAAAATGAAACACTAGAGGACAAAGTTGCGAAGAGAGCAAGTGCCAAAGCCCGTCAGGATTTTGCCAATAGAAGGGAATTTACATACCTGGGCCAACCTATGGAGGAGATATTTCAGATGCTGATCAACAAAGGAAGGATTACCTCACTTCTACCTCCAATAAATCCATGTTTTGGATGGTTCAATTCTGATGGAGTATGTCAATATCACTCCCATTCTCGAGGTCAAAGCACAGATAAATGCTGGGCACTCCACCACCTTATTCAGAATCAAATTGATAGTAGTGTCCTGCAACTGGAAGATGACGATACTGTGCTATTTGAAAGTGAAAATACTTGTCCTACTAAATGGAAGGTATTGGTAGCAGTTATATCCGCTGAGGCTGATAGGACTGTCATACCATTCATAATACAAGCAATTCAACTCAAAGAAGTTGACAATCCTTTGAAAGTGGCTACACCAGAGCCAATCAGCTTACCCTTCAGGCCACAATATCCTGTTATCAGCTTACAAAAAGTCCCATGGAATTATGGACAAGCTGAAGGATCCACCTCGCATACAACTGCTATAGTGTCGAAGTAGAATCCACTGTATCTTCCCCAACGGGTGATGAAGCCCACCATCAAATCAAAGGGGAAAATTCCCATAGAGAAAATTGAAAAATTCCACCGTACTATGGGTCATAATGAAGCCAAGGTGGTTTTAAGCTTAAGAGAAGCTCCACATCAAATTTCAATATTGGACTTGGTTTTCTCTTCCGAGGATCACATGAAGATTCTACTGAATGTTTTGGAAGAAGACTACTTACCAAAATCAGTGGATGTGGAAAAATTTTAACATTTGGTTGATCACATTTTTAACAACAATGTGATATCTTTCACTGATGATGACATACCGCCCGAAGGGACCGGTCATTGCAGGCCATTGCACATTGCGGTTTTTTCCTCCGGATACATGCTAGCTGGAGTCTTGATGGATAGAGGTTCATCTTTGAATATTTATCCTTATGCTGAATATCTGTCCTTATGCTACTTTGGTAAAGATGAACATCAATCTCAATCGTATCCGAAGTAGCCATACGGTTTTTAAAGCTTTCGACGGATCCTGACGAAACTTTATCGGAGAGATTAAACTACTAGTGGAGATTGGTCCCCATACATTTTGCGTATCTTTTCACGTTCTCAAAATAGATACAGGATACAACCTACTATTGGGAAGACCGTGGATTCATATGGCTGGGGTCGTCCCCTTCACTCTTTATCAACAACTTAAATACATTATATCAACAATAGCCTAGTTACTGTCAACGCTGAGCCGGAATGTCCAAAACTAGGTGACATGCCACTCATCAGCTTCAATTTAGAAGTTGAGTCAGTCAGTTTTCATCCCCTGGAGGTGAGCAACACTCAATACCACCCTGTGGGGGCGCCACCTCTCATACCCCAAATTTCTGTCGAAGTAATGTCGGCCACTCAAGAAATGATGTCATTGGGTCATCAGCTTGGACAACGGCTGGGTAAAAATCATCAAGGCATTAAGCGCCCGATTCAAATATCCAGTCAAACCGGGACAGCTGGACAAGGCTATTATGCGATTTCTAGTCACAGGAATCCATTCCTCCAGCTTCGGCCACATGAAAATTATCTCTACCTGCAAATCCTGAGCCCGCACAATCTCCGATAAAGGTGCCTGCCCATGTGATGGCCATGTTATTTCCTAAACCGGTACCGGTAAAGGAGAAAGAAGTATTTGTTTCAGATCCCAAAGTGGAAGAAGAGGAATGAAGAATCAAACAAGACATCATCAAGATGATGTCAGGCATACGCATCAATATCCATGATGAACATACAAACAGATACACCCCAGACAATGATTGCCCAGACATAATGGTCATCATTTGGGAGAAGGAGGACGATGAAAACCCCTCCATCACTGCAGTCCACTTGGACTTTGCCCTTGAAAATTGGAGCAGCACTCCTTGCATTGGTTGACAAGGGTAAAACGGGCAGAAACTCATTCTGCCCTGTAGATAATAATAACTGCTTAATTTTCTGTACAGTATTAGCAGTTGTTTTGTCAACACATGCTAACACTTTGTATGATTAAACAGTTTCATATATATTAAGTGGAAGCATATTTTGTTTCAGGACTCTGAATTTAGATGTACATGTACTTGCTGATAAGATGCTTCTTTTCCACAAGGATTGTAACTTTGATGAAAAGCTGGACTCAGACTTGATGGAAATACAAGAGGACATTGAGATACCTCAAGAGATCAAAGAATAGGTCAAAGATAAACCTAAACCCAACCTTCATAAAACCACATACTTCAAACTCGAAACCTTAGAAAGCCCTATGTTAATCCAGATTGGTTCAGACCTCACTCCAAACCAAAGGAATGGCATGGTTACATTACTAACCCAATTCTAGGATGTGTTTGCATGATCTCATGAAGACATGGTGGGTTTGTCTACTGACATTGTCCTGCATCGCCTTCCCATTAAAGAGGGATTCAAGCTCGTCAAGCAGAAGCTCAGGTGATTGAAACCTGAGTGGAGTTTAAAGGTTAAAAAATAAATTGTAAAACAATTTCAAGCTGGTATTATCATGGTGTCCACCTATCCAGAATGGATATCCAACATCGTTCCCATACCTAAACCTGGAGGAAAGGTGCGAGTTTGCATGGATTACTGGGATCTGAATAAAGCTTGGCTTAAAGATAACTTTCCCGTGCCATTCATCCACATTCTCATTGACAATACTGCTCAATACGGTATGTACTCCTTTGCTGATTGCTTTGCGGGGTACCACCAGATCACAGTTGCTGAAGAGGATCGTGAGAAAATTGCTTTCATCATGCCTTGGGAAACCTTTTGCTATAGATGGTTGTCGTTCAACGTCATCAATGCCGGAGCCACCTACCAGTGAGCCATGATGGCTTTTTTCCACGATTTAATGCATAAGGAGATAAAGCTCTATGTGGATGACATCATTATCAAGTCCCAGAGGGAGGAAGACCACCTAGACCATCTCAAAAAGCTCTTCAACAGGTTGCATAAGTACAACATGAAGTTGAATCCAACTAAGTGCGCCTTTGGTGTTAAATCAGGCAAATTGCTAGGATTCCTAGTCAGCCATAAGGGGATTGAGCCGGATCCCACCAAAATCCAGGCCATTACGAAAATGCTCATTCCTCAGACAGAGAAGGAAATACGGGGATTGTTGGGAAGAATCAACTTCATTAGCAGGTTCATTTCTCAACTTACAGCAACCTGTGAGCCCATCTTCAAGCTGTTAAGGAAGAACTCCTCCATGAAATGGAATGATGAGTGCCAGAAGGCCTTCCTTACAATAAAAGAGTAAATACTTAAAACTCCTATTTTGGTACCACCCAGGGATGATGTTCCCCTGTTCATGTACCTGTCCATAAGTGACAATGCCATGGGCTGTATGCTGGGACAGAAAGACGATAGAGGCCGAGAACGACCTATCTACTACCTCAATAAAAGATTTAGCAGCAATGAACACAAGTACACTCTGATTGAGAAGACTTGTTGTGCTTTAGCATGGGATGCCATGAGGTTACAACATTACCTCCATGGTCACAAAACCCATCACATATCCTGTATGGATCCTCTCAAGTATGTGTTCAGTAAACCAATGTTAAACTACCGACTGTCCAGATGGCAATTGATCCTACAACAATTTGACATCATCTACGTGATGCAAAATTCCATTAAAGGACAAGGAATTGCGGATGAACTGGCCGTCGCACCTTCAGGGGATTTCAAACCCTTAAAACATACTTCCTTGATGAGGGAGTAATGGCAGTTCAACAACACCATCAGTATGATACATGCCATACATGGAATATGTATTTTGATCGAGCTGTAAACATTAAAGGTTCTGGGGCTAGAGCAGTTCTAATATCCGGTATAGGGGAGCAGTGTCCCGTCGCCGTCAAATTGCAATTTGTCAGCACCAACAACACAGCTAAGTATGAAGGCTATATCATGGGGCTAAAACTTGACCATTCAATGGGCATCAGGTAGTTAACTGTCTTTGGGGATTCAGAGTTGGTAATCAGACAATCTACGGGAATCTATCAAACCAAAGGGCTACATTTGCTGCCTTACCATCGACAAGTTTTACAGATGGCTTCGTAGTTCGAAGAGATCTCATTTCTACACATTTCCCGTAACTAGAATGACTTTGCAGATGCGCTAGCAACTTTAGCCTCCTTGATTCACATACCTGAAAGGAACACATGCCAAGCATCACATTTACCCAGCAGAAGACACCAGCCTATGGGAACTATCTTGGAGAAGTATCGGATGAGCTACCTCCCATCCAACACCCTTTGTATCAGCATATCAAGGAGTACTTACGGGATGGATCTACACCCGCTGAGTTGAGCCAGACTGAGAAAAGGCGGATCCATCGATTTGCTATGAAATTTTACCTGAGCAGAGATGCACTCTACAAAAGAGATTCAGGACTAGGTCTCCTCAAATGTCTGGACAAGGACCAAGCTCAGAGGCTCATGGATGAGGTCCATGGTGGAGTATGTGGCCCACACATGAGCGACCCTCTACTTGTGAAGAAAATCCTCAGAACAGGGCATTATTGGCTCTCCCTCAAAGCTGACTGTGAAGATCACGTCAGGAGATGTTCTCAGTGCCAAATTCATGGGAATGTTATCCATGCCCCTCCACGGAAGCTCCACAATATGTGTTCACCTTGGCCCTTCTCAATATGGAGAATGGACGTGATCGGGCCCATCGAGCCCAAAGCCAGTAATGGGCATCGGTTTATCTTCACCATGATCGACTACTTCACCAAGTGGGTAGAAGCAGCCTCCTTCTCCAGGGTTACCAAAGAAGTCATCATTGCTTTCATCAGAAACAATGTCATCTGTCGATATAGACAACCAGAGGTAATTGTGTCAGACAAAGCTAAGAACCTCAACAACAAAATGATGGAGGAGTTATGCAGCAAATTCCACATCAAACATCTCAACTCCGTCGTCTACCATCCAAAGATGAATGGTGCTGTTGAAGCGACTAACAAAAATATCAAAAAGATTATGCAAAAGATGTCCGCCAACCACAAAGGATGGCCTGACTTATTGCCTCTTACTCTGTTAGCCTACAGAACATCAATACGCACTTCCACTGGGGCAACCCCCTACGCATTGACCTATGGGATGGTAGCAATGCTACCCATAGAAGTAAAAATGGAGTCTCTCAAAGTGTTAATAGACGCTCAGCTGGATGAAGACCAGTGGGTACAAGACATGTATCACCAATTGTCTCTAATAGGCGAAAGGCGAACGCGTCTATATTTCACGGTCAGTTATATCAACAAAGGATCGCTAGGTCCTACAACAGAACAGTCCGGATACGGTAGTGTAAACAACACGACTTGGTTTTGAAGAAGATCATTGACAACCAAGATCAGTATAAGGAAAAGTTCGCCCCTAACTGGGAAGGCACGTTTGTTGTCAAGGAGGTATTGACAGGAGGCGCTCTCAGATTACAGGAAATAGAGGGCAATGAATTTCCACAGCTCATCAACTCGGACACCGTATAACGGCACTATGTCTGAGGTTACAATCAAGCAAACATCCTGGTTTTGGATCATCAGATCACCAGTCGTTCCGGTTCTTTAACCCTTCATCACATACAACTCTTTTTCACACTTTGCCCCTCAGGAAAACATACCCTTCATGCCAGCAGCCTGGCTTTATTCCATTTTAAACTTTTTATACAACTTCGATTATCCCACTAGGGATTGAACCTTTCATACTTACAGTTTGTCCCAAACATGGGATCAAACTTTCACACTTGCAGTTTATCCTGAACTTAGGATCAAACTTTCTTTTCCCCCGCAATTTTTTCTGCACATGGGATAAAACTTTTCATCAGCTACAAATCATCTTGAGGGGCGAACAATGTCGACCTGATCTCCCTGATACCTGGGAGTACGTAGGCAACCATTTTATATAGCCCAATTGTAATAAAACAAAAACAACAAAAACATTTATACTCCCTTTTCATTACAAAAATAACAAAAACATTTCTACACACTTCTTTACACCCTTTTTGCCACATACAACGTTGAACCTCTTACACCAGGTTCGAACTACGTATACCTTATCTCCTCTTCAACAGGAGTACATAAGCAGCCATTCATGGTTCGGTTTCAACCCCTACCAAAACACAAATACTTGTCAACGGTACTGGGATCATCCTTCAATCCAGCATATTTTATTCGGCTTTAGACCTCAAGGATGGAATTACATGACCTCCCCATGTAAACGGGAGACTCGGTGACCATCTAAGCTGCGGTTGATTCCTCAAAGAGTAACACCAATCCATAAGCGATGGAATTAACTAGGCTCCTCCTAAATAGGAGTACCGACGACCATCTGTGGTGCTATCAACCTCGAAGAGGAAAGCCACATTCCTCTCCATATTTCCATACAGAAATCAGTCCCAAGACACCAAAGATGGTAGGGAGTATACACAGATCAACGATCCATTCTGAACGATCCAAAGACAAGTTAATGTACATCCGTCAAGGAGGAATTCTGAATACATCAAGATCATAAGCCCTAAGAAGCAAACAAATATCAAGTAAGCAATAAAGCATAACTAAAAGGGAAGTGATCAAAAATATATTTCCCTGCTATATATAATGTTGTTTGATATATACAATATGAACTGTACATGACAAAATGGCTAAGCTAGTCTGTGCAGAAAAATACAAGCCCATCTACAAATCAATGTGTATGCGAGCTATCAAGCCCAGCATGGCATCTCTCTCCGAAGAAGGAGGTAAAGCTGTGGTCTTTTGTACAAGGGTATCCACATGAGCTAATAGATCTACACCCATCTGCATGGTGACACGGTGCTCATCAATGTATGTACTCATCTCTGCAATCATGCCAGTAGTAAGGGACCTTACAGTGATACTATCTGTAATGGCCATTTCCCGGGCAGATATAACTGCATCCCGCTTAACTATCACGACATCTCTGGCTGATCTGGCCTCATCCCGCTCCTCAATAGTAGTATCTCTATATACTAATGCCTCGTGCCTCTCTAATAGAGTGGCATCTCTCCCATCAATAGCTTTCAACATTAGGGCTCTAGCCTGATCCCTCTCAAAGGTCATCAAGTACTGTGCTGAATGCTGAATCACGACAATGCTAGTACTGGGAGAATCTAAAAGAGCTTCTGGCAACCCAGTAAATGGCTCCTCCTCTGTGTGAGAATCAACGTCCTCCATGGGCTCTCCACCATTTGAATCAATACCCCGCGATGTGGATACTGCCTCAACCGATGAAGTCTCTGTCTCTATCCACGCAGAATACTCTGGTGAACAACCTGAATGGCTAACAGAAAAAGTAACTATCTCATGCTGATCCCTACATGCATACACTTGGGATTGGTCCTCTGCTGATAGATGGCGAGAAGCTAAATGCTGACCTAACGGCCCATCAAAACGATGGAAATCCTGGAACTGGTCAAACTGTGACATCACGGCCAGGGGGTGGTAAGTAGTTATGCCCCTCAAACCAGCAAGAGGGAGATAATTCATGCCCGGAGCATGAGTAATGAAGCTATAGGGTATGCTGAACCCTGAGCACGGTAGGATGCCAAACGGATATCTGATCTCTACCAATAATACCGACCAAGACATAACGCCTATACACTTTGATGGCTAAAGGAGTAAGACATAGCTATATCATGGGTAAAGTAGTACCCATGTAGGCAAAAAGTACCAATCGGTCTCAAGTGTGACATAAACCACACGTACAATATGACCAAACTGCCTGTAAATACCCCTGCGTGGTAGGTGCTGTAAAATGTGGTCGACCTCAGTATCTCCGCCACAATCATCGGAATGATGGTATGACCCTCTTTGAGAGCTCTCGATGCCATGATAAAACTGATGTCCAGCTCATCCATATATCGTGGCATGTACACATACGCCACTATGCACATCACGAATACATCCACTCTGGCCACATGCCACTGATCCTCTGGTGTGGTGAAATCCCCAGAATACCGTGTGTAGCTGTTCGATGAGCCAAACCTATCTATTAGGAAACGCTGGGATAGCACATGACTGGATATAATCTCATCCTGTACTACTCTACGCCGTAACCCAGTGAGGGTCATAAACTGTCGGCGCATATCTCCGACAGCCATGTGAGCGCAAGGTCTGTCTAAAGGCAAAGCCGTCAACCGCTCGTACTCCTCCAACGTAGGAGTCAACTCCTGGGTACCGAACTAAAAAACCAATCTCTCCGGTATCCAATACTCCAGCATACCCTCTACAAAGTATGCGGGAACCTGAAATATCAAGAGGGTCATAGAATGCTGTAATAGCTAATCTACATTCACCCTATCTGTAGGTGACATACTATTATACCACAACCTCGGACGGAAGGCTATCAACACTGGTAGGGTGTGATCTATGCGGCTGACTGTCGAAGAAGACATCTGTATAGGCCGTATCATAAGAACATCTAGGGGTCAATACTGAATATCTCTGGACATACATACATATGCATAACTTGATAAATGCATGACAGATAATATATGGCAATATGATGTAGGGAATGGAAAATAGTACATACATTCCTAAGTACAACATCAACTACATACATCATCTCTGTACAGCTAAAAATACAGGGAAATGGGGCACAAACGCCCTACTACTAATAGAGGCCTATCAAACGATATAACTAGAATGGGGCACAACCACCCAATATCTATCAGAGGCCTATCAAAGGAGATAATGAGAATACACATCAGAAGAAGACAATAGTGTCAATATCTACATCATGAATCCTGTCCACCTGACGTAACTCCTCCTGAGTCACTAGATCTCTATCAACAGGGATGTCAGGCCTATATAATGGAGGATTTGCACTGACAAAGCCAAATGGGTCATCTGAGGGGCCATCGCCTGAGCCGGAAGGATCAAAAGTATCTTGAAATTCAGATAAGACACGCTTAGAAGAGGGGGTTGAATAAGTGTGGGAGCAATCAATGACCAATTTTTAAACTTTAAACCAAACTACTAAATTCAGCCTACTATTTTCATGAATGCAGCTTGCTGAATAAATATGGTCTACCATATTGACTTTTAGTTTAAGAAAATATCTTGATGAATTTATAAATCAAAGTAAATACTTGGTGTTAACAAAATATCATAAGATAAAGAAAATATTTAATTTTAATTATAAAGAGATTTAACTATCTTGAGAGATATTTAAAGTAAAGCAAGCAATAAAAATAACACCAAGATTTTTTATGTGATTCAGCTATTATCCTCTATAATAATAGCCTATTCCACGTCCCAATACCAACTAGTATTGGAGACTCACTTTTATTTCTTTGAAATTGACCCTTGTTACAAACAGATTCTATCAAAATTGAATTACAATAATTCACTTGAGCACACTTGCTCCCTATGCACCAATGCACCCCTTAAGCACCTATGCTTTCTTGAACCTGTTTGTAAACAAACATTAATCCACCTAGATTAAATTCCTTTAGACAACACTTAATCTAAAAATATAAGATTACAAATATAGAGGTCTATTGATCAAAGAAAATAAGCAATTTAATAATGCAAGGCTCAACTAATGAATGCAATGATCAAATAGTGAAAGAGAGATATCACCAAAAATTATGGTCACGAAAATCAGCTAGAATAATCTGAATATAAATTGCACAGTAGCTAAAAATTTTGCACCGAAAATAATGAAGTTATTTTTCAAGTATATGAGTGCAATAATTGATTCAAGTGTTGTAAATGTTGTCACTGATATCAATTCTTTTTAAAGCCCAAATTATATTGCCGTTGTTATAGAGTTCCGTTGTATGACATCAAATTATTTACGTTGCCAACAGAAATAAGAAGATAAGAAACGTTCCAAAATATTATTTCCGTTGGGAAGCATTTTAATCGGATAAGGAAAATAATTAGTTTTGAAACAGATCCAATAATATTTCTTATAACTCTTGGAAGTATATCTTTGACTCCTTCAAAAAATAATCTTCTTGAACAATTATAGCACCTGCCGCCAATTTTCATATTACAAATATATAATAATTTTGTGAAAAGTGTGAAGGCCCCGAACCCGGGTCCCAAATCACCGCGGATCAGGTACAATCAATCTTTCACTATTACAATCATTCTATAACTAATGCGGAAGATATAAACATAAATTATTTATACAATACATTTACATACAATTCCCCAAGGTCGAATAATCTTAACTTATATACAATTCATAACTTGACTAACACATATCATTATTATCATACAATACTATTATAATTAAGCTGCACATAAACTCCCAAGCTGAACTTGGCTTTATCCTTTCCTGTATCTGATGTATGCTTCTTAATTTGCAATGTTAATCATGATATAGCAAGGGTGAGCATGAAGGTTGCCCAGTAAGTTTAAATTTATAATTTAACGATATATCATGATTGAAAGAATCTGAATAATAAGCTGGCTATAATTCAACAATATAATTGTGAACCAGCAGGAACAAACTTTTGACTGAACAAGTATTAAATATGAACAAATATATCTGGATCGAATGGTAATGAAGGTGATCAGCCTTTCATACCTGACTTATACATGCAATATGTACAGAGTATAATTCTATAATGGCAATCAGCAATGATTAACCATAAGCATATCTGAATGAAACAACTCTTAGTAGAGTTAAGTAAAACTTGCCTGGTTCGTTGATTATCGTTATGCATTATAATAAGTTTTGTCTGGTCGAAGACCTAATATATAAATAATATCGATACAAATTAGAATAATATCATCACAGTAATCAAAATAACCTAAACACATAACACATAACCCTATCAGTCTACAACACACATAAGACTTGGTATCAAGTCAAACTATTGCAGTATGAGATGAACCCGACACAAATCGGACATCTCAACGGTCTAGTCAGACTATTCACGAGTTTAAGTTCAATTAAACTCTGTCTAAACACTTAATCATTATCTCAGATAATTTTATTATCTGTCAAAATATTTTTCATAAGTTCGTAATAATTTTCAGATAATTATTACTATTTATCAAGTTTTTTCAATCATTAACTCGTATTTAAATGAATTAAATACCACATAATTCTTTTATCATTAATATTTATTTATTATCAAATATTAATAAAATTCATGCCATAATATTATAATATTTTTTTAATATCACAAAGTATTTTTAATACCTTAAAATCACCTTTATATGATTTTTAAACAATTAAATTCATTATCCGATAATTGTTATTAATATTAAAATATTAATATTTTTATGATAAAATATCAAAAGTTATATATTATAACTTAAAATATTTTTATACAACTTAAATCATTTTATATGATTTTTAAATCATTAATTCTATTTTTTCATAATTTATTTAATATTTTTATTAAATAAATTAATTATCATTAATATGAATTAAGTAATGAAATTTCTAACAAACTATTAAAAGTCACTGAAAATAACTTAAAATATTTTCTTTACCATAATATAACTTTTCATGAATTAAAATTATTTTTAAATAATTTATTTAATATTATAATTAAATAAATTAAATATCATTTATATTCTAAAAATATTAAATATTTATGAAATATACTCAAAATAATTAAGAACTAATTTTTGGACTTTAAAATAATTTTTAGGAATTTATTATGTATTTTTAATAATTAAAAACTATTTATTTCGATTTATTTATTAAAATAAATCATTTTCCGAAATTAAATGTCACTAAAAGGCCCTATAGTGTCAAAACCGTCGCTATAGGTGTTCTTGAGCTGCCCAGAACTTCAAGTCAGTGAACAAGGTTGGTACTTTGACCACAAAAATCTTCATGTTTTGGATGTTATCAGAGTGGTATATTGTATTAATATTGTAGTATACATGCAATACTACTATTATAATTCAATTTCATGCCCATACTACAACATTACAGCAAGATCTATGCTCTAGAAATACCTGTAAGATGTGTTCTTGAGTTTCTGGGTTTTCTAGAAACTCAAGCAGTGCGAAGGTCCCTACTTTGCAGCCTTATATCTTTGATTCTAGAAATGTTTTATGTAATCTATGATTTCCAACTTGTAGTAGAGATGTCAGGGTACAATAACATGCTATCATTTCAGTCTAAAATCATAACACATGCAAGATCCAGAATCTACTTCCAGCGTGATGGTCAACGCTATTTTGACTAACCATATCTTTGATTCTATGTAAGATCTAAGTGATCCACTGGCTTGGATAACTAGTTCACATGACAACCAACAAATATATTACAACAACATGACCAAATCGCATAACAGAAGCAAGATCCATGGCCTTAAAAAGCACTGTCAGTGATTTCTGGGTTTCTGGGTTACCAAGAAACCAAATTTCATGGCCGGTCAATGCAGTTTGACTGCTCATATCTCTCCACATATTCATGATTTGGCCCTATTTCTAGTTTCAGATCATAGTATATATGGCATAGAACAGATCCCAAACATAAAACACAACAAACAACTAACAGATAAAGAATTAAGGCCTCTGACATTTGACTGTCAGGCCATTTTTACAAAATATTCCAGATTTCTTAAAATGATAATTTTGTGCATCTAAGTGTTATGGATCCATGATCCAACAACCCAGATCACTTATTAACACCCTAATACACAACTCTAACCCGCAACTTATAACATCTAACATCAACTACAAAGATTTTCAAGATTTAGGGTTATACCTCTTTTACACTTTGATTTTTGATTTCTGTCCTTGGATCCTGTTCTTGGAAAGCTAAGAGCTAATAATGGTTTTGTTCCTCACTCTCTCTCACTCTAGATCTCGAAATTCTAGAGAGAGAATGGGTTAGATAAGAATGAGAAATAAAGTAAGGTTTTTACTTACTTTAGTTTTTGATTTTTAGATTCAATGTATCCCATCCTTGCAAAGGGACCAAAAATCTGATCTTGGAAAGATTTGGCACATGGGATAAACATTAGGCTTGATGACTCACAAGATTGAGAAATTCTTTACTTAATGTGTAAGAAAAGGGTAAATGGGTCATTTCACATTTAATTTTAAAGGCATTCTTGTCATTTGTCCTAACCCTTAGGGTTTAGGGTTTAACCCTTAGGGTTTAAGATTTAACCCCAAAATTTTTAAATTTTTTTTCTAAGATTTCCAAATTTCGGTTTTCAAAATAGAAAATTAATATTTCAAAATTATAATTAGGATTTTCTAATTATATTAAAATTTACTAATCATTAATCAAACATACTAATTAGGATTAATATTTCCTAATTAAAATTTCTAATTTCACAATTAGGTTTCATGATCATGCATTAGGGTTTATAACCCAAGAAGTAGGGTTTCTAACTTATAAAAAATCTAATTAATAATTAGAATTATCCCTAATTAGGTTTGTAATTAAAATACATAAACTTTATACATAACATTTAAATTCCCAAATTATGATTTTAATATCCGAATTTGGATTTCAAATTCCCGAAACTGAAATTAGGGTTTTCAGAATCGGTTTATAGGTTCTTATTAGACGTTAGGGTTTTCTAACTTAACGTTGATGTTTTTAATATAATATTAGGGTTTGGCATTGATATAGTTTATCTGATTAATCCTTGACCCTGAACCACATATTGTACACATATAATACCATATACACAGAACATATTCACTTATACCCTTAATCCTGAAAAATTCACCACAAAAATTTTAAAATCCAAAAATTTCATTCCAAAAATGTCGAATCCATACACCTATTTTCTGTTTAGGTTCATTATTTAACCTATATTCAATAAATTAAGATTTAAATAATTTTCTAAATTCTTAGGTCGTCACATTCACCCCTTCTTCTAAAAATTTCGTCCCTGAAATTTACCTTACACCATACATGGTCATACACAACATCGCATGCTACCCAATACATTCCTCACAAGAATAAAAATTCTGAAATTGTGCTGAGGGGTTATATAGACTATTGTCTATCATTTTCGCAAAGGTTTTATGAAAATTCATCCATAAACCGTCATAACTTACGGATATAGTGAGTAATTAGCCTGATATGCCCTGTACTTATTAAGTACTGCTGGTCGAATCTGTTTCTTGTCTCTGCCATAGGCACAAAATTTTACCTCAATATTATTAGATTCCGCACCAAAACAATTTAGTTCGGGAAATTTCTTTCAATGAACACTTAGAGTTTTTATAAACATTAGTTTAGCTGAATCGAATAGCATAGACCCATATCAATAATTCAATTCAATCGAATTATTTAGGTGTAGCCAAACCCCGTTGGCAAATTAAAACTTTTAAAATTAGTTTGTGTGACACCCCCAAAATAGGTATACAACACCCATTCTGAGTCGCCAAATACATGGTACAGAAAGCAAACTACAACTTCAATAATATAATTGTCGTGCAAAATACGACAACACATACTGTGAGTTTAAATACAAATATTGTCTTCTAGACAATATCCACACTCAAATAAATTCTCATTACAATTATTCAAACACTATTTTACAAAAATAGTGAGGACTGCTAAAACATCTTTCTAGAACCATCACTCCATACCCCGACTAGATCCTGCTATGTTCTCACCTCCTGAGAAGAAAAATGGAACAAAAAAGAAAAGGGTGAGCTCAACTAGCCCAGTAAAGAATATTATGACTAAGATAATATACAACAAATTATCATTAGTTTAGTATTCAACAGGGAAAAATCTGATAGAATATAATCGACAACAAGTTTTAGATCAACAACTGCAGCGAAAAACAGCAAACCATTAGAAGAGTCAAGTAGAGAATGAATTCTACTATCTTCTAAGATTTAAAAGTCCATCATCAATATTTTATCCCTGTAACATCAATTAATAATCATCTTTATTCAAATATTCATCTTTGCACTACAGGCCAAAGATATTCATTTGTATCACCTGTCAGTCATGTTCATCTCAACACCTGTTCATCTTTGCACTACAGGCCAAAGATATTTATCAAGTAATCATACATCTTTGCACTACAAGCCAAAGATATTCAGTAATATCATCATTTAGGACTGAGGATGATGAAAAATATCCTAAAGAGAACGAATCCAGTAAGACAGAAGGACAAATATTAGGGATTCGTATAACAGTTTATCCAAGATCAATAATACTTCATAATAATCAACTGTGAAGTAGAATTCAAAAATAAAGATCAAAACATGGATACAATCAAAGATAGTAATCATAATAGACATCTTGGACGAAAAGAAAATTTTTTATTTTTCGGTGAATAGTGCCGTATTCGTGAATAGTACCGTATACGTGAATAGTAACCCCGACACAAAAAGTTCTAAATTTGATAAAAACTCATATCAATATTTCAGCATAATGATATTGAAGAAAATAATATCATTAAGAAGAAAATAATATCCCTTACATCAAAATATCAGTACTTCTGGTCGGAATACCGGTATAAGGCTGAAAGAAACTTGCACTGATGAATAGAAACTCTCAAAGTATCTAAATACTCACAAAATACACTCAATAATCTAGAGAGAGAAAGAGAGAAAACTTGTTTCAGGTGTGATTTTCAATTCTAACTTAGCCCTCTATTTATAAGAAAATTTTAGTAGGCTTGACCTGCAACCTGATGGCTTTACCTGTTACTATTCCCACCCACCACATTTGAAATATAATTCAGCACATTTCTTCACCAACCAAGAGTGGGGCCCACCAATTCTAGAATTTTCTATCAAAATGATAAACTCCGAAAATTCAACAATTTTTGAACCAGTCATCTCGTAAAATTCATAATAAATCATACGTTCATTTTTAACGGTTCAAAATTTATGGACATATACTCAACTTATATATGTATAACATATCCAAATATTACCACGATCCAACGGTCGGATTAAAAATTATAACCCCCGCAAAATATCTCAAAAACCCTGATTTTTAATACCTCCATTCCGACAAAAATACTGATAAAAACCTCAACATTAACTCCTTCATTTTTAACCACAAAAATATATCTCTCATTTATATCCACATAAAATAAATATTTCCTTATCATATGAATCAATAATTAATTATTCACAAATAATATTACAGAATCACATTTATGACAACCAGGCCGTTCCCAGGAAAGAGGGAGCTTTCCAATAAGGATTTCTCCTTACTAGCGCACAATTAGATGACCAAACCTCTCCTTAGACAGAACTTTCTAGACATTGCCAATAATATTATCTAATAATATTATTCAAATAATATGAATTATTGATCTGATAATAGAAAATACTGTGCAGCAGCAATTATTGGAACAACAATAATATAAAATATCAACGCAGCAATTATTAAATCAATAAAATAAAATATTGAACAATAACTACTGTAACAATTATTGAGTAGTGCCTTCTTACGTAAGAATCAATAATTGGTGCAATACCGTGTGCTACTGTATTTAACCACCGGGTATTCCAACAGTATTAACGGTAACAACTACGCCGTTATTTATAAACAACGTATACTTGTCGTTTTTTTTTCATCCAATCGCTTTTCGTTATGGGGCCCACACAAGGCTGCGCCGTCGTACGCATATTCCCCGACAGCAAGAATATTCCACGACCAAACGAATATTCTCCGACAAAATGAATATTTTATAACCACTTGCTTATTTTGCAAAATTTGCACATTTCACCTATAACCAAAGTATTATATCAAATTAACCCCTTATTATTCATAATAATATTTAGAGAAAATTTGATTTTATTCATTAATAAGTTGGGGTCTTACAGTTTGAAAATAATGTCATTATGTCGTACTGTATTAACAACCCGTTTGAAGATGCCGTCATTGTATGACTTTGTCGTAACACATCATACAATAGTGGAACAACGATTTTAGATCAATTTAATACTATGTATTCCTGTATTTACAACTCCATCAACTTTTTATCATCTCTACACCAGGTTACATGGTACATAAGTGATAAATAAAAATATATTTTGGTATTTCAAATCATTTGCGTCTAGCTGAAATAAGTAGCATAGACTATACTTTAAACCGTTTCAAAAATGATTACGAGTCTACATTTTTATTTTTTATTTTTTTTATTTTTTTAAAAGCACATAGTGCGTGTTTAGCTTGATGTCGAGATTTCGAAGTCTAGCATAGCTAGGAGTTTTGGAAAACCTATGTCTCCACTAATAATCATTTGCTTAAATAGTCTATCTATTCCTATTATTCTTATTACTCCATTCACACAAAACTATACCCAGTTCGTCAAACTTACCACACTTATGAGTTCAGGAACTTGTCATAATCATATGAGTTTAAGAACTTGTCCTAGACAGACCTTTGGCGTCCATTCGCTGAGGGGTTCATAAACATTTCATATAATTATGAGTCACCAACAGACCACAAGTATGAGTTTTAAGAACTCGTACTTAACCTTATATTCTCTACCTATAACCTATCTATCTGTTATACACATGAGAAAAGAATCACCTTCTTGACACGCATATAGCAAATAGCGCGACATAGACATTTCAATGATTTTCAGTGCCAGAAACTAAGTGGTTGTTACACTAAGTACAATTCAACTCCCATACGAAGAATCATACGACCTAGCTGCTATCATAATCATTTCCTGCATCTGTACCAATTCATAGACACACACTATTCTAGCTGTAAACTTGTCTATCATTAGCTAAATATATATCAGATCATGGGGTGATCTCATCGTATATAATACGATTCATTTTTATTCCATGATCGTTTTGTTTTACGATCTCCTATCCCAATTCTTCTAGTCTTTTAGACTATATTCATTAATACTATTCACTTTTATTATCAGAGTTAGGGAACTCTGTATCTTTTATAATCCGTCGAGATTCGTCTTTGAGTCATACCGACACACTAACTCTATTTGAGTTAGTACTTATCCTAATCACTGCGGTTAATAGTCTAAGGTATTCCTACCCTAGGTTTATAACCAACAACTTTGATACCATCTATGAAGGCACCGAACCCGAGTCCCAAATCACCGCGGATCCGGTACAATCAATCTATCATAATTACAATTATTCTATAACTATTGCGGAAGATATAAACATAAATTGTTTATATAATTCATTTACACACAATTCCCCAAGGTCGAATAACCTTAGCTTATACAAAATTCATAACTTGACTAACATATATCATTATTATCATACAATACTATTACAATTAAGCTGTATATAAACTCCCAAGCTGAACTTGGCTTTATCCTTTCCTGTATCCGACGTATGCTTCTTAATCTGTAATGTTAATCATGATACAGCAAGGGTGAGCATGAAGGTTGCCCAGCAAGTTTAAATTTACAATTTAACGATATATCATGATTGAAAAATATGAATAATATACTGGCTATAATTCAACAATACAATTGTGAACTAGCAAGAACAAACTTTTGACTGAACAAGTATTAAACATGAACAAATATATCTGGACCGAATGGTAATGAAGGTGATTAGCCTTTCATACCTGACTTATACATGCAATATGTACAGAGTACAATTCTGTAATGGCAATCAGCAATGATTAACCATAAGCATATCTGAATGAAAGAACTCTTAGTAGAGTTAAGTAAAACTTGTCTGGTTCGTTGATTATCATTATGCATTATAATAAGCTTTGTCTGGTCGAAGACTTAATATATAAATAATATCGATTTACAAATTAGAATAATATCATCACAGTAATTAAAATAACCTAAACACATAACACATAACCCTATCAGTCTACAAGACACATAAGACTTGGTATCAAGTCAAACTATTGCAGTCTGAGTTGAACCAGACACAAATCTGACATCTCGACGATCTAGTCAGACTATTCACGAGTTTAAGTTCAATTAAACTCTGTCTAAACACTTAATCATTATCTTAGATAATTTTAATATCAGTCAAAATATTTTTCATAAGTTCGTAATAATTTTAAGATAATTATTACTATTTATCAAGATTTTTCAATCATTAACTCGTATTTAAATGAATTAAATACCACATAATTCCTGTATCATTAATATTTATTTGTTATCAAATAGTAATGAAATTCATGCCATAATATTATAATATTTTTATAATATCACAAAGTATTTATAATATCTTAAAATCACCTTTATATGATTTTTAAACAATTAAATTCATAATCCGATAATTGCTATTAATATTAAAATATTAATATTTTCATGACAAAATATCAAAAGTTATATATTATAACTGAAAATATTTTTATAACACTTAAATCATTTTTATATATTTTCTAAATCATTAATTCTATTTTTCCATAATATATTTATTATTTTTATTAAATAAATTAATTATCAATAATATTAATTAAGTAATGAAATTTCTCACAAAATATTAAAAGTCATTGAAAATAACTTAAAATATTTTCTTTTACCATAATATAATTTTTCATGATTTTTCATGAATTAAAATTATTTTAAAATAATTTATTTAATATTGTAATTAAATAAATTTAATACCATTTATATTCAAAAAATATTAAATATTTATGAAATATACTCAAAATAATTTAAAACTAATTTTTAGACTTTAAAATAATTTTTAGGAATTTATTATGTATTTTTAATAACTAAAAACTATTTATTTCGATTTATTTATTAAAATAAATTATTTTCCAAAATTAAGTGTCACTAAAGGGCCCTATAGCGACAGAACCGTCACTATAGGTGTTCTTGAGCCTGTTCTTGAGCTGCCCAGAAATCCAAGTCAGTGAACAAGGTTGGTACTTTGACTACAAAAATCTTCATGTTCTGGATGTTATCAGAGTGGTATATTGTATTAATATTGTAGTGTACATGCAATACTACTATTATAAGTCAATTTCATGTCCATACTACATCATTACAGCAAGATTTATGCTCTAGAAATACCTGTCAGACGTGTTCTTGAGTTTCTGGGTTTTTCAGAAACTCAAGCAGTGCGAAGGTCCCTACTTTGCAGCCTTATATCTTTTATTCTAGAAATGTTTTATGTAATCCATGAATTCCAACTTGTAGTAGAGATGTCAGGGTACAATAACATGCTATCATTTCAGTCTAAAATCATAACACATGCAAGATCCATGTTAGTCAAACTATGTTAGAAATTTCGGCTGATGAAGATCTGGGTTACCCAGAATCTGCTTGCAGCGTGATGGTCAACGCTATTTTGACCAACCATATCTTTGATTCTAGGTAAGATCTAAATGATCTACGGGCTTGGATATCTAGTTCTCATGACAACCAACAAATATATTACAACAACAGGACCAAATCATATAATAGAAGCAAGATCCATAGCCTTAAAAAGCACTGTCAGTGATTTCTGGGTTTCTGGGTTACCCAGAAACCAGATTTCGTGACCGGTCAACGCAGTTTGACTGCTCATATCTCTCCACATATTTATGATTTGGCCCTATTTCTAGTTTCAGATAATAGTATATATGGCATAGAACAGATCCCAAACGTAAAACACAACAAACAACTAACAGATAAAGAATTAAGGCCTCTGACATTTGACTGTCAGGCCATTTTTACAAAATTTTCTAGATTTCTTAAAATGCTAATTTTGTGCATCTAAGTGTTATGGATCCATGATCCAACAACTCAGATCACTTATTAACACCCTAATACACAACTTTAACCAACAACTTATAACATCTAACATCAACTACAAAGATTTTCAAGATTTAGGGTTATACCTCTTTTACACTTTGATTTTTGATTTCTGTCCTTGGATCCTATTCTTGGAAAGCTAAGAGCTGATAATGGTTTTGTTCCTCACTCTCTCTCACTCTAGATCTTGAAATTCTAGAGAGAGAATGGGTTGGACATGAACGAGAAATAAAGTAAGGTTTTTACTTACTTTAGTTTTTTATTTTTAGATTCAATGTATCCTATCTTTGCAAAGGGACCAAAAATCTGATCAGATTTGGCACATGGGATAAACATTAGGCTTGATGACTCACAAGATTGAGAAATCCTTTACTTAATGTGTAAGAAAAGGGTAAATGAGACATTTCGCATTTAATTTTAAAGGCATTCTTGTCATTTGCCATAACCCTTAGGGTTTAGGGTTTAACCCTAAAATTTTTAAAATTTCATTTCTAAGATTTTCAAATTTCGGTTTTCAAAATAGAAAATTAATATTTCAAAATTATAATTAGGATTTTCTAATTATATTAAAATTTACTAATCATTAATCAAGCTTACTAATTAGGATTAATATTTTCTAATTAAAATTTTTAATTTCACAATTAGGTTTCATGATCATGCATTAGGGGTTATAACCCAAGAATCAGGGTTTCTAACTTATAAAAAATCTATTTAATAATTAGGATTATCCCTAATTAGGTTTGTAATTAAAATACATAAACCTTATACATATCATTTAAATTCCCAAATTAGGATTTCAATATCCGAATTAGGGTTTTAAATTCCCGGAACTGAAATTTGGGTTTCTAGAACCGGTTTTAGGGTTTCTTATTAGACGTTAGGGTTTTCTAACTTAACGTTGACGTTCTTAATATAATATTAGGGTTTGCCACTGATATAGTTTATCTGGTTAACCCTTGACCCTGAACCACATACTGTACACATATAATACCATATGCACAGAACATATTCACTTATACCCTTAAACCTGAATAATTCACCACAATGATTTTTAAATCTAAAAATTTCATTACAGAAATGCAAATCCATACACTTATTTTCTATCTAGGTTGATTATTTAACCTTTATTCAATAAATTAAGATTTAAATAATTTTTTAAATTCTTAGGTCGTCACAAAAAGTGTTAATGTGAACAACACTGCCCTATGAATAACACTAAATATAACAATGAGTGTTAGTTTCGTAAATATCAGCATGTGTATAATAAACCAACTTTCAAAGATAATGATTATCTTAGAGTTCCAAGAAATGTGCAGTATAAAGACTCCTAATAACATACTCCACTTAGAGTAAATATAGAGTGATCATGGCTTTTAAACAACTACTGCCATATACTATACTGCCTTTTGAATAAATCATCATTATAGATATATCAATTCCGTAAACCATGTAATAGATTTAAACAAAATAATTATGATAGCTATTTTCAAGGATAAGCATGCATGGCATAATATAAATACTAACCACTAAGAATTGGGCATAAAAAACAGTTAGCAAATTATTATAAATACTCTAAGCATGCACAAAATATTAATCACTTTTAATGCACAAATAAAATGTCCTAGAGCCTTGTATTGAAAAATCAAATATTTGCAATGACCTTACATAAAATTTTAGGACTCAAATCTTCAAAGTCTTTCAACAATGATCTTTCATCAACTTCCTGAAATTTCACAATAGACAAATTAGTACAAAATTTTAAGTCATCATCAAAACACAAAGGTCAGAATATTAACAAGTCAACATTCTGGCCCTTTTTGATGATGACAACACCAAAATTATAACTCCTCCTGAATCCATGCATATTTTAAAATTTCAGGGGAAAACAAACATAATTAAAACTAATTATCCTCATGCCTTTTGTTTAGGCATAATTTAACCTGCAAGATTTGTTAGCCTGCAAGATTGTTTGCTGTAAGAAAATATTAAATAACACAAAATATAGCAGTCATAATATCTAACACTGGCTCCAGCCAAATTGTTTTAAACAATCCAAAAACAGAATTGTAACAAACTTAAACAAATATTTGTGCTAACCAAATCGTTTTTTTTAAAACACAAAAAAAATCCTAAAACAGTCATCATTACGTCTTCATCACAGCAACCACATCTTCACAGCAGCATCAACAACCAAGCCAGCCACAGCAACATCAGTCGTGTGTCTCCCCCTTTGTCATCACCAAAAAGATCACCAGATATCAATATTGTCAATGTGAATCACATGTAGAGGACGAGTAGTGAAGTAAGGACGGTGGAGAAGACGATGAAGCTTTTCTTCCAAAGAAAAATCATGAGCAAATCTAGGTGGTCAAGGAATAAAAATCTCATTTGGTAGGGGCAGGTCTAGAAAATCTCCAATGTACTCGGCCATCCAATTACATCTAGACCATTCAGGTATTGGAGAGTGCATTCTGTCAAAATGTAGCTCTCTACCAACGTCATTCATACGATGAGCCATGAAATTAGCAAGTTCGCCAACCTGGTGACTTACAAACTTCAGTTCTTGGCTGAGTTGACACGAATTTCTATTAATCTTTTGATGTAGAGATTCAACCATAGCCATAGTATACAACTCGAAACCAGTTTGTAAATCGATAAATTCATCTTCAATTTTAGAAAAACGTTTGTTTAAATTAGTTTCCTGAATAGGCAGTTTTCCTTTTTCTAAAAACAAAAGCCATTGTTTCACATCAAGAATATTAGAAAGCATAAGCTCCTGATTTTTGAGAATTTGAGTCAACATATCGACTACTGCTGGAGATGAGACTGATGAAGTAGGAAGTGTAGAAGAAGTAGGATTAACAGATGGTAAATTAGAACAAATTGAACTCGGTGGAGTAGGAATAGGATCAGGAATAATTCGAACAAATAAGCCATCAACAAAAGTGATATGGGATTGTTTTAAATTAGTAGAATCAATAAAGTCATTTTGAGAAACCACAATTTCATCATCAAGGTAGATGTTAAAATGCTGAAACATTTTTGTTAAAAACAAACCATAGGGCAGACACTTTTTAGCTTGACGAATACAACTCATCATATGAGACAACATCATAAGAGAAAAATTAAAACGAACACCTTTTAAAATCATTGCAACAACCACCAAATCTTGATAAGTAAAATCTGCTCCACCACCTATTCGTGGAAATAGATTATACAGAAGTATTTTGTGCAAAACATATGCAAGTGGACAGGCATCAACAGTTTTGGGTGTAAATAGAGTTGTTAAAGATGAATTGTTCATCACAGTTTAGAGTTGTTCAAGAGGAGGAAAAGGTATATTTGCTGCACCCTTAAGAGTAAATGGATAGGGACCAGATGAAGGAATATCAAAAATACTTCCAAAATCGACAACAATGAAAAACAGAGACTTTTCCTTCACAAAGGACGTATAACAATCCCCATTACACTCTAAATTTGTGTAAAATTGTTGTACCAAATGGGGATATGTCCTTGTGAGAGGAAATGGCATAGAAGAAATACCACTAGAAGTAAAAAGTTTTTCCAAAGCAGAATTTTTGAAATAAAACATATCCAAGATTTTCTCATAAACAAACTGTTTTGTAGCAATAGAAGTTTTGAAGCGGATTCAAAACTCTTACCTCGATAGAAATTATCCGACAAATCAGAAGTAATAGAGAAAGGATTTACCAGATTTGATGGCAATTCTGGTTGAGAAGGAAGATGCTCCGAACCAGGAGATTCTGGGGATGTCTTTAGGAAAGAAAAGCTTGAATCAGACCCATCAGATTCGTCAGAAGAAACATGAACAGATGTCTGGCGAGGTTATCTCTTGGACTTCTTCGGTGAACGTGTGGTATAAGGAGATCATGGATGATATCCTTCTTTGATTGTTATACCGGATGCACGCTTGTTTGCCCGAGTCTTCATTATCGCAGTGGAGATTAGAGAGTTTGAAGAACAATGGAGAAAATTAGGAATTTGTGAAAATGGAGAAGACGTACTGTGTTTTTAATAGGGAAGAGTTAGATGCCAGATAGACTTCTTTGAGAACCTACCTTCTCAGCTCCTGTCTTTTCAAATTTCAAAAACCATAATGATAGTTACAGTAAATTGTGCCAAAATAGATACGTCTCCCTTGGTCTCCGATTACGTAAAGATAATGTGTAGCAACAGAACATATTTAAAATAACATGCAGATATATTATAAATATGAGATATTTTATGCATGAAGTATTTTATTACGTGATCATTTTATACCATGCACATTCCAAGTTCTCTTCTTAACATGCAAAACCTTTCTTCACTTAAGGGTTTGGTAAAAATGTCAGCTAATTGTTTTTCTGTTGGAATAAAAATTAATTTAATTAATCCCTTTGAAATATTATCCCTTAGAAAATGATGTCTAACTTCTATATGCTTTGTACGTGAATGTAACACATGATTTTCAGATATATCTATAGCACTAAAATTATCATAATAGATGGGTACACTATCACATAAAACATCAAAGTCATATAGAGTTTGTTTTAACCATAAAATTTGAGAGCAACAGCTCCCTACAGGTAGATATTCAACCTCAGTGGTTGATAAAGCAACTGAAGTTTGCTTTTTACTATGCCACGTAACAAGACTGTGTCCTAAAAATGTGCAAGCACCACTGGTACTTTTTCTATCAATTTAACATCCTGCATAGTCAGCATCTGAATAACCCATTAGTACAAAATAATTGCAATTTGGATAAAATAATCCCAAATTGATTGAACCACTTAGATATTTAAAAATCCTTTAACAGCTTGTAAATGTGATTCTTTAGGTTTTGCTTGAAAACGTGCACATAAACAAACACTATACATAATATCTGGTCTAGATGCGGTTAAATATAATAAACATCCAATCATACCTTGATATTTAGTTACTTCCACATCTATACCTTTTTCGTCAGACGTAAGCTTTATTGAAGTGCTCATTGGTGTAGCCTTTGAATTTGATCCTTCGAAACCAAACCTTCTTAGAAGCTCATTTGTATATTTGGTTTGATGGATATGCATACATTCCTTTGTTTGCTTGATTTAGAGTCCCAAAAAGTAATTAAGTTCTCCCATTAGACTCATATCGAACTCCTTGTGCATTCAATTAGAAAACCACTCATAGAGGAAATTATTAGTAGCACCAAAAATTATATCATCTACATATATTTGTACGATAATAATATCTTTATTTTCGTTCCTAATAAATAATGTATAATCAATTTTTCCTCTAATAAAACCATTTGAAAGTAAATACTTACTCAACCTTTCATACCAAGCCCTTGGAGCTTATTTTATCCCATATAGAACTTTCTTTAGCTTGTAGACATGGTTTGGATACCTCTCATGTTCAAATCCAGGAGGCTATTTTACATATACCTCTTCATTTATGTATCCATTGAGAAAGAAGCTTTTCACATCCATTTGATAGAGTGTGAACTTCTTGTAACATGCAAATGCTAACAAGATGCGGATGGACTCTAGTCTGGCGACAGGGGCGTAAGTTTCTTCATAGTCTATCCATTCTTGTTGATTGTATCCCTGAGCTACTAGCCTTGCTTTGTTTCGAGTGATAGTGCCATGCTCATCAAACTTGTTCTTGAATACCCTTTTTGTTCCAATGATAGAAACATCTTTAGGAGGAGGCATAAGTTCCCAGATCTGGCATCGTTCAAATTGTTAAAGTTCTTCTTGCATTGCCATTAGCCAGCTTTTATCTAAGATAGCTTCATTAGCATTCTTTGGCTCAACTTGTGATAGGAATGTAGAAAAAGCACATTGATTTTGCAATCCTCTTCTTGTAGTGATTCCTTTTTTTATATCTCCAATGATATTTTTTGGTGGATGATTCTTGAGATATCTTGTAGTCTTTGGCATTTGCACATCATGTATTTCCTCTTCCTGTTGAGGGAAATCTGCTTCATGCTCTTGAGTTGTTTCTTGTTCTACTCCTTGTGAGTTGTCTAATTCAGCTTACTGGATTTGTATATTCGGCTTGCTGAATATATTCTTCCGGTTTGCTGGATTCACCGAGATCTCCAAATTTCCTGCATCCTCATCTCTTTCTTTTGGAAGATCATTTTGAGTTTCATTAAAAGTAATATGAACTGATTCTTCAACACACAACTTGTTAATATTAAATACACGATATGCTTTACTATTCTGTGAATACCCAATGAAAATTCCTTCATAAGATTTATCATCAAATTTTCCTAGGTTATCACTAGTATTTAGAATAAAATATTTGGATCCAAAAACTTTGAAATAACTTATATTTGGAATCTTAATATTTAACAGTTCATAAGGAGTCTTTAAAATAATTGGACAAATAAGTACTCTATTTAAAACATAACAAGAAGTGTTTACAGCTTCGACCCAAAACTTTTTAGGAAGTTTACTTTCATGTAATAAGGTTCTAGCTGTTTCTTGTAAAGTCCTATTCTTTCTTTCTACAACTCCATTTTGTTGAGGGGTTCTAGGAGCTGAAAATTCATGACTAATTCCTTTTTGATCACAAAATATTATAAAGTCTTTTTGAAATTCAGTACCATGATCACTTCTTATCTTTACAAGTTTGAGACTATACTTTGTCTCCAAGTTTCTTATTAATTTCTCAAATTCCTTAAATGCTTCATCTTTAGTTCTCAAAAAAAGGACCCATGTATATCTAGAGAAATCATCTACTATTACAAATGCATAAAATTTACCATTTACACTAGAATGTCTTTCCGGTCCAAATAGATCAAGATGAAGTAGCTGTAAAGGAGAAGAAGTTGATACCATGTTCTTAGCCGTAAACGATGTTCTTACTTGTTTCCCGAGTTGACAAGGAACACAAATTCCCTTCTTTTCATACTTTATTTTTGGCAATCCTTTGACAAAATTCTTTGAAGATAATTTATTGATTAGGTCCATGTGAACGTGTCCCATCCTTTTATGCCACAAATTAGCCTCATCTTGCACAGTTGCAAGATATAATTCTTCATCTTGTTGCTCAAAATCAATAGTATATATATTTCCTTCTCTTTGTGCAACTAGTGTAACATTGTTAGTACCGTGGGAAATAGTGCATTTTTCTTTATCAAAACTAACTTGGAGACCATTATCCATTAATTGACTAATACTAATAAGATTAAATTCAAGTCCACTAACAAGATGTGCATTACCAATATTTACCTTACCATTTCCTATTTTACATTTTTTGATTATTTCGCAGGTTCGATTATCACCAAATGTAACTGTACCATTTTTCTTCTTGATTTTTAGCTCCACGAACTTTGTTTTGCCACCAATCATGTGACGTGAGCATCCATGATCAAGAATCCATTTTTGAGATAGAACCCTTGCCTTGAGACATACATGTCAAGAAACAATAATTCATCCTTTTGGTACCCACATCTTTTTGGGTCCTTTAATGTTAGTTGCACGCAAATCATCCTTTTTAACCCATACCTTTTTAATCTTATTTTTCTTAAAGCAGTTTATGTCCAAATGACCTTTAATGCCACAATTTCTACATGTTGTGAAAGGGGAGCAATAATTTAATCTAAAACGTGATTTTGATTTTAGCATTTTCATATTACCCTTTTTATGCATAGAATTAAAACCAATTCCTTGTCTTTCAAAACTCGGTCTTTGTTTTCCTAATATGACATTTAAATTTTCTTCACCTTGAACGAATTTAGCAAGAGATAATTTTAGTGAATCTATTTCTTTTTGAAGTTTCATTTTTAGGAAAGGTTTTAACATGTGGTTTATCACTAAATGCATCAATACAGACATCTTTCATTTTAAGTTCATTTGTCAATTTTTGGACTTCATTATTCAAAAAATTTATCTTATTGAAAAGTATTTTGTTATAATTATCTAAATAATCTATTTTAGCAATCAAAACCTTTTCTTCTTTACATGTAGATTCCTTTACCATATCTTTCTTTTCATCTATTAAAGAGTCTACATCACCCATTAATGTATTTACCAAGTCTTTCAAATATGAATTCTTTTCATTTAATTTATCATTTTCTTGTTTCAAAAAATTAAACTCAAAACTAGATATCTCAGTTGATTCACCTTCTATTCCCATGAAGCACACTTGAGCTATTTCATCATTGGCATCAATCTTAACTTCGGTCTCTTCTTCATCATTCCAAGTGACGAGTGCCTTGTTTCTTTTATTATCCTTGAAGCCTATTTTTCCTTTGTTCTTTAGTTGAAAGCAGTCCTTCTTGAAGTGCCCTGGACGTCCACATTCAAAACATGTCTCCTCGGTTTACTTTCCTTTGGCTTTATTTGAGTTGAAGATATTTTTTCGTTTATTCTTCCTTTGTAGTAGTCCTTTGAGTCTTCTTGACATCATGGCTATCTCATCATCAGAATCATCATCAAGCTCTTCTTCATTTTTTACATTAAGAGCTAAAACCTTTCTTCGAGGCGTTTCCTCCTCATCATCATATCTCTTTAACTGATGTTCATATTCCTCAAGTTCACCAAAAAGAGTTAGTGTATCCATAGTAGAAATAGTAGAGGAATCTTGAAGAGTAGTAATTTTAGAAGCAAACCTCTTGGGCATAGCCCGAAGTAACTTACGGTTAATATCACTTTGTGGAATAGACTTGTCCAGAAGCTTTAAGGAGTTTAGAAGAACAAGGAACCTTGCTTGAGCCATCTTTATAGTTTCATCTTTCTCGAGTTTGAACATTTTGTAATCATGCATGAGCATGCTTAGTTTAACATCTTGAACCTTCGATGTTCCATCATGGCTCACCACTAGAGTGTCCCAAATTTTCTTACCTGTGTTCCATGAGGAAACTTTATCAATTTCGGATTGAACCATGCCACTAAGTAATGTGTTCATAGCCCTTGAATCATAGGAAACCATGAAAGTCTCAGTTGAGTCCATTTCTAGCAGAGTTTTTGGTGTCCCATCATCTCTTCGTGGAATAATTGGTCTGTTCTCCACAACCCACCATTCCCAAGGATCTCTTTTAAGGTAGATCCTTATTCGGAATTTCTAGAAGTTGTAACTTTTCGTTCCATATAGCAAAGGAGGTCTATTGGCTGATTGACCTTCTTAATTGTTGTTCCCGAACTGTGCCATGTCAGAATCTTTCTCTACAAGTCACCTTTAAGACCAAGTAAGTAGAGCCAAGCTCTGATACCAAATGAAATTTAGATAAGGCACACTTAGAAGGGGGGGTTGAATAAGTGTGGGAGTGTGACACCCCCAAATCTAGGTACTTCATTCCCTCGAGACTTGGTGCTCACTATTCATACATTTATACTAACTACCCAAATAAAACAATATTTAAACCAATAATCATCCCTTTAAATAGGGTTTCATCACTAAATAAAAATCTTCCCAGGTTGTCTAACCTTTAAACATCATTTAAATGCGGAAATAAAGTTATCACATTACATCATTATTTAAAAGTCTATGAGCATAATCAATAAATAAACTTTACAAGTCTTCATCACTTGTACATTTTTCCCTTTCCTTTGCTAGTTGAAGGCTCATCAACCTTCTCAACCTTAGCTGCAATGAGTGTCTAAATAGGCAAGAGTGAGCAAAACAAATGCTCACTAGATATATCAATGAGTCAACAAGAATATAATAACTGCCAATGAATAGACTCATCAATACTGAATAGTACTCTATCAATAATAACCAACGACTGGAATCAAAATATGGAGTATATAAAAACTGAGGGTCATGAGACCACGAACTATGTCAACAGTTGCAAGTAATCTTTCAACTTCAACTTTAACAGTCATAAGACTATAAGGACTCCTCGTACTTAGGGGGATCAGCCCTTCGTACAATGTATTGTGCACAAACATTTCAACGCTAAGCGTAGATTTTCCCTAATAATAGGGTTGTTCATCTCAGTATTTAGAGTACAAGTCCACACTAAAGAAAGTTTGGTTTGGATAAGCTTTCAAGGGCGATTTGAAGTTTAACGATATTCAACTAGAGGACTAATTGAATAAATAACGTTTGATAATACAACAGTCGATTAATAGTAACATAATATGAAACAATGAATAAGTGTAAGCGAACTAACTATACCTTAAACTCATGCTTAGAAACAACCACAGAGCATAAGTATTGAATGACAATAAATCTTGCTTGAATAAAATTAAGGTAGGACTATGAATTGTTGAACATACATTAAGTATTAGCAAGTTGAAAATAAAGCTTGCTCATTATGAGAATAGCTTGTGTCAAATAATTGAATTAAGATAATTCAACATTCGAAATTAGAATTTAAGAAAATTTTAATATTTGTACATGAAGGACAATAAAGAAACTTGTCTAACAATAAACAAGTTAGAATACATAAATAAATATTGGAATTCAAACTTGTTTGAGTAAAATAAGGTCATAGCTAGCTTGTTCAAATCATAATTAAGACTACAAGAGTTCGCTTAATGAAAATTTAAAATAAGAAACTTGATTAGTGTAAATGTAAAGTTAGAAAGCTTACTCAATGTAAAAAGAAAAGTTTAGAAACTTGCCTCAAGCGTAAGCTACAATATTAAACTCATGTTCACCTACACATTGGTTTAGAACCACATTATCTATTAGATATGCTAACATACCACATCATATACATTTCTAGCTAAACTTATCATCTTAGCACAAGTCTTATGCTACTATATATATATATATATATATATATATATATATATATATATATATATATATATATATATCAGAATTTCCAAGTGTTGACATCACAACACCTATCTAACATTCATTGAATAAACTTAGTTATCACATAATGCGTTCGTAACCTACTAATCACCTTTACAACTTTGAATTCATAATCTATATAACACAATTCTGTTTTAGCCTTGTTGTTACATGTTGGACACATTAACCTATCATTAATTTAAGTTAAATTGAGTGCCTAAAGTCTGCATAATTAACAGACTTCACTGTCTGTGGCAGGGCACTGGCGCAGCCGACCAGTTTTATACTAGGTGGTAGCGCGCCCGCGCCAAGAGATAGCGTGCCCGCACCACGCACAGATTCCAGTTTTTCAGGACAGAGCTACGACACTTTTCTTAAGCCAACTAACACGAATTTCACCCACTAAACAGTGATAATAACATGTAAAAATGGTATAGAACTGTCACAAACATATTTGTGAACATATTCCACCAATTAAAACAATTTAACAACAATTTAAGCTAGGTTAGTTTCTCAAATTCTATGTTTTTCATATAAAACTCAATTTCTTAATATTCATCCCAAAACTCATCACTATGAATTCAATACTTGGCCAAATCACTCCATTCAAATTAGCTATGTTCGTTTTTTAATGAACTAACATCATCAAGCTTCAATTTACAATTTCACATACTAATTGGCCAGTACAATTGATACTTTTCATGGACATATGAAAATACATATACTGACATTATTTTCTTTTATTGTCAAACGAAATTAGCATGAAATTTCTTGTTCTAAACATAACTCTAGCATCGTAAACATGTATTATCATAATTACCAAGTATATAACCATAGTTCATAAATTTTGATTTCACAGAACACCAACAGACTATGTCGTGCATTCATATATATATATATATATATATATATATGAACTATCAAGGTTAGATAAATTACCTTAAAATAGTTTGAAATCCTTGCTAACTCATCTAATCCTTGCTAAAATCTCTGGAAATTGCTTAAGTCTCCTCACAATTCTCTCAACTCAATGAAATCTCTAGGCTAGCAAATCGAACGCGTAAAACCAACTGATAAACACTGTAAGAAATAAAACTGATAACCCTTAATAATGCTAATTGCTATTTCAGTTACTAACGTATATAACATAAATATATTATATTTATTATTTTAATTTATGTTATTCATTTTATTTATTTTAATTAAATTCAAAATTAGAAATCCCAAAAGTCATAAGGTTTGTTTGGCAAAATCCTTTAAATTTTAAAGAATTAATATAGTTAAGTATTGTTTGGCAAAAACTAAATTAAACCCTTTTTAATTTATTTTAATAAACACTTTAGTTTATAATTTATAATAACATATTATTTATTTGAATTTCCATATCCAACATTAACCCATTAAATTAATCACATAAATTAATTATACACCACAATTTAATTAAATATACCCTTTACACAAATAACATAAAATTATAATTTCATTTTAATTTTATTTAATAATTAATATACCATTTAAATTATTAAAATCATCACAACAATATAACCTCTCATGTTATATTACCCTCTCTAAATTATAACCTATTTTAATTTAGAATATTATCTAATAATTTAGATTCATTAATATTTATTAACAATCATCATATCGATAAAATATTTATTCCATCAATTTCAACAATAGACAAATCAAATAAATATTTATATTATTCAATAAATATTTAATATTACAATTTGAAATTTCGGATCGTTACAGGGAGCAATCAATGAACAATTTTTAAACTTTAAACCAAACTACTAAATTCAGCCTACTATTTTGATGAATGCAACTTGCTGAATAAATATGATCTACCGTATTGACTTTTAGTTGAAGAAAATATCTTGATGAATTTATAAATCAAAGTAAATACTTGGTGTTAACAAAATATCTTAAGATAAAGCAAATATTTAAATTTTAATTATAAAGAGATTAAACTATCTTGAGAGATATTTAAAGTAAAGCAAGCAATAAAAATAACACCAAGATTTTTTACGTGGTTCAGCTATTACCCTCTATAATAATAGCCTAGTCCATGTCCAATACCAACTAGTATTAGAAACTCACTTTTATTTCTTTGAAATTGACCCTTGTTAAAAAACAGATTCTATCAAAATTGAATTACAATAATTCACTTGAGCACACTTGCTCCCTGTGCACCAATGCACCTCTTAAGCACCTATGCTTCCTTGAACCTGTTTGTAAACAAACCTTAATCTACCTGGATTAAATTCCTTTAGACAATACTTAGTCTAAAAATATAAGATTACAAATATAAAGGTCTATTGATCAAAGCAAATAAGCAATTTAGCAATGCAAGGCTCAACTAATGAATGCAATGATCAAATAGTAAAAGAGAGATGTCACCATAAATTATGCTCACGAAAATCAGCTAGAATAATCTGAATATAAATTGCACAGTAGCTGAAAATTTTGCACCGAAAATAATGAAGTTGCTTTTCAAGTATATGAGTGCAATAATTGATTCAAGTGTTGTAAATGTTGTCACTGATATCAATTCTTTTTAAAGCCCAAATTATATTACCGTTGCTATAGAGTTTCGTTGTATGACATCAAATTATTTACGTTGCCAACAAAAATAAGAAGATAAGAAACGTTCCAAAATATTATTTTCGTTGGGAAGCATTTTAATCAGATAAGGAAAATAATTAGTTTTGAAACAGATCCAATAATATTTCTTATAACTCTTGGAAGTATATCTTTGACTCCTTCAAAAAATAATCTTCTTCAACAATTATAGCACCTGCCTCCACTTTCCATATTACAAATATATAATAATTCCGTGAAAAGTGTTAATGTGAACAACACTGCCTTATGAATAGCACTAAATATAACAATGAGTGCTAGTTTTGTAAATATCAACAAGTGTATAATAAACCAACTTTCAAAGATAATGATTATCTTAGAGTTCTAAGAAATGTGCAGTATAAAGACTCCTAATAACATACTCCACTTAGAATAAATATAGAGTGATCATGACTTTTAAACAACTACTGCCATATACTATACTACCTTTTGAATAAATCATCATTATAGACCATGTAATAGATTTAAACAAAAAAATTATGATAGCTATTTTCAAGGATAAACATGCATGGCATAATATAAATACTAACCACTAAGAATTGGGCATTAAAAAAAGAGTTAGCAAAGTATTATAAATACTCTAAGCATGCACAAAATATTAATCACTTTTAATGCACAAATAAAATGTCCTAGAGCCTTGTATTGAAAAATCAAATATTTGCAATGACCTTACATAAAATTCTTAGGACTCAAATCTTCAAAGTCTTTCAACAATGATCTTTCATCAACTTCCTGAAATTTCACAATAGATAAATTAGTACAAAATATTAAGTCATCATCAAAACACAAATGTCAGAATATTAACAAGTCAACATATCTGCCTCTGCCGGATCTCTGCCCAAATGCCAAATAAAGAAATGTGCCTGGTCTAGTCGCTGGTTTAAATTGTCAATATGTGTCAAATGAGTCGGATCTCGGACACAGGCTAGCCAATCCGTCATCATCACGGATCTTGGAACCATATCCCCCATAAACTGAGTGGCGCGGGTCTGGGCTCCAATGGTACGAGGGAACCACCAATGCTGGAATATCTCCTGTGTGCAAGGACACTCTGACAGTGCAAAACCGTCAACACCCAACAATGGGATATCAATGATGGGTGACTGCAACACATATCAATAATGCCTGGCAGGAGGCAAGATCGGTATGCGAATCTCTCCTGTGGTGCTCCTAATAGCACGCTCTCCTAAATAGAGCTCCCATCCTCCATCATTAAAGAGAGGAACCCTACGGGTGGAAATCACGTACTCAATACCAGTCGGGTACTCATCCTCAAATACAATGGCCAAGTGCTCTCCAGAATAGGAAATCCATATGATGACATTAGCTGTCAATAACTCCAGCTGTAGGCGGTAATGAGTAAAATCCTCAGCTATAGGGACCTCCGCCAGTATGGAATGATGCCATCGCCGTCCTCGTGGATAGGTATCAAATCCTAACACACTCACGGGACACAAGTATGGGAGCCTCTCATAGGCCTAGAACTATCAATATAAAGGCAAACATCTGCTGTCAATTAACACTCTTAACCTGTACATGGGAAATTAAAAGAGAAATACTCACCAGCAGAAATGGGTAAAATCCTAGCCAAGCCTCGGTCAAGCCCTGCGAACGCATGTGCATTCCCCTGAGGAAGTAGGTGAAGGAGTAGGAACCCCAATCATACTCTTCGACACGGTCCACCTCCCGCGTGGTGCTAAGCAAAGCGAATGACACCGTAAAAGAGTTATCTGCTATGAAACAACCCCTGATGATAACCAAGATTAATGTCTGAAGAATGCGATCCCTGACTCTCACGTCATCGGGCATGGGCTCACTCAACAGCCCACTCATAACATGTACGCTCAAAGGACCCTTACGGATGGTTTTACCATTAAGCACCTCACCCGGGACTCCCAACAAAGATCTAATGGCAGTCGGGGTAATATCTACCGCACATGGCACATGCACCCTGCCAAACTCCATACCGGTGATAAATCGTCAATCCATCGGCGTCATCATCACCTCACCGTCCAGTAAATGGAGTGACTGAGTCTGGTGAAACCAGTGCTCAGACAGTGCCCCGAGGTAACCCCATGGACAACGGCGGGGAAAGATGGAAAAGAACGCCCCAAATCCCCAGTCATGCACAATCGCTCTATAGTCAGGATGTAGAGCCTGGTACATAGAGTGGATGCTAAACCAGTTCACTCTGGGCTGTGTAAAGCCAAGAACCTACATGAAATGCAGATCGGTATCAAAATCCTTTACTCCTCATCAATAGGAAAGAAGGAAGATTAAGATCTAACTTTATACCTCGTTTGCGTGCAGGTAAATTGAGGGATGTCGACTCAAATCACCTAGAAGTTCTGGGTTCGCCACCTAAATGCCTGGCAAATCCCTACGGGGAACATGTGAAGTAAGAGCAGGGTCTGTAACCGGAACATCCTCCTCCTCGTCCTCGACGTTCGACACATCAACCCGGACTAGACGTATCACCGCCTCCACCAAATGACGAGGCTGTCTAACAGAACGAAGTCGAGGCACTTTAGAAGCCCTCCTCTGTATACTAAAAGTGGTCCTGCAGGAACTACTCGGCTGATCCGGATCCATAATATATGGACAAAAGTCTCCAAATCACCTCAAAAAGGGTGTGGTAATTTTTAACCTAGAGCTTTCTTTTCAAAAATGCATTTTTATGACTACATTCATGCATGAATTACTTTAACATACATCTGCAGTATAGTTAAAAATGCATGACTACTCAATGCCTACATTGTGAAAATTTTTGCCATAGTTTCCTCGGTAAATAGAACTATCCACATGCGCATAGGCATGACTAGGTGGCCATTTTGTAACACCACCACCCAGTCATAAACATCCTATAATGCATGAACATACAAAGTCACAGTCCATGACGGTAGATTAAATACCAGGATTTCTTTGCTTACTTACCTTTGCTCATTTGTCCTCAAATAGGATAAGAAATAGCAAAAAAAGGTACAAATTTGATTGTTTCAAAAGTTAAATTTTTTCACATCATTATGTTCAGTATGGTTTAATACTAATATTTACTATGTTGAATACTTTTTATCTAGTCATATGAACATGCATATTCACTACTATGTGTTTATACACATTTCATATAAAAAGTCATTTTTAACGGATAAAAACTGGAAAAAAAGATATGCATACGTTACCAGGACAGTGTAGAACACTTGTACAGTGACATAATTTACAGAAAGAAGCCCAAACTCAGCAAATCTGAAGAAGAGCTCTTAGATTTCTTTCGCATCGCAGCTTGAAAATGACTTGGGAAGGCAACCAGTCCATTTAAGGACATCCACGGTTGGCCGCAGGTCCACCTACTACTGGTATAGGTGTACCTATGACTCTGTTATGTGGGTCCCACCCCTCCAGCTCGGTCCAATTCGAGTCGCAAAGGAGTTCTCACAAGCTGAAAAGGCCAAATCAGGGATAAAAACGCTACACGATTGAGCAGAAGAGCCTGAAATCCTAGTTTTTCTGGGCCCGACTGTGGCTTTCATATTATTCATTGGTATTCGCCCAAACACAAGGTATACTATACCAATGATCTCAGCAGCTACAGACCACATTTGGCAATACCGCGCAAAGGTCCAATGCCGTCAGTTTGGGGTCATCTTTTATATACACATCCCCGGCGGGGGCATCACGCATTCTAAAATACAGTTCCCTGGCGGGGGCATCACGCGTAATAATACAGTTCCCCAGTGGGGGTATCACCTATTTGCATCCGTTGATGCACATATCAATGAAGGTCAAGCAACCTTGACATCACGTCAGCCGTTGGCAAATAAATCCAACGACGCGTCGGAAGTCATCCGATGATTGCATCAGTTGATACACATATCAACAAAGGTCAGCAGGGATTGCATCCACTGATGTGCAATCCAACAAAGGTTAGGCAACCTTGACAAGCACAGACTATTGGCAGCAACTCCAACAGAGCATCCTCGTCGGGGAGAACTGATGATTGAATATGTAACGCCTCGAAATCTTGTCTACTTTCAGACCCAGACTCTGTGCATCACGGTCCCCCTTCTTACCAAACATATGCCATTATATAGTTAAATATAACAACATATAATCTCAAATCCCAGGTTCTGGAACCCATAAAACCTCTTTCATTACAAATAATGATAATTACATTATTCTTTACATCGTACAAGAGTGACTTTTATCCGCCACCAATGATACATATCAGTTCATTAAACTAGCTTATAGTTTAATTAAATTATTCTACATTATAAGTCTTCGCTTGATCTTCACGCATATTCACAGACTGAATGACACTTCATCTGGATACCGATCAACTTGATCTTTACGGGATACTTAAGTTCTTTCTAATATCGATCGCTGGAAATATTTTTTATTTAAAGCAAGTGTGAGCATTCAATTGCCCATCAAGTCATAATAGTTGAACAAACAACTTCAAGAGTTTAAACATTCTTCAGAACTTCGATAATCGAACAAAGGTTATGAAGCAGCTTGAATAATAGAAATAGTCTCGATTCCTATCATCTTACAACATTCATCACATACCCCTTACACTACTTTCATTCTTCTACCTTTTTTCCATACATATCTTGTCTGGCTAGAATCATTAGCACTGACTTAACAATAACGGTTCATGTATAAACAGAACATACACGTATTGAACAGCTCAATCACAGAACAGTTCATCTCAAAGAAACACCAAAGTGTTCAAATTATGGCACAAGGCCTCATATGTTCTATCACTTTGTACAAATATCTCACATTCACACATAGACATAACTTCTCAAGTTCAACATATGAGAAGTTTAAGAAACTAGCATTCATGTAAAATATGAATGAAGTTAAAAAACTTGCCTTACGCACAGCTACAGCTTATAGTTTACGCTGAACTGCTTATTCCAAATCCCTATATAATACATAAAGAAAATAACACATACATCAATTAGTCATATACTTGACTTACGCATTGGTTTACTTAACTTTACTTCTTAAGGTTCGCGCTCTTATAATTTAAGCTTACGCGACTAACTTTCATTATCGGTTCACGACTTCATGACATACGGAGATGTCTTACTCAAAACATTCATCATCTTTGATGATTTACATTCTTATCTTCTTTTTAAAACTTCTATAGGACTCAGTACACATCGCTTCTCTGCTAGTAGTCCATATGGTACTCTCAGTGGTTTCCCACAAACAATCAACAAATAAGTTCCCATCTCATCTACACTGCCCATAACAGTGAGTTATATCGGTTGTCAGCTTCGTATATATCTTCGCTCTCTGAAAGAATTGTTTAGCCCAGCTCCCATATGTCAACCATCAAAGGTTACGATTGTACCACAACCTAAACTTATCTTAACTTATCCGAACCATTAAACTATAATATTCGTTAAGTCAACTTCTTATTCCTTATGGCTTTCTGGTAAATAAAAGTCATACCTCATGATTCATTTCTTATCGTCTGAGTCATACAGTCTTTTGTATACTCGGAATGATCGTTTAATGTCAATACTATGAGGTCATAGAGTTAAATATATCTTATATTATCTTATTCATATCTTACAATGTCCGGTTCATTCGACTTGGAACGTCCTCCAAGTTATAAATACTAACTCGGCTTCTTAACGTTATACGTTTATTATCTTTAATTCAACTTCTTTACCGTTCACAGGTTAAATCTTAGCTTTCATTACTTTACGGTCAAACCATACAAAGAGTGTAGGTTCTGCCTGTTTAATAATCGTGTACACTCAACCCTCACGTCAGGTACAATGTTCAACGCTTACATTTCATTCTATCATTCTCTATCCGAACCATACTTGGACTTTCATTACTCTTATTACCGTTCGCTACGGCTTTTTACGATAATTCATATCTTATATACTACTTTCGTCTACGTCCAAGTCATACAACAAGGTTTGCTTAGAACATTCGTCCGACGTGAATACGATTCACGAGGATCGTTTACGTATTCCACGTTCACACTGCTCATCTCTTAATCTCTCATTCAACCTTTACTCAAGGTTTCAATTTCATTCAATCGTTATTCAACCCATGAACCCCATGTTCATTATTCTTTCTTAATGTCGAAGCCACACCGTTCATTGTATACTAAGGCCGATCATTCATCACCACAACGTTGCGATCACAGCGTCTATACGCTTTACACTTATCTCTCATCACCATGACATAACATCAAAATGTTATTCATTACCTTCGTCACTCAATTTCTAAGGAATTACAATCATAGCAATCCCTCACGTTCGTTCATCGCGACTACGGTCCTCGGACATCGGTTACATAAACTACCGCTTAAATTCTCTGTCTTTTAATCTCGTTTAATCTTTCTATTCAACCTTTACTAAAGGTTTAACTCGCTTGCTCAAGTGTTACTTTAGGTGAACTACATGTTCATATTTCTTTCTTGCACATCCCCCAGTAATTGAACAATAAAAATCTCATTACTGGGCCTTGCCCTGCACCGGCGCTGCGGCACCGTGCTCCTTCCTTTCCCTCGCGCTGCGGCGCGACCTACGTCACCCTCTTCCTTAGTCTGACACTGTGGTGCCAAACCCTTTGTTATTTCTCGCGGTGTAGCGCCAACTAACAGTACCTGAGGCCCCGAGCTTGCGCTACGGGGTCGTCTCCTAAGGCTCAGCTGGCGTTGCGGTGCCGAGCACAAAACCTAGAAAAATTTCCTAAGTCTTTTACAAGCTTGAATCACTTACTTTGAAATTTCGTAACTTATTCGTTATAACTCAGAACGAGGTTGTTCCAAAGCCATTCTCTTCCTTATATTACATTCTTCAATATGCCTCAGATAGAACTTCATTCTAATTCCATTAACGTGCCATTTGATTGGCTTAATTTTCATCCTTCGTGCATTTTATATTTTTAACGTTCTTCGCTCGTTCGTCCGTAATTCGGTAATCCAAACTCGGAACTCATTTGTTCTTGAGTCTACGACTCACATTTCAACATTCTCTTATATTCTTATGAAATCCTATACGTTCGGGTTCATTTACTAACTTTCTAATTCTCGTTCGTCTTTTATTAAAATTTCGCCATAACTTCGTTATAGCTAAGTTTTAATCTGTTCCTCATGAACCTTTCTACCGTTCCTAACTAAGAAATATGCAACTAACTTATACACGATGATTTTAAACTTGTCCATCAACAACAATTATCCTACGATGGTTTTAAATTTGTCCATCAACAACGTTCTTCGTGTTCTTCATGTGTTCTTCGTTCGTTCTTCGTTTTTAATCGATATTTTGGATTACGATTTCACTTTTTTATTAGAATTTGATGTTATATAATACCATTCCTTACTTATTTCACCTACTCGTTCATAATATTCATTCAGATCGCTCAAAATCCTTACGAATCTTATACTTAAGAAATTTATAAACTAAATTTCTAATTCTTATTTCTTTGTTTTCTCATGATTTCAACCATATGAAATCATTCCTAACCTCAACCACTCCTTATCTTCATTAAGCTATATTTTTGAACATGAAACCTTAAAGAAAATATTAAAAGAAATTAGGTTTCGGATTACCGTTCTTTTTTAATCTTCTTCCGCTATACAAAGCCGGCGATTTGCAAGCTTTTCTATTTCACTATCACTTTTGATCCAAGCATTCATGCTCAATCTCTTTATTCTTCTTCTTCTCCAAGCTCTCAAGATCTCTCTCTAAGGTGTAGGATTTTCAAAATCCCAAAATAATGAACATAAGCTTCCTATTTATAGAAAACCAAAGTTAGGGAAATTTGGTCATTTCGCCTCCCTTAACCTCTTTACTATTTCACCTCTTTACTATTTCCACCTCCTTACTCCACCTCTTTACTCCACCTCCTTACTATTCACGTAGCTTCCTTTAGAAGCTTCGTGCTTCCGTCTTTCGGGTTTCGTTCAACAGTTCGAAAACTGCGATTCTCGAAATTCAAATATTTTTGGATATTTTGTCTTTCCTTTACCGATTAACTTTTACGTATTCTTCAGATTTTAAAAAAACTGAAAAACATTTTTTGGCGTCAAGCGTTTTCCTTCATGTTTTACCCTAACGTAGCTAAACGAATGAAAAGAACATAGCAGTACTTTTCGTCGTTTTTATTTCGTCCGATTTCTGCAAGTTTTCGAGAAAAACTTTTATCGGCTTACTTAACTTTTCACGATATATTATCGTTAAATCTTTCGACGGAATGTCATTCCGACATACCGAACTCTTGAAAAGGCTTAGGTTATTCAAACCCTAACCCTTAGGGTTTCGTCAGGTGAATAGTGCATATTTCGTCTTTTTTCCCAGAAAAATTTTTGTTGTCGAATTTTTTTTATTTTTGTCTTGAAAATTCTTACTCGTTCAGTCTAGCTCGTAGCCATAATCCTCCAGACTTATAATCATTCTAGGTTATAGAACGATTAATAACCACATAGCACAGAATAGTATTACTAAAAATTCATTTTATTAATAACTAATTCTTTAAACTTAATTTCTTGACAATCCGATTTTCCGGGTTGTTATAGAATATGTTATACACATCCTCAACATGCAAAATGCATCCCCACAGAATCTCTTGTACATGAGAGATACATCTGATCCCCGGTAGAAGAAACAGGGAGCCGACAATCTTCCCACCATCTTGGAGAACAATCCAACAAACCACATATATTTGCATCATGTTGCTGTACATGTCATCATGTTTATCTTGTTGCATTTCAAGTGTCTATGATTCTTTATCCTATACATGCCATTGCATTGCATGAATATGATAAAGAGGGGCGTCTGTAGACACTCAAAATTTTTCTGCATACCTGTTACTGACCTTGCAGGAGGGCAGAATCATCTTTCAGAGATAACCTTGGAAGGCAGCTCAATTCAATCCCAGAGATAACCTTGGGATACTCAGTATTACCATCTCGGAGATAACCCCGAGATATCCAGCTCAAACTCGGATTCCACCGGAAGTTTCAACCTCAACCCTAGAAGCAACACCGAGAGTTTCAGTTTCAACCTCGGAGATAACCCCGAGGCATGCAGATGCAGTTGCAGTTCTGGAGATAACCCAAGAAATGTTTGTTTCAAATACATGCTTACAGCTTCAGAACACTCGGCAAAAGCCCCGAGGCACTCATTCCACAAACCCAGAGATAACCCCGAGAAGACAGGCACATCTCAGAAATAACCTTGAGGATGGTCAACACATGTAGCAGTCCAATCTCAGAGATAACCTTGAGCAACGACTGCTAACACATCTCAAACCGGAGATAACCCGGTGAAGGGTAGGACCGTTATTTTGCCATCCCAATGCCACAATCGCGCCGTCTCAACAACAACATACATACATTCTACATAGGTTAACGAAGTTCTGCATTGGATCAAAATTTTCCCCTCCACAATTGTTAACGGATCCTTCCTCCATCTGATTTCGCTAAAGTCTCCTAGGCGGCATGATATGAGGAAAGGAAGAAATAATTAGGCTTTATGTGATATGCTATCCATGTTAGCATTAAGAACGTCTATCAATCATTTTTGATTTAAATAAACCACTTCAATATCACAATAAAACTCGATGGATTTCCTTCATCCCATCACTTACATACTCTACTTGAGTTTTCTACTAAGGTTATAATCTAGGTTTTGCATTCCTAAAGTTTATAACGTACGGCTCTGATACCAACATGTGACGCCCACAAAACCGGGTCCTCCGACCCCGGTTCGGTCATCACGATAAAATACAAACATCCACATCTAAACAACATACGATAACTAAAATGCGGAAAATATTAAACGTGCGTCATTCATTCCAAAGGTGTTACTAGTCCCAAGATTCGATAACCTTAATAAAGTCTTACAAACATACCCTATAATAGTAATTAGGGTTCATATTACATAACAGTAATTTAAACTAAGCACAAAATAAACTCTACTTCTGACAACAATTCTACATCTTTCCTTTACCCTTGTCCTTTCCTGAGGTCTCGAGCTTAGCTGTAATATAATTCATGATATAGCAAGGATGAGCAACAAGTTTGCTCAACAAGTTTAAATACAACAATAAGGATATATCATGATGAATAGAAAAATATCTGGCAATGGATTCAAAGATATGAATATCTGAAAGATTCAACAATATGAATATCGCAAGCAAAGATAATGATTGCTTTAAGAATAACTGCTAGTCAAATAAACTTTGAACTATAACACTCCAATGGAATTAATAGCTAATTGACCCTTTGGTTACTGGCTACAGAATAAGTACTTTAGGGGATCAGCCTCGCGTACACTATGTATATGCATAATATTTAAATCTGCTCTGTTGTATCTTATATTAGATATCTTGGACACTCTCTTATCATAAGAGGGGTGTTCTTTTAGTCTAAGAATCCTTACCATCAATTGGTTTGGATAGCATTTATAAAACTTCATAGGCTTGTTTGACCGGACAAAGGTTCAGACTCTATTTACCACAGTTCAAGAATTTTTTAACTTTAAATGATGTACAAGTGCAAGACTGTACGAACTCAAGTGCACTAAGTGCGAATATCAATAATATCGATGTGGAATAATTGTAAGGAAATTAAACCACTTAATAGCATGCTTGGAAATAAGATTCAAGCTTAAATGAATAACTTTCAATTCAATAATATCCTGCTCAATGCAATATGAGAAGGATATGAAAACTTTTACAAACTCAAAGTTGTGTAAGTTAAGAAACTTGTAACATAATAAATTCGGATACTTGCTCAATATAATTTAAAGTAAGTTTAGGGAAACTTGCTTAACAAAAGTAGTGTTCAAGGAACTTGCTCAATAAAAGTAGGGTTCAAAGAACTTGCATAAACATATACCTATTTGCACCAAATAAAGGTAGTGCGTAAGGTTTAGATACTTGCCTGTTTGCTCAGCTACAAAATAATACTAGCTTTAACTAACTCGCGTTGAATTGACCTAACATTAACAAGTCGTTCTTTTCAATTAGTACGTGTAAACTAAGATGAGTCCACACTTAAAAAAAATAAGTCATCACATAGCATGCTTCTCAACACATTGTATGACATATGGTCACACCTTACAAAGTAAGTAATCGTATAAGCATGCCTGAATACCTCAGACCAAAAATAGATCATCTTGGCAAGACTTCAGGACAGCGCAGCTGCGCCTAGTCTAATCTTAGGGACGGCACAGCTGCCTGACCAAGTTTGAGCTGTGCTCTCCTGACTTCAGTCAAACTCTAAAACACTAATCACACGTACCATTTAACATACATATATGCTAGAGTTTCACATGTAACACATGATCATACTTGAGTTCATTACATAAAGTTTTAACTTACAATTTATATGTCATTAACATAAAAATTCATGTAATCATCATGTTTTGTAACTTGGTTATACAATACTCAGTAGTCATGCTTGTATATAGACATCACATGTATACTTTATTCATTACTCGATGACATTAGCTTTCTCATTCTAATCTTTCTTTGAATTTAACACTAAGTCAACTTAGTACATACAAGGCATCTTAACATATAACTCGCATGCATTTACATTATATAATAAAGTCACATATGCATGCTCAAATGGTTAGAGTTTACAAAGATAAAAGTTTTGGTCAAGTTCACTTTGAAAAGACTTAAGTTTCTTATCTTTGAAATAGTCTTAACTTTCAATCATGTATGCTAGTGTGTTCAATCACTTTAGTCTTGCATTTCATGTCAATATTAACCATATTATCATGTTTATAAAGTCAAAATGCTCACATGATTTGTTCGTGACAAAGTTCACTTTTGAAATCCCAAATCTCATTTTAAGACCACAAATGTTGTGTCAATCATTTTTATACTTGTTCATACTACATGTTCATGCTTATGTGTGTGTGTGCTAAAATAGTTTACATGCTTGCTCTAACCAAGTGTCAACAAGTTAGCACAACAGAATCCTAGCAGAACACATCAGACCTGGTACAGGTTTGGCGCAGCTGCGCTGCACCCTAGAACAAATAGGGCGCAACTACGCCATGACAAAAAATAGAAACTGAGTTTGGGTTACGGCGTAGCTGCGCTACACCCTAGTACAACTATGGCGCAGCTGCGCCGTGCCTGCATCAGAGACAGTAGCTTTGCTGTGTTTGGCAGTTCAGCAACCCATCAAGTAAAATCCTTAAAAATATTGCTTCTAACATAACCCAACACAATTATAAATATGTATAACACTAAGAAACATAACCCAAATCAAGTAACAACTATTACACGCTTAATTCCAAGAACCAACCCCTTAAGCAATTTATCAAAAATGAAGAATGGGGATGGAAGTTATACCTTTGTGACTCAATTCAGTTGCAATTTATCAATCTACTCACTATTAGCAAACTAATTCTCAGTAAATTGTAATGAGGAAAATGAAGGTCTCATTTATAGGAGGATGGTTAACTAGATAATGCCATTACCTCACAAATCAAAACATTGGATTTCAAGAATGTATAATGGGTAGGAGAGAGTTGGTGAGAGTTGGTGAATCAGTCATGAATCCCACTCCCCATCCACTAATTGCTCTATGTTTGATGAATTTGAGATGAAGCTAGGCTAGGCTAAGCTTGATTACTTGTTCACGTATAAGAAGGAAATGGGACTCTTATTATGGGACAAGAGAAATCCTCAGCATCTAGCTTGATTAAGGCTTTGTTTGGACACTATAATTCCCATAATGTAATATAAACGGGTACTCACATTATAATATCCATGTACATTAAATACTCACAATTCATTTCGTATAATAATATTATTATGCAACTCACATGAATGCAAATAATTAATTACTATATAGTCTGACATATTAATATGTTACCTTGTACAATATAAAATATATAATTAACTACCATATAATAAAGGTTTACTATTCATGCTTGCACAAATTAATCAAGTCGACATATAATCATTTTATAAATTATTAATCTATTACTCATTAGTTATCATTTATTCATAATAATTATTAAATAACACATTATCAATTAATTACTCATAATTGCAAATTAATCAATATGTTCAACTCTTGCTACTATATTCAAATAAATTGAATATTTATTTATTAATAATCCTATCAATTTCTTGATATTAAAAACCTTAGGGTTAGTCCACTAATTTAAATAACTATTAGTGACTCCCTTTAATCATTTTATAGATTCACATAACCACATAAGGTTTAAATAAACTCACAAAACTAACTCATTAAAAATTAAATCACATATTTAATTAAATAAGGAGTTTCAAATTTGTGGACGTTACATCCCTTCTCCCTTATAAAAATTTCGTCCTCGAAATTATAAAAATAAGGTTACTCAAATAAAAACGGATAATTCACTCTCATTTTCTCTTCTAGCTCCCACGTAGCTTTTTCTACTATGTGATTCCTCCAGAGAATCTTAACGGAATGAATAATCTTATTCCTCAACTTTTGTTCCTTCTTATCTAGTATCTGAACAGGAACTTCCTCGTACGATAAGTCTTTCTCGACTTGGATCCGTTCATAGGAGATAACGTGCTTGTAGTCTGGTTTAGACGATCGTAATACTGACACATGAAACGCGTTGTGAATGTGCTCAAGTTCAGGAGGTAACGCTACCTCATATGCCACTTCACCGACTCGTCTCAGAATCTCGAACGATCCTATGAACCTAGGGCTCAACTTGCCCTTTTTCCCAAAACGAATCTTCCCTTTCCACGTAGCTTCCTACTTCAAAATCTCTCTTCTTGCGATGTAAGTCTGCATACTTCTTCTGGTGATCTTGAACTGCTACTAGTCGAGCTCTTATCACATTGATGATCTCCACCGTCTGTTGTACTAACTTTGGTCCCAACAGTTGACGTTCTCCAACTTCGTCCTAGCATAAGGGCGTTCTACATTTCCTCCTATACAGTGCTTCGTACGGTGGCATTCCAATACTGGCGTGATAACTATTGTTATACGCGAATTCTACTAATGAAAGGTGATCCTCCCAACTACCCTTGAAGTCCATCACACAAGCTCGAAGCATGTCTTCAAGCGTTTGAATTGTCATCTCGCTCTGCCCATCGGTCTGCGGATGATATGCGGTACTCATTCGTAGTTGTGTCCCCATTCTTTCTTGAAGACTCTTCCAGAAGTTTGACGTGAATCGCGGATCTCTATCTGATATAATAGATACTGGCACCCCATACCTCGAGATAATTTCCTTGACATACAATTTGGCTAATTGGTCCAAACTATACTTAATCTTAATTGGCAAAAAGTGAGATGACTTAGTAAGATGGTCTACAATCACCCATATGGCGTCGTGCCCTTTCTGCGTTGTTGGAAGCCCCACCACAAAGTCCATTGTGATGTGCTCCCATTTCTATTCTAGAATTTCTAATGGTTGTAATAACCCGCTTGGTCTTTGGTGCTCTGCCTTGACTCTCTAACAAGTTAGACATCTACTTATGCATTCCGCAACCTCTCTCTTCATGTTTGACCACCAGAAGTGGTGACGCAAATCTTGGTACATCTTCATGCTTCCTGGGTGAATCGAGTATCTTGTACTATGTGCTTATTGCAAAATCTCCTGTCTTAGTTCTGGTACTATCGGTACCCAAATTCGTCCTTCAAATCTTAGCAGTCCCATGCTATCAACCTTAAATTTTAATTCATCACCTTCAGTCAATCGCTTCTTGATGTTATTGCAATCTTCGTCTTTCTCTTGTGCTTCTTTAACCTTATCCAATAAAGTCGGGCTTGCTGTTACCGTAAATAATTATTCGTCGGTCTCCATCAGATATCTAATTTCCAAGTCTAGTCGTTCAAAATCTTTTACCAATTCATCTTGAATGGTCAACTTCAATAACTTCTCTCTGCCTTTTCTGCTTAAGGCACCTGCCACTACATTTGCTTTGCCTGGATGGTACAGAATCTCACAATCATAATCTTTGATCAATTCTAACCATCGGTGTTGCCTCATGTTTAACTCTCTTTGCGTGAAGATATACTTCAGACTCTTGTGGTCCGTATATATCTCACACTTCTCACCATATAAATAATGCCTCCAAATCTTCAAGGCAAAAACTACTGCTGCTAACTCCAGATCATGAGTCGGATATCCCTTCTCATAATCTTTCAGTTGGCGTGAAGCATACACAATGAGTCTACCGTGTTTGATCAGTACACAGCCAAGTCCCTTGTGTGATGCATCACTATACATTATAAACCCTCTCGTGTTGTCCAGTAAAGCCAACACAGGTGCTTGACTATTCCTCAATTCTAGGAAACTTTCCTCACACTTCTCCATCCAAACGAACTTAACTGTCTTTCTGGTAAGATTAGTCAATGGTGATGCTAATTTAGAAAAATCCTTAATAAACAATCGATAATATCCTGCCAATCCTAAGAAACTCCTGATTTTAGTCGGCGTCTTCGGCTGCTCCTAATTGATAATCGCTTCTACCTTCGTTGGATCCACCGAAACACCATTCTTGTCGATGATGTGCCCTAAAAACTGCACCCTCTGTAACCAAAACTCACACTTGGAGAATTTTGCATACAGTTTTTCCCTCCTTAATGTCTCTAACACTATCCAAAGATGCTCGGCGTGTTCTTCCTCCGTCTCTGAATACACTAGGATGTCATCTATGAATACGATAACAAACTTATCCAAATACTGTTTGAATACTCTATTCATCAAATCTATAAATGCCGCTGGCGCATTCGTTAATCCAAATGACATAACAAAAAACTCAAAGTGTCCATACCGAGTTCTGAATGTCGTCTTTGGAATGTCCTCTGGCCTCACTTTCAATTGGTGATAACCGGTTCTTAAGTCAAACTTTGAAAAGTACTTTGCCCCCTTCAACTGATCAAATAAATCGACTATCCTAGGCAACGGGTACTTGTTCTTAATGGTGACTTTGTTCAACTCTCGATAGTCGATACAAAGTCGTAGCAACCCATCTTTCTTCTTAACGAATAAGACTGGTGCTCCCCACAGTTGTGACAACCCGAGAATTTAGATAATTATTAAAATCCTAAAATGATGGATTAAAGGTTATAAGATGAACCTAGACATAAAATAAGTGTATGGAATTGACGTTTCTGTGAAGGAATTTTAAGGATTTTAAAATTTTCAAGTAAAACCTATATGGTTTGCTATTCGAATGAGAATATAGAAAATATGGGTTACAAAATTTCAAAACCCTAGAAATGAATTAATATGTACTTGAAGAAATATCGAAAATAAGGTATTACGATACCTGTAAATTCTATATGAACTGAATAGTCTAAGAAATGTTATATAAGTACATATGGAAATTTTATTAAGGAGATAAGATATCACATGAAGAGATTTTATAAGGTTAAACGAAGATGATATGTATAGAAATATATATACTTAGTAAGATGCTATATATATTTTATATATATTTTAGCATTAAGAATGATATGATCAAGATAAAACTATGTTAATAATTAACATAGCTTGAACGTTGGCCTTGAATGGAAAATAAGAATTTGAATAGGTATAAAGTCGTTAGTTAATACAATTAGCAATAAGAAAGGAGTAATTTAAAACTCAAAATTTGAATTAGAGATAGAATTTTGAAGCACGGACTGCTTGGTTGCGTCCGGGACGTCAAGTTTAGTCAGAGTGGACAGTAAACACAAAATGTGTAAAGGTTGACTTTTGGTCAAAGTCAACAGTTGACTTTTAAGGAGAAAAGTCAACAAAATAGAGTGAGAAGTAAAAATATGAGAGGAGATTCAATATGAAAATATGTATATTGGTATCAAGCAGTTAGTAAATTAAATTCGTATTTGAATAAATGATTGAATATATTAAATTATATATTTAGTATATAAATAAATTATTTGAAAACAATTTATGGAGAGGAGGAGGAAATTAAATTTAAGTATACAATATGAATTGTATAACTTAAATAAGTTATTTAAATTAAGTATGATAATTAAATAACCTAAATGGTTATTGTTATTTAGTGGTTCTAGTATTTAAATATATACTAGTGACCTAATCTAAGAGAATTGTGGAGCATGTCACAATTTATTTAATGATTATGTGAGTAAGTGAACACGAATATTATGTGATGACAAATAAAAGAAACTAGTGTGATCCTAATTATATATTAGGAATGAAGAATTAAATAACTTAAGGGTTATGTGAGGAGAGAATTATGGTATATAAAATATATACTAATTCTAAGAGATTTAATTTATACATCTCGGTTAATTAATTTTATAACCTAATTATAGCAAGTCTAATTGGGTTAAGAAATTAAGTGTATGTGAGTAAGGATGTAAATTATAGTTGAGGAAATGGAAATCCTAATTAAATAATTAGGGAAGGGTAATTTTAAGAGTATGGAAATATGATATTTGTTATGGCCCAAATATTTTTATTAGTAAGCTAAACTAGTTAATTAAAAGCCCCAAAAGAATTAATAGAGTGGCCCAACCTTTAGCCCAAGTAGGAGGAAACATGTTGGACATTAAGCAAGTTAATTAAAGCATAGAGTGAAACCAATCTTAGACAAAAATTGGCCACATGGCCGGATAAGATAGATAGAAAATGAGGGGGAATGGATGTAATCATGATACTTATCTACCACTAGCCCATGTGTCCCTTATTTATTTGACCAACACTTATGTTTATTCTTGCAAGCAACATTAAATGATTGAGTGGGAGAGTGAAAAGCTAGAGATATTGGGAGATAACCATTAGATATACAAAATATATCTACATATTTTACTAACTCACAAAACCCATTCTCTTTCTCTTTCATCTTACTTTCTAGTTAGATATCAAAATCAAATAGAAAGAGGGAGAGAGAGAGAGCCATATTTTGGCACCCCCCAAGTGAGAAGAGAAGATAAGTTTTGATCTTCAAGCTAACTAAGATCATCATCTACTTTGAAAGATTAAGAAGGGCTAGCAAGATATTAAGGTATTAAACAAGATTTAGCTAGTTATTCTTGTTGTTTTAAATCAAAACATGGAGTTATGTTCTTGATCTTCAAAACTCTAGATCTACGTGATTTAGGGTGTTTTATGTGTGGATCTATCCATTTTAAGTTTCAAAAGTTAGATCAAAAGCAAGAAAAGTGAAGCTAGGTTTTCAAAGTGTAGAAAATCTTATTTTTCTTAATCTTGATTGTGTTTAATCTTGTGTTTGATACTTGTTTGATGAATTAAGAAACTTTGTTTCTAAACTCAAAAACTATGAATATACATGTTAATGAATGTTTTATGTGTAGATCTACCCATATTGGGAGTTGATTTAGTTGGAAATCGAAAATAAAGAAAAGTGATTTTTGTAGTTTTATAAGCTCTAAAATTTCTATGTACTTTGGATTTCTAGCGTTTTTGATTTAAACCTTATTTTTGCGATCTGTCAAAGAGAGGTGCTAGATATGTAAGTTAACTACTAAACCCAAGTGGTAGCACTCAAAAATGTTGAGTACATAAGTTTTAGTGACTGTTTTAGCAAAAACAGTTTTGTGTTTTTAAGGAAAAATAGACTGTTTTGGACAGTCAAGTGTAGGGACAGTTTCGTCATTTTTCTGGCATTCCAAAAATTCTGGAAAAATTTGGGAGAGTACTATGATAAGTTATCTAACATCTCCAAGTGGAATCACTGAAAAAGGAGTTGTAGATTTCCATATGGAAAATGTTTAATAAAGCACGAAAAACTGCAAAAGGGAATTTAACTTCTGCCCAAAAAATTAAAAGGGCATTTTCGGCAACTTAATTTGTGAGAAAAATTCTGGCCTTTTGGGACATGAAAATATATGGTATTAAGTACCTCCTGTCCAAAAATGAGCTAATTCCGATTTAAAATGACCAAGTTATGACCATTTCAATTTCTGTGATTTTCTGACAAAAACGGCTATAACCAGAGTTCTATAACTCCGATGGCCACGAAATTTAAACCGGAGTGTCACGTTAAGACGTATAAGATTGTGCCAAGAGATGGGAATTTCTGGAGTTAAGCACGAGGTAGCTAATTTTTTAAAAAATTAACTAAAAATGATTTTTGAAAAATACCAAAGGAAGTTGGAAAATTTTGGAAAAATACTTCTTGTGTATGAAATATATGTATACATGTTTGTACAAAGGATAGAAAAATAATAAGTTGATTTGATATTTTCGTGAAAAGGATATGGAATCCAGCTTGCTGGATTAGAAAATCTGATGAATCCAGCTTGCTGGATTGAAAAGAAGTTTACTGAATTAAATATTTGTTGAATCCAGCTTGGCTGGATTGCAATCTAGTTGCTGGATTTGTAAACCAGTTTGCTGGATTGCAGTTTGGCTTGCTGGATTGGAAATTTGTTGAATCCAGGTTGCTGGATTCTGTATCCAGTCTGCTGGATTGGCAATTTGGTTGTTAAATTTAGAATCCAGGTTGTTGGATTAGTATTTGACTTATTAGAGTATAAAGAATAACTTATAATGTATAAGATTAAGTGTTTATTCATAATGAATATGATACGGTGATTGAAGAATTATCCAAGAATGATAATAATACCGATGTGTTAGGATGTTATCTAATATTTGATTAAGTGTTAGATAATCTATTGACAAAGTAATTGTATTATGATACAAAGTAGAATATGCTGATTGAAAGACCAATCTTATTATTAATGATAGGTCTTACCAAAAGAAGTTAACTTAAACTGCGTAGCAGTAGTCAACGAATCAGGCAAGTTTTTCTTAACTCAAACTTGAGTTATATGTTCAAAGCATGTTAATGAATAATTGTTTTTGATTATTCACGTCTATATTGATTATTGATTCGCACGTTGTGCATATTATAAATGTTAATTAGGTATGAAAGGCTGATCACCTTCATTACCATTTGGTTCAGTTAATCTGTTCATGTTTATGCTTGACCATTCAATTTTATTGACTTGGTCGTTCAACTAAGAAAATCTGTTTATGCTCTTTCACAATGTTTATATTGTTGAAAGTTAGCTAGCTTATTGTTCAATTCTTTTCAATCATGATATATCCTTATTGTACTTAAAACTTGTTGGGCAAATTTGATGTTCATCCTTGCTATATCATGATAAAATTTTCAGATTTAGATGAAAGCTCGAGTAAAGACAGAAGTAAAGGCAAAGTGCAAGACCAAATTATGGTGCAATTAGATTTATTAAATCTTTTGACGAAAATAGTATTGTAAACATTTAAGATATTGAATGTATGTATTAAGTTAAGGTTGTAGACCTTGGAAATGATGTGTAAATGTTTAATGTATAAACAAATTATGTTTATATCTTCCGCAATAGTTGTAGAAATAGTATACCAGATTCGTGGTAAAAAGTACCCGAATTTGGGGATGCTACAGTTGGTGTCAGAGCTGTAGGTTATAAACCTTAGGTAGGTGTACCTTAGGATATAACCGCGGAGAGATGATAAGTAATAAACTCGAATAGAGTTTAAGCGATAAGAGATGAATTTTTGGAAATTCATTATTGAGTAAAGATAAAGATAATTAAGATTCAAAGAAGAATCTTGAAGAGATATAAGGATAAGAATCCGGAGTTACCTGACTCCAGTAATAGAGATGAAAAGTGAAAATAAATAGACTATGTCTATAAGATGAAATGTGTTAATAAAATCCTAATATAATATGATTAAAAAAAATAATAAGAAGATCGTAAAATAAAACGATCATAAGTATAAGGAGAAATGATTACTAAATAAGATCACGACGTGATCAGATTAAATTGTTGACTAACATATGATATGTTAAGTGATTAGAATGATATAGCTTGACGCTATAAAGAGAAGGTACTACGAAATGGTACGATGTAAACTCAGAAAAGAGTGACTAATGTTAAGATACGGATTAAAGAAAATTCGTATTAAGGAAAGAGAAAGTAAGAATGATGAGGGATTTCAATTGAGGACTCAGGTCAGCAGCTGAGTTGTATGATTCCTTGTATAGGCGGGGAATTTGTACTTGGTTTTAAAATCACTTAGCTTTCTGGTCGATATAATGGTTAGGTTGAACAATTCTTTGTATGGGCGGGGAATTGTCCGCTTAGCTTCCTATATTGATTAGTGGCCGAGTTTGGTTTGACGACCACTTAGTTTCTGATGCTGATAATCATTGGAACCTGGTGTCGCGCTATTTGTTATATGCATGTGGATAAGGTGATTCTTTTCTCATGTGTATAACGAATAGATAGAGAATATAAGGTTAAGTACGAGTTCTTAAAACTCATACTTATGGTAAGTTCATGACTCATAATCATATGGTATGTTTTGAACCCCTCAGCGAATGGACGCCAAAGGTCTGACTAGGATAAGTTCTGAAACTCATATGATTGTGGAAAGTTCCTGAACTCATAATGTGGTAAGTTTGATGAACTGGGTATGAGAAAGTTATGAATGGATAATTGAGGATGATAGAAATAGATAGACTTATTAAGCAATGGATCATTAGAGAAAGTGAAGTTGATGGTGGAAGTATAGGTATTCCAAATCTTTTAGCTATGCTAGAGTTCGACATTTTTGACATCAAGCTAAATTCGCACTGATGTGCCTTTCGAAATAAAATGAATTTTTGTTATCCTCAACATAGGGTTACAACTGTGTAGAAGTGGGCTTTGTACTACTAACACATCGTTACCTGTTGTGGCGTGATGACACCAAAGATGATTTTCAAAGATTTTTAAATGGTTTAAAGAAGAGTCTATGCTAATTGATTCGGCTAGACAAAAAAATAATTTGAGATGTAAAAATGTATTTTATATATCATCAATGTATCATGGAACCTGATGCAGAATGATAAAAATGATGGAGTTATCAATGCATAATTACTTAGTGTGGTATGTGATCTAAAGATCATCGGCCACTATAGTATGATGTAGTATAACAAAGTCACAAAATGACGAAATCCTCAAACGGACTGTAAATACAGTGCGGTATCATGACGTCATAAAATAATTTTCATAATTTTAAAGAAAAGTTAAGTGCCAATTAAATTTGGACAGAAACATGTTTCGATTGAAATTCGAATTATTGGTATGAGTCTAAGCTATTTGATCTAGCTAGACAAATGTTTATAAAATTCAAAGTATTCTTTGAAAGCTTATGCCGAACCAAATTGTTTTGGTGCGGAATCTTATGATAAGTCTGAGGTGAGCAACCCTGAAAATGGGGATACATTAATGGGATAAAATACTCCAATCTAAGAACACATATAGTCGTTCCGATTACTAAGGTACAACAGACTGATCCTCTAAAGTACCCGCATCGGTAGTTTACCTTCTTCGTGATTGTAAACATACCTATTAAAGAAATGTTTCAGAGGTAGAGTACCTTTCTTTCGTAATTGAAAGAGGTAGCAGGTAGAAATAACCCTAAACCTTAAAGTTCATAGTTTTTATTATCCCTCAGACAGATATAAAAAGTTTTTTTTAAACTCTTCAGAGTAATGTTGTGATAGTATGTGATGATGAATATAAAATAGTGTGAACTCGTTGTGTATGAGTAGAATCTGAGATGATTGAATAAAGGTTATTATGACAACCTAGTTCTGATAAATGTTTAGAAGATGTAAACTCCTAGTGAGTAGTTATGGTGAAATGTGATAATAAATGAGAAAACCTCAAAGGAGGAAATTGTAAAGGTTAAGTTAAAAACCTAGTTTTGATCAAGAGAATAAGTAGAGTTTAGTATGCTTTAATTTCGGGGACGAAATTCTTAGAAGAAGGGGTGAATGTGAAAACCCGAGAATTTAGATAATTATTAAAATCCTAAAATGATGGATTAAAGGTTATAAGATGAACCTAGACAGAAAATAAGTGTATGGAATTGACGTTTCTGTGAAGGAATTTTAAGGATTTTAAAATTTTTAAGTAAAACCTATATGGTTTGCTATTCGAATGAGAATATAGAAAATATGGGTTACAAAATTTCAAAACCTTAGAAATGAATTAATATGTACTTGAAGAAATATCGAAAATAAGAAATTACGATACCTGTAAATTCTATATGAACTGAATAGTCTAAGAAATGTTATATAAGTACATATGGAAATTTTATTAAGGAGATAAAATTTCACATGAAGAGATGTTATAAGGTTAAACGAAGATGAGTATATGTATAGAAATATATATACTTAGTAAGGTACTATATATATTTTAGCAAGAGGAATGATGAACTAAGTTAATGATATAAGGATCAAGATAAAACTATGTTAGTAATTAACATAGCTTGAACGTTGGCCTTGAATGACAAATAAGAATTTGAATAGGTATAAAGTCGTTAGTTAATACGATTAGCAATAAAAAGGAGTAATTTAAAACTCAAAATTTGAGTTAGAGATAGAATTTTGAAGCACGGACTGCTCGGTTGCGTCCGGGACGTCAAGTTTAGTCAGAGTGGACAGTAAACACAAAATGTGTAAAGGTTGACTTTTGGTCAAAGTCAACAATTGACTTTTATGGAGAAAAGTCAAAAAATTAGTGTGAGAAGTAAAAATATGAGAGGAGATTCAATATGCAAATATGCATATTGGTATCAAGCAGTTAGTAAATTAAATTCATATTTGAATAAATGATTAAATATATTAAATTATATATTTAGTATATAAATAAATTATTTGAAAACAATTTATGGAGAGGAGGAGAAAATTAAATTTAAGTATACAATATGAATTGTATAACTTAAATAAGTTATTTAAATTATGTATGATAATTAAATAACCTAAATGGTTATTGTTATTTAGTGGTTCTAGTATTTAAATATATACTAGTGATCTAATCTAAGAGAATTATGGAGCATGTCACAATTTATTTAATGATTATGTGAGTAAGTGAACACGAATATTATGTGATGACAAATAAAAGAAACTAGTGTGATCCTAATTATATATTAGGAATGAAGAATTAAATAACTTAAGAGTTATGGGAGGAGATAATTATGGTATATAAAATATATACTAATTCTAAGAGATTTATTTTATACATCTCGGTTAATTAATTTTATAACCTAATTATAGCAAGTCTAATTGGGTTAAGAAATTAAGTGTATGTGAGTAAGGATGTAAATTATAGTTGAGGAAATGGAAATCCTAATTAAATAATTAGGGAAGGGTAATTTTAAGAGTATGGAAATATGATATTTGTTATGGCCCAAATATTTTTATTAGTAAGCCAAACTAATTAATTAAAAGCCCCAAAAGAATTAATAGAGTGGCCCAACCTTTAGCCCAAGTAGGAGGGAACATGTTGGACATTAATCAAGTTAATTAAAGCATAGAATGAAACCAATCTTAGACAAAAATTGGCCACATGGCCGGATAAGATAGAGAGAAAATGAGGGGGAATGGATGTAATCATGATACTTATCTACCACTAGCCCATGTGTCCCTTATTTATTTGACCAACACTTATATTTATTCTTGCAAGCAACATTAAATGATTGAGTGGGAGAGTGAAAAGCTAGAGATATTGGGAGATAACCATTAGATATACAAAATATATCTACATATTTTACTAACTCACAAAACCCATTCTCTTTCTCTTTCATCTCACTTTCTAGTTAGCTATCAAAATCAAATAGAAAGAGAGAGAGAGAGAGAGAGAGAGAGAGAGAGCCATATTTCGGCAGCCCCCAAGAGAGAAGAGAAGATAAATTTTGATCTTCAAGCTAACTAAGATCATCATCTACTTTGAAAGATTAAGAAGGGCTAGCAAGATATTAAGGTATTAAACAAGATTTAGCTAGTTATTCTTGTTGTTTTAAATCAAAACATGAAGTTATGTTCTTGATCTTCAAAACTCTAGATCTACATGATTTAGAGTGTTTTATGTGTGGATTTATCCATTTTAAGTTTCAAAAGTTAGATCAAAAGCAAGAAAAGTGAAGCTAGGTTTTCAAAGTGTAGAAAATCTTATTTTTCTTAGTCTTGATTGTGTTTAATCTTGTGTTTGATACTTATTTGATGAATTAAGAAACTTTGTTTCTAAACTCAAAAACTATGAATATACATGTTGATGAGTGTTTTATGTGTAGATCTACCAATATTGGGTGTTTATTTAGTTGGAAATCGAAAATAAAGAAAAGTGATTTTTCTAGTTTTATAAGCTCTAAAATTTCTATGTAATTTGGATTTCCACCGTTTTTGGTCTAAACCTTATTTTTGCGATCCGTTAAAGAGAGGTGCTAGATATGTAAGTTAACTACTAAACCCAAGTGTTAGCACTCAAAAATGTTGAGTACACAAGTTTTAGTGACTGTTTTAGCAAAAACAGTTTTGTATTTTTAAGGAAAAATAGACTGTTTTGGACAGTCAAGTGCAGGGACAGTTTCGTCATTTTTCTGGCATTCCAAAAATTCTGGAAAAATTTGGGAGAGTATTATGATAAGTTATCTAACATCTCCAAGTGGAATCACTGAAAAAGGAGTAAATGTTTAGTAAAGCACGAAAAACTGCAAAAGGCAATTTAGCTTCTGCCCAAAAATTTAAAAGGGCATTTTCGGCAACTTAATTTGTGAGAAAAATTCTGGCCGTTTGGGACATGAAAATATATGGTATTAAGTACCTCCTATCCAAAAATGAGCTAATTCCGACTTAAAATGACCAAGTTATGACCATTTCAATTTCTGTGATTTTTCGACAAAAACGGCTATAACCGGAGTTCTATAACTCCGATGGCCACAAAATTTAAACTAGAGTGTCACGTTAAGACGTATAAGATTGTGCCAAGAGATGAGAATTTCTAGAGTTAAGCACGATGTAGCTAATTTCTTAAAGAATTAACTAAGAATGATTTTTGAAAAATACTAAAGGAAGTTGAAAAATTTTGGAAAAATACTTTTTGTGTATGAAATATATGTATACATGTTTGTACAAAGGATAGAAAAATAATAAGTTAATTTGGTATTTTTGTGAAAAGGATATGGAATCCAGCTTGCTGGATTAGAAAATCTGATGAATCCAGCTTGCTGGATTGAAAAGAAGTTTACTGAATTAAAAATTTGTTGAATCCAGCTTGCTGGATTGCAATCTAGTTGCTGGATTTGTAATCCAGTTTGCTGGATTGCAGTTTGACTTGCTAGATTTGAAATTTGTTGAATCCAGGTTGCTAGATTCTGTATCCAGTCTGCTAGATTGGCAATTTGGTTGTTAAATTTAGAATCCAGGTTATTGGATTAGTATTTGACTTATTAGAGTATAAAGAATAACTTATAATGTATAAGATTAAGTGTTTAGTCATAATGAATATGATACAGTGATTGAAGAATTATCCAAGAATGATAATAATACCGATGTGTTATGATGTTATCTAATATTTGATCAAGTGTTAGATAATCTATTGACAAAGTAATTGTATTATGATACAAAGTAGAATATGTTGATTGAAAGACCAATCTTATTATTAATGATAGGTCTTACCAAAAGAAGTTAACTTAAACTGCGTAGCAGTAGTCAACGAATCAGGCAAGTTTTCCTTAACTCAAACTTGAGTTGTATGTTCAAAGCATGTTAATGAATAATTATTTTTGATTATTCACGTCTATATTGATTATTGATTCGTACGTTGTGCATATTGTAAATGTTAATCAGGTATGAAAGGCTGATCACCTTCATTACCGTTTGGTTCAGTTAATCTGTTCATGTTTATGCTTGACCATTCATTTTTATTGACTTGGTCGTTCAGCTAAGAAAATTTGTTTATGCTCTTTCACAATGTTTATATTGTTGAAAGTTAGCTAGCTTATTGTTCAATTCTTTTCAATCATGATATATCCTTATTGTACTTAAAACTTGCTGGGCAAATTTGATGCTCATCCTTGCTATATCATGATAAAATTTTTAGATTTAGATGAAAACTCGAGTAAAGACAGAAGTAAAGGCAAAGTGCAAGACTAAATTATGGTGCAGTTAGATTTATTAAATCTTTTGACGAAAATAGTATTGTAAACATTTAAGATATTGAATGTACGTATTAAGTTAAGGTTGTAGACCTTGGGAATGATGTGTAAATGTTTAATGTATAAACAAATTATGTTTATATCTTCCGCAATAGTTGTAGAAATAGTATACCAGATTCGTGGTAAAAAGTACCCGAATTTGGGGATGCTACAACAGTGATACGCTCGGTTGAATGTATCCCTTATCTAACAACTCTTGTAATTGAGCCATCAGTTCTTTCATCTCTACCGGTACCATACGATACGTCGCTTTGTATACCGGTGCTGTCCTCGGTGCCAAATCAATAACAAACTCAATCTCTCTATTTGGTGGCAATCCCAGAATCTCGTCTGGGATGACATCAACGAAATCCCTTACGATAGGTATCGGACTCAGTTCACCCTCGACTCGTCAAGTATCAACCACATGAGCCAAATAACCTATACAACCCTTCCTATGCAATCTCTGTGCTTGCACCATCGTCAGACAATGAGATTATCTCGGCGATTTACTACCATAAAATTCCACATTTGACTTATTCGGTGTCTTAAGGTGTACGCATTTCCTCTTACAGTCTATCACTGATCCGTGAACCGATAACCAATCCATCCCAAGTATTACATCGAACTCCCCCAAATGAATCGGTATCAAATCCACTTTGAGCTTAAATCCTCGAAATTCGGCATAACAATTCCTATGAATGTATTCTACAAGAATAATTTCCTTGTTCGCTACTTCTACATTCATAGGGTGTTCTAATCTCTCACGGGGTAAGTCTGAGTGTTTAGCAAATTCTTCGAAAACAAAAGAGCAGGTAGCGCCCGAATCAAATAATACGTATGCATCAATATCATTGATCAGAATGATACATGACACCACGTTCTTAGACTCCACCACATCCTGTATGGTCATGTTGAACGTTTGTGCCGTTGGTCTGTTAGCTTGACTGACTGACCCTCCAATGTTCAGCCCATAGTTGTTGTTGTTGCGGTTGCCGCTAGTTGCATCGCCCTTTTTCTTTGGGCAGTACTTGATTTGATGGTCTGTGGCGCCACACGAGAAACATCCTCCCTTCGGCTTATTCGGACACTGAGGAGCCATGTGCCCCAGTTGTCCGCAACAATAACAAACACTCTTTCCCTTCATACACTCCCTCGAGTGATTCCTCCCACAGTTATTGCACTTCATACTTTTCTTAGCTTCTCCCCGGACTTATTACCTCCAGAGGATTGGCTCTCTGTCCATTTACGCTTATTGGGGTTGCTGCCTCCACTGCTTCCCCCTTTCTATCCTTCTTGACCTGCCTTCTTTTCTTGTTTGAATCGAGTGATGGCTTCAATGCCTCCTTCGACGATGATAGCCCTTTCCAAAAGATCCGAGTAAGTCTTAATCTTCAATATGGCCACTGCTTTCCGCACCCAAGGTTTCAGTCGTAATTCAAACCTCCTTGCCTTCCTGGCCTCCGTGTCAACCTGATATGATGCGAATCGGGCCAACTCGTTAAATTTTGCCACGTACTCTGCGACAGACATACTACCTTGCTTCAGTTCTAGAAACTTAACTTCCATATCCTGCTGCGTATTCTCTGAGATGTAATTCTCAAGGAATAGGTCCTTAAATCTGTACTAAGGAATAACTCCTTCGTCTGCTCGTCCCTTATTGACCTTCCACCAATAATTAGCTTCGCCCTTCATCATGAAAGTGGCAAAACTCGTCTTCTGTGCTTTGGCCACTTGTGCGACCTCAAATACCTTCTCCATCTCTTCTATCCTGGTCTAGGCTTCAATTGGGTCCAAGGTTCCTCGAAACTCTGGTGGTCCTACCAATTTAAAGTCCTTATAGCTAGCCAAGTGTTGTCCTGGCTGCCCAGCTGCTGGTGGGGGTCTGTTTTGCATTGCCTCAGTTAACAAGTTAACGAAGTTCTGCATTGGATCAACATTTTCCCCTCCACCATTGTTAACGGATCCTTACTCCCTCTGATTCCGCTGAAGTCTGCTAGTCGACATGATCTGAGGAAAGGAAGAAACAATTAGGCTTTATGTGATATGCTATCCATGTTAGCATTAAGAAGTTTAAGACGTCTATCGATCATTTTTGATTTAAATAAACCACTTCAATATCACAATAAAACTCAATGGATTTCCTTCATCCCATCACTTACATACTCTACTTGAGTTTTCTACTAAGGTTATAACCTAGGTTTCGCATTCCTAAAGTTTATAACCTACGGCTCTGATACCAACCTGTGACGGCCCCGAAATCGAGTCCTCCGACCCCGGCTCGGTCATCACGATAAAATACAAACATCCACCTCTAAACAACATACGATAACTAAAATGCGGAAAATAATAAACGTACGTCGTTCATTCCAAAGGTGTTACTAGTCCCAAGATTCGATAACCTTATTAAAGTCTTACAAACATACCCTATAATAGTAATTAAGGTTCATATTACATAAGAGTAATTTAAAATAAGCACAAAATAAACTCTGCTTCTGACAACAATTCTACATCTTTCCTTTACCCTTGTCCTTTCCTGAGGTCTCGAGCTTAGCTGCAATATAATTCATGATATAGCAAGGATGAGCAACAAGTTTGCTCAACAAGTTTAAATATAATAATAAGGATATATCATGATGAATGGAAAAATATCTGGCAATGGATTCAACAATATGAATATCTGAAAGATTCAACAATATGAATATCGCAAGCAAAGATAATGCTTGCTTTTAGAATAACTACTAGTCAAATAGACTTTGAACTATAACACTCCAATGGAATCTATAGCTAATTGACCCTTTGGTTACTGGCTACAGAATAAGTACTTTAGGGGATCAGCCTCGCGTACACTATGTATATGCATAACATTTAAATCTGCTCTGTTGTATCTTATATTAGATACCTGGGGTACTCCTCTATCATAAGAGGGGTGTTCTTTTAGTCTAAGAATCCTTACCATCAATTAGTTTGGATAGCTTTTATAAAACTTCATAGGCTTGTCATATCGGACAAAGGTTCAGACTCTATTTACCACAGTTCAAGAATTTTTGAACTTTAAATGATGTACAAGTGCAAAACTATACAAACTCAAGGGCACTAAGTGTGAATATCAATAATATCGATGTGGAATAATTGTAAGGAAATTAAACCACTTTATAGCATGCTTGGAAATAAGATTCAAGCTTAAATGAATAACTTTCAATTCAATAATATCCTGCTCAATGCAATATGAGAAGGATAGGAAAACTTTCACAAACTCAAAGTTGTGTAAGTTAGGAAACTTGCAACATAATAAATTCGGATACTTGCTAAATATAATTTAGGGTAAGTTTAGGGAAACTTGCTTAACAAAAGTAGGGTTCAAGGAACTTGCTCAATAAAAGTAGGGTTCAAAGAATTTGCATAAACATATACCTATTTGCACCAAATAAAGGTAGTGCGTAAGGTTTAGATACTTGCCTGTTTACTCAGCTATAAGATAATACTAGCTTTAACTAACTCGCGTTGAATTGACCTAACAATAATAAGTCGGTCTTTTCAATTAGTACGTGTAAACTAAGATGAGTCCACACTTAAAAGAAACAAGTCATCACATAGCATGCTTCTCAACACATTATATGACATATGGTCACACCTTACAAAGTAAGTAATCATATAAGCATGCCTTAATACCTCAGACCAAAAATAGATCATCTTGGCAAGACTTCAGGATGGCGCAGCTGCGCCTGGTCTAGGCTTAGGGACGACACAGCTGCGCTGGCCCCTGGCCAGACCAGGTTTGAGTTGTGCTCTCCTGACTTCAGTCCAACTCTAACACACTAATCACACGTACCATTTAACATACATATATGCTAGAGTTTCACAAATAACACATGATCATACTTGAGTTCATTACATCAAGTTTTAACTTACAATTTATATGTCATTAACATAAAAACTCATGTAATCATCATGTTTTGTAACTTGGTCATACAATACTCAGTAGTCATGCTTGTATATAGACATCACATGTATACTTTACTCATTACTTGATGACATTAGCTTTCTCATTCTAATCTTTCTTTGAATTTAACACTAAGTCAACTTAGTACATACAAGGCATCTTAACATATAACTCTCATGCATTTACAATATATAATAAAGTCACATATGCATGCTCATATGGTCAGAGTTTACAAGATAAAAGTTTTGGTCAAGTTCACTTTGAAAAGCCTTAAGTTTCTTATCTTTGAAATAGTCTTAACTTTCAATCATGTATGCTAGTGTGTTCAGTCACTTTAGTCTTGCATTTCATGTCAATATAAACTATATTATCATGTTCATAAAGTTAAAATGCTCACATGATTTGTTCGTGACAAAGTTCACTTTTGAAATCCCAATTCTCATTTCAAGACCACAAGTGTTGTATCAATCATTTCTATACTTATTCATACTACATGTTCATGCTTATGTGTGTGTGCTAAAATAGTTTACATTCTTGCTCTAACCAAGTGTCAACAAGTTAGCACAACAGAATCCTAGCAGAACACATCAGACCTGGTGTAGGTATGGTGCAGCGAATAGGGCGCAGCTGCACCATGATAGAAATAGAAACTGAGTTTGGGTCACGGCGCAGTTGCGCTACACCCTGGTACAACTAGGGCGCAGCTGCGCCATGCCTGCATCAGAGACAGTAGCTTTGCTCTGTTTGGCAATTTAGCAACCCATCAGGTAAAATCCTTAAAAACATTGCTTCTAAGATAACCCAACACACTTATGAGTATGTATAACACTAAGAAACACAACCCAAATCAAACAACAACTATTACATGCTTAATTCCAAGAACTAGCCCCTTAAGCAATTTATCAAAAATGAAGAATGGGGATGGAAGTTATACCTTTGTGACTCAATTTAGCTGCAATTTATCAATCTACTCACTCTTAGCAAACTAATTCTCAGCAAATTGTAATGAGAAAAATGAAGGTCTCATTTATAGGAGGATGGTTAACTAGATAATGCCATTACCTCACAAATCAGAACATTGGATTTCAAGAATGTATAATGGGTAGGAGAGAGTTGGTGAGGGTTGGTGAATCACTCATGAATCCTACTCCCCATCCACTAATTGCTCTATGTTTGATGAATTTGAGATGAAGCTAGGCTAGGCTAGGCTAGGCTTGATTTCTTGCTCATTAGACTGTTTCTTGACGTTGGTGATTTGGTATCGGTCAGGAGGCATTTGAGACTGGAAGCTTTATTGTGTGAGGAAGGCATAAGCTAGCTCTTCCCTGCTATGGATCTTTGAGTTGTCTAATCTGGTATACCACGAACGGGCTTCTCTAGTCTAACTCTTTTGGAATAGCTGCATTCTGAGCTTCTCGTCCTCTGCATAATATCTAAGTTCTCCAATGAACACCTTCAAATATGTATAAGGATCTCCTAACCCATCATACTTTTTGAAGTCAGGATTTTTGAACTTTTTTGGATAATGAACACCAAGGAATATACAAAGGTCGGCATATGAAACACTCTCGTGTGCTCCAATTCCTTTGATAGGGCGAAGGGTTTCTTCCATTTGAAGAACTTTCTTTCTGATGTCACCGATGTCTAGATCTCTTGTGAGATGGGCGGCATCATGACTTTTGTTGGTGGTATCCAACTGCAGTTCAGGTACTGTAATGGCCTTATCAGAACCTTGAGTTCCCCCTTGTGTGGAGGATTCAACATGTTTGGGTATCTTTGGACCCTGAGTAGATTGATGTAGTTCTTTAAGCAGACTAGCCAAATCTGTAATTTGTTTAGTTAATCAGTCAAATTCTTCGCTAGAAACTGGATTAGACTGGTCAGATGAAGACATGATTGGCTGTAGGCCTGCGGCCTTTTTGGACTTTGACCGGGTAATAGGTCCGAATGGTTCCCTGTGAAAAAACTGGCATAGTTTAGTTTTAGGGATTGTGTAAATGTTAACATGCTATGTGATGTGTCCGTTTTAGGAATTTTGTCCTATAAAATGGATGTTAGCTGTTTGTAATACAGGATAACATGTTAATTTTAATATGTATATGCAGATATTTCTTCATATTTCTCATTACATAGAGATGAATATGGAATGTAAATTTCAAGTAATTGACTTTATGAGTAATTTGAAATGAGAAAGCATGAAGAGACTTTCCTCCGCGTTTGGTTTATCAGAGACTGACCTATCTTAGGTTACTCTCGCGGCTTTTCGGCATGAAGGTTCCCAAATCATCGCAATTTACTCAACGGAAAGTTAATCCGGTCTTTCAACTGGAGCGAATTTGGGTGGTGCCTTTCCTAAGCCTCGTTGGAATTAGTATTCCTATGAGTCTAGAAATCAAACACCAACAGGATAGCCTCTTGGTGGAGGGACCACACAACATACATTCACATACAACATGTCTCACCGTTTATGAAAATGATGACATGTGCAAAACACTAATATCACAGGCAGATATAGTGTAAAGCATTAATCGCAGTAGAGATATGCATTCGTACACATTCAACATAGATATAAATGCAACATCCACACACAAGCATATAACAGTTTTGAAAAGCTTGTAATAGCGACTTAAGTCCTCTTACTGGTGTCCCCAGCAGAGTCGCCACCTATCGACGTCGAGATTTTTATTTGTCCCTTTTCCGTTACCTATTTTTTGTGTTCTCATTTTATGTGAGATTTGTTTGAAAAAAACAAGTGAAAAAGGTCCGACATGTGTAATGTCGACGATTGGACTGTAAGAGTCGCCAGTTGGTTTTTTAACTGGTTGTACCAACACAATCGAGAAAAGGTTTGCACATTGACCCAGTGATGTTGTAATACCCGAGAATTTCCACGTATTAATAAATGAAAATATTAATGGAAATGAATATTTATTTGAGTATAAATGATTTTTGTGTTACGAGATGAGTTACTTCAATTATAATTGAATAATTGAGAATATGTGGAGTTTTGCGATGAACTCATTGAAGCCTTGTGTGGCATGGTGATGGGAGATATTAATAGAAATATTAATTAATGAAGGAATTATAAAGTAAACAATTAAGTAATATCAATTGTTAATTGTTGTTGTAGTATACTATTAGTTGATAATTGATGTGTGGTATATTAATTATTTAATAATGAGGATTAATTAATGATTATATTAATTAAGTGGTGATGGTTGTGGTAGAATATTGAATTTTTAGTAATTAACTAATAATATGCGATTACTATTATTTGCAATATATTATATAGATGAATAATGATTATGGAAACCCATAAATATATTAATTAATGGTTGGAGTAATTAATATTGGTGTTAATAAAGTAAGGAAGTTCATAATTTATTTATTTAACATAAATAAGTAAGTTAGTAATATAATAATATTATATTGACAGTTATGTGCACATGAGTACTAATACAAATATACCATATAGTGTAGTGTGACATTTATGTGGCTATATATATATATATAGTCTTATAAAACTATATTGTATGGGCATTATGATTAAAAGTATTGGAACTATATGTCGTAAATATATTATCTATGTGACAATATGTATGTGGGTAGGTATTAAAATAATATACCATGAGCATATTCTAAACTAGTATTTTAATAAAGTGAACCAGTGTGATAAAATGTACATGGATTATATGTAAGATACATTTTCATATCACATCTACTACCTCAAAATGTTAAAACATGTTGTGACATTAAGTTATAGTGTATAGTTGATATGTACATAAGAAAAATAGCAAGAGTGGGAATTTGTATAAGTATACATGATGGCTGAGTTAGTCCCAAAATGATTATCCCAATTACCTCTCTTTTCTCATTCACGTGTAATAGAAAAAGGCTAGCCTATTTCTTCTTCCAAGCTTCTAGCTAGTAATCATGGGAGGGGTGTGGTGCTCATGATGAAAATCAACCACCAATTACCTACTCCTTGATAACCTTCATGTAAATCTTCCATCCTTTGGGTTGAGTTCTTGGATAATGGCTTGGCATGGTCAAGGAATGTTCTATAAATTAAACACTTCCCTTCTTTCTTTGTATTGCTTGAATTGTTTGAGATGTTCAATAGGGAGTGTGAGCTGCTGAGAAATTGAGGGAGTGTAATCATTGTGTTAAATAATTCCATTAAGCTTCAAGAGGTATAATTCTACTTTGATATTCTTGAGCTTAAGTTTTGTCAAATTCTATAATTTGTTGAATTCTCTGTTAATTGATGTAGAATAGCATGCTACTGTGTTATCTGAGTTGGTACACATGTTTTCAAACATGGTAGCTGGTTTGGTTGCAGGTGTAGCATCTCTTGTGTTAAGACTCTGCTTCTGCAGAGCCATTTTTTTCAATCTGTTCGAAGTGGCGCGGCCGCGCCACTTACATAGGCTAATACTGCGCAGCCGCGCATGGTACTTTTATTTGATGCTTATTGGAGGTTTCTGATTTGTTTTGAGCATGCTATGGTAGTTAGGTTAAGCCTATAAATGACCCTATCATGTGGTTGGATATTTTTTTGAACATGTTATGTTGTTTTAGCTTGATTTGAGCTAAATTTTCAAGAAAACTTCAAGTTTTGGAAAAGCTAAAAATGGTAAACTTGAATAATGCATATTCTGACCTTGCAAGCATGCTAGTATGGTTTTGAAGTGCATGTCGGGCATACTAACTTAAGTATATGAATTTCATATTGAAGCATGAACATGTTAGACTTATTAGTAAGTTTTACTAAATGAAAATATGAACTTTGAACATGAATGTTTATATACTACCTTGAGTGTTGAAATCTGATAATTATGAACATGTCGGATAATACTCTTAGACTCACTCATGTATCATAAATATATATTATCATACTTAGGTATCAAAATTCAAGGAAATCATAAACGAAGCATATTTCGAAACAAAATGATGTTGATAAAAGGTATGTGATATGAATACTCACAAGCATGTCTATTATGATTTATATGACTACTTTATATGTTTAAGGATCAAGCATGTTGGACCTTGTGATTTCATAACCTTAAATGACCTTAAATTCTGAGATGTCCAAACTTAGGACCATATTATGCAAAACGGGACCTAGATTAAACTAGGCAAATGCAAAAGGACCCTTAACATGTTAATATGTGTTATGTTTGTAAGGATGTGCAAACTAGGCCAAGCAAATAGTTGCTCAGTCCTGGTTTAAACTAGGAGCAGCGCGGCCACGCGTCTCCTTAGTACAAATCAGGCGCGACCGCGCCATCCTGCAAACTTGGAAAGTAACTTCTGTGATTTCTGAAGTATGTAACATGCTAGTATAACTTCATTATGATTATGTCTGTCCATGATACACTGACAAAGGTAGATTTGCATGTTAACACTTATCTTAGCTTGAATTGACAAGGTGTTTTAAAATGATGATGTTTAACGATAGATTCGAGCTAAGTAATAACATACGTATAAGGTTTCTTTATTTAGTCGTGTGTGTACACTTGATCTATATATATCAAGATTGTTTACCAAAAATGTTTAACTAATGAATATCTTATATACGTATTACATCATGTTAGGATTTGAAAGAGTATTGTTAAGCGATATTTTGGTAAACTGCGCTTGAGACAAATATCTGAACCCTACTCTTATTGTGCAAGTTCTCTAACCTTACTTAAATCTATATTGAGCAAGTATCCTAAACCTTGGCATTACTTTATTCAACGAATATCGTAAACTTATCTCACTGAATGCAAGTTATCCTATTTATTCGTTCAATTGGGCTAGTATGTCTAAAACTATTGTGAAAACTATAAATCATGTTGAACTTAGTATTATTCTCGAATACTATGAAAGTGTCTATGCTATTTGATTCGGCTAGACTATATGCATGTTTATAAAAACTGTCCAAACCAATTGACTGGTGCGAAAATCTTAAAATCTGAGTTGAACAACCCTTATGGTAAGGGGAATGCATGTTGTTTGAAACCCCAACATAAGAGTGGTTTATTATTGTGGTGTTATGCATAACGTGGAGTATTGTAGACTGATCCTCTATAATACTTGTTATTTTGGGTTATAAATTCAATATTGGTAATTCTAGTAGATGTTCAATAGTCCTTAATGACTGCTCAGTATAATTGTTATCCAGTCGGATACCTTGATAGTCGTTAAATTCATATATATCAGTTGATTTATATTGAATTGTCGTTCTGATTACAAGAATTATTGATATTCATTAATCATGATAGTATTCTAAAACTTTGAACTATCCTAGAAATGACACTTTGATATTTCAAACTTTGTAATATTATATCCTACACCCTTGTTGTATATTACTTGCTGGGCAATTTGTGCTAATCCTTGCTTAATTAAAACCTTTCAATTAAGGAAGAGTAGGGATGTGTCTCTGGAGCAGACAAGGGCAAGGGCAAGGCTACCGACTAGCTTGTCCCTTTTTATGTTTAAGATTATAATGTTGTATTAAGACTATGTTTAAACTTAAGTAGGATTATGTAATAGGTCTTTATTCGATACTATTATGTAATCTTTTAAGTACTGTAGGTTGCGAGACTTGGGGGAATAATTATAATAAATCATTGTATATTATTCTAATTTAGATTTTTCGTTGTGAATGTATGGTTTTAGTTATTATGGTGATTCCATGAGAACGTGACGAACCGAATTCGGGTGACCAAGTGGAGGTCAGAATTTGGTGGCATCACAGATGTGACACTGCTAAACGGGTATGTAAAATCGATATTCATTTAGGGTCTGGGGACTTGATTATGTGGAGAGAAGGTGTTAGGCACCCCCCGACATCCGTGTTACCATGGTGACCGCCACTTTTCAATAAACTATTATATGAATGTGTGTGTGTGTGTGTGGGTCAATGTGCTATTATTTGGAAGTAGTGTGACGACTCGTTCACACCTATATACACATGGTTTGAATTTATGTAAAAATTCAGTTTTAAGAAAGATATTGCAGTGATGTTTTAAAAGAGATTTTTCAAACCCTGATGCTCAATAGTAATTTAGACCTTTTACACTCCCATTTTATTAAATGTTCGGCTTGGTTGCTTTTATTTTTGAGATGCGAAGCATCTTCGAGAAAATAATATACAAAGTAGTGCCGAACTCCTCATGGGCATGAAAACCATCTGAGAAAATCCAACACCGTGAATAAATTTACAAGCTGCTTACAGCTGAAAATGTCCACCACGGGAACTGAATCTATATTCAATAGACTGAATCTGTGATCACAAGATTCCTAGGCTCACATGATGCCGCAACTGATATGAATGCAGTAAGCAGATATATATATAAGCTGTATATATATATATATATATATATATATATATATATATATATATATATATATATATATATATATATATATATATATATATATACGGTAAGGATCAAGAGCATTATCCTTAAATAGCATTTCTCCTTAAATAACATTCTTTTATTAAAACGACGCCGTTTTGGAGGGACGCGGTGGCATTTTTCTAAATACAATGCCACCGCGTATTTACAAAAATGACACCGCGTCCCTCCAAAACGGCGTCGTTTTAATAAAAGAATGGTATTTAAGGAGGAAAGCTATTTAAGGAGAATGCTCTTGATTCTGACCGTATATATATATATATATATATATATATATATATATATATATATATATATATACAGACATGATCAACCACCACGAAGCTCCTCCATGGGGGATCAGAAATATAAATAAAGCTGTAAAAGCGATCAACTGCCATGGAGGAAACTCTAGGCAGGACGAAATGAACATAAAGCAGTAAAAACGATAAACCACCACGAAGTAAACTCAAGGTGGACGAAATGTATATATATATATATATATATATATATATATATATATATATATATATATATAGCAGTAAACGCATCGGATGTAAAATCCAGGCTCATTGATCATAGTTCGACACACAGTTCATATATATATATATATATATATATATATATATATATATATATATAGTAATTAAATGCTCCAGACATAAGTCTAGGCTCATCGAACAGAGTTCGACACACAGTTTATATATATATGTATATATATACGAAAGCAATTAAATGCTCCAGATCGAAGTCTAGGCTCAATCGAGGAATAACTCGATAATGTTAGTCTATATATATATATATATATATATATATATATATATATATATACAAACTGAAATGGAACCACGGACCGAAGTTCGGGCATATACACACAACACGACTCTCAATGTGAAGAACAGTGTGTGCAAAGATGAAGAGAAATGCTTGAAAATGTGTAAAATGGCTTACAGTGGGCTGCCAAAGAAGACTTCAATAACTTAAAATGGATTAACACTCGGCTCCTGCCAGTAAAAAGTAGCTATACATGAGCTTACAAGTGTTTAAAATGAGAAAACACTCAGTTTGGGGTGTGTACTGAGCAAATTGGACAAGGCTTCCTCGCCTTTTTCTCTTCCAAAATGGCCACCCCAAGCCCTCAATTTATAGAGGGTGGAGCCGCAGGTGTACATGCGGCTGGGCTGTAGGTGTACTTGAGGCTGCCCGGGGTGCCCCGGGCTTCGCGGGTCCCACCGTCTCAAAGTACGTGCACGCATACAACGTGATGTCCACTCGAACATTCAGAATTGCAATCCGGGCATCCGACTGAGGTATGTAAGACCTATTTTGGACCGCCGTTATCGAGAGTTACGCAATGACAGGGGATTAGAGGTTGTACGAAGTCAGGAAGATGGAACGATGCCCTCCGTTCTTCAAGCTTCAAATTTTATCTGTTACCCTGCGTAATAGTCACTCGGGATTGGTTTTCCTTGATTCTTGTGGGACATTGTTGTGTAAAAATATATGTTTGAAATGTTGAGACGGCGTGAAGTGGCGTCAAGGTGGTAAGATGATGACTTTACCCCTCACCGGGGTTATCTCCGATTTGGGTTGATAAAGCAGACGTTGCTCTAGGTTATCTCTGAGATTGGACTGCTGCCAGTGTTGAAGGTCCTTAATATCATCTCTGAGGTGTGCCTGTCCTCCTGGTGTTATTGCTAGGTCTTGTACTGAGTGCCTCGGTGTAAGCACCGAGGTTGAAGCTGATTGCATGCATTTGAAACAAGCATTTCCGGGGTTATCTCCGGAACTGCAACTGCCTTCCTTGGGGTTATCTCTAAGGTTGGAATCTGCCAATCCCAGCGTTGGGACTGAGACTAAACATCTCGGGGTTATCTCCGGGTTGAATCGGTCTTCTCCGGTGGAATTTCTGGTATTAGAACTGCAAGCCTCGGTGTCATCGCCGAGGTTAGAAATGATGCTCTCGGTGTGTGTTCCGGGGTTGCAACTGTGCTTCCAGTAGTATCCGGACTGGATGTGAGTTGTCTTCCAGGGTTATGCCTTCCTACAATGTCAGTAACAAGTGTGTAGAAAATTTCGAGTGTCTACACTCTCCAACTATTGGAATCACGTATATCTAATATATGGTATAAGACTCCTCTTATAAAGATATCAGCTAACCATATTTAATTAAAATAAGGTATTATTTATTTAATTAAACTCCTTTAATTAATTAGGCTCCCTAATCTTATTTGGGATAATTAATTAAACTCGTTTAATTAATTTTGCCTCCTAATCCTATTAGGAATAAATGGGAGTACTTATATTAAAATTAATTCCTAAACTCTTTTAAAAATTAAAATAATAATAATTGTAATAATATTAATAAGACTCCTCTTATTATTAAATAATAAATTTTAAGCTATTTAATTTACTCTATCACCATAGATTAAATTAAATGCACTTAACACATTATTACGATTATGCCATTAACTTCTTAAATAATTTATTCTTCCTTTTATGGTGTGACCCTTTAGGTTCTCCATATTAAACCGGTTGTGAATAAATCAATTAGAACAATTCTAATCTTATTTAAATAAATAAATTAAACTATTAATTTATTTAAATAATATTTATTCTACAATAAGGATAAGCCTCCCTAGCGATCAATGACTTTTCAGATAATATAGATTTCAACATTAATCATAAAAAAATCATTTGAGTAAATAGTTACCGTACAATTCAATTCTTCTACCATACAATGTCTCAATTAAATATAAGACATTGATTTACTGTCAAGCCTTATTTTATTTAATTATATGTATTTCGATTCCCAAATGCACAACTCTGAATTAATGCAAATTAGAAACTACTTTCTGATTTCATTCCACCATGGCCAAGGATTCCTGGTTTGTCATTTATCGAATCACATATGAGATTTCTCTTCTTTTATTAGAAGTGGTAGATTCTTTATTAATCATTCATTATCTCCATATATATCTTATTACATCCATGCATTTGATATACCCTAATAGTCTTAAAGAATAAGTCAAATTGTAATTTATTATATATAAGATACTATGATGATCTCAAGTCTAAGTATCATTTATACTACTATCACTACAGGAATTTCTATTGATATGTAAGTAAAACTCCATTAGGTATTCCTTAGAGAGTCACGTTCAGTGAACTTATTATCCGATAAGCACCTACATACTTACTTTAGTATCTCCACACAAATGATCATGAGAACAATCATTCTCATCTAATGAGCAAGCAACGTATGTATCAATCTATCCGGATTCACTAATCCCCTTTTTAGTAATCCATTAATTGAGATCATTTTAGTTTTAAGTTATCTAAGAATTTAAATCTCATTAGCATGATCTCATCAATATTCTAAAAGCATTACTTAAAACTATGAAATTATCATATATTATTAAAACAACACCATGTAGATAATAAATGCCTTTAATAAATAATTCTTTTATTAATAAATACATAAGATTGATTAAAAAGTATATGTTTTATCATCATACATGATTGACTTGTATGCATACAACGTTCAAACTCCCACTTGCACAAAAGTCAATCGTCGTGGTATCTCATACCTATCTTCTCTAAGTGACGATCGAATTGCTGTTGTGTTAACACTTTAGTAAATGGATCGGCAATGTTGTCTTGAGAGTCGACACGCTCCAGGGTGACATCTCCTCTTTCAATGATCTCTTTGATCAAATGAAATCACCGCAATATATGTTTGGATTTCTGATGAGATATGTGTTCTTTAGCCTGCACAACAACTTCGGTGTTGATGTAACAATCCAGATTTTTAATTAAATATTTAAATATTTATTGAATTATATAAATATTTAATGGATGTGTTTGTCTTTGAATAAGTATTTGTTTAATTGATTTTATGTGATTTGATTATTTATTTGTTTAATAAATAATTAATGAGTTAGGGAAAGTAATTATTTTGAAATAGTAATCTAATTTAATTTAATAATTAAGTTAGAGAGTTTATAATGATTAAATAAATTATTATATTATGTAATGAATTGTTATTAGAATTAATTAAATTAAGTATGAAAACTTAATTAATTAGAAGTGTGACAAATAACAATATTATAAGTGGTTATTAAAATAAATTAAAGTAGTTTTAATTTATTTTGCCAAACAAGGCTTAAATATATTAAGTCTTTAATTTTAAAGAGTTTTGCCAAACGGAGCCTTATGGCTTTTGGTTTTTTAAATTTGATTTATTAAATATAAATTAAATAAATAAAATATAAATAATATATATAATAATTTTATAACTGATAATTGATTAGGGGCAATTATTATAATGTCAGTTTTTTTTAAAAAAAACGTCTGCATTAGTTTTATGTTGTATTACGTATATTATATTTGGTTAAGTCTGAGAAAGGAAAAAGGGAAGTGTTTAAGGAAAGAAAAGAGTTTGAGAAATTTCAAAGAGAGCATTTGAGAAAGGACTGAGATTTCAAAAGCTAGTTCAGAGTAGCGATTCTCAGTGAATGGTTTTTCTAAAAGCAACAAAAAGGGCACGTGAAGTGCAGATATCTGTAAGTTGTTAAACTGTTGTTCGTAAACAACGATCAAGGCAAGTCTTTCGATTTCTATTTTCTACGTGGACTTGATTAACCGTTTTAAATTGCATGATATGTTATACAAGTTGTAATCATGAAGTGTTAAAGTCAATTTATGACTTCATTATTTTGGTTAAATAATGACGATTGAGTAAGGAACTCAATCTTTATATTTGCTATGTGGATTAAAGCATGTATGCCATGTTACTTTAATTATTATGAGATGTATATCGAGCATGTTATTATGTGCTATGTGATGCATGAAAACTGTTAGACTTTGATGGGCTCACTATTGCAAATAACCACTTTTGCAGGTGAAGGAATTAAGGTAAGGATATGTGCTAACTGAGTTATAGAGATCTATATTCACGAAGGTTACTTATGTTTTCTGAGAAATTTATGTAAGATTTTGAATGTAACATGTTGTTGAATTGTAAATTGAGTTATCCGGTGTATATGGATATTTATTTATGATGTAAGACTTTGTATAATCATTTTGTTGTAACGATTCATGATGTAAGATTGAATCAAAGAGATGTAATGTAAATGTTGCGATTTAAGGCAATACAGAAGGAAATGTATAAACATTTTAAATATTCCGCAATTGTAGTGTTTTTAATATCGAATAATGATGTAAATTTAGAGGTTGAGTGTATGGTTAACGACCGAAGTCGAGATTTAAATTGTATAGATTTTGGGGTCGTTACAGTTGGTGTCAAAGCTGATAGGTTAAAAACCTTAGGTAAGAGTACCTTAGGCTATAACCTTAGAGAAGAGAGGTGAAGATAATGAACTAATATGCTCAAATAGAGTTTGAACAAAAAGAAGTAATTTAAGAAATTTTTAAAGAAGGGATTAAAACTTGCGTGAAAGGATTCAAAGAAGAATCTCACAGATTTATAAGGAATATGAATGTGGGGTTACCCAACTCCAATAATACGGATGTAAGGTGTTAATAAATAGACAGTGTCTATAAGAAGAGTGATAAAGAAGTTAAGAATAGAGAGTTATTTTTAAGTATGTTATAATTGTACTCTTTAGTAGTTGATGTATGGTATCTGGGCTAAACTATTCCTTCATAGAGCGGAGGTATATACGAACTAGCAACTCGGAACCTAGTTTGTTGGTTGTTTGTGGGAAACCACTCAGCGTACCATATTGAAACTGTTAGAGACTCGATGTGTACTAAGTGTAGAAGATGGGCACGTATGATGAAAGTGTAGAACTCGAATGAAATATTGAGCTATGTAAATGAAGTTAGAATTCTTAAAGGAAGAATTAATATATAAACCAGAAGATTCAAAGAAGAATCTTGAAGAGATATAAAGATAAAAAATGGGAGTTTCCTAACTATAATAGCCAAGATAACGATTAATGTCGTAAGTGATGAAAAAGGAAAGAAAGAGGATCGTAAAAACAAAACGATCACGAGTTAAGAAAAGAATTTTAAGGGAGATGATTATAGAATAAGATCACGACGTGATCTGTTTAAGTTATAAAAGGAAGATGGTTTGTAATGTTTGAATGATTATAGCTTGATGCTATGAAGATATTGTAATATGAATAGTACAAGATAAACTCATGAGGAGTTATAGATAATGTGATACGAGGAATTCTTATCGAGCAAAGAGCAAGTTAAGAGCAAGATAGAGCTAGGTGGGGTTTCAATTGAGGACTCATGTGATGTTGTACAAACCTTTGTATGGGCGAGGGTTTTCTGCTTGCACTCAGTTTATCCCATTGATAATCATTGGAATGTTTGTGTCGCGCTATTTGCTATATGCCTGTTGAGAAGGTGCTTCTTTTCTCATGTGTATAACAAATAGGTAGAGTATAGTTAGAGAATATTATAAGGTTAAGTGCGAGTCCTTAAAACTCATACTTATGGTAGGTTCGTGACTTATAATTATATGGTATGTTTTTGAACCCTCAGCGAATGGACGCCTATGGTCTGACTAGGATAAATTGTTAAACTCATATGATTGTGGAAAATTCCAGAACTCATAACGTGTGGTAAGTTTGACGAACTGAGTATAGATAAATGCAAATGGAGTATTGAGGATGATAGGAATAGATAGACCTATTAAGCAATGGATCATTATAGAAAGTGAAGTTGATGGTGGAAGCATAGGTATTCTAAATTTACTAGCTATGCTAAACTTTTGAAATTTATTGACTTCGTGCTAATGTTTACACTTTTATTTTCTTAAAAAACATTGGATCAAATGATGGAACCAATGAGTTTTAACAACAATACTGTTATTCGTATGTCTATGCTAATTGTTTCGGCTAGACAAAAATGATTTTCAATATATCAAAATGTACTTTATATATCATTAATGCATCATGTAACCTGGTGCAAAGATGATAAAAACGATGGAGTCATCAATGCAGTACTACTTAGTGTTGGATGTGATCTAATGATCGTCAGCCCACTATGGTATGATGTAGTATGATAAAATCACCAAATGACGAAATCCTCAACGTACTGTAAATACAGTGTGGTATTATAACGTCATAAAAAGATTTTTGAGATTTCTTTAAGATATGAGAATACATATGTATGTATGTATATGTATATTTCGGTTGATGTTCAAATTGTTGTAGAGGTCTATGCTATTTGATTCAACTAGACAAATATTGAAAGATGTTCATGAAATTCAAGAGTTTCTTGAGAAGTTATGCCAAACCAAATTATTTTGGTGCGGATTTAGATGTTAAAAAGCTGAGATGAATAACCCTATTATTTAGAGGTTGCGCTTAGTTTATACTTTGCGCTGAAATATTTGTGCACAATATATGTACGAAGGATTGATCCGCTAAGTACCTTGGAGTCCTTATAGTCGTATGACTGTTAAAGTTAAAGTTGAAAGATTACTTATAACTGTGGACATGGTTCGTGGTCATTAGACCCTCAGTTGAATGCTTGCACTTAAAATTCTGAGATGAACAACTCTTTTATTAGAGGTTACGCTTAGTTTACACTTTACATTGAAATGTTTGTGCACAATACATTGTACGAAGGGCTTAACACCCTAAGTACCGAGCGTAACACATATAGTAGTTACAAAACACTACGTTGCGGCCCAACGTAGTGGTACAATAGGCTGGCCACCTAGTGTACGAGTGGAGGGTGTTTTCAGTCTTTGTGATTGATAAACATTCTGCCAAAAAGGGTTTAAAGTGTGAAGAACCAGGGTGAAGTACTATTAAACCTAGAGAAGAGTTCACGGTCTTATGACCCCTCAGCGTGATTTGGAATCTTTTAAATTCTTGAGTTATTCATACTACTTCATAATTATTGAACAATTGTGGAAGATTCTTGTTATTCTGCAAGATGAAAGTGAAAAAGAAAAGTATTCCTAAGGAAGAAGTAAGTCGTAGAATACGACACTGAATGATGAGTATATTGAATAAGTGAGAAAAGAGATTTTGAATTGAGATGGATATGAGTTATCAAAGAATAATGTGAAACTTTTAATAAAAAGTTTAATAATTGTATAAAGATCTTTGTGGAAAGAAGTAGTTATAAAACCCAAGGAAAGAATATAGTATTAACGTAAAATCTATTTTGATAGATTGAATGAATAAAGATTAATAGAAAAAATTTCGAGGACGAAATTATTAGAAAAAGGGTGAAAATGTAATATCCCGAATGTTATGTTAACGATCCTTAGAAAAGAAAATGAATGGGATATATAATACTCAGAATATAATTGAGTTCAAGTGAAGGTTATGAAATGAAACCTAGAATTTGTTAAAGTAATGAATATAGTGGGAAATATAAAACATATATTTAGATAAAATGATTAAAGATTACTCTGAGTTATTTGTTTAAATTGTGTCTTCGATTCTGGGGACAAAATCTTTGTAAGTACGAAAGATTGTAACGATTGAGTAGGTTTGAGTTGTGATTCTGAGGACAGAATCCTTGTAAGGAGGGAATGATGTAACAATTCAGATTTTTAATTAAATATTTAAATATTTATTGAATTATATAAATATTTAATGGATATGTTTGTCGTTGAATAAGTATTTGTTTAATTGATTTTATGTGATTTGATTATTTATTTGTTTAATAAATAATTAATGAATTAAGGAAAGTAATTATTTTGAAATAGTAATCTAATTTATTTAATAATTAAGTTAGAGAGTTTATAATGATTAAATAAATTATTATATTATGTAATGAATTGTTATTATAATTAATTAAAATTAAGTATGAAAACTTAATTAATTAGAAGTGTGACAAATAACTATATTATAAGTGGTTATTAAAATAAATTAAAGTTGTTTTAATTTATTTTGCCAATCAAGGCTTAAATATATTAAGTCTTTAATTTTAAAGAGTTTTGCTAAACGGAGCCTTATGGCTTTTGGTTTTTTAAATTTGATTTATTAAATATAAAATTAAATAAAAAAATATAAATAATATATATATATTAATTTTATAACTTATAATTGATTAGGGGCAATTATTATAATGTCAGTTTTTTTAAAAAAAAACTTCTGCGTTAGTTTTATGTTGTGTTACGTATATTGTATTTGGTCAAGTCTGAGAAAGGAAAAAAGGAAGTGTTTAAGGATAGAAAAGAGTCTGAGAAATTTCAAATAGAGCATTTGAGAAAGGACCGAGATTTCAAAAGCTAGTTCAGAGTAGCGATTCTCAGTGAATGGTTTTCTAAAAGCAACAAAAAGGGCACGTGAAGTGTAAATATCTGTAAGTTGTTAAACTGTTATTGGTAAACAACGATCAAGGCAAGTCTTTCGGCTCCTATTTTCTACGTGAACTTGATGAACCGTTTTAAATTGTATGATATGTTATACAAGTTGTAATCATGAAGTTTTAAAGTCAATTTTTGACTTCATTATTTTGGTTAAATAATGACGATTGAGTAAGGAACTCAATCTTTATATTTGCTATGTGGATTAAAGCATGTATGCCATGTTATTTTAATTATTATGAGATGTATAACGAGCATGTTATTATGTGCTATGTGATGCATAAAAACTGTTAGACTTTGATGGGTTGTCAAGCTCACTCTTGCAAATAACCACTTTTGCAGGTGAAGGAATTAAGGTAAGGATATGTGCTAACTGAGTTATAGAGATCTATATTCACGAAGGTTACTTATGTTTTCTGAGAAATTTATGTAAGATTTTGAATGTAACATGTTGTTGAATTATAAATTGAGTTATCCGGTGTATATGGATATTTATTTATGATGTAAGACTTTGTATAGTCATTTTGTTGTAACGATTCATGATGTAAGATTGAATCAAAGAAATGTAATGTAAAGGTTGCGATTTAAGGCAATATAGAAGGAAATGAAAAACGTTTAAATATTCCGTAATTGAAGTGTTTTTAATATCGAATAATGATGTAAATTTAGAAGTTGATTGTATGGTTAACGACCGAAGTCGAGATTTAAATTGTATAGATTTTGGGATCGTTACAGTTGGTATCAAAGCCGATAGGTTCGAAACCTTAGGTAAGAGTACCTTAGGCTATAACCTTAGAGAAGAGAGGTGAAGATAATGAACTAATATGCTCAAATAGAGTTTGAACAATAAGAAGTAATTTAAGAAATTTTTAAAGAAGGGATTAAAACTTGCGTGAAAGGATTCAAAGAGAATATCGCAGAGTTATAAGGAATATGAATGTGGGGTTACCCAACTCAATAATAAGGATGTAAGGTGTTAATAAATAGACATGTCTATAAGATTTAAGTAAAGTAAGTTAAGAATAAGGGTAGAGAATTTATTAGTATGTTACAATTGTACTCTTTAGTTTGATGTACGTATCTGGGCTAAACGATTTCATAGAGCGGAGGTATATACGAACTAGCTCGCTCGGAACCTAGTTAGTTGTTTGTGGGAAAATTTGTAGTCAACCAGTCAGCGTACCATATTGAAACTGTTAGAGACTCGATTGTACCAAGTGTAGAAGATGGGCACGTATGATGAAAGTGTAGAACTCGAATGAAATATTGATCTATGTAAATGAAGATAGAATTCTTAAAGGAAGAATTATTATATAAACCAGAAGATTCAAAGAAGAATCTTGAAGAGATATAAAGATAAAAAATGGGAGTTTCCTAACTACTCAGCACCAGAAAATTTTGACAGTTAACTTTTATGTGAGATTCCCGGCTCATAACTTCTTCGTTATAAGTGCGAATTGGCTCGTTCAAGAGCCTACGGTTCAAAAATTACATACTCTACATGTTCATGTAAGAATTTTACAATTTCAAATCCATTAACTCAAAATTCACTTTTTAGTTCATTTTAACGAAAATGATAAATGTTCGTGAACGTTCAACGCTCGTTTCTTCTTCGTCTAAGTCAGAATTCGGTCATTCTTGAGTCCGCAACTCTATAATGCCAAATAAGACTTGCCTCCATTGAAAACCAATGTTTCCAAGCTCAATATCAAAATTTGACTTCCATTCCGAGAATCTCACGAATTCGATGATTATCGTCTAATCTTGAAATTATGGCTTAACTTTGTTTCTTATGATTTGTTCATCGTTTCAAATTGATTTTATCCAACATACTAACACCTTAACATACTTACTTCATTAACTTATGATCATGATAAGTTATTACTTATTCTTTGTGAGTTTATAACTTATAAAAGTATAAACTACTTATAATTTCTTTCTCATGACTTAGGATAGATTAAGTCTTTTAACCATCATTCTCACATTTCCTTATCATACTATCTTAGTAAGGTAAACTTTTGAGAAGTTCATATTGGTTCCTCATGAGTTCATAACTTATTTAGGTTTGAATTACTTATTCATGACTTATACGGCTTAATAATCATCATTGATTTATCATTCTTATCATTCCTTAGCAATACATGTTCTACCACTACCCACTTCTCTAACTATGGAAGACAAAGAGAATCATGGTTCAAGATTGCTTACCGTTCGATGATCACTTGGTTTAAGCTTTGTTCTTCCTTCTTGCTTTTAAGAAAGACTAACTCCTACTTTTCTTACTTTTTCTCTCAAGCCAATAAGCTATAAGTTGTTGGGGGTTTTTGAACAAATAACAAATGAAGTTCAAGGCCCTCTATTTATAGGAAAGCCAAGGTTAGGGTATAAGGGTCATTAATCCACTTCCACCTCCTTAATCACCACCTTACTATTCATTACTTACTAATTAAGTTAACTTGGCCACCACATTTTCTTAGCCACCAAGTCACTTGCTCACCACTTATCTTAGTCATTAAGTTATTTTACTTTATCGTTACATTATTTGCTTAGCCATTAAGTTAACTTGCCCATTACTTATAAGCTCTTTACTTAGCCTTTAAGTTTGCTTAACTCATCATTTGCTTAACCCTTAAGTCTACTTGCTCATTACTTAAATTATCCATTGCTTAGCCCTTAAGTATACTTGCTCCTTACTTCCTTTGCTTAATAATTAAGTTTACTTTACTTACTCATCACTTTAAATCACCCATGGGTTTCCCCATGGTTCATGCTTACCCATTGGATACTTACTTTGGGCTTTATATTTAATTACACATGGGCTTGGTCATTAATTCACTTTGGACCTTAACCTTTAATTCCAATTGGACTTTACTATTTCCTATGCAATCCTACTAGTCCATTACATTTGGCTTAAAAACTTGTAACGTATAATTTACGTATTAATCTCGTATTCCATTCGTATACTTATTCATATACGACATACCATCATTCATACATACTCGTATAATACCTCGTATCATCCTCGTATTTATTACCTCGTTCAATACCTACGTATTATATGATTATTGCTTTAATTCATTATACGCATTTAAATTCCTTCTCGTAAATCACTTTCCCTAAACGTTAGGTTTTAAGTCCACAGGCGAAAAAATTGTTTTTCCATAACTGAAATATTATTGGATATTCCATCTCACCTCGATATTCTATCTTTGCGTATTTCTCAGAAGTTCAAAAATAATTCCTGAACAGAAATGCGTGAATAGTGTTTTTCAGAAAATTTCTCGGAAAGTTTTTATTTTCGTCTTGGAAATTCAAACAGTTTAATTCTATCACGTAGCCAAAATACTACGACGTTCTGATATGTCTAGGTCATAGAACGACCTTCAAATAGCTTACTCCCATAAATAATCAATTAAATTCATTTAATCCACATAATCAAATAAAAATTTAATTCTCATAAAATTCGATTTTTTTCTGGGGCGTTACATTCTTCCCCCTTATAAGGATTCTGTCCCCAAAATCTCGCTAATAATACATACACCATTAAGGAAATTTTTTTCCTTTATTTTAATCTCGAGTCCCCACGTTGCTTCTTCGGCATTGTGGTTCCTCACATTCACCTTCATCGACGGTATTACCTTAATTTACATGACTTGTTACTTCCTATCAATAATTTGAGTTGGAAGTTAAACACTTACTAACATATTACACTAATTTCCTGTTATTAGTTCTTCTCTTAACTCCTAATTATTTAGAACTTAAATTCCTCCTTCACAACAAGATTACACTAAGTCTTCTCTTTATCTTGCATCCTCTTTTTCATTCGATTGCATTAATCGTTACCTAGTTGTACTTAATTAACTCGTTCAATTATCGTGGATTGAGTCTACATTGTGAATAACATTTCTATCCCTTCCATTCCGTAATTTAACTTCTAACTCTATCCTCGTCATCTCCGTTATTAACTCATTCTGAGTCGTTAGCATCGATAGCTTTTCCTTATCCTTCCTACTTAACGCTTCATATACTACGCTTACCTTCCCTGAATGATATATCATATCATATTCGTAATCTCTTATCCATTCTAATCACCTTCTCTACTTCATATTCAACTACTTCTATGTGGAGATATATTTCAGACTCTTAGAGTCCGTGTATATCTCACCTTTCTTCTCTGTATAAATACTATCTTCATATTTTTAATTCAAAACTACCATTGCCCATTATTGATCATAAGTAGGATAGACCTTCTCATACTCCTTTAACTAGCGTGATGCATACACAATGACTTTGCCCTGCTACAAGAGCACGCAATCTCGTCATCCATGCAAAACATCGAGATACACTGCAAAATTCCTCGTATCGTCTGATAAAGATAATACAGGTGCCTCACTTAACCTTCCTTTTTAGTTCCTGAAAACTATGTTCATCATTTCTCATTTCCAACGTACCTATTAATTTTCCACCGATAATAACCCCGTACGTATATCTATCTTAAAAAATTCTTTGCCCCTTTTAACTGATCAAATACATCATCGATCCTGGGCCATAGGTATTTATTCTCTACCGCTAACCGAATAGTCATATATTTGACTTACGCATTGGTTTACTTAACTTTATTTCTTAGGGTTCACATTTTTTCGGCCTAAGTTTACGTGACCTACTTTCATTACTAGCTTACGGCTTCATGACATACGGAGATGTCTTACTTAATACATTCATCATCTTTGATGATTTGCATTCTTATCATCTTCTTATTAGTTCTCTACGACTCAGCACACATCGCCTCTCTGCTAGTAGTCCATATGGTACTCTGAGTGGTTTCCCAACAAACAAGTTCCCGTCTCATCTATACATCCATCACAGTGAGTTAGATCGGTTGCCAGTTTCTTATATACCTTCGCTCTCTGAAGGAATTATTTAACCCAGCTCCCATATGTCACAACCATCAAAGGTTACGATTGTACCACAACCTAAACTTATCTTAACATCCTTCTAGATTGCGTCATAGTTAGACACCAAGAAAGTTCCAGTGATTTATTACCGTAAATTACTACCTTGGTGTGACGCCCCCAAAATTAGGTATACGTCACCCATCTTAGGTCGCCCATACATGGTACAGAATTCAAATACATCTTACTAATACAACTGTCGTGTACAACTGTGAGTTTGAATACAAATATTGTCTTCTAGAGAGTATCCATACTCAAAAGAGTCCTCATTACAATTATTATCACACTATTACATAGAATAGTGAGGACTACTAATGCTATTCTCTGGACCATTAACTCCGTTTCCCGACTCGTCCAGCTATATTCTCATTTCCTGAAGAGAACAATGAAAGCAAAATGATGAGCTCAACTAGCCCAGTAAGAAAATATTATGACTAAGATAATGCATAATAAATTATCATTAGTCTCCAACATTTAAAACTGATAAAATATGATAGACATCAAGTTTAACTGCAGCGGAACAAGTAATCCATTAAAAGAGTCAAGTAGAAAATAAAATCTACTATCTTTTATGATTTAAAAGGTTTTTCATGACTTTTATCGCTGGGACTCAGCTTAATAAATAATCCACATCATCGAATCACCCCTGCACTACGGCCAGGATATTCTTTAGTATCACGACCACGAATTATCCATGCACTACGGCTAAAGATAATCATGTTTTCATCAACGGTCCTGATCATCCATAAAACAATTCATCTTTGCACTACGGCCAAAGAGAATTCATAGCCATAATCATACCAAAAACTGTCCATCAATGCACTACGGCAAATGAGGATTTTTGCCACATCATTTGTAACATTACGGTCATGATTACACCGAATAATCTCTGGTCATAATCATACCAAGTCCATCATGCACTACAGGCCACAGATGACTTTCAACAAAATATAAATCATGAGGATAATGACAATGATATACGAATTCAATAAAACAAGTTCAAGAATTAATTTATCCAGGAACTGATAACGTCCAAATTGTCAACATGATACTGCTTTGGTGGAGTAAAATTCAAGAATGTTCAGAAGAAATATTTCTATGAAAAGATACTGGATGAAACACAAATAAAAGGATATTCCACTAATTTCATGGAGTATAGAAGTCAAAACTTTAACCAACTGAGTATAATAAGGAATGAATAACAAAAGAACTCACCAGGCATACGATAGACCGCCATAGGCAGGTTATTCCAACAGAATAATAAATAACGGAACCAGGTCCGGCGTAAACCGCACAGACAGGAATATTCCAACAGAATAGTAAAGACGGAACAGGTCCAGCGTAGAACGCCAGACAGGATATTCCAACAGAGTAGTAAATACGGAACCAGGTCTGGCGTAGAACGCACAGACAGACAGATGTTTCAACAAAATAATAAATAATGGAACCAGGTCCGGCGTAGAACGCACAGACAAGATGTTCCAGCAGAATAATAAGGAATGGAATAAATAGAAGAATTTCACTAAGTATGCGGTACTTCGCATAAACAGGTTATTCCAACATAATAACAAAGAATGGAACAACAAAAGTTCTCTTCATGAAGATGAAAGAAAGAAATAATATTCCCTACCTTTGAAAGAAACTGGATATAGAATTAGTGAGGGAGCAGACTTCTCTTCTTCTATAGATTTTCTCTCTATAGCTTCTCTCTATAATTTCTCTCTATAATAATGGCTCTAAAGCTTTAGTGAATTGGTGAAAAATGAAGGAAAAAGAGCTTCTATATTATAGGAAAACATAGTTTCGATAATTGCACGTTTTGGGGCTCGAAATATTATAGTACAATACCTCCAACTTTTCTTTCATTTTTAATTCAATCATCCAAGTATTATCAAACTTGCACCAACTCCCCTAATAGTAAATCACGTGAATCAATAGTAAAATCATGTGACTCAATAGTTCTAAACATGTAAAAAATTAATTACAATATAGTACCTCCCTCTATACCTCCATTTTTTAACTTAGTCATGCAAATATTATCAATCTTGCACCAACTCCCCTAATAGTAACAAGAATATGAGTCAATAGTATAACATGTGAATAAATAGTTATAATCATGTGAAATAATAGCAATTAATTGCTCATTTATCTGGTTAAATACCTGATTGGTCAATTAACCTTCAGATATCAATTATTATCGAAATAAATGTCGATTTTTCACTAACCCAAACAATTCCAACATAATGAAACTATTTTTATCAAAAATATAAATTTTGAAAATTTCGAAGTTTGACTTTTTCCGAAAAAGTCAACTGTTGACTGTTTGACCAAATAGTGAATTTCAGAAAATTTTGTGTTTATAGACTATTTTTACTAATTTCGACGTTCCGGACTCAAATATCACGTCTGCGTCTCCAAATTCAACTCCGAACAATATTCATCATTAATATTATAACTCATGAATAGTACTCTGACACAAAAAGTGTCCCGAATACCCGATTAAAATAATACTGAGTGACTTCTCACATAAGCATCAATAATCAATACCGTGTGCTACTAAGCAACCACGCAAATTACTGTACTTTTAACACCGGGTGTTTCAACAGTTAACGGTAAAACTTCCGTCGTTATTTTCATAAAATATTTTTGTCGTTTTCTCAATCCGACAATAATTCTGTTGTGGGGGTCCACCAATGATTATAACCGTCGTACGGATATTCTCCGATAAAAAAAATATTCCCCGACCAATCGAATATTATATAACACTTTCATACTTTACAAAATTTATAAATACTACTCACAACTATAACATTATAATCAAATCCATACCATAATATAAAAATAAATAAATAAATAAAAATATTTCGAGAATATTAAATATTTATTCATAAAATCTGGGGTCTCACACTTGTGTTTTCTTAGAAAAATCGAAGATTCATACTTTTCTTCTAACAATTTAATTAAAATTGTAACGCCCCAAAATCTAGTCTATCTTCACACCCAGATTTCGTACGTCACGAGTACATCATTCATCCAACATAACATCATACATATACTGAAATATAACAACATACACTCCAAATCCCAGGTTCTGAAAATCTTATAACCTTTTTCATTACAAATAATGACAATACATTATTCATTTCATCTTATAAGAGTGACTTTTATCTACCACCAAGATACATAACAGTTCATTAAGCTAGTCTATAATTCAATTTCATCTTTCTATATTACAAGTCTTCATTTGATCTTCTCGCTCATTCACATTCTGAATGGCACTTCATCTGGATACCATCAGCTTGATATTTACAAGATCCTTAAGTTCTTCTAACCTTGTTCGTTGAAAATGTTTTTCATTTAAAAGCAAGTGTGAGCATTCAAAATGCCCAGCAAGTTATAAGTTTTGAACAAATAACTTCAAGAGTTTTAAACATTTCTTCAGAACTTCGATAACCGAACAAAGGTTATGAAGTAGCTTGAATAATAGGAATAGTCTCGATTCCTATCATCTAAAAACATCAGTCACTTTCATTTTGAAATACTTTCATTCCTCTACCTTAGTTTCATACACATCATGTCTGGCTAGAATCATAGCACATACTTAATAAAACGGTTCATGTATAACAGAACATACTTGTATTGACAGAGATCAATCACAAAACAGTTCATATCATAGAAACACCGAAGTGTTTAAATTATGGCACAAGGCCTCATACGTTTTGCCGCCTTGTACAAATATCTCCACATTTGCATATAGATAGAACTTCTCAAGTTCAACATCTGAGAAGGTTAAGAAACTAGCATTCATATAATCTGAATGAAGTTAGGAAACATGCCTTAAGCACAACTATAACTTACGTTGACCTGCTCATTCCCATTCCTACATAACACATAAGGAGAAAACATAAACACCAATTAGTCATATATTGGACGTACGCATTGGTTTACTTAATTTTACTTCTTAGGGTTCGCGTTCTTACAAATCTCAATTTATGCGACCTACTTTCTTTACCGATTTACGGCTTTCTTGATAATTCATATCTTATTTAATATTAATACTTTCATTATCCATTACATGAATCCCATGTTCATTAATCGTTCTTAGTGTCGAAGCCATACCGATCATTGTATGCTCAGATCGATCGTTCATCGTAACAACGTTGCATTCACAGCGTCTATACGCTTCACACTTATCTCTCATTATCATGACATTACATCGAAATATTATTCATTTACCTCATCACTCAATGTCTAGGGAAATCGCAATCATAGCAATTCCTCACGTTCGTTCATCGCGACTACGGTCCCCGAATATCGGTTCCGTAACCCGTACCTAAAATCTTTATCTTTAAATCTTGTTTAAATCTTTACATTCAACCTTTACTATAGGTTTAGTTCACTAGATTAAGTGTAACATTAGTTGAACATTATGTTCTTTATCTTCCCTTACGTTCCCCCCAAGAGTTGAGCAATTAAAAGCTCTTCTCTGGCTTTTCCTTCACATCGGCACTGCGACGCCACTCTCTTCTTTATATCTCAAGCTGTGGCGCGAGACTTCAGTACCCGGCTCCCCGGTTTGGCGCTACAGTGCCACATAACAAAGCATGGCTGGCGCCGCGACGCCAAGCCCTATTCTTGAAATTTTCTCTAAGTGTTAAATCCACTTTGAGACGTTTA